>OZ010572.1:149469682-149932182 GCA_963932145.1 Acanthosepion lycidas
TTGTTGCTGAGGATAAGGTTAACATATCAACATGGAGGACACTATATCTCTCGGAACATGACACCATAAGGACCATTTTAAACTATAACATTTATTTATCATCTTTACTGACCAATAAAAAACCTATAGAAATATTAATATTAAAAACAAGCCTCAACAACATTGTATTGGCCGTATTCTGGAATTAAAAATGTTTACCTTTTAGCAACTTATACACAATTTACATGATCACAATGAAAATACTTGAAAAGGACTTAAATGCCACAAACGCTTGGAATAAACCATCAATGGGGATCTATTTTATACACACACTGTTCATAATAAAACCTCACTAAAAGAAACTTCACAAAAGTACCTTATAATTAAAATAATTAAACATGTATTAGACATGGGTCACTTCTCAAATACACACCTTCAACGATCATCAGACGATGTATTTCGTTTGTGTTGACTCTATACAAAGGTGACTGAAGATTTATGGGAAGGAGAAAGGAAAACTTATATTTATATTTTTTTTTTTTTTCAGTTTTTGCTTTCGACTAAAATTCTTAAACTTTTATAATTTTGACTTTGTTCAATTTATTTATTTTTATTTTATTTTTAATTTATTTTATTTTTAATTTATTTTATTTTATTCCATGTTTGTATATTTACTTCTATTCTAAAGCTTTTTATTTGCTTTGAAATAATTTTATTAGTTTTAGATTATTAATTATTTAGTCTTTGGAGTCATAACGTAGTTATAAGTTGCATAGTAGGAATTTATTTATGCGTCAGCATTTCGCAAAGAATTCTGTTCTTTCTTCCGAAAGGATCATTATTCATATTATCTCTTCTAAGCAAATGTTACAAGTTTTGAGCTTGTGTCCTTTTTCTTATTTTTCATAGTACATTCGTTTAGTTGGTGATTTTATGTTTTATATAATTTGTATGGTGTTGTGATATTTGCACAATGTTTAAATATTTTATTTGACGAGTTTCTTTTTTCCCAGAGTTTTGATTTTACATGAGCTTTGTATACTATGTTTATCTGTATGCAGATGCCTTTTAGTTGGCATTCCGACTTTGTTGCACAATTACATGTTACGATTGAGCGTTTAATTGTTTAGTAATTATCTATCCTGCTTTTTTAATGGTTTGTAGCATATTTTCAGCGCATGTACTTTTGAGGTTTAAAGTATTTCTGTTGAATATTTTGCGCAGTTTCATTTTTGGGAAGTGTTTATCTATTAATTCGATTAATTTTTTTATCTGTATATTTTTTTACATTTTTATTATACGATGTGTTAAATCATATGATGCTTCCTTCCCTATTGCATTTTATTTGGTTTAGGTGTTAGTTTTACCAAGAATATCGTTCCTTTGCACGTCTTTGTAATCGGTTTTGCATTCGTTAAAAATTCTCTTCGTCAGATGTTATCAGATAATCTGGAGTTTGCTTGATTATGTCACATGGATGATTGAAGAAAAATACATATGTAAAGTAGGTTGTCTAGTTCAAGTGTACCTTTTGTAGGTTGAAAATTATATCTAGGAAATCTGCCTATTTTACGCCTCTTTTTATGTCGATTACGTATCATATTTCTCTGAAAATATTTATAATTCTTTTTTGATTATGTTTCTGTTTTTTTTTTTTGTTTTTTTTTTGTTTTTTTTTTGTTTTGTTTTTTTGTTTGTTTTGTTTTTTGTTTGTTTTGTTTTTTTGTGGGCGGAGTTCAGTTTATTAGAAGTATGTGCCCGTCGTCTCCAATTTTTTTATTTTTTTTTATTTTTGGGTAATTAGGCTATTTAGTGTGTGGAACATTCATGTACTGAGCAGTTCACAAAATAACTTTGAATTCTTATATCAAAAGGAGGGCATCCCATGGTTCACTTACATATACATACATACACATGCACGCACATGCACACACACACGCACACAAACACACACGCACATACACACACACGTACAAACAAGCACATAAACACACGCACACAGACACACACACACACACACACATATATATATATATATATATATATATATATATATATATATATATATATATATATATATATATGTATGTATATAAGTGGAAATTGAAGTCAAAACCCAGAGGTGATAGTCTGTTCCATGCTAAACGCAATTATCAGACCATCTGACTTCTGTGGAATTTTTTATTTACATACGCTCTATCCTTGATACATTAACGTATAAATATATAATAACTATAATTTAATCTTATAGATAGATAGATAGATAGATAGATAGATAGATAGATAGATAGATAGATAGATAGATAGATAGATAGATTTAAGGGACTGGTTCATTAAATTTGAGGAATGAAAAACAACAAAAGAAAAGTTATATTTAAACGATTTTTTTATAAAAATTTTGTCGATATTTCTGACCATTTTCCTGGTTTGCGGTAAATATTTAAAATAAATTCTTTAATGCCTGGGTAGATTCGGCTTTCGTGAGTCATTGTCAAAGAGTTTTGTTTATTTGTGATGTGTCTGTTTCATCTTTTTAAAATAGTTCGTCTTCAACTTAGTGTCTGTGTTATCTTGTATTTTTTTATGTAATTCATTTCGTATTCTTTTTCTTAAATTTGATAACAATTTAAGAATGTTTGGTTGTTTTCATGATAATGTTTGTTTCTAGTCGTTTTTTTTATACTTTATGTGATATCGTATTTTTTGTGTTATTAATTAGAATTTATCAGGTCCCATTTTTGAGTCCATATGTATCTGTGCATATGTTTGTTTGTGTGTATTTTCGTTTGTTGGTTTTGATACGTGCTTTAATTCAATTATTTCCCGATAAATGATACGTTAATCGGCGAGATAATGTAGTGGAAACAATGTATATGTTCTTTGAATTATTATGATTATAGGAGCAGTCTGCAAATAGGCAAGCAAATTTATAAACAATATCTGTTTATTGAAGCTTTGATTAGATTTATCACTACTGGTGATCTTGTTGAAGCTTTTTTTAATTTTTTGTAGAGAGAAGTCATTGTTTTTGTGATTAGGTCTATTAGATTTGTTATAATCCACTCATCTAGATTGTAGTTACTGTATATTCAGTGGGCTTTCTTTTAGATTTTTATTTTTATTTTAAATGTGATTAGTTTAATTTGTTTATCAACAATGGGGTTAGCGAAATTATTGTTAATTAATATTTGTCTTGTATGTTTTGAAATTAATATTATGCGTGGATCGGATATTAAATATACTATTAATTAATTATGAGGGCTATTTTGTATCTGTATTGTCAAGTCCATTGGAATTAACTCCTCGACAAGCAAGGAAGGACATGTGCAGTAGGTTTCACTTGACTGACACCAGCAACTCTTTGCAAAACCATAAAGAAAACAGCGTAAATGAAGTGAGACATCTTGGAATTGATTACTGGGCCCGGTGCCATTGAATCGTCATTCAACGACAGTCCACATGAAACGATAAATAGTAAATCAATACAAAGGAGGAAATGAATAGATAAAATGTTAATATTTTAAGCATTTGCGAAACTAATTGAGCAACCAGAGGAGATCTCGTCAGTATCAAACACCGGGTCATATGTCCAGGTGGAGAGAAGAATGAAAGACAAGACAAAAAGAAAAGTGTCCTGTGATATTATCAATAATCTGATAGAATTCTTGTAGTTAAAATGAAAGGAAATTATTTGAACATATCCATCGTTGTTGTATATACCCCAACAGTACAAAGAACTGAAGAAGAAATTGAAAAGTTTTATTGTACGCTAGGCAACGCTAAGCCTCAATGCAAATCTTAGGAAATTACAATTATCACAGGAATAACCAAAGTAGGGAAGGAGAGAGATGATGAAATAGGCAACAGAAATGTGACTCTACAGGAAGATCTTGAGAATACCATGGACTGAACATGTGAGCAACGAGGAAGTTTTAGGGAAAATGGAAACAAAAAGGACACTTATACTTAGCACCAGAAAGAGACAGTTGAAATATCTAGGGCACATAATGAGGAAAGAGGGCTTAGAAAATTTGACACAAACAGGATATTTTTAAGACAAGAGGAAAGAAGCACATAATCCCTGACTAACAAGCATATGTAAATGATTAGAACAAAGTTTAGAGAGATAGGAGAAAGGGAAAAAAAGCTACAAAGCACAAGAAATTGTGGAGAGGGATTGATCGCTTACTTCCTGAAGGGACATAGAACAAGAAACCATAATTTATACGTTATTATCAACCATAATTTATACGTTATTATCAGTGATAAGTTTATTAATGTGTTTTCAAAGTTATCACCGAGATTCTCTGAAGCTGTTTTAAATTTTGCTTTGTTTTTATTTAATTGCTGTAAGATTTGATTCGTAATCTTTTTTGTTTAATATGACGTAACTGTATTTTTTCTTTGGCAAACCTAATTCTAATATTATAGTTCTACAATTTTTTCATTGCATTAAATGAAAATAACACAATCAAGAAATAGTATATCACTTGGAGTTGACATAGTCTTTTGTGTAACCGGTAGTAAGCAGATAAGCTACATATCCTAACACTATACTTTTTCTCTCCTTCTACTGACGATTTTCGGCATCAGTCTACATGAATTTGGACAGAACAAAGTCCTATTCTCGAGAGGTGTGTTCAACAACAAGTTCATATGTAGTTGTTTGCTTTTATTTAACCGTATCAACAACCAACAAAAGAAAAAAGCACAAGAAATTCTACAAATCCTAATTTTGCAAAACAGGTGATATTACTTAAACTGTAGGAAACGACTACGAATGCTAGAAACGTGAAGAAAAAAAAAACAAATATCAGCATCAAAAAAATTTGGTCAAATTTAGGAAAAAACATGATAATCGAAAATGTCACGTGTTGACGCGTTTATGAAATATTTGAAAATAATGAAACCGACATCACTTAATAAATAAAAACTCTGATAATTGCGATGAAAGGCAAAATTACTCAGACACTGGAAAATTTTTACTTAAATACGTACCGGAAAACATGAAAATGGCACGAATTACTTTCTTAAATATTTAACAAAGAACTTTCATTGATCTTTAACCAAGCTTGTATAAATGAATACCAAATTTGCCCAATATATATATATATATATATATATATATATGTGTGTGTGTGTGTGTGTGGCACCATTTAACGAGGCGGAAAGGGAAAAGAAAGAAAAGAAGGAAAGGAGAGGCTAAGAACCGAATCGTGAGTGATAAGCAAGAACACACACACAGCTAAGAGACAATGGATAAAAGGATATTTTGATAAGTAACAAATGGCGAAAGAGTGCCATTACAATGACAGGGAAATTCTGAGTGAAAAGAAAGGGAAAGAAGGAAAGAATCAGATATGTTTTGGCATCGGCTGTGTTATCTAAGGATATGAAAACAAACTATTGGTACGGGAAGAAAAATTATTATCAACTACAGACCGGCTGGCCAAAGAAAAAAAAATTCAAATGAAAATGTTATTTCGTTAAGTGACGAAGAACAGGCAAAAATTAATGTGTTTTTTTTTCTTTCTTCGAGGCAACAGACTGACTGGAACTTTGGAGATGTTTCTTTTTGAGACCGTGTCAAGAAGACCACACATTCTGATAATTAGCGATAAAATACCTGACGTAAACCACGTGTAGAACAAGAGTTATGACCGCCATTGTCATATTGTCCCGTTCGCGGCTGGAGAAATGATAAACCATTAAGGGGAAGAGAAAGGAAAGAGAAGAGATAATTTTTTTTTTAAGCAAGATATTTTTTTTCTTCCTGAAACAAAGCCGCAGATTCGTCCACGCCCGACTAAGACATCATTGGTCGAGTGGTGATCACGTGATGCACGAGTGAGGCTGTTGCCGCCCATCTGGAGGATGAGTAAGAGAGGTTGCCACGAAGATGTGGGGAGGGCAGTTCACGCCCCTCTGAAGTATGATGAGAAGGTGGGAGTGAGGAAATGTTCCCAAAAATGGAAAAAGGTGGAAATTCCTAACCAGCGAGGTGGATATGTATTTAGAATTATCGAGGAACCCCCCCCCCCGGCGCCGACAAATCCACCCCGGTTTTGGTCGGCGCCCATATAAACGAAGCCACAACGAGCAGAAATGAATCGAGACCCAGCAGTTCCCAGAGTCAGTCTCCGGTTGAGGCAAGCCTCGCAGATAGCTGACCAGGATTCACGGACATTTTCCGGACCCATCTCTTCAAACCAAGAACAATTATTTTGAAGAGCGACTTAGATCCAGATCACCGAAATAAGTTTTTCTTTTGACTTTCGTCCAAAGACCCACCGAAACACCAATTTCTTAGAGAGCAGACGACTTGAAGTGTTAAAACTTGCCTAGCGGAAAACGACGTGTCATAATCCATAGAACGGGTCGGGAGATAGATGCAGTCCTATGTATCGAACAACTAGACATAAAGTTTGTTACCTTTTTCTTTGATACTTTGAAGTTTTGAGTTTTTATTTTATTGCCTTTTATGCGCATTTTTGTGGTATCACCCCCGTTGGACTCGGTTTGCAGTACGGCCCCGATGACTGATTGATTTCCTCTGCCTAGATCAATTCACAACGTGGTTAGGCAGACTGGGAATCAAAGTAGGACGTCACAGTTGGTGCCGTGGTAGACTGGGATAAAACGACACGGTTGGCGCTGCGACCAGGGGACGACGTCATATATATATATATATATATATATATATATATATATATATATATATATATATATATATAAAGTTAATGGTCAGAGTTGAATTAAACCAGAGAACAGTAGTATTAAAAAGTGCTCAATACACGTATAAAAAATAAATAAATAAAAATTAACATATTTTTTTTTAAATTTTAATGAACGCTATAATAAATATATGATAGTCCCGGTTCAGATGAACTCGAAAAGAACTTTTTAGTAAGCAGGGAACGGGTCATAATTTCAACTCTCATTCAAAAGATTTTTTGTCTGGAAAATGTTGTTATAGCTAATTTCTCTTTTTAAAAGGTTGCACATATTGCTATGATTGTTGTAATGTTTGGCTTTTTTTACAATTTACAATCGGATCTTTATTTTTTTCCTTTAATTTCCACACATGGTTGGCTAGTTCAGTAGAATTCCTAAGACTTTCTAGCTTAAAAGATGACTTGTGATTATACCACCTTTTCTTAGAGCTACCTTCAGTACACCTTATGTATATTATTCCTGGTTATTTGTGTCTATTACTTCTGCTTCGTAAATTACTGCTTCAGTTTTGAAAACTTGTAAACTTGTGTTGCGTTTCATGCAAGGGGAGACACTGCCAGTTTGTAGATTTAATTCTACCCGTTTAAAGATCATTATGACCAACCAAAGCCGGTCGATCCGAAAAGATGTATTCGGATCAACATTCAAAAATGTCCCGCCTGATAAAAATGACACTGTGCAGTACCTGAAAAACAAAAGTTCAAAAAAAAAGTTTCAGCGAAAAGCTGATTCTACGGAAGCCAATTATAGCCAAAATATGCCCCCACCCAAAATGTATGGAGGCCAATAATAGCTAAAAGTTGACCAAGAAAAGTATGGCCAAAATGTATCCAATGAAATTATAGAAAATCCTTTAGACAATAACGAAAATGTTGAGGCTGGAGAATCGCCGTGTTATTGGAAGCCCACTCATCAGAAACAACAATGCATTATCAATATTGCGGTGTTTTTGAGGCGAGCCAAACGTTATGCTCACGTTGTGGTAGAAGGTACATTCTTGGAAGAATCCAAGAACTTAAGAAAGACACAGTGGTAATATCACTGGAGTCCCTGAGGATAAATCCACAGAGAATATTAAAGGGTGTAGGCTTATTCATGTGGGACATATTGCTACCCATGCCAGAAGATTGTGTGAAAGCCACGAGCAGGGAGCTGAACAAGAAAGATTTAATCTTGCGGACCGAGTAGAAAAGCAGTTTCTTTTACACCTAGCATTATTCGAGTTCGCTCCTCAGGATATAGGGGAGCATCTTGCTGCGTTCCGTTCGCAGTATGGCGAGATACTGGATAACCTGACCGAGGATGAAGTTTTGAAATCGTGTTAAGCTGAATAGCCTTCCTCTTCATTCCCAACTCTCTGGAAGTCATTGTGACCGGTTGCAGACCAACTTGTGTGGAGAGGCTGATCACATCTCCTCCTCCTCTTGTCCAGGCTTCTGGAAGTCAGGCACCGGTCGACCAAAATCCCCTTCTGATCGCGTCTATAAATTCAACCACGTTCAGTAGAGATCCCAACCCATTCAGACAAAGCTCCTCTTACAACCCTTTTCATGCTCAGAGTCCTAACGCCAGGAAACATCCTGAAATGCCCCACCTCCCAAAAGACAGAGAAGGTCTTCGGTAGAGGCTAAAGAGAAAAGAAAACGCCTAACAAATTTCCATACAATTTAGGGGAGGATGTCCACCCTATTTTCCCGGCACAGGCTGAAATTATGGAAATCACACAAATGTACCTATTTTCCGTCAAACAATACGGGGACAAACATGTGGAAGTCCCACAAAACTTCCAAGATGCCCAAAGAGTTTTGACGGTCATCCGAACTGGGTCGGATCGCGGCAGACATGGTATATGGTCTAGAAGGCCATCAGTTTTTTTTAAATGATACCCCAATTGTTATCGTCGAAAACGAACAAATAAACAAATTGAAACAGTTTTGCTCAGGGAGGGTCTCAGTTTTTTTCACCCTCCCTCTACAGGGCTTTAAAACTGACATCCATGGAATATAGGCCGTCTCTCCCCTGACTCTACTACCAAGAGTGAGATGGACCAAGGGTCAATCAGAGAGGTTGTTGGTATCCTTACCCCGATCATGTTCAAACCAATTTCCCAAGACTCTTCGGACTGATAATGGCTCTCTGGTTAGCAAGTTTGAATGTCCAGGTCCTGAGGTCGGCGTCTCGCACAGTGAGGGTCGGTCGAGATCTTCAGCGTCTCGGGGCGGATGTATGTTGTTTGCACGAGATCCAGTTTTCAAAACGCGAATATGAAGACATTCTGTCTAAGCGGTTTGTTCTCTATTCAGCATATTTTGATGGACGCTCGAGCGTTGTTTCCTGGCTAGTAAGCAAGTCTTTGAGTACGACGTGTGCTCTTGTCTTCGTGGTTCCGGCGGGCAAGCTTTGCGTGCTGGATATTACCATAAAAGATAAAGCTCTTCGTCTCATTGGGTTTTATGCATTCAATGCGGCCTGATTTGTTTCGGCGGATCGAACCATTTGGGATAACATCTCGTTCGGTAGTTTTAGCCTGTGATTGAAATGCCATCCTAGTTCCTGATATAGTTCGTATAGGGAAAAGATCGGTTACTAACAGCCCATTTTAAGACTTTATTGACGGATTTGATCATGCCAATATGTATCAAAATGTGCATCTATGGAGGGAGTATGACTAAGAGCGGCAGCTCGGATTCAATGGTGCCTTCTACACCGACCGAGTTCTAGTTGGGCTTTTAGGCTGCCCAAGTTTCCATTATATAGTTTACTCGGAACATAGGCTTATCCGAGTTCGTGCAAACTTAGAGAAGCCTAAGGTTAAAATGGCTGGGTTCTGGAAATTGAACGCATCATTATTTGGTGAGCAAAATCTCCGGGATCTGCTACTACTAACGTTACAGCGGGCATTGACAGGGGATGTGGTAGATAATAAGTGGTGTGATAATTTAAAATACAAATTTAGGTCTTTTGCTGCTGATTTTAGTCGCCGACTCAATCTAACAGGACTAGCAGCGCAAAAAACATGCTAACAGCAAGCAGATCGGTCGATCAAATCCCGTGATAGTGGAGACATAGCCTTAGCTAGGGCAGAACTGTCCTCTTTGCTTATCAAGAAGGAACAAGCTCTATTAGTTAGGACTAAGCTAAAAACAATCTGATTTGGTTTGATTTCTTTTTTATGCACACAATCGGCGCAGCCCATGAATTAGATTCTACTTTCGAAATAATTCCCATTTTTTCCAACCTATCAAGTTCTTCGTTAATTTTCTCACTTGCGAAAGGCACGTTACGTTTCTTTTTAAAAATTGGCATAGTATTTTCCTTTAATTCAAATTTAGCTTCAAACTTATTACATCTTCCAAGACCATGTGTGAAGTCAACCGGATCTTTTCTCTGGACAGACAGACCGGTTAAGATACTAGGCTTCTGGTTCAGTGCCGTTCTCTGCTTGGAAATGAATTGGTCGGAGGTGGAGGAGGAGGCCGAGGTGGCAGTTTGTCTGTTGTCCCGGGTGTCTTTCAAAGAAGAGGTGGGCTGAAATATGTGCCCCATACATCTAACCGATTCTCTGTAATTCCACTCGCGCCTGCTACTCTATTACATTTTGTAAGGCTCTTGTTCCTCTTCTTGTGTGGACGCAAGGCTTCCAATCTATGTCGAGAGATCTGTTACCTCCACCCTTCTGAGGACGAGGACTTGCATTGAGATTCGTCGACATACGTTTCTTACCTGGAACGGCTGTGTTTGCAGTCGTATGAGAATGGCGAATTCTGGTAAGAAAGACGCCTTTAAGAACTTCCCATACTTGAGAAGTGTGTGACGTCGTCCCCTGGTCGCAGCGCCAACCGTGTCGTTGTATCCCAGTCTACCACGGCACCAACGGTGACGTCCTACTTTGATTCCCAGTCTGCCTACCCACGTTGTGATTTGATCTAGGCAGAAGAAATCAATCAGTTATCGGGGCCGTACTGCAAACCGAGTCCAACGGGGGTGATACCACAAAAATCCGCATAAAAGGCAATAAAATAAAAACTCAAAACTTCAAAGTATCAAAGAAAAAGGTGACAAACTTTATGTCTAGTTGTTCGATACATAGGACTGCATCTATCTCCCGACCCGTTCTATGGATTGTGACACGTCGTTTTCCGCTAGGCAAGTTTTAACACTTCAAGTCGTCTGCTCTCTAAGAAATTGGTGTTTCGGTGGGTCTTTGGACGAAAGTCAAAAGAAAAACTTATTTCGGTGATCTGGATCTAAGTCGCTCTTCAAAATAATTGTTCTTGGTTTGAAGATGATCCGGAAAATGTGCGGGAATCTTGGTCAACTATCTGCAAGGCTTGCCTCAACCGGAGACTGACTCTGGGAATTGCTGGGTCTCGACTCATTTCTGCTCGTTGTGGCTTCGTTTATATGGGCGCCGACCAAAACCGGGGTGGATTTGTCGGCGCCGGGGGATTCCTCGATAATTCTAAATACATATCCACCTCTCTGGTTAGGAATTTTCACCTTTTTCCATTTTTGGGAACCTTTCCTCACTCCCACCTTCTCATCATACTTCAGAGGGGCGTGAACTGCCCTCCCCACATCTTCGTGGCAACCTCTCTTACTCATCCTCCAGATGGGCGGCAACAGCCTCCCTCGTGCATCACATGATCACCACTCGACCAATGATGTCTTAGTCGGGCGTGGACGAATCTGCGGCTTTGTTTCAGGAAGAGAAAAAAATATCTTGCTTAAAAAAAAATTTATCTCTTCCCCTTAATGGTTTATCATTTCTCCAGCCGCGAACGGGACAATATGACAATGGCGGTCATAACTCTTGTTCTACACGTGGTTTACGTCAAGTATTTTATCGCTAATTATCAGAATATGTGGTCTTCTCGACATGGTCTCAAAAAGGAACATCTCCAAAGTTCCAGTCAGTCTGTCGCCTCGAAGAAAGAAAAAAAAAACACACTTATTTTCTTTCGGCACAATTCCTGATAACAAAATTTTATTATCGTAGGCCAAGGATGCTCGTGTGTGGTTTTTTTAAATTTTTCATATCTGTCTAGGTCTTTTTTAGTTGCCTGTTTTTCGTCACTTAACGAAATAACATTTTCATTTGAATTTTTCTCTCTTTCTCTGGCCAGCCGGCCTGTAGTTGATAATAAGATGTCTTCCGTACCAATAGTTTGTTTTCATATCTTTAGATAACACGGCTGATGCCAAAACATATCTGATTCTTTCCTTCCTTCCCTTTCTTTTTACTCAGAATTTCCCTGTCATTGTAATGACACTCTTTCGCCATTTGTTACTTATCAAAATATCCTTTTATGCATTGTCTCTTAGCTGTGTGTGTGTTCTTGCTTAACACTCACGATTCGGTTCTTAGCCTCTCTTTTTCTTCTTTTCTTTCTTTTCCCTTTCTGCCTCGTTAAATGGTGCCACAAGTGTGCATTCATACAAGGAAGATGCTAGCCGTTTACCCCGAGGCGAGTTCTCTCTATTATGAATGTCGGTTTGCAATCAAATACGGGCGAAGTATAGCCTCACCGACCTCCAGCCGTCTCCCCCTAAGACATTATATCATGTGTTAGTGAGTGGGAGAATTCAGAATTATTTGATAGACGATCTCGGTCTAATGAAGCAAGAGCTCACTCCATATGGATCTTAGGAATCCGGGTTGAAATGCCTTACTAATATTGATGCATTATTCATCTGGCTGGTGATTTTTGTGGCCCTCTGGGTCTGCAAAAAGCTTTGTTCGGAAGGTTTAGAAAGGTCTCCAAAGTGTGTTTGCTGCGATGAGGCGATGGAGACAATTGGTCACGGCTTCTTTCATTGCAGGATCGTAGATCTGTTTTGCAAGTGTGTTGGAGGCATCATGGTTCGTATCCTGCGCGGAAAGTTCTTTGTCCTCGAGACCAGTTCTGTTTATAGCAATGTCGTACTGCTTTTGGCTCAGGTTGAGCACTATGTGTTCTTTTTCTTATTTGGAGATATGATATGGGCGACACGACATAAGAAATTCCATAGGAACGAGTTTACCTCTTCCAACTGATCCTGTTCTTTAAGCATCAGCTTAAATTCAAGATTAGGACGGAAAGGAAACGCCTCCATCCATCGAAATTTGAGGAAAGGTGGATGAGTCTTGCGTCTTTGTGCCATGTGAAGGGTTCTGACTTAGAGTGGCATTTTGATGCCGGTTAGGCATTAAAGATATTGGAATTGCTGAAGTGAACACTGGCAACGGCGCCCCAAATCAGAGTAGCATAGTTTTCTGTTTTTTCTTTAGTTTTTCTAAGCCAACTGAACTTAGCTAGTGGGATGCATGTGCATTGGTCTCTTTTATTTCTTCCCCTCCACTTTCTTTGGTTAATTCCCCCTCCCCTCCCCGTTAGATGACCACATATGTCAATTCTCTAGTGGATGCGGGACGCCTTTCGTTTTTCGGGTGTGCTTTTTCGTATTTGTTGTTGTGTTTGAAAAGCGGGGGGTGTTTCTCTGTAGGTTGAATGAGCGTTTTTAATTATTTAATTCTAGCATTAGTTTCTTCCGATTAAATGATGTATCTGCCACATTTAGTGATGGTGGGCGGGGGGCTATTACTAATACCATTTTGTTTTATTTCTTTTTGTTTTTCATTGTGAATATCTATTGGATCCTTTAATTTTAAAAAAATTATCATTGTATTTCCCTCCCCACAGACAAAATTGTACATAAGGAGACAAGTTAGGACCTCACAGAGTCTCTGGTGTATTGTGGTGAATGTAGTAAGTATGGTAAGTAAGAATGTGTTTTGGTGCAAGGGTTATTGTGGTATGTCTGGGTCAGTGATTGTGGCTAGCTAAGTTTTAATTTAAGACAGATGAAGACCAGCTTTGCCCATTCCAATGTGATAGCCTTGTGCCCTATTTGTGCAATAAATAAAAGGAAGATAATACTATTGCAGTTACGTGTTTAACTGAATATTAAATACTACTATCATGACTTATTCTGTCGAGTTAAGAGTTGTGTCTTGCCAGACCCCACATCGCAACAGTATCACAAGTCTGACATTAAAAAAACCTTATTTATTGCTTCTTTATATACACACCGTGAGTGATCTTGATCCTTCTCTTTCATTTTCTAGAGAAATATTTATGCTTCATCAATTTCTATTCACTTCTCATGAAAGATCAAAAAAAGATGTTAAAAGGCAGCATTCAAAGACTTTACGTGGATCCTTTTAACTTCACTCTATTTTGCTATTGAATATTTTACTGAATTCCAAAGTCATTACAGAGGGTTTGATATACTCCCGGATGGAAATAGAACCATTAGTTCTCCAATTTGTAACTCATAAAATGTTTTGAGGAAAAGTTAAAACTTTGAAATATTTCCATCTTAAAAAGAAAACTGATTTCCTCAAATTATTTATTTTACCGAAAACCTTTCCCTCAAATTTCTACTTACAAGTTTTTTCTTTCAATCGATAAAATCCCGCCAAATCTCAAGCATATCCTTACTCTCTTTGTATTTAATAATTTCAAAATTACAAGCATGACTGTGTCATCAATTCTGTCTATTTGTATCGCCTGGGCATCAGAGAGATTTTATAAGTCTTTTTTTTTTTTTGTCTTCTAATCGATTCATTATCTGCTACCATATCTACTCATACTGCTTCCAGTTTTTCATGTATATTTCTGTTTCTTCAGAATATTTGTAGATATAGCTGAAAGCCAACTCAGACGCTTGATAAATATCTCCCTAGCCAAATACTCAAGTCAAGGAAACTTAAAGCGACACATGATATGTGAGCTGTCCAAACTAGAAAGAAATAATCAAATAGATTTATGCATAGCAAACCTTACGAATTCAAGTGTTGTTAATTGATATTAAACTTATTTTTATAAGAAAACATACAAAGATCACTTTTCAGTTCCTTGTCATGAAAAAAGATACGAACATCTTCGGTTTTATGTTGTTCTGACACCTTCGATTTTAATTTTCATTTTTCATAAAATATCCACTTCTGGCAAATGAAGCGACGTGCTAAGATAATAGATGAACAAATTTCAAAAAATAACTTGTGAAATTTTCATTTCTTCTTTCAGAAAAATAATATTGACATTAAGTAAAACGATAAGACCAGTGCACCGTCTTATTCAAACAAGATGGCGGAGAGAATTCACACCTTAAAAGAAATCGTTTGAAACAATTTATCAACGGATTTTTATGGAAAAATTATCAAAACATAAAGTTTGTAAATTTTCATTTCCCTGACGCTTTTAGCAACTATTCAAAAGGCTTCAAGCTTAGATATAAATTTTATGTAAATCTTTTGTTGTTGTTGTTGTTTAGAAGTAAGCCACTCGGATTGTTTTTTGTTTTTTTGTTTTGTTTTTTGTTTTTTTCTATAACATTTTTTCTGATATTATCAAATCTTTCCGCAAAACCTCAAATTACCAATAAGTGACATTGAAGTAGACGCCCTATTTTTATTTCTTAAACAGGGTATATAAATATCTATCACCTGTGCATTCGAGAAATGTTAATAAAGAAACCGAGTCCACGCCGCTTTGTTAGTGAAAACCACTGTTTGATACAGTATACTCTATAGCTCGGTCACGGAGGACGATTCTATTTTTCCCCTTTTAAAGGAATTCTCATTGTCTAGACGAGATTATTTTCTCAGAAGCTTCATATGTACTCAGTCTCACATCCGAAACGTAAACAAAGCAATTTTGAAAGAATTAATGGATTTATTTTTAGTCAAACATTTTTATTCCTTCATTACCGTTGTATCCACTATAACGACGTTTGAAGTAATAAAATGTATTAAAAATAAGTCCATTAATTCTTTAGCAAAAATAACACACACATACACACACACACACATATATATATATATATATATATATATATATATATATATATATATATATATATATATGTATGTATATTAAAATCATCCAACCAACACTCAAAAAATTATTACAAATGTAGCAACAACGTATTGCAGTGCATGTAGAAAACATTTAATGCTATTTTACATTTCTACCAATTTCTAATCAGCTCCCTTATACTGAAATGCTTGTTTTGCAAAAAAACTCCATAGCTTCGACGGATACATTTTTAAATAATTACAGAACGTGTTTGCACGTGTTTTTAAAAATTAGCATCACACACGAAATGCAGTTCTATCGCAGTTACAATAAGTTTGACTTTGTAATTCACCCTGTAGATGATCTTTGAAAAGTTCAAAAGTACTTGGGTTAGAAAAACTTGATGAATTTCATCTTAACATCAAGTAACAGATTTGAGAACTGGAAAGGTTCAGTATCAATAGGCACAATGTGTCTATATTATTCAATAGTAACATATGTGAGAAAACGACATTATTTTTGCACCAACCTAATATATGAAATTAAGGCTATTGATACATCCTTGTTTTCTATTAGACTCTTTATTATCACAAAAAATAATCTAATACGTAAATATTTACTTAACACAACACTATAATATCCGATCACTGTGATCCACATAATTCACATATATTTACATATTTATATGCGTATGTTTCCTTACGGCAAAGTATCCAAGTGACAGCTTAGTTCTGCTAAGTCTAGTAGTCCTTTTCCATATTGTCGTTTCTCATCGCGAATATATAATTATGCGTGTAACGCATGCTCTAGTCAATCAAATTGCAAACACATTCACTGAATATGCTGTTTTTCCTACAATAATATCCTAAGAATATATCATCCATTTTATCGGAATTTTAAGTCGGATTATTTGTTTATTGCTTTAAAATTTTAAGTTTCAATCAGTCAGTGTTGGATATGCGAGAAAAAACTATGTTAACCTATCACTCACGCAAGGTATAAAGTCAGATGCAAACACTGATTAGTCTTAAAGAAACAGAGAGAAAGAAAAATATGTTATTCTGATAGAAAAAACGAAAACTAATCGAAGAAAAAAGTATTGTATGCATTACTTTTCTGCTTGTTAATTTTTTCCTTACAAGAAGAAAACAAAATTGATGAAAGGAAATTTCGCTTTTCTTCTTCACTTTGCCCCTGGTAGGCAGCCATCCAGATGAAAGCAAGAAATCTAACAATGCTTGTAACTCTTCAGTTTATTTCTTCGACCAAACGACAGGACGCTGAGTAAATATATTCTGCTTAACTGACTTATTTCCTGGAAGAGAATAAAACCCGAGGGAATTACCTGGACGATGGCCGGCCTTCAGAAACCTAGATATTTACGTCCTGCTTCGTAGACCTTTCCGCTTGGAAGTTCTTCAAAGAAAATAACTCCATACACCTGCCAGAATTCTAGCGATGTTGAAACAGAGAAACTCAGTGAAATTACAGAATGTTGTCCTTGTAAAATGACTGTTCCAACTTTGCGTTTGTCAGCCATGCTACATCAGTATAGGGAATTTTTAGACAAGAAACAAATATAGGAAATTTCCTGTCATAAATCTGACTTAGTTCTTCCAAATTACATCATTTTATTCTGTTTTTTATACAGGTTATACAAGCCAGTCTACATAAAAAATGGTGGCTAATTTTATATTTTGAGGGAAATTTTAATCACTGAATAATTAAGTCAAAATTTTAAACATAATAAAAATATTGTCAGAGGTTATAAAAGAAAACATTTTCATTATTTCAAGTAAGTTTTGGAATTCTAAGCATTATTCTATAGCACCTCATGTTTTCTCGTCTCCTTTTCATTTAAGAGGAAATTGTCCAAGATTCACTGCCATATAGGAGGATTAATATTAAATAAAAGTTCAGAACTCTTTTCTTTGTTCCTAACAAAATTTTTCAGAGAGTTCAGTATTTGTTTATTATTTATATTTACTAAGTGCATCGTAAAAAGACACAAGATAGGATGGAGCTAAGAAGACTGTTTAGCATAATTTTTCAAGTAGGAAAATCCTGATATGTTCATTTGTCTTAAAATTGAAATTAGGGCATTTAAATGAATTTCAAAATGAACCATTGGTATCAGATGCAATTATTTAAGTATGCAAAGCAAGCTACAATATCTTCATCTCTTTTTCATTCTTCGTTTTTCTTTTCGATAGGAAAATGTTCATTAATTAAAATTCTTAGTTTAAACAGTTTCAGTTTCGACTCGGTTTTTTTTTCTCTTTTATTGAGTTGTGTTTGCCAACTTTTAAACTAAGGTTTGCTTCAATATATGGTAACTTTCTGACATCCTCTCAATTTAATTGAATACCGAAGAATACACCGGCTGAAAATGTGATGAAAATGTTTAGAAATGTAAAAAAATATGTGTAGAAGATGGAATATTTCTAAGAATTAAACATCCAAGACGATATGTTAAGACGCATCAAAAATATATATAAGGTGATATACATATATGTATGTGAGTTTGTATAACTGTACGTATGCACACAGACACACACATACTACGCTACATCACTTGTTTTTTCTTTTCAAAAGATTAAACAACTACTATTCGTTAACATAAAACTAATAAACTTTATTTCACTGCAACTACCAAACTTTAGAACCGAAGTACACAAATTATTAATACAGAATAAAAATTGCATAAATAAAATAATTTATTGAATAAATAAATAAAATAAATAAATTTAATGTTTGGAGTATAAATAATCTATAGACATTAACCCTAAACAAAAACTAAGAAAAACCATTTTCCTGCTTCCTTTACTTCAATTTCCGTCTTCTGAAAGCGTACCATCCTTACGAAATTACGAAATTGCATCTCTATAAATGCCATATTTTTGGCAAACCTAATGCAACTCTAAATATGTTCGATTCCTTTCGAGAAAAAGATTCCCATGTCCAAATATGGCACTTTCATTACGAATTTTTTTTTTTTTTTACATTTCGATCGAAAAAGATATTTCTTCTCCTAAACTACGACATTCCTTTCGACAAACACATCACGCTTCCTAAAATTATTCATTTCATGGAAAAAGCATCCAAGTTCACCAAATTTATTTCGTCTCAAAGAATTAAACATAACAGGCTGAAAAGACTCTCACACTGCTTCTCACTTTTCGACAAAAATATTACAACCTCAAATGCCATATAGCATAAAAATCACCCAGTCTCAAACAAATGCCACGTTCCTCAGAAATGTCATTCCGTCCTCAAAACCTCTACATTTCTATCAAAAATAATATTCAAGCTCCAAAATCATTTCGAAAAACGAATTATGGCTCCAAATTGAACACATTCCCTTCGAAAAACAACTTAGCTTCTTAAAAATGACACATTACTTTTGACACGCTCATTACGATTCAAAAAAAATTACTTGTTTCGAAAAATCACACCCGTTCTCAAAAATTCATTTGGTCTCCCAGAATTTTACATTCCTACTTGAAGATGGCAATTCATCTCTGTTACATTCCTTTCGACAAAACATAAGTTTCTATAAATAAATACATACCATCCTCTAAAATGAATCATTCCTACTAAATGTTATTCAGATTTAAAACCTCAAATTTCATGCCAAATAAAACATTGAATCTCCCAAAATTCTACGTTCCTTTAGACAAATACTTTGCAGCTTCCAAAATGTCATATTCTTTTCTAAAAGTATTGCTTCCAACAAATTCCACATTTCTTTCGGAAACGCATTACGATATGCAACAAACAATTTTCTTTTCAAATGAGAATTTTTTGTTCAATTATTCTTCTATAATATATAATTCTATATTTCTAACAAATAACTTGCTACATCTGCCAAACGGCGAAATTCCTTTCTAGTCATTGAGATACCACATTCCTTAAAGCATGTCTAAAAATTGACACATTTGTACGAAATTATATCTTTTCTGCAAAAATTTTACCTTTCTTGAGAAAAAAAAAGTATTCACGTTTCAAAAAGTCCACGCTGCCATCGGAAGATGCATTATTTCTCAAAAAAAAGCTAAAGTCATTTTGAAACGCATTGCTTCTCAAAAGAAAGCTACATTTGGTTCGACACCAAATTGCAATATTCCAACTTTCCTCGTGATGCTTTCAAAAAAGAAACAACGCGTGAAAATATGAAACTTTCTTTGCAAAAATTTAATTCGAGAAAATTCTAAATTCCAAACTGACATTACATCTTCCAAAATAATACATTACATGAGAGAATAAATCACATCACGATGATACCACACCGATAACTAAATACTATCCCGCTTCTCCAGAGTTGGTACCAATTCGACCTGGCCTGAGAAATTTTAATCCAACCCTGTGAGCGTCGATTTCAATATTCTTGGTGTCTTCCGTATTTTTGGTCTGTACTAACAAGAAATAACTTTCCTTGTCTAAATATTAATTATCCCTATAATTTGCCATTAATTTGAATATTTGTTTTACTCAGGACAGCCCATTTTAATTCCATTTGTTGCAAATTAAATGAAGTTGTACGTTATAACTTTAGTGTAAGGTAAGGAGTATTTGGCCAACTTCATTCTTACTTAAATGCATTGAATTAATCTCCCACCCAACATTTTCTCTTAATTGGGAAGAGACCTCAAAACTTATACTAAGTTAAAACTTAATATGATATATCTTCTCATACTTCAGTTATATCATATTTCCTTCCCCTAAAATCTTTTCTTGATATACCTTCTATTTTCGCCAGAACAATAATAATCATCAGGTCATCCTACCTACAACCTTTTTCATCAACCTTTCGGACGGTGACTAAATAAAATCGCCCAGCCTCCTGTGCTGCGAACAGGTTAATAGAGGTAAATAGACTCACCTATCGTCCGGCCTGCACTCCTTCCACATCTATTGAACAGGGCTAGAGTATGATGACCTTGTTCCCTGTTCAGGATATGGTTTACAGCTTCTTTCTTTTTCTTTCAGGGCCTTAATGATTTAACTTTCTTAACTTTCTGGTGATCGGACTTTGTCAGTGGCTGTGACTTTCAATTATGAGGGTAACGGGTTGGCAGTTTGCTGACTGCTGCAGAGACTTTGTAATCGCTGTTACAACTATAGCAACGCCGTTGAACAATACTGGTGTTAGACGCCTTCGAATAACACTCGCACTAATAGTACTTACTGGGTAATAGTCGCTCGAAAAGTAACCACAGAATAATGATCCAAATAGTAATGCGTAGTGATCAGTTTAGAGTAAGAATATAGTGACTAGCGATCTGTATAGTAATAGAGGATAGAATAGAAATGATGATCAATTAGACGGCATGTTAATTCCCATTTCCTTTATCCTTTACATTTCCTTTACCATCACGTGATCATTTTATTCAAAATGGGATCACACCTGTGTTTGCACTTTGGTGATCTGTGTTCAAACTCCAGTGTCAGTAGCGACACTTTATTCCTATATAACAGTTTGTTATCAATGAATTCTTTGTTCCATGCTAGCTTTCCTTTTGCCGAAAAGATTCCAGCATTCACATGCATGGCCTTGGATACTTTCTCAATGGCAAGGAAATTGTCTTTCGAGTCCCCAGACGACTCTTTCATGTGCTTTTGTCTTTCATTTTTACACTCTGCTTGCTATATTTTTAGCTTTATCGCCATCCACTTCTTCATAAGCTGAAAAGTTACGGCGTCTCCGGAAAAAAAAAATTGAACAGATAAAATCTTTCCTATCAAATCGTGAAATGAAAATAATCCTAAACGGCCACTCTTCCAGTTCCTTTCATACTAATGCTGGTGTACCCCGGGGGAGGGGCTACCCTAGATCTTACTGTGTTTTTAATTTTCATTAACGACCTTCTCGATGGCATCAGCTCTCAACTTGGTATCTATGCTGATGACACAACCATTTACTCCTGTCTCGATAGTAAGTCTGATCAGTGTGACTTTAACGCTGCCAAAACTAAACTGCTCTCTATTAATCATCTGAGAAACCTATCTCTGTCCTCCATGACTGATGCTGACTTCCAGGAGAATGACTCATTACGCATTTCGGGGCCAACGTTCTCGGCTGACATGAAATGAAAAGGCTATATTGAGTTCATTTCTAGGTCATCTGCTAGGTTCCTTTACTGTGTTGTGCTAGACGATTTTTTCTCTCGATAATCTCTCTTATATATATATATATATATATACGTCCACAATTTGTCAAGGCTGGGAATATCGCTGTCACATATGAACCCTTGCTCCTGCTATTTACGTAGAGCTCCTTGATAAAATCCATAGAAGAATCAGCAAAATTATTGGCCCTATTCTGATTCTCGGTTTCAGTCTCTTTCTCACTGCTGTGAGGTTATCTCCCTTTTTTGTAAATACTTTCATGGTAATTCACCTGATGGGCTCTTTCCTATGGTGCCTAGATTATTTCAATTTAAGAAACGTACTAGACTGACGACGAGATACCATCAATTTACAGTTGAGATGGCTAGATGTGGCCATAAATTCTATGCTAACAGTTTCTCTTCTCGCACGTCTCGCTTGTGAAATTCACTTCCGGCTCCATGCTTTCCAGACGATCTTTAATCTGCATAAACGTAAATGCAATGTCAATCGCTTTCTACTGTCCCTCTGATTACTCTTCTTTTCTTCTCGCTCCTTAGCAAAGTTTATTTCTAACTCTTCCACGCCCAATAACACCTTGAGTCTTAGTGGCTTTACGGCCTTGATTAGGGCGGAATCTATTAAGAGAAATTCTTACGAAATATCACAATCTATAAAAAGAGCATCCGGTATCAAAATACTACTTTCCTATTGTTATGGGGCCTTACCCATAATAACATAATGGACTATTCCACACATAATAAATACTGAGCCTCAAGAAGAAGCAGTAAGTTCAGCCCGAAGGGCATATTTTTGGCCGAGCCCACGGGCTCGGAAACCCCACGGGCTCGGAAACCCCACGTTAAACCGGCCTTGTGCCACATGATGCCCTCGTGGGGGGGTGACTACATACCGTTCAGCCCAAAGTCGGGCGACCAGTTGATCGGCTGATCGGTTGAACTCTCTGCCTTCGGGCAGGGAGGAACCCGAACGAGGCTATGCCGAAGGGCGGAGTCTCTTTCGAGGAGGTAAACCGACCCTGAACCCGTTTATATGGGTTCAAAGGGCCTATTTTTGGCCAAGCCCACGGGCTCGGAGATCCCACGGGCTCAAAGATCCCACGTTAAACCGGCCTTGTGCCAAATGATCCCCTCGTGGGGGGGATGACTAAATACCGTTCAGCCTGAAGTCGGGCGACCGGCTGATCGGTTGAACTCTCTGCCTTCGGGCGGGAAGGAACCCGAACGAGGCTACGCATTACGAGTGTGATAAAACCCACAGGTATTGCTTCTCCCAAAATATCATATTTCATACGATATAGGCATTACGTCTGCAAACATTGCACATTTCTTTCGTAAAAGTAAGTCATGTCCAAATATGCCCTTCACCAAAACTGCTGTTTCTTTCGGCAAACAAATCACATATTCAAATATACCACATTCCATGCTAAAATACTACATTCCTTTCGACAAACGCATTATTTCTTATACAGTGTAACCCGGATATGAGACCCGGGTATAAGAGAAACCCGGATATAAGAGAGATTTTATCTGGTCCCAAATTGTTCCCATACTTAGCTAAACAAAATAGACCAAACCCTGGTATAAGAGAAACCCGAATATAAGAGACTTCTCCGGTCCCGACAACTCTCTTATATCCGGGTTACACTATTTTATCAAATTCCTATTCGAAACAAATGGCATTCCTTTTTCCCCTCAATCATATTTTTAATTTGATAAAAGGCTTACGTGTCCAGAAATTACAATCCTTTTAAATAACTTTCCTCAAAAATATACATTCTATTCGAATATTCCTTTTGTCTCCAATTATCCATTCCTACCACGTCTGATTATTCCATCTTCTAAAATGAACACTCCATTCCACAAATGTATTGCATCTCCATAAATTATTATTCATTTCTAAATTCTGCGTGTGGAATATCTTATTTCTTTTAAAAATGCCTTACGTCACCAAGAAGTCAACATTTCTTATAAAAGGAATCTGTATTCAAATGTGAGAAATTCTTCTTTAAAATCATGTTATACATTTTCTAAAATTCACTTTGTCTTCCAAATTGTGACATTCCTGTTAACAAATGCATTACAATTTTGAAAGGCCCACATTCCTTTCGATAAAAAATTTCAACTTCCTTCAACATTAGAACATCTCGTTTCTGAAAAAGGTAGATTCGTTTTAAACTCCAGACATTCCTCGTCCCTTTCCGTCTCAAAAATGCTGCTTTCTCTTGGACAAAAGTTTTACAAGCGAAATATTTTCAACGTTACTTTAAAAAAAAAACGGAGTTAATCAACCCCAAAATTGCATTGATTCCAAGAAAAGCGTCACATCTCCAAATATTTACTAAACTATAGAAGAAACATTTCCTGTAAAAATGTCTCATTCTTTTCAAAAGTTGACACTCTCCCCCAAAATATCCCATTGTTTCATAAAAGTGTCACCCGTGAAAAAGTCTTAGATTCCTTTTGGAAGTTCATTCCACCGCCAAGAATTGTACATTTCCATTTATGAAATTATTTAAACACGCGAGTCAAAATTTTTGTCTGAATTTCTAGGATGAAGAGTTATCATTATTTGAACTATTTATATTCAGACTATTGTCCTAATTTTTGTTGTCCCCATCACAATAATTAGGTCTTTTAATATAGAAGTGAAACAAGCCTCCCCCTGGAAGTAAGACGGAGGAACATCTCAAAAGTGAGATGAGACAATGAAATCAGGCATGGCTGTATGGAGGAAAAGGGGTAGGCATTATTCCCAGTGGAATGAAATGAAAATTCTTGAGAAGGAAAAATACTGCAGAATTAGATGTCTGAAAGAATCAGGCTATGGGGATCTCCTTAGTAGGCCTATCATAGAAATAAATACAGTATGGAAGCCGCTAATAAAGAAAGAAAGACAAATGACAGCAGGTTTTCAACCGTAGCATCAGCAGAAATCAAAATATTGGTAGTAGCAGCAAGAGTTGCAACTTATTCAGCAGTCAAGGTTTGGTTAAAGCTCTAAACGACAGCAAATTGCCCTAGTGGATGAAAGCTTTGGTTTCTGAATTTGGTGTGAGTTCAATCCCTGGGGTAGAGCGAAAAATGAACAATACGAAATAAAAATGTAATAGACGATATCGCAAGATATGAACAGTGGAACGAGAACAGTCTATTTAAGAGATTAAATAAAGAGTTACCCAGATCAATATACACCTGTGGAAGGCCGTAGGGCACAGCGGCCGAAACGTTGTGATAACACAGATGAGGAAACATAAATAATGTAAATAAATTATGTTAAAACAGTTAAAATTATAGGCATATGCTTAAGTATGTAAAAATTACGCGCACACACACACACACATATATATATATATATATATATATATATATATATATATATATATATATATATATATAGAGAGAGAGAGAGAGAGAGAGGGAGGGAGACAGAGAGATAACAGAAAAATATGTGTCATCTTCCGAGTACGTTCAAATGTCATCACTTAATTGCAATCAATGTTCGCCCAAAATACAATAGTTCTCTGCCAGCACAACTGTAAAAATGATTGAATATATTAGAAGGCCCAATCAATAAAAAATGCATCAATCAAGGCTCTCATATGTTAAATGTCTTTAAATATTAAAGTAATTTTTGCCACTTTGTTTGCTCCTCTCATAGTCAAATGACATGGACCCAAGTTCGATTCAAAATGTAAGATATTAGATATACACACGCAGTATTCGCTGTTTAGATGTTAAATATTATTGCTCACCTAACTTTGAACATTTTTTTTTTCAACGCCAAGAAAAAGAGGACGACAGCACAGATTTAGCTGGCATAATATATATATATATATATATATATAGATAGATAGATAGATAGATAGATAGATAGATAGATAGATAGATATAGATATATATATATGTGTGTGTGTGCGTGTGTGCTGCCTTTAGATGAGCGATATTATCGATGCATCTTTCATACGCATCAACCGAATCCTGTACGTTGCATTCAACACTTTTTCCAGAACGTTTGTAGCTAACCTGATGCTGACCCAGAAGGTCCGAGAATCCTCACAAAACTGACAATTTGTGTGACAAAGGGAAAGAAGAACAGAGATGCTCCGGGTGTTTATAAAAATAAAAATAAAGTCAAAAAAGTTGGTGACGGAACTGAAGCTTAAAAATGCAAGCTTCGCAGAGGGAACATTAGGAACAACGTATCAAGTATATGTGCGATATTCTCCAATATATCACTGTCAGCTTCTCTTTTCAGCATTTGCCGTGTTAGAGCAAGAAGACTTCCAACTTGAGATCTACAATGCATTTTACGTTAAAATGTATAAGTCTTCCTCATAATTTTAGGAGCACCGTTAAATAGCATCAGAAACATAAATCCTGTATATAGAAACTCTTTGAAATTTTCTTATTCAGCTCAATATCTATCTTTACTGATAAAGCATATTTGTAACTTGTTTCAAAATTTCAGCTTGTATTACGTAAAGTGAGCAATCGGAGTGCCGAGTTCGAATTCCAGTTGAATCCATTACATTCATTTACGTGTTAATACCCTTAGGAAATGTATGAATCCTCCTCTTCCCCCCAGCTATGGGTAAATAGCAGGACAGACTGGGTTCTATACCCTTGAATGTCAACTGGTCTACCGCAGAAAGAAATGGCAACCAACTGCAGGAAAAAATCTGCCTTGTCAGTCATGTATCGAAAGATACATGATCGTCTAAGCGTGTATCACGCATGACACATAACTAAGTGAAGTCGAACATATATTTTTATTTAGTAATAAATCCAGAAGGCGTTGTAATCAATGATGGTTAGCAATTAACTTGAAAATAAATGCTCATAAACTGAATATTTTCTTTAATGAAGAATAGCATTAAAAATATTCAAGTGTCCACCTCGACCATTCATCTAAGATATAACTCGATATTCCCTCAAAATTCGAATTGCTTATTTATTATCTATCATAAATGTGGTTTCTCAATGTTTTTAATAGGAGTAGGTGTGTTTGAGAAACATTAAACTCTAGTGTAAACTATATTAACTCTCTAAAATGGATAGTCCCTTGGCATCTGTCTCCCATAACTACTGAGCTACAAATGCGTCACACTGGATGCTATACACACACACTGGGTCAGACGAGTAGTGGGAGGGATCAAAAGAAACAAAATGGCAACTAGGAATTACGAGTACTTAAAAAAAATTACAGGGTAACAGAATACCGCATTTGACTAACGCAGGACTAAAGATAGTGTACAATATGGCTACCATCTAAATCCTTAAAGACCTCATTGCTGCTTCCTTATTCATTCTATATAAATATGTACATAAATATACAATATTTAGTGTGATTGATAACATAATAAAAGTCACAATCTAACAGCTGCAAAAGTTTAGTTTCCAATAATACCTCCAATATAATTTTTCTTGCCATTTTTTATTGTTGATTTTTAGAATAGTTCTCTGATGTTGTTGAAAAGACGATATTATAATTCCTCATGTTTCTTTCTTATATTTCTTTGTTTATGATTAAAATGCAACATAGCTGCTTTTTGCGAAAATGATTTTTCACTTCAAAACCTCATCCATTTTAATTCTATTGACAATTCACAATTCACAATTGAAGACTTTGTTTATGATTCAACACAGTAGTCTTACAGCAGCCAATAGATTATTCCACTTAGTATTAGATCAAACTTTTACTTCAAACATAATTTACTTGGCATAAATAACACTGTGTGACAAAATTACGACATTTTTGCCTTTGGTCAGTGAGAGATTTTTCCTAATTCCTTCTGTCTAGAAAGCAAAGTAAAATGACTATTATTTCCTTCAAACTTTGCTTTTGTGACCTGGATATCAATATTTTGAAACTAATCTATTTCCATTATATTCCAGACAGATTCAGCGCTGAATTACTGAAGGGGAATTTTCTCGAATTTTCTAAAAGTTTCAAGAATTTAGAGAAACGCTTTGGCAACACGGATTGCAAAATAAATACATGGAGCGTATGCTCAACAGTTTCAGATTACTTCTAACGTCGTTGATGAATGAAGTCATCATAGATATCATCAAGAATTTTTAAGCATCCAACAGACGCACTTTGCTATACTTGTGGCATATTTATCAGAACAAGAGCTGTGACAAAAGCTGCTAAAATGTGTGAGGCAAAGGGATATTTCAGGATTCCTGTTAGGTATCAAGCCAAACCATGACCACCTCATTTCATCTGAAAACTCTGTAAAAGAACTCTAGAATATATGATTTGTTTGTTTGGATAGTGCAATTTTTAAGTGTCAAAATTTTAGATTTTTTTACTCAAATATATTTTACTCTTATTGTTTTTAATTAGTTTTATTGAAATATATGTATTAAATGTTTCAATAAGCACTCATTAGTGTCCACAGTATCATGGATGTTTTTTTCGGACTAGATCACTGGTAAGAGCCATAAAAATACGGAATATTATGGATGTTCAATATTCACAAATCACCTATGAATCTATAAAAAATGTTTCAAAATCAAAACAAGAAAAACAAATATGAGTTGAATTTAGTTGGTTTGTCATATTTTAATTTTATAAAACCAAATAAAATCGGAATAATTAAATATTCAAAAACGCAATTTATTTAGATTATAAAACAAAATTTAATAACATAAGGATGTATTCTTTGATTTATTGATGTATATTAGGGAATATAAAATGTTCATATTTAATAGTTTTAGTTTATGCACTGTATAGCTTATAATAAAATAAATAGTTTTTAGATTTCATAGAAAAAGGAAGTCTTCAGAAAAACAATCACGCAAAGATATGAATATTCACATTGACATGTTTTGAGACTATGAATGACATTATTGGGTTCTTTTATTCTTCACTGCTGGCTTTTGTCTCAAAGAGGAAGCACTCGTGCCATGTCGATAAGCTAAAGTTTTTGAATCGTGCTCACTTGTTATCTTAAAATCGTTTGAATATTAAGAAATAAATAATAAAATTAAACATTATTTTTTATAACTTGGAAATTAAGTTTTTAAATTTACTTCAAGTTAAATGTGATTTGTGATAAAATATTTTCTTATCACGTGAACTACTTTTTCAACTACGTCCTCGCAAATTTCTATTTTTTGTTGCTTATTCTTGAGCATACCGAATTGAGATAAATTTCTTGATCCTATTTCGAACCAATGGCCACAGTCATCTAACCACGTTGAATATTTTCCATATAACCACAGTATAGCAAGATGATATCTGGTGACCATCTTAGACTCCTTCATGAAAAACCATTCGTTTTCGGAAGCGAAATTATAGCAAGCTTTTAAGATATTATCAAACCTAGGGAATAATATTAAAAAACCCTGCGAAACCTCGTTTAGGATAAATCCAAAACGTTTAATGATCATTTATAATGATTTGATGGCCACTTTTGATATAATTTTCAAAAAGCACAAGTAGAAACCTGTAGATTTTTAATTTATTATTCCTTACTCTATTACGAAACTTGGCTAGAAGGAATATTGAACAAATACAGAGCATTTGTAAAGATTTCACTCGCAGCATTCTTGTACACCATCCTGAAAATCATAGCTTTCTGGTAGCGTGATTATAATATATATTTGAAGTGCTATCACGGACTAAATCTGTCGCGAAACCTCAACTCGGATACATAATAAATGAGTAATGAGAATTTTTCAGGATTTGGTGAACATCTTGGACACCATATTGAAAACGAACTGGGTGGAAAATTGAATAATTTTAATATGTTCGTGCTCACTATATTAGGGGAAAAAGTTTGAAGAGACAGAATCAAGAGAGAACACACATAAAAAAAGATAAAATATCAGATCAGAAAATGTGCTCATCTATAGGATGTATAAAATCTAAAAAAAAAAAGGAACATTCATATTAAAAACAGAAATGATACTACAGACATGGAATGAATATATAGAATGCGGATACCTACTACTGCGCTTAAATTCGTAATGCCGGGGTACCAAGGAAAGCTCATTAGAACAATTACAATGAAAATATTCTTAGAAAACGCACAGAGAATATACGTTACAGCGATAGGAAAGGCGCTGAAATCGAGATGCCATGTCAAGACCGTAAACGTTGCAGATTCTTTTTGGATTTTATGAAGAATCTCTTTATGTGTAGTAGAAGCATCAGACTAGATGGGAAGGAGTTTTCAATACATGGACAAATGGTAGACTTATAAATGTGTAAGATAGATTCTGGAGAGAAAAATTGCTTCATACGACACAGTCAACCAACCTTGCTAGCAACAGAATTAATAATTGATTCAATATAAGCTTTCTACTTCATGTCGCCGGAATCCATTTCCTAGAGGATAGCATCAGCCATGTTGATGGAAAACAAATAGTTTCCTAATACGATTAAAAGAGAGCGGTTGTTTTGAAGGCGATAAAATTAGCAAGCTATTTCTTGGTCCATTTGTAGGTCATTTAATCTTGTCGAACAGATCAGACTTACCATTAAGACAGGAGTAAATAGTTGTGTCATCAAAATAGATGCCGAGTTGGGAACCAATAACATCGAAAATGTCGTTTATGAAAATTAGGAACTTTGGGGATATCTGTATTAATGAAAAGAAAAGGAAATAGTAGGCGTTTTATTTCGAGATTTGATAAGAAAGATTGAATCAAATTAAATATTCGTCCAGAAATACTATAACCTTTCAATTTATGAAGACCAGCATATCAAACCCGGACAAACACATTTGAGATATCCAAAAGTTTCACTAGTTATATCTAAAACTTGACAGACTCTTTTCTCTATAACTGCTGACGGAGTGAATCAAAAACCATATTGCTTGTCTAAAAGAAGACCCTGTGAGGTGAGATGCTTAACCAATTCGGAATTGATTAGAGGTTCTAGTAATTTGCAAAAACTTAGTTGAAGGCCCCATAGTTAGAAGGATAAGCCGGTTGGCCTGAGTTCTTAAAATCAGAACTACAGAAAAGCAAAACAATAAGCAACAAAGAATTTAATCTAATTTTAGAGTGAGAACGTCTCTCTAGGACTACATTGCTTAAGGCCTATTGTAAGGATTCTATTGAGGCCTATTGTAAGGATTCTATTAAGACCTATTGTAAGGATTCTATTAAGTTCACACGCTTTGTGGGATTCAGTACAGAGATAATAGTGGAACCATGTACCGATTTGCATGCATGTCAAACAGTAGATAGTCAGAAAAAGATTCTCGAAATAGTAATAGAATTGGAAGAGAATGGACGAGCAAAACATGCTGCTTTATCAGCTGCTGATTACTCTTTAATTTGGTAAAGAGAGAATGGATAGACAAATTATTCTTATTTAACACACTATTACATAACCTTCAGTAGCTACGATAACCAAATCTTTAGAAACTATAGGGTGCCTCATTATAACTAAATAAAAACTTAGGCACTTTGAGGAAACCCTTGCAATTATTGTGAGCGGACACAAACTGGTCTCTGTTATGATTTGAACTATATCATGTTGTCAGTGATTTCTGTGGGCTATTACGGCAGGTTTGAACAAAGAAGAATATTGGAGACAGTATTTCCTGGATGGCAAAAAAGTCGGCTTTTACACAAGACGAAATTTCAATGACAAAATTCTCAATAGGCGGGTTATAAATTTCACTCCGAGAGGCGCGCAAATCGCGAAATAACGAAACGAATCTGTTATGGGACCTTACCCATAATAACATAATGGACTATTCCATACGTAATAAATACTGCGCCTCAAGAGTTCAGTCCGAAGTCGGGCGACCGGCTGATCGTCTGATCGGTTGAACTCTCTGCCTTCGGGCGGGGGGGTACCCGAACGAGGCTACGCCGAAGGGTGGAGTCTCTTTCGGGGAGGTAAACCGACCCTGAACCCGTTTATACGGGCTCAAAGGGCATATTTTTGGCCAAGCCCACGGGCTCGGAGATCCCACGTTAAATCGGCCTTGTGCCACATGATGCCCTCGGGGCAGGGGTCTAAATACCGTTCAGTCTGAAGTCGGACGACCGGCTGACCGGCTGATCGGTTGAACTCTCTACTTTCGGGCGGGGAGGGACCCGAACGAGGCTACGCCGAAGGGCGGAGTCTCTTTCGGGGAGGTAAACCGACCCTGAACCCGTTTATACGGGTTCAAAGGGCATATTTTAGCCGAGCCCACGGGCTCAGAGATCCCACGTTAAACTTCCCTGTTCTTTTATAGTGCTTGATTCAGTGATGGTCGTTAACACATCAGCAGTAGACCCGGCGAAACGTAAGCCATATTGTTTTTCAAAGAGGAAGCCATGACAAATAAGTTGCTTAATCACTTCAGCATTGATTATAGCTTCGAATACTTTGCCAGAAAGAGGTAAAATACTAATACGGCGATAATTTGAGGGGACAAAGTGTTCACCAGAATTCTTAAAAACAGAAACTGCAGAGGAGGACTTCCAACAAACTTTGAAAAAGGAAGTAACAAGGCAATTATAATGTCTCATGAATACATAACCATTTTATACTCCATAATTAAATAAATATTTATTTTATCGGTTACGCATGCTTAAACCAAACTTCGCAAACTTCTAAAGTGCATATTAGGTGAGACGACGTAGCTGAACTTCAAGTACAGATTTGAAGGGAGTTTTAAAATAACCCTCAAACACGACACACCATTACTTGTGTGAGAGATAAGTTTGAAGATGTTTATTCAATATATCCATATTACGGAAAATTTGTGGATAGGAACGATACCCTGAATAGAAAAGAAATTCTCCTGCACCCTCAGCAAGAAAATCTGTTCGCCAAACATCTTGAAAACGTTTCAACGCGATTACTGGAAAAGCTTTACTCCAACATTCGTCCACGGACTCATTGAAGATGATTTCGACCGTTGTTATGTGAAAGTCGATGAAAGCTAAGAGGTAGTAAATAAATACCGACTGCGTTCACCAAATCCTATATACATGCCGACATCTATGAATGATATTAATGTACCCAAATACCAAATGAAGTGATTTGTGAAGTATGAAATTCAAGTAATTATCAATAAAGTTAAATTCAATTTTTCAGTTCTACCTGCTCAGTGTCTCGACATGTCTAAGGAGTCTAATCACCCGCATTTCCGACATACTCTATTTCAAGCAACTCTCGAGCTTTATATTTGATGAACTTTAGTATCTTAATGAAAATTGAAAACGTGTTTCCATTATTTGGAAATATTATATATATATATATATATATATATAAGTGACCATAGAAGTCAACACTTGGAGGCAACAGTCTGTTTCATGCTAGATGCAATCGTCAGGCCCGACGATTGCATCTAGCATTTATCTCATAAATATAGCACAGCTTAAGACTATATTTCTTCGTATAAATAGATAGATAGATAGATAGATAGATAGATAGATAGATAGATAGATAAATAAATAAATAAATGAAAAAATATAGTTTTAAGGTATGGTATATTTGTGGGATGAATTTTTCAGTGTCAGATATAAAGCATATGTAAATATAAAAGTGAACATTAAAGTTAACACTGAGAGGCAACAGACTGCTTCATGTAAAACAGTCCTCAGGCCACCTGACATATATATATATATATATATATATATATATATATATATATATATAATTATTTATTTAAAAATATGATTCCAACTCGCTACATAAGAGGTCTCATGTTTCAAAACAAGAGCCGAAAACTTCAAAATAATATTTGAATTAACTTGAGTTAAAGTAGGCTCTGTTCCATCTTCAAGCGAAATTTTTTTGGGAATGACTTATTTCTGAAATTTACGAGTTTTAATAGTATGGTCAGAATTGAAAACAAAAATTTCCATGGTAACATCAAGGGCGGATTGTTTAGAATAGGCAGGGGTGGGGTGTTAATAATTTGTATCTGTATAGAGTTACTTTCATAGAAGCCGGGTCACGGTAAGGTGGGGGTGGTTAAATTTACGACGGAGGAAGTTTTCGCATAGTCAGGCTTGAGCGTCTACGGAGATTTATATTTATTTTATTCTTTTATTATATCTCTTTATGAAAGGGATTTCTGTATATGAAAAGGCCGTAACGTTTGTTATTTGACGACTTCATAAAGGGTTATCAGTTTTTGTAGGGTATTAAAACTATGTATATGGGCTATGGATTTTAAGATTTATTTTATTGTATGCGTGTTTTTAGCTAGTTATTCAGAGCGTAAGAAAACCGTTAATTCTTGCCTGTTGTTTAATAGGTTTTTATTGTTTAGAAGCTTAATAATGTGTAGTTTCTCATGGAGGCACAAAGGGCATGGGTCATCCCAAGTTTTGCAAGTTCTAGTCCTGTTAATGATTTTCCATTTTACTTTAGGTGTCCTATTTTTTTCTTTCAGGTGCCAAAAATATTTAGATAGAGAGGTCTGATGTCTAAAGTTTATGTTGTTGAAGGAGCATTTATGCTGCCTCCATCTGGTTTTAAAGGCATTTTTCGTGGACCCAATGTATATCATATTATTGTTAGGGTTCTCCGTGGATGATATAGTGCATTGGTATACCACAGATTTGATGCAGCACTTATTTTCTAATGGACAGTCTACCGGGTTTCTACAATCGCATAATTTTTCCCTATCATTATCTGATTTAAGTGTAGAGTTATTAAAACTATTCAGGTAAGGGGGTTTGTTCAGGATATTATTATTGTGTCTTCTTATTATACCTTCTAGATTTTCAGTGCAGCAATAACTCAATTTTAGTGTGTTCTTATTGAATATATTATAAGCCTACTTTTGGTGGGAAAGTGTTTATCGATTAGAACTTCTGTCCTAGTTTAATACTAACCATTTGGTTGAACGGAGGTGTATACCAAATGATATTTCTTTTACTGTTTTTTTTCTTTTGGTTATTGCAATTGTCCCTATATTTAATGTTAGCATTTTTATAACCACTACTTTTTAGGGCAGTGTTATAGAAGTCATTATGTTGGTGGAATATTACTTTGTTAGCGGAGTTACTGCTAATTCTATTTTCTATTGATGAGGGTATATGTTTAATTGTGGATGGAGGGTGGTTTGACTTCGGGTGTATATATAAGGGGTTAGCATTTGGTTTTATATATATATATATATATATATATATATATATATGCCATTTTTATTACTAAAATCGTCGTGTACTTTTAGTTTTATAATCTCGAAATTAACAAAACCTAAATAAATACTTTGAACACTTTATTAAATACTTCTGGATATCAAAATTTGATTGATATGACGCGGCTATTTTCATTACATTTTTCATTTTCATTTCCACACAGGCGGTAATATTTTTCTCATTGAATCTTCATTCTGTGATAATTCTCAAAGATGCTTAAGATAAAAAATAAATTAGATTTCCAAATACACAAAGTATTTTTTTTAATTTCCCTTCATTATCGCTTCTATCGTTACCATTGACTCAAAATTAAACGACTAAAGCAAAAAATACCGAGACGTTTATTTTGCAAATGGTGGCAAAACAATTACAAATATTTCCTTAGCAAATGTTGCAATATGTAAACTAATGACTATCCTTGTTTCTTCGTTGACCAAAACATTTTTTAATTTATCTGTAACTAGTAACATGGCCCGGCGTTGCCCGTGCATCATTCAAAAATCGTACGACTCATACAGCAATCGCTATCACTTGACTTAAAATATTTTTGCCCTTCCTTACTTTTAAAGGAGTGCCCTTTGCCGTGCTGATGTTGCTACATGTCTTACTTCTTGCCTATCTCACACTGCGAATTTTATCTATGCTCTATACTAAATATTAAATCTGTTACGAAAAAAGAACTAAACAAAATGAACACAAAATGATCAGTTTTAAAAAAAAGGACTCGTAACTCGAAAAACCGAATGAAAAAAGAATGTTAACAAATACTTTTTCACACCCAACCCAGTTCTGCGGAATCAGAATCAACGATGAGTTTAAGCAAGCGAATGAGCCAATTGGAGTAAAGTGCCATGCAGATTTAAATTTTTCCCACTTGTGACGAATGTAGCTATCGATTTTTTTTTGCATGCAAGCATGCTAGTTAACATTCGTGTCAGTCTTGCTCTCACGCTGGCCAATAGAATCTTCCTGCCTATTCATGGCAGCCAGCTATAGGCTCTTTCTGCGGTAGACCAGTTGCCATCAAAGGCAAGCCGGTCTGTCCTGCTATTTACCCATAGCTGGGGTATGGAGAAGAAGAAGATTCATTTATTAGGTAAGTGAATATAATGGATTCGACTGGAATTCGAACTCGGCTCTCCGATTCCTCAGTCCAAGGCGATATCTATTACTCCACAGTGCCTCCCATTCTCTTTACAAACAAAACTGTTTTGAACCAAGTAGAGTCCAATCAATCTTCACTCAAACATACCTATCCTATTTTTTTACATTAAAACTTTAATGAAAATTTGAGCTTTTATTTAATATTTAGCTGAAATTTGGTTTACCACGGATTTTACAAGTTGACTTTTTTACATTTTATTACATTTTCTCGTTTTTATATTCAGCCCCGTAATCGCCCCCATTTCGGGGTTTCAGAAAAACATGAAATTTTTTACTGGTTGTTCAATTTAAGTTTTGGCCCTATATCCCTTTGGATAAAAAGCACCGAATTTTTCCTTTACGGATCTAAGCTAAAAAGTCTATTTTTAAGATAATCTATCAAATTACGAAAGAAATGAGCGTCAAGTCTTGTTACGCATAAAGTAAATCAATCTGCCATCAGTTTTTGAAAATTCTTCTGGAATGAAAGTATTATATAACAGTGCACAACTAAGAACCGAATGATAGGATTATAAGCTAAGTTCAAAATCCTTTCGGACAGCGAAACACTTGATGAGAAATATGTCTGCTTTTCTACCAGCCAAAGATAACATTTGATGTAAAAATTAGGTTCAACTTCTTTTGACATGGCAACAATGGCTCCTTTTCAAACCAGAACGAATCGAATGAAGAAATGCTTATTATTTCCAGAAATGATTCTTAGGAAAAGGTGAGATCAAGTTTTTGATTTGTTACGAACACTTGAGAGCTTTTGTATTCGTAGTATGAATCTCGTGTAAGAACTACTGACTCAAAATTGAAAAGATGAGTTGAATATCGGGAATTTCTATGCCAAAAATATTGCCCGTGTCTACATTATAGCAAAATTCGTAAAAACTTTACTTCCGAAGACATGTCAGTATTTTTATCTAACGAAACCGTTTACTGTTTACGAGTGAATCTTATATTAAACTTGTATGGGAGTCGGTTTAAAAGATAATCTTTGTTTCAAAATGACACGAAAAATCAAAAGTAATAAACAATTCGGAAAAATAAATCAACAGGAAAAGAGAAATGCTTTCAAAACTTGATATTTCTGAAAATAGGTGGAGATAATTGTATAATAGGCTGCTTGAAAAAATAGTAATGCTTTTTTTTCTGAATCATTTTGGAGATTTCTAGTTGGCAAAATATTATCGGAAACGTGTAGAAATTACAAAAAATATGTTGCATTTTTGTATTCTGTACCGAAGAATGATTTTTGATTTTGTGGACGTGAAGAAAATACCGAAAAATCATTATCCGTTTAATGGAGTCCAACAAGCTTTTTCTATCATTTACACACAGACACACAGACACACAAACACAACACACATATAAATACACCTACACACATACACACGCACACACACACACACGCACATATATATATATATATATATATATATATATATATATTTTCTTATTGATTTTTAACCTTGTATACGATATGGTATTTTAAATAACTGGGTTGAGAAGAAAGAAGATTCGACAAATTAAAACCAAATTTAAAGAAAAATTCAGGGGAAAAACAAAGGAAAGAAGCGACAAGACAAAATGGATAATAAAATATAAAACAAAAATATGAAAAACAAAAAAGTAAGCAAGATAGAATAAAGATAAAGATCGGAGCAAACATTATTAATGGGAATTTTTCACAAAAATGGCGTTGGCTGATGTTTCTACTTGAATTCCGATGAGCCATTCTGTCAAGACAGAGCAAGCAATAATGAAAAATGATGTTTTATCGTCGATGTTTAAAAGGTCGAAGCTGACGAATAAAATAGTCTTTTTTTCTATTTTCTTTTGTTCGTTTGATTGTAGATATTAAGGCTTATGTCGAGCAAATAATTCACCCAGTGGGTAAATGGATATGAAAGCTCTCTTGATGGCAAATTACATGAAGCGCTCGCATTGGGGAAATAGATTGCTTTTCATTCGCAGTTGCCTACACTCCAGTTACATTCTGGTTCACTCAGCAACATGGCCAATGTATCTTGGAAAGCGATGTCTAATATTTGAGACTTTTAAACATTATCATTTGTAAACAGAACTAAAGAATTAAATTTTCACATTAAATGTTATAATAACAAGTGGCGTTCGGCAGCTGTCGTTCTTGTTGGAAGGTTTAGAATGTTTCGTCGTCAACAAGCAGGAAATGAAATCGGATGACATTGGAATGAAAACAGATAAAATTATATCTGATTGTTAATGACTTCCTTTACAATAAAAATATAAACGCAAGAGAGTTGCTTCATGATAACATTTTACAAGACAAAGGCTTAGGACAACAAAAATAATTATGTAATTAAACATTCGTTATTGTGTATCAGGAATACTTTTAAACAACATAAAATTTTAGATAAATTTTCAAAATAATCTAAATAAATAATGCTTCCCGAGTCGTAAACGACAAACATTCGGATAAATGTTGGAATACAGGAAATATGATTTTGAAGTGTTCGGAATGGGTGTTAGGTTTTAATATTTTTAGTAATTAACAATGTTAGAAAATTAGAAAACTAGTACATTTACTAAATGCCCTACAAAACGTAACACCTCTATTTTCGGCAAAGTTATATACCTATATCTGTCGCATCAGTTCTATTCATATAAATATCTACGTCTTCTACTCATAGAGAGATTTCTACTAATTTTTCTGTTTTAGGTGATCTTTTTCTTCTATCCGTCGTATCCGTTAAGGATTTGAGTGATCATGACTCTCCACAACTACCTATTCTTTCTAGCCTTTAGCAACTTTTGTCCTTTTTGCCAAGACTTTCATTCACTGTTTCGCCATCTATTCAAACTGGCTCGTCATGTCGATGGCCTGTTGAATTCCTCTGTCCTTGTTACCCTTGATATGCTCCCCACTGAGTGTCAAATTCTCCCAGCTCTCTTTCCTCATTATAGGTCTAAGAAATTCCAGCTGTCTCTTTTTGGTTGTGTGTATAAATGTAAGTTTTCCCATTTTCCTTAAAACGTCATCATTTTTTACGCGCTCCATCCTTGATATTCTCAGCATCTTTCTTATCTTCATTTTGAGAAATCGCGTCTTTGGCTTCGGTATGACGATAAATTTATAATGAATTCACATAACAAACTGGACTCCCTATTAATTAATATAAAATTTAATTAAAAAAACGATATTTGTGATTTGGGGTACTTAATCTATAATAATATAAAAAAGAGACTGAAAAAATTATTTCAGGTCACACCATGATTTGAAATCATTTTAAAACCTGAATAATGAAACCTATTAGAAACTGACATTTAGAAAGAATTTCAATTCATTTTTTTATATTTGGCGATTTAACTCTTTTAATCCTGAACCTCTGATATGGACGGATTCTCCTTAGACCCCTGCTGTCCATCACTGCCGTTTTTGACTCTGGTCGGTATACCAACCTCCCGGGTATATGCACTTTCTCACGGCAGCCAGTATACCGTCTGCTCGGGTTCAAAGGGTTAATTGCATCAGTTTTATAACATACGTTATCAGATTAATGATAAAACATTATTGGCATTATCACAAAAGGAATTTGCAACCATAAATGATTATTATTTGGATGCAACATTTTTTATTTTTGTTTGAAAAACGGACAAATTCCCTGAAATTAATTTTACTTATCTTCCTTTTGGTCTCATTACTCAGTCAATGAATGTCTTTCTAATACTTAAAATAATTGCTCAAGTAACACTTAATATTCAAATATGTGGCTGTAAAGTTCAAATCCAAACACTATAGTCATCAACATGATTGAAAACTAAGTAAAACCTCGAAATCACGATTGACTTTAAGACAGCGTGGTTACGTTTTCATTCATTAATACATGTTACTTTCTGATTTGTTCATGTTGGGCCCCGAAGAATGGAATGCTAAAAATAATTATAAAACTAACAGTCGAAAAGTCACGAAAAGTCTGTCAATTATAAAACTTTTGTGTTTGTGAAATATCTCAAAATCTCCTGTTGCAGAAAGAAATAGATTTGGATTTATACTTAAATATATTAAAAAATATTTTTCAGAACGTTCGATTTTTTAAATAATCATTGCAAGAAGTCAATGTGAAGGTATGTAAGAACAAAAAAGAAATGCTTATGTCAAACTGGGTTCAACTAGAAAGCAGAAAATTCTTATTATTTAGCCATATGATTTCTATTCACTCTGATATTTGAAGCAGTCTACTGTATACAAATGTAATTAATTTGAGAATTTCTTTAGGTGCAAAAAATAAATAAGATAATAAAATAAGTTCATATTCATGTTTATTTTCAGATTAAAAATTACTGCTGTCTTTATAGGCTTCTTGATGACATTCCAAGACTTCTCGATGGGTTTTTGATCCAGGGAATATGGTGACCAGTAGTGCGCTGAGAAACGTTGGCAAATGATTTTTTGTTTGAATAAAGGTATGTCTGAAGGGGGGTCATTCTGTATTCAATGCAAGCAAAAGAGCGTTGTCCTCCACTATTTCACACTTGGAATATCACTGGCTTTGAATGACTTTTTACTAGTGTTGGGTTGTTGCGTTCACCTCTCAATTTTCATTTTGGTTTTTATTCGTTGAGTGAAAGATTTTCATATTATCCCTTTTTTAATCAGATTTCTAACAAATTTCTTGATCACGTGCAAAGAATTTAGCAATTTCTAATGTTAGTTGTTGATAATGAAGTATTTGAACAATTTTCCCGAGTCAACATTTTGCTCAAATATGATTTGCAACTTATTGTCTATACAGAGACGGCGCGAATGAATCAATGTCATCAAAATGGCTGCAATTTGTTTACTGAATGCACGTTATTAAACATGTCTGCGCATATCACTGTCGCCAGTCACTGAATTCAAATATATGTATTTGAAATGATAGTGGCAATATATTGCATAAAATACAGGAACGTACTATATATATATATATATATATATATATATATATATATATATATATAAGTGGGTATTAAAGACAACACCCAGAGGCTGTTTCATGCTTTAAAAAAATCATCGGGCCATATGCGTTGTGCTTTTGCTCGACTATTCATATATACAACTCTGTGATGCATTGTGTTTAGTTCATTCTATTGTTTTAACGGTTATTTTATTCAGTGGAAACGGTTATTTTTTTTAATTATTCTAGGGGATATTAAATGGAAATAATTGTGGATCCTGATGCAGTTTTTTTGCAATTTATATTGTTGTTTGTTAACTTTTTATTTATTATTGATTGTTTTATTATTACGTTTACTTATATTTATGCGTGTGTTCGTGGTTTCTTAATTCATTTATCATTTACTCTATTTATTTACTTATTTATCAAGAGTGATTTCCAAAGAAGCACACATCCTGATTTTCCATTTAGCATGCACTTTTGTATACGTGGTGTGTGCGTGTGTGTTTGTGTGTGAAAGAGAGAAAGTGAGAGAGAGAGTGAACGCATGCAGATATCGAGGACATCTTATGTAAACAATTTGAAAGGTCATTATGACAACAAGAGACAAGCCATCTTTGCCAACCTGTCTCACCGTCTTGCCATGAATATCTGTGTTGATTGCAACAAGATTTACAGATCATTATCTAGACTGAGGTGCGACATGACAGTAAACAATAGATTTGTAGGTCAGGTATATCCAATCAACCCAATCAGCAATACAGAGTTTAACTGTCATATATGCATGATATTTATGGAATCAAATGTTGTTACCAAGAGTCAGCTTAGGGACCATGAACGTCAAAATGAGATGGAATCTTTTACAAGTGATGCAGAGAGCAAGGAGTTGACTCTCATCATGTGGCAATCACCATGTATGTTTGTATAATTGAATTTAGAAAATATTTCAAGGTAGAAATATTTTCTAAATTCACTTAACCAGTCAATAGAATTTTATACATCTTTTTTTTCTGATGACACTACAATCGGTTGTGAAGTTTTTCGTTTATGACTTGAAACCTGTCGGCTAAAAATACAGTCTTCCTATTGTTTTTTACCTTTATACATGTTGCCTTTTTCTACAGATTAACTCTGAGAAAAATCTTGCATATTTTTTGACATGAAAAACAAAAACATACACACAGATATAGTGAGAATGTTTTTTAATGAATTCATTTCGTTTTTGCCTTAAAAAAAAGTCCACATTTGACGAAACGCGTCGGCTAATAATTCAGTTTTCCTATTGTCTTTTACCTTTATACATATTGTCTTTTTTCTACAGGTTAACTCAGAGAATTTTTTCCATATATATATATATATATATATATATATATATATATATATATATATATATATATATATATAGTTTGGTTGAAAAATAAACATTATTTGTTTAATTTTTTAAATTTAATATTTCAGGATTCGACCACTTTCTCCGGAAAATAGAACAATGCCTCCAACCACTATTGAATTTAATAAAAAAAATATCTTTAAAAATGTTTATTGCTCTTTAACAAAACCTGTATAAATAAAAAGTTGATGTCAAAATACACACAGACGAATACACAATATATATATATATATATATATATATATATATATATATATATATATATATATATATATATATATATGAGAAAGAAATCATAGTAAAGATTGGTTATATATTTGTGCTCCAGTAATCTTTTTTATTCAAATCAACAAAAGAATCAAATGCCAAGATGGCGTCTGAAAAAAAAGACTTTTTCCATTCCAATGACCATTTTCATGAATCGTTTGGTTCCATTCTTTCAAATGCACTTTTCTTTCACTTAAAGTGATTTATTTAAACAGTGACTATTTTTCTTGTCCTTTTATTCAGTTTGCTGAATTAAAATCAGAAACTTTAGTACAGGAGCAAATTTAGGAAATCCTTTTTATTTTACAATTTATTCGAGACAGTTTTGCTTATTTTCCCCCATTTTTTATCTTTGTGAAGTGTTAATAAAATTTCATTTTTTGCTTTATTCTTCAAGTTTATCAATGGCACTTTTTATTGTCTTGTCACTGTCAATAACGGTATAAAATAATGGTATAAAAAAAACATTCTATTTGAATTATGGTCGGACAAATATATGAATATATTGTTCTCGAATCTTTTCATTGGTCTTCCTTCGATTTTTCTAGACTCAAATATGTCAACGCTTTTGGTTTCTTGATACAATCCTCCATTAACTTCTATAGTTGCTGTTATAAACATTCACGCTCTTACCACTAAGCTTAAACACTGAAAATCTAGTTTTATTTGAAATAGTTTCATTGTCTTTATACGTGTAAATCTTTTTCGATATTTGTTTAATAATTGATCAGTGTTTTTCCCTCCTGACTAACTTTCGATGAGTGAGAGATACACAACGAATTTACTACAGAAAGTATGTGACGTCATTTTACGTGAATCAAATTTTATTTGGTATTGCGACTATTGTAGTGAGACTCCGTAAATAGTCCGAATGATATTTCTCTGCAATGTTGATGAATAAAAACAGAAAAGAAATCAAAGCGTCAATGAAATGGAAATTTGTTTCTTATTAGTTGGCTCTAAGTTGAAGATATGTACTTTCATTATTTGTATAAAATAAAAGAAGAAAAAGAGAAAAAGAAAGAAGGAAAAGAGGATATTGAAAAATCACAAACTGAATAAGTCAAAAAGAAAGGAGAAAAAGGTTGCGACAAAATAATGATGCGCATGATTTTATCGCCTAGAAACGACATAGTAATAAAGTTATTTAAAAACGTCTCTTGTAAAAGTAGGTTCTAGAAAAAAGGAATAATTACAGGGGTCAAAAGAGATCAAATATAAAGGCATCGACGTTTAATTGAAGTCTTTTGCAAACATCAACAGCTACGTGAAGTCGCTTATATATCTCCTAATGATTAGGTAAGAGAGAACTATTCTTTTCGTTTATACTTGATGTATAAATCATAGATTACATACTCTTTTATAAGTCTTTTGTTTGCATTTAATTCCTGATAGGCCAACGGGTTCAGTGTGTTGCAGAGAGCTATAAAAAATGAGTTTATTGAGTCTCGACACAAAATCATAAAAATGCATTTATAATTTCGGACAGAATTATTCAATAGAAATATTCTAACTAAAAGAATATTGGCAGAATTGCAGCGTCGGAAAATCTGAAAAAGAAGGTGCTGAAAAATATTAGATTTGTTGTCAGTTTTTCACATTGACAATTTACGAAAACTTTGAAAGTGACACTCGAAAACATAAAAATTATTATAACTATGATGATGGTGATGTATGTATGTATATCTATGTATGTGTGTGTGTTGGTGTGTTTGTGTGTGTTTGATTGTGTAAGTGTATGTGCTTGTGTGTATGTGTCTACGTGTTTTTGCATGGTAAGGATCGTATTAGTTGATTACCTATTGATCCTTTTTTTTAATATACTAATCTTTTTGACAAACTTTTTTCAGTGAGAATTTTACATTTTAGGGTTCCGTATTAAGAGGAGGGTGAAAAAAAACCCAAATGTAAAATCTATTGTATCTTTTTCTTTTTTATTTGTTTAATAAATTCCTTAGTAACCCTTCTGTTCATTTGTAGTACGGAGCTATGTACCTTATAAAGTTTGATTAATCTCACTCTTATTGGCGCAAGTCGAATATTTCAGTGTTTGACCGATGCCACTCTGTGTTCGTGTTTCAATATGGAAGCTCTTTTTTTTTAAATACTATTATTTTTTCTGTCATATACGCAACAGGTTTAGCAGCTACTGGGGAGCTTGGTGTCAAGACAATGAAAATATCAAACAATAGACAAAAAAACTGAAGCTAGAAATAAAGGAAATTAGGTGTGAGTTATGAGTACTAAATTAGATCTCAAGAAAACCCAAATGTCTCAATACACAAATACAGGATGATCAAGCGATACGAAAAGCGTTGTAGGTTCTATCGCCAAAATAAGATATCCCAAACAGACCTTAAGAAATTTTACAGGGAAATTGTAAAAGAAGTTATAGATGTCAAAAATTCACCATCTATTGAAAAAGTGCAGAAATCTTGGGAGATAGGTTCTGTAAGAATTCTATGGGACATTACAAATACACACAGACAGAACAATCAAAGCTAATCGCCAAGACATTGTGATTAGACACTGCAAAGACAAAACGTGGCTCCTTCTAGACTTGGCTCTCCTTGCAGACTGTAATGGATCTTTAAAGATCTTCAAAAAATTTTTTTTCGAAAATCAAGAACCTTGAAATCGAAATCTCAGAAATGTGGCATATGAGAAAATCAACAACTCCAGTTGTAATTGAAGCCATCGAAATGATTGGAAAAGATTCCAGCAAACTTATTGAAGATGATTCCTTGTAGCCCTTGCCTTAAAGTAATACAAAAAATTGTACTCACAAATACAACCCACACCTTACGAAGGGCTTTATCTCTGTAAAATATGTGTGAATTTTTTTTCATAACTGCTCAGTGGAAAGTGTCACGATGCCATTTCTGACCTTAAGTCTCTGGTTTGGACCCAGAAAGAAATGAGAATACACCAGAAAGCAAAAAAATAATAATAGTATTAGTAGTAGTAGTAGTAGTAGTAGTAGTAGTAGTAGTAGTAGTAGCAACAACAGCAACAGTTATGATCTCTTCGTCAATCTTTTATTCGATGTGTACTAATCCTAATGACAAAGAAGGTCTTAACTCGAATAAAATACCGCCTCTGAGGTTATGTGAAAACGATTGCTTGTGATTGAATAATGTTGCTTCTAAAGTCTGCCTGATTAATACGATTAGTAAAATGTCAAAACTTAAAGATATTCCACATAATTTAACAGAATTCAATTTATTAAGAATATATTTAATACTGATCGATGTTGACTTAGTTGGATTCAGAACTGAATTGAAGAATTGAATTGAAGAAGAGGATTGAATTACATGCAAGATTACGTGGTAGTTCAGTTCTCTATGGTCGAGGAAGAAATATGAAACAAGCTCTCTAATGCTTGGGAAATCATCTAACGGGCGTAGATCATGTTCAATTTGGTGTTATCTCCTATTTAATCGCATTTTTTTTTATTTTAGGGTTGATTCTGAATAATAATAATAATAATAATAATAATAATAATAATAATAATAATAATAATAATAATAATAATAATAATAATTATTGTTATTATTATTATTATTATTATTATTATTATTATTATTATTGTTATTATTTTGTAAGAAAGGGACATATTTGGTCAGTACAGTACTATTGTTAATTATTGGCATCTTTTTTTATATATTATTAGTAACTCGAAGACGTGTTTCATGTGATTCAATCGCCGGAGACCAATTTTGGAGTATTTCCGTAAAGTATTCGCGCAGTAATTGATAAAATCTACGAACGTAAAAAATTCTACAAATACCAGCATAACTTTAATCTCAACATTATTTATTAAAATTGCAGTTTTTACACCGTTTCTTCTCATCGTACTTAATAATAGATTCTTCTGAGAAATTTTCTTCTTTTACGCCATGTCCTTTTATGAAGTTCCCGATCATTGCTCTCGACGACATCCGGGGCTTTGTTTCTCTAAATAACACTTTTACTACAAATATTTGTTCTTATCGTCTTTCTTCTGTCATATATTTACAGAGACTCCTTTCCGCACTTTCTTCTCGCTTTCAATTTGCCTCGTTCCTTCATAAATGTTTAAAGTTTTACTGTTTCTTTTTATCATTATTAGCAGTAGTTTCTTTGTATTTTTTGTTCACGATAAGACTTCCTCATTTCTCACATGCGCTACCAATGACATTCCCAGTATTTCTTCGATGGAACCACATCACTGAAGTTTCAGATCCTTTTATCTGTGGGGAGATTCTGCAGAATTCGTTGCCATATTGTAGCAAGGCAAAACGATCGCGATTAATTGATTTATGTTTATTGCGGCGAGTGGCGGAAATAGCTGAAAAGTATTTTGTAGCCTCTCTCGACCGCAAAGAGAAAAACAAGACGCCAGTTTTTATATTGAAAGACAGTTGCTCATTCCGTTTGTGGGATCCCTGTGGTGGTGAGCGTGACTCACGCTACGATTCGAGTTAGTTCGAGATTTGCGTTTGACGATGGCTATCGAACGTTGGCGTGTTCATGATTCAGTTGGTGTGTCGTCGGCGGTTAGTGTGTTACCTATCCTGCGTTAATTCTTCGGCACACATATAGAAGATTATTTATTATATAAAAGTCCAGTAGTCTTTTCTTTGTTTATTTTGACATTTGTTCGGTCTCCTAATACGTTGTACAATTCCTGCCATTTATTTTTCGTTATTCTTCTAAACCTCTAAACTTGCATCAAACTTAACGTTACCTGTTTCCGCACACTACCCACGTAGCTGAATTTCGTAGTCATTTTGCTAGCTTCCACTTATTTTGTGTTCTTGACCTCTTTCAAAATGATATATTCGTTCTTATTGGTAAAAGTACATGTTTGCTTGCTTTCTTCCCCATTTTACTCTTACTTATTTTTCATTTTACCCCAGGCAAGGGCATAAAGCCACTAAGATGTAAGTGGCTAATGAATATCAAAGAATATGAGAAAGCAGTGGGAACAATAAAAGAAGAGGAATTAAAAAGACAGAAAGATGAAGATAAAAGTTGATGGAAAAGCAGAAGCCGAAATCTATATTGACTAAAGTGATCATACTGGAAATTTTGTCTGGTTTTATTCAAATGAAATGCATAAATGTGACTGCCTGAAGGAAACAAATAAATTTCCTAATTCCTTCATGGTATGGTGTTGCATATTATTTAAAAGACCATATCAGGTGTATACATTTAAGTCCTGGATAATGTTCTCATTTCATGGATAAAAAATTGGTTTGCTGATGATAAAATCGCTTTCTTATCACAGAAAAAATGGGATTAAACTTTTTCCTTCAAGAAAAGTTATAAAATCAATGACATGAACAGCAAACAGTCTAAATCCAAAATGAAAATTTGCAGTGGGGGCAGAAAGGAACCGTCCAAAAATTCCATTCAAAAAAGATCTATTAACCACCATTTGGGAAAATTGGAACTACTTTGATGAAGAATATTGCTTTAAATTAGTGAAATCCATGCCTGAAAGAATTAATGTGCTATATTGACTGGTCAGGAGTACTCAGGTTAAAAGGATAAAAATAGTTGACCACCGGTAATAATTTCATACCATGAAGTGTAGACAGCACGCCAAAGGTCATTTCTCAACATAGACTACGGAAACTGCGGTAGACTGCACGCTAAAGTAATACCTTTATATGTATATATGGGTATGTGTGCATGTGTAAGCGCATGTGTATGTGTGTGCGGCGCGTGCAATCTATTTTACAGCTACCGTATGACGCATGAAGAATACATAAAACCGGACATCTGTGCTTCCTCCTTCTCTAATGATTTGATGTTTTGCTTCCTAAAACAAAATCGGACTAGAAAAGGTTTTAGTATATTTGTTTGTTTTTTGCTTTGTTTTGTTTTTTTTATTGTTTTTATTTGCGCCAGGCTGCTGGGCGCTCTCGCAAACTGTAAACAAATGACAATTACCAACAAAAGACAAAAAGCCTGTTGTTTTTTTTTGTTTTTGTTTTTTTTCTCTTCTTGTGCTTTTAAAATCATATTTATCAAAAATCAAGTGCATCCGCCTTCATTTGTTCATCAAACCAAAATCTAGAATTAAAACATATTTTCAGACACACGTCTGATTTAGTGCTAGGTGCTGTATCAATGATGTACATTAAAATATGTTCAGTCTAAGAAAAGAAATCTTATACTCTTTAAAAACCTTCGCAAAATCCAAATTTTTAACCTTTGAATTTTTTACATGACTAATTATTAACTTTTTGACTAATAGTTCTTTGGGTTTTTTTTTCTTTTGTTTTTGTCCCAGTTCTCAGGTCGTTATCCAATAAGTAAACGATGAAACTCTGAAATAAATAATAAATTCTTGGTAACATTTTAACTCACTTCTTATTCTCACTGCACCTTACAGATTAGACTAAAAAGATCAACGAAGAGGTTACATTTAATTAGCCAGATCACTCGATTCATAATTCTCTTGTCACCACCACGCCATTATACTTTATTTATTCTATATTACTAGATGGAAGAGGGAAATATTTATTGCTTTTACAATAACGTTTCAATTGATGGTTTTCGTCCGGTGTCTGTTCCATCCGATAGTCTTTATAATAGCCATAGTTGCGAAGTGATATGTATATCTACTGTGGTGATAACTACAACATGCACAAAAAAACGATACAAAATGAAACTAATTACAGAACAGGTTGAAAATTTATAAAGTATTTATTTCATAAAAATAAGATATAATAATAACACTTTGACTATGGAAAAATGTCACTAACTGACTAGAAGAGCGCTTCCTCTCTTAAGTCGATGACCCTAAATTCTAACCAAAGGAAGAGCACGAGAGAATTTTTTTTAAGTCTTCATTCACCACTGCTACTGCGTATCTCTTCTCAGTCCAATCGTCTGTGTTGTTGCCTAAACTCGGCACAGTAGCTTTTCTTTTTATATTTTTACACGTCTATTTTAATCCCCTCAACTAGGACATAAAATTGCAGTTCCTTTAGACATGAAGTTATTCTAATCTCCCCTATTTGACACTGACGACTCGAAACGTTATTACCCGATACTGTATTCTGTTGTACAAAATAAATTTGTAAGACCAGTGGATGTAACGTACATCCAGGAATAGTAGAAAATATACATGTCAAAATGAGACAAAAGATAAACTTAGTTAAAAATAAAGAGAGAAATATTTATAATGAAAATAAGTTTTTATCCTAATTATGATATCAGAAGTAGAATAAAGGTCTTTTTAATCTGTATCTATTTTGATTCAATCAATGAATAACAAAAAATGCCAAATTTGCAACATAATGATCCATTAATAACAACAGATCAACATTATTGTACAAATAATATTTATGACTAATGAATTTCACGTTCAACTTTTTCTCGTTATGTAAAATAGAATATTAAACAAATGTAAATGTTTATGTTGTTAAACAGAAGATATTAGGTTGGTGCAAAAATAATTTCGTTTTCTAACATATGTTACTATGTGAGAAAACGAAATTATTTTTGCACCAACCTAATAGACTTGAACAAATAGTGAATTCTTGATTAAGTTCGAAAGACTTGAAAGGTTCTGTATGATTTCTCATACAATGAGTGGATTCAGATTTATTTAAGAACAAATATATTTGCAAACTATTTCACAAAAAGAAAAAGAGAAAATTTATACATATGTGTGTGTGTGAGTAGTAGTAGTAGTAGTAATAGTTTTAGTAGTAGTATTAGTAGTTCTGTCTCCCCATCAGTCAGTTATGTGTCATACATGATACACGCTTGAACGATTATGGCTCATTCGATTCATAACTGACTAGACGGGGTTTTTTTCTGCACTAGTGTGCCATCTATTTCTGCAGTAGACTGGTTGCCAAGCACGTCTATAGGATCCAGTCTATAAGTCCCAATCTTCATATACGCTGACAATATTAAATAATGTTTATGCTAAAAAAAATATTTGCTAATTTTGTTAATTTTATTTTCTTCATATTACCCCATTTTTGTCATTAATTTCTATATTATTTAATGACTTTTATAAATGATGTTAAAAGTTATAAAATTATTATTAGGTTAGTGCAAAAATAATGTCTTTTTTTGACGTCCAGCTTCAAAAGAAAAACGACATTATTTTTGCACCAACCTAATAACTAATTGTCAAATAGTCACGAGGTCATATTTGCTTAAATATATAATTCGAACAGTTATTTGGCAACTACGGCTGATATTTCATACTGGACCGTATAGGTTATATCGTTGCGTTAATATTCACGGCTGTCTTCATGTCAATACACCAAGGTAGAACTATCTTTGTTTCTCGATGGAAGTCAAATCAGCCGTCTTTTGACCAGGTTAAGGGGTATTTTTGTAATATTAAATACCACAGAGCATATGGTATTTTACCGACTACTTGTCAGTGATGATAAAGTGTGTGAGAGACCAGGTGGGCACAACCATATTCTACGAGCCAAAAATTTTAATTGAAGAATTTTGGAAGGAGAAACTCTTTTTTTATCATGAAATCTCGCCTTCTCGATTGTTGTTGATTCGTCAATTCATGGACCACTGAAAAAGTTCACCACTTCTTTTTCTTCCGGGACTAATGACTGTCAAATGAAGCTATCAAATATAACTTGTTTCAGAAATGCAATATATTTCTAACAACCAGCGTGGCAGCCTTTTTCTTTCCTTAGAGTACCTATTTCAGGTCTCCATAAGCCTCTATTTTACAAACAAAATGTCTTTCCGAAAATTATATATTTGACATTGAAAATCCCTACGTAAACATCGAGGTTCTGAAAACTGAATCGATATTGTCGTTGTCGTTTATTTATTTTTTCATGGTTATTCACTGAGATGATGATAATTAGAATTGTTGACAATTATTCATGACTCATTGAAAATTTGAGCTTTAATTTAAAAAGATTGAAAATATAGCAGCGAACAGGAATAGATCAGTTCCCTGATGCCATTTTCCAGTCACTAACAACTACACTATAGATACATCCCCACCAGACATGTGACACAATTAAAAATAATAAAGAAAATAAGCAAATTACTTAAGTAGAAGATTTATTTCAATTTGAAAGGTTGGCCAGAATCATCTCACAATCATTTATCATTTAAACACACCAAAAGCAAATCACTGATTACTTGTTGTCAATGTCTTCACTTTAACATTGATTAGAGATTATAAAAGATTTATCAGTTCGGGGAAAACAGACGGCGTTGCAAAACAAAAAAAAATCTGATTCTTTTTAGCAAAAAAAAAGGTACGGCTGTTTGAAATACTAGTTTTACCCTGTCCTTTTTTTAGTCACAGTCAGTTAGAGTACCGCGAAACTCCACAGAACACAAGCCCACATGACTCTATGAACGCTTATGTTCCCTCGATCAGGCTCATTTTAACGAGTGGTCGAGGCTCCGAAATTTGCATGAGACACAAATTCGACTCGCAAAATCTCTATACGTTGCGATCAATTTTTTTTTTAATTGTAGCTTTTAGATCGGCCATATTTTCTTTCAGGTATCTTGCACTCGAGACAAATACAAGCGCGTTTTGTTCCAGGAGGTGCGCCGTTTTCGCTTCTACAATTTCAAGTTATAAAAAAAGAAATTTTATACTTGTTTTTATTTTTTGAAATTTTTATATTAGTCGATGAGAAAAGAAAAGGGGCAATCATCACAACGAACCTATCTAAAACTTGAATTCATCTGTTTCAAGGGAATCTTGGTATGCAGACAATTTACCAGTAAAAATTAAATTGACCCTAACCCTAACCCTAACCCTAACTCTACAGTTTTCTTCTTTTTTTTTGTCATGTCAATATTTCCTGGTATGTTTAAAATACGGAATTGTTTTTGTTAAGTTCTGCAATTAAAGAATGAGGTTTCCACTTGAAATGTCTTGAAATATTCCTGCTTGTTTCGGTTTTTATAGAACAGTAAGAGAAATCGTTGTATAGAATTTGTTGTGCGTGTATAGACTAAAAAGAGACTCAAACGAAACTTCATTATGTGACCGACAAATTAAAGAGTAATTTTATTCGGCATAACAAATGCTCTTTTTTACAGTAAATTAAATAAACTTCTCGCAGAGGCCATCTGTGATTCCATCCGAGAAGGAAAATAAGCAGATTAGCCAATTTCTAAATGTCGACGAGCACAGTAGTTGGTACCAGAATCTTAGCGATGACAATAAATTTTTTCCTTTCATTTCTACCATTAGTCTCTCTCTCTCTCTCTCTCTCTCTCTCTCTCTCTCTCTCTCTCTATATATATATATATATATATATATATATATATATATATATATATCACTCTTTTCTCATATATATATATATATATATATATATCACTCTTTTCTCATATATATATATATATATATATATATATATATATATATATATATATATATCACTCTTTTCTCATATATATATATATATATATATATATATATATATATATATATATCACTCTTTTCTCATATATATATATATATATATATATATATATATATATATATATGTATTTATGAAGGGAGGGAAAAAAAAAGAAATTCCTAATTTAGGTATCATTTCTTATCTGAAATTGAGGGACATTTTCAAACGAGTATGCCAGGAGAATTTTCAAACAAGACTCTACCCTAAATTAAAAACATCTATTCAAAAAGGAACTGGTGTTAACTTCCTTTCTTACTTTCTTTTTTCTCTTTCTCTCCCTCTCTCTCCCTCCTCTCTCTCTCTCTCTCTCTCTCTCTCTCTCTCTATGTGGGTGTTCCCAAACACATGCGCGCACATATACATATAACTTTATTTGCATATGCTTTTTCTTAAAATAATAATAATAATAATAATAATACCTATTGATATACGTAAAATTTTGTATCGTATCGTCTGTCAAAATGATCAGAATTTTATCAATAAACTCCTCAATAGATACGTAAACAGTTTTTTTTTCTAATCGCCTCTTGTTTATCTTGTTATCTTGCACCAAGAATTGTCGTTCTTTTCACGTTTTGTCAAAAGGAATTTTCGGTGCATTACTTTTGAAAAAGTGAAAAAAACAAGAACTAGCGCCCACTTTGAAAAGGTTGCTCCACATTTAACAAGCCATTGGCTGTAAATGTAACATTATATATATATATATATATATATATATATATATATATGTAGATAGATAGATTTAGATAGATACACCTAGTGAGCCAGACAAACCTACATAGGTTTCACCTAAACGGGTCGTCAGGCAAAGAGAAACGCATATTTATAGGCGATAGCTAAAATTATACCACGTGACCTAAGAACCACAAATACGAACACCTAAGTTAAATATTTATTCAACAAAAACTCCAAAACTGAAATCCTTAACGTATGTAGACATAAAAAATCTTGGCTACTAAATTAGACGTTTTCCCGCTTATTTGTCATTCCACCTTAATGTTTGTGTGGTTTTTTGGGGGTTTTTTCCCTCCCTCCCCATTTTTTTAAATAAATATTTACCCCCCCCCACTTAGGTGTTTGTGTTTGTGGTTCTTTGGTCACGTGGTATAATTTTAGCTATCGCCTATAAATATGCGTTTCTCTTTGCCTCGTTAGCCGCACTTTCCCTGACGATCCGTTTAGGTGAAACCTAGGTAGGTTTGTCTGGCTCACTAGGTGTATCTAGGTCTGCTCTACGGTTGTATTGAGCTCTTTTGTTAGTTAGTTGTTTACTCGTATCGGGTTTTTTTTCTTTGGGCTTCAGACCTGCATCTGTGCGATTTTTTTCGGCAGTAGTTCATGTTTGTAGCTCTTTCTTTTTTTAAAACCTTTTTTTCCCTCGAGATTGATTTGATTATTGGCAAATCAAAAATTCGAGGGTTTTTCGAAACGAGTCTAGTTATCTATATTTGTATGTATGTATATATATATATATATATATATATATATATATATATTTCTGTGTATGTGTGTCTTAATAAATATACATTACCTACTTTGAAGTGCAACTTATGAGGCACGAATTATTACTTTTGATTTAAAAATACTGGATCGCATTGAAGGAACGCTAAATTAAACGCAGATTTAAAGCTCAAATTTAATATAAACTCAGTATATTATTGTGGTGTAAATACAACATGTAGAGTGTAGGTAGGGGGATATAGTAAAAGAAGAGAAAAAACAGCAAGCTTAAAGTTTAAAAGAAGAACGCCGGGTAACTCGTTAAGTAATATAGACGTTAAAATGGTTAAAAAGGAATAATCCATATATAACCTAAATCTCATATTTTGGGAAGGGTATGTGATATTTGGATAATATATTTATTCAAAATTAAAATATTTTAAGAGAGTTCATTTCGTTTATTAAGTAGATTTCGCTCATTAATATTTTTGAGGATGCGTCTTTTTTCCAGCAAACGCAGGCTGCATCGGTCACTGCGGCCGGAAAAGGGTGTAGTTGTGGCGACGATATGTCAATATCCTACCGGTATATAGTCATCTGTTTTAATATCCCAGTAAAAATTTGAGAGTGCCTTGGCATATGCATATTGCTTATTGTTAAGAGTTATTTTATGATGATAAAATCTTATTTTCCAGTTGTTGGTTGTGGAACGGAAATAAAATTTTGTCTTGCCATTATGTTTAATGCTAGCCTTATAGATTTTCTGTTTTAATATTTCTATTGGGGTTGCTTAAGTATTTGTTTAAAGTTAGGTTATTATGCTGTGCTATATGTTTCTAGAGAAGCTGTAGCTAATCTTAATATTATTCTTATTGAATATTTTATTGAATAAAAGCTAGTTGCTTTTGAAGTTTATGCACCCTGTCATCGATCTTAAGTTTAGTGGCTGTAATTCTTGCCTCGTTGTTAATATTATTTTCCATTTGGCTGGGGCTTTCTTATATATTTTATTAACTTCTTTACAGATAGCTCTGTGGTAGTTGTCGACGTTGTAGTAATATAGATTGCTAGGTTTAACACATTTGATGATGATTTTATTACTATTACATATCTTGGTATTTTTTTTCATGTTTTTCTGTAGGTTGCTATATTTGGTTTCGTATTTAATTCTATTTATTACAGACAATAATTCTTTTTTCAAATTCGACGAAAAGGTCATTGCTAGATGGTGTTTTCAGGTACTTAAACCCAAAGTAATCGATAGATTCGCATTCATTGTGGTGTTCCCTTTTGGCAAAAAATATTTTCCATCTCATTCTACTCACGACACTCTCAATTTTGTGTAATAAGCTGAGTTCATATTGGTTCCTTTTAGGGACGATAATGCTTTTGTTCTTCTAGAAGCTTCAACGACAACAAGAATAGATTTTGTCTTTAAGTGCTACATTTGTTTCTATTTCGATTTCAAAACCCTTAGATAATAATATCTAAGAGTTCATTCGTAAGGAGGATTCGATCATTTAACTTTTTTAAAGTTCTGAAGCCCCAATGCAAAATCTTGCTCTTAATTTTGATCAGAAAAGAGAATGAGCGAAATTTTATTTTTCTCTCGATTAATTTTCCTACGAAAACACAGGTAATGATATATTTCTGTTGTGTATTTATTACACTGAGTGAATGAGTTGATTTGGAATTCTTCAAAAATGCTTTAATAGGAAATATCAAAGATACCTTTTCACATAGGCCTGCTTACAACAATCACATTTAATCAATGTCAATACAGAATTAACAAAATCTATGATAAATTTCTCCTAAATTCACGCGGGTGAAATTGAAGGCAAATTGTAATATATTTCTATGATTGCTGTTGTAATTTGAATATATTCTTAAAGTAATTAAATTTGTTACCCGATTCGGAGAAGCGATATCCAAAACTACAAAATTATTTTTTTTAATTTGCGTTGTTGATATTCAACAAGTTAAAATATTAAATTACAGACTCCATTTATTAAGAAAAAAAGAATTTCTTATGGAAAAAACACAGTCTTGTTGAAACTGTTTAAAATGGTTTAATTTTCTTTAAAGATACTCGATTTGGGAATGAAGAGATTTTTTTCGTTACTCCGTTTTTAAGTTCAGAATCTTATCTGAGTGCATTAAAATATCTTACCTGAATATATAAACAAAAATAAACGCCTAAAACAAATGCAATACAATCCGAAAGACTTCGAGAAATAGACATTTTTTATAGATAGTGAAAAATATGTAGCTTTTGTTGAATTAGAAATTCTGGGGAAATTTAGAGGCCGATACAGTTACAGAAATACAAATACATACACACACACACACATAACTTCTCTGTCTGTCTGTCTCTCTCTCTCTCTCCTGTCTCTTTCTCTCGCACACACACATACACTCATAACTCACACTCTATCGCTCTCTTTCTTTCGTAATGTCTTTTTCCTTTTCAATCTGGCTCACTCTCTTTCTTACTCACTCTTTTTATCTCTCACTACCTCCTTTGAGTATATACAGCCTATAATTTTTCTCAAATGTAAAACACCTCGATGCCGTAAAAATCTGCTTAAGAATTGATAGTGTCCTTAATTCAATACTGATTTTACAGAACACATGTTTTGCCACATATCCGTCAAGATGGCGTAGTTCAATATGAAGTAATCTATGAAGAAAAAGGTAATGGGAAAATACGAAGATAGATAGATAGATAGATAGATAGATAGATAGATAGATAGAAAAAGAATGTGAAAGAAAGAAAGAAAGAAAGAAAGAAAAAGAATGAGATAGATAGATAGATAGAAAAAAAGAAAAAGTATGTAATAGATAGATAGATAGATAGATAGAAAAAAAGAAAAAGTATGTAATAGATAGATAGATAGATAGATAGAAAAAAAGAAAAAGTATGTAATAGATAGATAGATAGATAGATAGAAAAAAAGAAAAAGTATGTAATAGATAGATAGATAGATAGATAGAAAAAAAGAAAAAGTATGTAATAGATAGATAGATAGATAGATAGATAGGCAGAAAAAAAGAAAAAGCATGTAATAGATAGATAGATAGATAGATAGATAGGCAGAAAAAAAGAAAAAGCATGTAATAGATAGATAGATAGATAGATAGATAGATAGATTGTGAGTCATCGAGTGGAAAAATATATAAAATTTCATTAGTACATAGTCACTTTCCCGTGATTAAAACTTGTTCCGAGATATAAGCTTAACGAAAAATAAAAATGAAATTTTCAGAAAAGATAAATAGGCTGTACGTCTCTGTTTGTTTTTATTTTATCCTTTCTGCATATCTCATTCTATGAACGAACTTTGTGAAATTTACATTTTCAATTGAAATAGTCAATAATAAACTGATATCATACATTTATGCATTGTGGTAAGAATTTTAAAATTATCCTGGCTTTAATTTCATCTTTCTTTGTAAAAAAATACTTTATCCAAATTTCTTTTTGAATAAGGAAGCTTATCTCTCTACTTTCTGTCTGGGAAATTGAATGACTGGACAATTTAATGATCGTGTCAAGATAAATGCAGAAAATTATTGTAATTCCCGATCAAGAAGTGAAGAGTTCACAAGAATAAATTTTAAAGCTAAAGAATGTTATTCATACAAAACAATATTCTTCGCATTCTTCAAAGCTAGCTATTGACAACTTTGCCCCCAAAAGACTCCATATTTACTAAATGACTTCCAGTCTTTCCAGATATTAATCCGATAGAAAAGTTGTGGCCGATCATTAATAGGACTGTATATGAAAAATAAAAGAATATTGAAACGAGCGAAATCTCTGGGAAACATTAGGAAACTGCTGCAAGGAATGTAAAATATGAAACGGTGGAAAAGTTAATAAAATTAGTAGAAAAAGTTTGATAAATGTTCCGGAATGTCAAGAAGTCAATCGGAATCTTGAGTCTTTTGTCTTACATTTCCGTTGGAAGGTCATAAGTCGATAATCTAAGTTTAACACAAATGAGGAAAAAAAAACTAATTTTAGGGAATTATTATTTATGAAAATAGTTACAAACAGAATTATCTTTGGTTACGGCTTTAATCCCCGTAAATCGATTTAACATTTCTTCTGCTGACACAAAGAGAAACATTAGGCGTTTAGAAGAAATAAAGACAGGCTTAACTCTTCAAATGTTTTTATTTCCTTCAAATTATTGAACAAACTTTCGTTTGTAAATGATGTACTTTTTATGGCATATACCAAATTGTTGAAAAAGTTACAAGTCAATGCCTTAAAAAGATATACACCATTTATTATTTAAATCAATGTTTATATACTGAATAACGTTTAAGCAAGGTTAATATATATATATATATATATATATATATTTGTGAGGCATATATGAATAAATGAAAATTAATATTACCCTCAAATTCTATTAAATAATGAAACCTAATCTTTAATTTAGTTTACCAATGTAATAAATAAATTGCATTCATAAATTAATTTTAAATATTAAAATAGATGTTATATATATATATATATATATATATATATATATATATATATATATATATATATATATATATATATATTTCTTTTTTTTTTTTTTTTTTTTTTTTGTGGAAATACAATTAGTCGGGTGAATAAACTATTAAGATTTTAAATATTTCTTTATGTCCTAGATAAATATGTTTATTACAATAATAGTTATATTTAGTCCTGAAACTACTTACTTAAAAAATTAAATATTTAAGTTAATAAAAAAATTTTTTTCAGACATCGAATTTTCTATCAAACATTGTAAACTATCTTTTACATAATTTTGTTAAAACAAAATTATAAAAACTCCATCTCTCTTTCCCCCTCCCCCTATCCCTCTCTTTACCGTAAGACTCACTTGTATACATTTTCTACAATTCATTTCCGTTTTATTAACCATCTAAAGAGGTCAAGTTTTCTGTCACTCCTCCTACTCCAATATAAAACATACTTAAGAGAGATATAAAATTAACCCCTCCCTATACTTTATATTGTCTGGTTAACTACCACTCTCAACCCCCTCTATTAAATTACAAAAATTACACTACCCACCAATTTCTAATCCCATTTTTTTCTCATTTCGTTGTTGGAAGATTTACCTGATGATCCTGAATCCTTAAAAAAGGATTTAGGTGAAATAAATTATCGTAATGGTACATTAAAGTGATTTGTTTTTCATTACATTATATATATATATATATATATATATATATATATATATATATATAAGTGAACATTGAAATCAACACTCACAGGCGACAGGCTGTTCCGCGCTAGATGCAATCGCCAGGCCGCGAGTGTTGGATTTTTCTCTACTATTTATATATATGGGTCAATGGTGCATTGTAGGTAAGCCATTCTGGCGGTTATTTTGGCGGGAGTGGCTTGTTTATTTCTTTATTTATTTTACATGTTTTTATTTTCAGTTTTTATTTTATATATTTATTCTTTCTGGTTTTTGATGTTTTATTAACGTAGTAAAACATTTTTGGGGATTTGCTTAGGTCACTTATTTAATAGTTGTTTTGATCTGGGAAGATTATTAAAGCTATTTATTTGTCTAATTTTTAGATTGATTGCCGTAGTCTATTCTGTTATTTTGTTTTTGCTTAATTATGTTGATTTTTACTAGTTTTAATGGTTATTTTACTGGGAGCGATTTGTTAATTTGTATATTTATTTATATGGATTAATTTTTACTTGTTTTTCTTATTTAATTACTTATTTTTATTTTGTATATTTTTATTTACTCTATTTGGTTTTCGGTTTTTGATTAACGTAGTAATATTTTATAGTTATATAGCAGTTATAGCTATTTTTCGTCCAATTTTTGGATTGATTGTTGTAGTCTATTCTAATGGTTATTTTGAAGGGATAGGTTTTTAATATGCGAACAGCACCATGTTTTCCAAGTATATCTCGGAAATTAAAACAAAACACAAAAATATCATGGAAAATAAGGAAAAGAACATCAGCCTACAACAATCAATCCAAAAACTGCAAACTTTGCTTGGAGGAAAAAAATAGCTATTACTCCCTTCCCAGACCAAATTAAATTACTAAATAAACTATATGAGCTCATCTCAAAATGCAAACATTAAAAAAAACATCTTACTACGTTACTTAAAAATCGAAAACTGAAATGAATAAATATAAAAAAATAAAATAAATTAACCCAAACAAATAATAAACAAATTAAGAAACCACTCGCGTTAAAAAAGACGAAATAGAAGAAATAAAAATGAGAAATAAATGCATAAAAACAAGTAAAAATATTCAACACAAATAAATAAAGTCAATTATAATAAAGAAATTAACAAATCAATTATTATTATTATTAAATAATAAAATAGTTTGAGTTGCGACGTACCGCCTCTACTATTTGTAATTTCATGCCATTGTGTAACATCTACCCCGGCCACACCGTATTCAAGCTCGATCCCCTCGGCTGTTTGTAGAGTTGATCGCATCAGCCCAAGTCTTGTCTAGCCCCACGGTGGGATTAATTGATCGCAAGACAGGCTTGGTCCGAATTGTCGACTGAATCGATTACTTGGTTTGGTCCGGTCAGAGTAAAGTCACACGAAAGAAAAAATAAAAAAATTGATTAAAAGAAAAAATATATTTATATGCAATATCTCGATACAAAGCTGATAGTGCAGTGATCGATGGCTTAAGCAGGCCTATACTCTCCATGAAATAACTATTGACCCTTTCCGATTGTCGTGACGTTAGAATTTTGAAGCGAGACTTCTGCAACAAGGTTTTAAGTCGAAGCCTTTTTCTTCAGGGCGGCAAATCACATGAGATCAGGCGAAGCCTTGGTACTCTGATCTCTCTACAGTCTCTCTGCCGTAGTATGTTCGTGGTCCCCGCCGTCTCTGTCTCTTTTAGCCTTAGTATCTCGGCGTTCTGGTTTTTATGGACCTCTGCGCAAGGGCTAGGGTGGAGTATAATATGCTCTGGGAATGCTCGCCTTCCCCAAACAACCACACAGGGCTCTCCCTGCAAATGTCTAAATATGGGGGATTCTACCTGGGACTTCTCCTTCTTGTGGTCACCTGATCAAACTCGTCTCCTTCCTGCTTTGTGTGAGTGCCTCTCACCATCACTGCGAAGGGCGGGAAAAGTCCTCTGACTTCACTGAAATTATATCTGGGACCTCTCCTCCTTGATCACCTGACCGAACCCGTCCCCTAACGGCTAGTCGTGGTCTAGGACAACGGTCAAATTTTAATTATCGTTCAAAATTCATTCTTATTTTTGTGTGTGGTCGTTTTCGCATGTGGAATTTATCATTTTTAGCCATCGTCAATCCTTTGGTCAACAAGTGGAAAAAAGGGAACAATACCTTGGTTTTGGGAAGATTTATCATGTTTTGGAAAAACAAAAAAAATGAATTGTTATTCTTTTACATATTTTCTTCCGTCTGATTTTTAAAAGTCAATCCTTATCAGTCGACTGAACACGCGGCCAGGGGCCCGCCTTTCTCTCCGTTGCTCAACGGTCGTAAAAATATTATCTATTTCTTTCCGGTCGGTCCTTGGATCTCCAGAAATGTCCATCACCTAATCTCAGTTCTCATAGAATCCAGATGGTCTCTTTGTTTTTCCTCTCCGGCGGACGAAAAATTTAATTACCTTCTTTTGTTTGTTTGTTTGTTTGGGTTTTATGGCATATCAACCACTGTGGGTTATTTAATGCCAAATCCAGTTTATATGAATTTTAAATGTCTATTTTGTATGAAATAAAAAATGTATAGCTGGCAACATTGTTTTAAAAACGTATAGCTGGCAACATTATTTCTTACAAAAAACGTATAGCTGGCAACATTATTTCTTGCAAAAAACGTATAGCTGGCAACATTATTTTTTACAAAAAAACGTAGCTGGCAACATTATTTTTTACAAAAAACGTATAGCTGGCAACACCGTTTCAAAAACGTATAGCTGGCAACATTATTGTTTCAAAAACGTATAGCTGGCAACATTATTTTTCCGAAAACATTATCTGAGACCTTGCTGTTGGATGTAGTTTATCGCCGTATCCAGGACGTGGATGTAGTTTATCGTCATATCCAGGACGCGGATGTAGTTTACCGTCATACCCAGGACGTAATTACCTTCTTCTATTTTTTTTCTAATAAAAAAAAATATCGTTTTCTTTCATTTTCCTTCGTCTGGTCATCGGTATATCTTCACTCTATCGGAATTTAGTGTTTTTAATTTACTAGCGCCTTTCCAGCAGTGTCACATCCATGATACAAATTAATTATTAATTAGAACACATTTCAGTCCATCCAATTTATACTATATACATGCAAAAATATTTAATTTATATTGATGAAGATATTGTGTGTAATATTTATTATATACTTGTCTTTATACATGTATGTTTTCATTAGTGTTCTCCCCTTATTTAAAACATCGTTGCCTCTTTTTTGTCATATTAACAATTACTCAGACCTCTCCTCTTGTAGGCTTTAGCCTTTGCCAATGTTCTTATTTTATTTCCGGGATCACCTTGCCATTTTCTACTTTGTTCCAGGTAAAGGCAGACAACCATGCTGTCCTTATAATTTCTATTGTTTCAACAGATGTCATACCTATAAAAGTGTTTTCCGCTCACCCTCAGCTGCTCCTATGTAATACTTGGTTATATTTCTGCTTACAATTTTGGTCGCATATGCAACATCCTTCATCATACATTATTTAAAGGGTAGTTTGCATTTGCATTGGTAAAGTTCCAGAGGACGAAACGTGTTGGCTAAGATAAGTTTGCTTTTTGCCTTTATTCATACTCTACCTGAAATTTTTACATACATATATATAATTATTTGAATTGTATGTTTACATATTTTATGGATGACGTAGCCTGATTGGTGGTTGAAATAGTTGCTTAGTGTTCAAGCTTCGATAGACACCAAAGGCTAGGCAGCAACTTGGGCGGCTGACGCAGCACTTTCTTTCCGAATGTTTTTTTTTTAAATATTCATTTTTATACAACTAGAAATTAATTTGTTGAGATAGATTTTCATTAATTTTTCAAATTTCTTTTGGTCTTGTATCATTTGCCGTTCACTTCCAGACTGTATAAATCTTTGCATACCAATGTGAGAGTAAAATAATTATGATGTTGTTCAGGGTCACGGCCTGGTTGCGGCCTCCAAATATGGCGGCGTTCCGAGTCAACCCCGGTCTGCTCTAAAGAGAGTTAGCCGAATTTCCACTGAGATATCTCAACCATGCTAAACCAAGTTGAACACGCGCACATAAAATTGAAAACTAAAATGAACGACAACCGAATAAGTCACGATATGATGTTTATTTCAAAATAAAAAAAGATATTTAGTTCTTTCTTTGTTCTTTTCCTTCTTTTCCCAACCCGTTCTAATATTTGACGACGGAACGAAAATTTCGGGTAACTTCTTTAAGGGTGACCAGATTTGACAACTGGATTTAACTTCAAGTACTGTGATTTGTACTTTCACGAACGGGGTTTTCTTCTTCAGCATATAATTATTATTATTATTTTCATCAGGTTGGCACAACAGCCTTATGTCAGAAATCTCTAACTCACGGTCGCAACTTCAGACCGCAAACTCCACTCCGACTAACTGACCCCAACTAACTTTGGCCCAGGTGGACACTTGTATTTATGGGTGTCCCTTTCAACTGATGTGCTGCGGACGAATAGGTGGGTTTTATGTAAATCTCCCAAAATTCAACCAGTCGTTTTCTTTCGTTTTCTATTTCACATTTCCAATTTTGGAAGATCCCCTCCTCCTTCGGGGGGGAGCCATTATATGATGTCAGCCTTTCTGGTGTCATCTTCTGCTTTTAATCTTTTCTTTCTCAGGGAAATTTTGTCAGCCAAAATTTCCCATTGACACCTTTCAGCAGACGACTTTAACCTCTGGCCCCCGACCTGCCAGCTGTGTCACGTTGTGTAACTTTTTGAACAAAATTCATACATCTGTTCCGATTTCTGACAAAAAATTAAAATCGTTTTGTTTTAACCCTTTTCGTCCGTTTAACCCCTTTCGTAAGTACGCCATGTTACATATTGTCACATAATAACTTCAGTTTCATTTCAATATCCTTTCTTTACACCAAACTAACTCCTGTTTATTATGTCAGGATACTCCATAGCATCTCACGCTTCTTGCCTGAGCTGTTTACGTTTCTCATCATAGAACGTTTCGATTGCGTTTATATTAGAAAAGAGAAGGCGATAGTCCAATAGATAAGGCGCTATTACGTGTTTAAGCAGTTTTCATCTGACTCGGAATACTTAGGTTTCATCCATTGTATAAGATCGCAGATTGTTTGCATGAAACCATTACAATTCAATGCCACAACTTTTTCTTCTGCTACTAACCAAATCCAACATCCTGCTTCTGATGTCTTCACTGTAACCCTGTCATGAATGCCTTCCAGGTGCTATAACTTACCAAAGTGCAAAAGTTATTTGATTGTTACGGTTTTGAATTCGAAGTTGTCCGTCACCTAAACAGATTGTCATCCACGGCTTGAGAGTCCAATCTGCCCGGCTATTTAAACCATAACTGGCGAGAATTGATGAATCCATACCTTTCTCAAATGTATTTGAGCATAAGTGAATGTAATGAACTTGATCAGAATTCGGATTCGATTTTCTGTTTTCTCATCCTAAGCTCCAATCCATTTACACCAAAAATCAGAAGAAAAAAAGCTTCCCTAAACTGTTTCCAGTGAGTTTTCATTTTTTACTTTTCTCTTTTACTGTCCATAATATGCCATATACATCAATGTTCGTTGCGTTATATAAAATAACTAGATTAAAAGCCGCTTTCAGCTATCTCCTTCGAGGGGCTAATTGGGCCTCTGCCACAAAACTAAAGGCAATCCTGGTCCAGATTAAAAAAAACATCAATGATAATTTTGAATAAATAATTTAGAATTCCTCAATTCCCTCCATAGAATTTCAAAACCTCACTTTAACTCTGATTCGCTATAAGTCCAATTCCGACCAAAAATCGATTTGAGCCTAAAGTCCGATTTGAGTTCTTCAAATACCAAACTCTGTGGAACTTCGAAACCTCACGTCATGAAACCTGTCACTTTAACTCTGATTCCTTGGCATTTTGAAGAAATAAAATTGAGTTCCTCAAGTCATAATTTTTTGGAGATATTTTAACTGAATTTAAAAGAAACATTTTTAAATTCACAAAATTTAAGTGATACTTTAAACACAATATAAATTAAAAACTTTTAAAATCACTATTTTTTTTTTCATTTATTTTAAAATTTGAATTTTTAAGTGACCCTCCTCATCCGGACACAAATCATAATGCTGGATGTTCAAGCACCATATGAAGGGAATCACGGGATCCTCCTGATTCCAAAAAGATGTAATATGTCTATGTACAGCAAGTGTGACCAGAGTTAAATGTTTTCAGACGAACGGACAGACATTAGTCGCCGTTTATTTATTGAAAAGGCTGATTGTTATTAATAACAGTAGGAATTATGACGATGCACTTCCGGAACCAAATTTATGTCCCTTTTTTTAAATATTTTTTACTGTTGTTATATAGGCGGAGTTAGAATAAAGGTTTTGAACCGTATACCCTTGTGGCTAATATTGCCTAACTGAAAATGAGGGTCTGTCGTTAAACCGACTGAACTGGATATCATGTTATCCAGTTCAGCAATAAACGTTTCATGAGAAAACATTTGTATTTAGGGAAAAATGACAATGATTTTTTAAAAACTTTTTGCCACGAAAACCGTCGTGTTTAACGGTGTATTTCTTTTTTTAACTACTTACAAAACTCGCCTTTTTTGAAAGCCAACGTTCAAAGATAGAAGAAAGTCAATTTCTATCAAAAAGAAAAGTTTCGATAATTACCTTTTAACGTAAAAGGATTTTTTTTAAATCTCTCTAAAATATTACAATCAAACTAATTTGGTAATTTGTTTTGTCGGTGAAAGTGTAATGCTTCTTTTATTTAATAATGAAGTCTCATAAAGAAAACAAAGTTGTGATCTTGATATAATTTACGTTTTAATCATTGCCTCCTTAAAAGGAATTTCTTCGAATCAAAACATTCTATTTACTCGGATTTAAAATTAAGTGATTGATAAACGTAAGCAATGGCAGCGACACACACGTGTATACTTGCATATCTACCCTACATATACCTATGCATTCATACACAATCACCAACACTTCCAACACACACACACACACATATATATATATTAGGTTGGTGCAAAAATAATGACGTAATAATGTCGTTTTTTGACGTTAAAAATACGTCAAAAAACGACATTATTACGTCATTATTTTTGCACCAACCTAATATATATATATATATATATATATATATATATATATATATATAGAGAGAGAGAGAGAGAGAGAGAGAGAGAGAGAGAGATTAATTTTTGGTTGTATTTTATTGAGACATTTTTATTAGTTCAAACGTTATATTAGAGGACACTTCTATATTTGAAATAGACATACTGTTTAATACACACTGTATAATGAATAAAAACAGGTGTCTACTTTAAATACCTTTTGGAGTAATATATATATATATATGTATATATATATATATATATATATATATATATATATATATATATATATATATATATATTGTGTTTATACGTTCTTTTTATAAAAAATGTCTTAAAATAATTGTCGGGCTGTGTTCATTTCCTAATATATATATATATATATATATATATATATATATATATATATAGTGTGGCCTTGACTTTCCCCCATTGAAATACCATCAATCCGTTCTGGAACCACCAAAAGCACCGCTATTTCTTTTTCTTTCTTTTTTTTTTTGTTGCATATATTTAAGTAAGAAACATCTACTTATAAATAACGAATATTGTATAAAAACAGAATACAATAGAGTGTCTGCAAAATTTGGTTTTATTTAATATTATGTATTGCATTTACATTGGGGATTATATGATGCTGACGGAGGTGGAGGAGAAAGGCTTAATATCTGAATCTTATTCGCTGGTTTTTACCCTTTTCGCCACGCTTTTCTCAGTTTCATCTGCAGGGGTTTTCGATAAAAACGACCTGTTCTTTGAGGTCGGTTTCATCTCTACTTTCAGAATGTTTCTGAAATGAATTAGGAAAATGTCTTTAAATAGCAACTTTTTTCTGGGTATTTCTTTTGAATAAATTCTGAAGATTTCTCCCTCATTTCCAACATTTCCTTTATCTCACTTGTAGAGATAACCTCCTCAGCCTCCTTCGCGTCACCTCCACCGCTGCAAAAACCTCCATGTGCTGCTGCGTTGATGTCTCCTCGGTTGTTAGATCCTCAGAGTCCTCCTCGATTGGCTGATGTCACCTTCATCCATGTCCAGTCCCATAGACCTGTCGAGGGATAAAGTCTCCTCAGCCACTGCCGCTTCGAGTTCGAGTCTTTCAAAGTCTGTTTCAGACAAAACCTTAGGCCACAGCTTCTTTCGTGCAGAGGTCAAGGTCCTCTTTGCAACACTCTGCCAGGCCATATCGATAATTCTAAGGCATATCACGATGTTAAAGTGGTCCTTCCAGAAATCTCAAAGGTTTGTGCTCTCCGTCACATCAAAGCATTGCAGGTGCTTGCTGAAGAGCTTCTTGAAATTAAAGAACACTTACTGGTTTATGGACTGCAGAATAGGGGTAGTTTGGGATGGAAGTTGGAGAACAATTTACAAACTTGAACTCTTCGAGGATGTCACCTTCGAAGATGTCACCTTCGAAGATGTCACCTTCGAAGTTAGGTGCGTGAGACGAGAGGGCTTGCAGGTGTAGGTTATTTTCCTAGATATATTATAATATATATAAAACCAAATTCACCTACTCCACAAAGAACTATCTGGTGACCCAAAACCACCGGGTTCGCCCTCCACATAACCTGCAGTTTTTCTTTCAAAATCTCATGCGATTTAAAGGCATTGGGGTTTTATGAATGATAAACGGGAGCAGATTAATCTTTCAGTCGTCACTCGCATTGGCGCACAGTGCGAGGCTTAGCCTATCCTTCGTGGGGTTTGGGCCTGAAATCCTTACCTTTGCATCTACTTTCAAAAAAGTCTTGTCTCGTCCCAAGGTTGCAAATCGCAGGGAAGTTCCGAGTTGTGCATTCAACGTAGGCTATCATGTATAATTTGTTAATATATACATATAGCTTTTGTTTGGATTCTTTGACGGCATATCAACTCCTTATGGGTCATTTAATGCCAAAGTCTAATTTTCTTTGAGGCTTTGGTATTTTTTCAAAACTGTATTGCTGGAAATTTTTCTCTTCCTTTTCCAATAATATATTGCAAGTAATTTTTTTTTACTACGAAAATGTATTGTTGGTAATCTTACAACAAAATGTATTTTTATACTTTCATAGTGTTTTGACACCAATTTGGGCGTTCACTACCCCCCGGCTCAGGGAGGACGTTGGAACAACATAAATTAAGAGGTGGTTCCACGCTCCTCAAAATCACTACCAGAGACCTCATTTTTTCGGTTAGTTTGAGTTTATAGCTGGTCACATTTGAGTGATTAATAACATTAAAACCCACAAGCTTCCTTTTAATTCTTTTTTTCTTTTTCGTATTCTGCTTTTGAAATTTAATTAATTGTTCAATCATATATATATATATATATATATATATATATATATATATATATATATATACAGCTAAGATGAGAATAAATGAAATATAATTCGATTGTCCGTAACATTTAATTTAAAAGAGAGTAGTGCAAAATATTATTTATTATAGGAGATTAAAAGAAAAATGTGTTAAAAATAGCTGCACAATAGTAATCCTGTTTCAACACTACAAATCTGTCTCCTCGGGCAATGGTAAATTGTCTAGGATTTATATGCAGACAACTTCATGTCATAACCTTTATAAAAAAAAGATTTCGCTAAGTTTAAATTTAGCGCTGTTCACATTGGATTGATTAATCACGGTAATACTTACAAGCTTCTTTTTAATTCATTTTTTATTTTCTAGAAAAGAGGAAGTATTCTGTTTTTAAAATTAAATTAATCGTTCACTCGACAGTAATTTACCATTGCCCGAGGGGACAGATTTGTAGTGTTGAAACACGATTGCTATTATGTAGCGATTTTTAACATGTTTTTGTTTTAATCTCTTGTAATAAATTATATATATATATATATATATATATATATATAAATTATATATATATATATATATATATATATGATTCGTAAATACGCTTTTAAGTAGGCGCACAAGGGGGTCGTCAGTGATGTTTTGACTTGGCTCATCAGGGAGTTTCGGGTCTTTCAACATCATACTCCCCATCACCAAGTCGACCCAATCAGGGGAGATCAACCCCTGATTCCCCCTTTTGATTGAACACTAACAGCTACTCTGGCCTTTTTTAAAGAATAAGAGGAAGAATGACCACGTGTTCCGGACATCTGATTGGATGTTAGTAACAACCAATCTGCTGCGCGGACTAAGTTTTAAATGGCCCGCGGTTGGGACTGGTTTCTTTTCTTATTTCGGTGGATTGCAGTTTCGATGGTTAACTGAGGAGGTAATCTTAATATTCCTAAATCTTACCCTATTTCCTTGAGTATTTTATGGTTTAATTATTTGCCGTTTTTATTTGTACTTTTTTCCTTTTGACGGGGATACTTGAACTCAAGGCTATTATCACATTTTATCGTTAGCCTGTTTCTTAATACAAATATACAAAAGAGGGAAATGTTCGTATAAATAAAGATAAAATAAATTAGCCAAATGTCTTACGTTCAAATAAACATTTTTTAAATTATATTTATATATATGTATCGCTAAAAAACCGATGACAAACTGATAAAATAAAAAGATATATATACAAACGATATATGGTAATGATCAAGAAGAAAAACACTATATATGCGTTATGGTTCCGATTTAAAATATACAAGAATGTGAAATGTTCGTCTAAAGTAAAATTAAATAAATAAATTAGACAAAAAAGGTCCGACGTTCGAATAAGGCCTTACGTTCGATTAAAAATTAAATAAATAGTCTTACGTTCGAATAAAAAAAAAAAAAAAAAGGACGAAAGGTCTTACGTTCGAATAAAAATTAAATAAATAGTCTTACGTTCGAATAAAAAAAAAAAAAAAAAAAAAAAAAAAGGACGAAAGGTCTTACGTTCGAATAAGAATTAAATAAATAAATAAATAGACAAAAAGTCTTACGTTCGAATAAAAAAAAAAAAAATATATATATAAATAAATAAATAAAATAGACGAAAGGCCTTACGTTCGAATAAAGGTAAAAAAAAAAAAAAAAAAAAAAAGTCCTGCGTTCGAAAAAAAAAAAAATTATGAGAAAAATGGACAAAAAGTCTTACGAGATTTGTCGCGCCGGAACCGCTAAAAAGAAGTAAATAGTAACATAAAGGGTACCGCGTATAATACGGGTTTGACAAAAACATATTTACAAATAATACAATTTACAAATTGACGAGATATATTCTTTGGCAGTACTTGTACAATTCAATTACTCACATTCGCACGCACAAAAAAAAAAAAAAAAAAATTATAAATGCTTTAAATTAAGTGTTTATAATATTGGCATGTTGCAATTATATTAAAATTATTTACAAATTTACCCGGCTTGATAATTATTTACATTGATGTCCATGAGCTATCACGCTTAATCCATAACCATTTTGCTGCCCTTTCTGCTGTATTAGTTATGGTCTGAATCGCCTTTCTTTTGTTAGCACCTACTACGCCAATATCAGTTAGAGCTTTGCATAGGGACCTTGCAACAAAACCCCTCACTCCCACCTCGATTGGCAAACAGCTTGACTTCCACCCATTGTTTTTGCAACTCGCTAATAGTTCGTCATATTTTAACATCTTCCGTTCATGGGCTTCTTCTGCATGCTCTTCCCAAGGCACTGTCAGTTCCCACATTATAACCTTTTTAATATTGTTAGAGTAGAACACTAAATCGGGGCGTAATAATGTTTGCACGATATGGTTAGGGAATTTTAGTCTTTTCCCTAAGTCGACCCTTAATTCCCAGTCTGTTGCCTGTGACAGAATATTTGCTATATTCTTGTGCTTTTTGGGGGGTTTCTCGCCAGCTCTATGGAACTCTATGGCTCTTTTATCTGTGTTTAAAGTATTGGTGCTGATGGCCATATTAACTATCTTTGCTATCTCTTTTAATATTTCATCATGCCTCCATCTATACCGGCCTTCCGTTAGTGCTGTCTTACAGCTACTTAGAATATGTTTTAGGCTTCCTGGACGCGAACACAAGTGGCATAGTGGCGATTCTGTCTCGTACCATCGATGGAGGTTGGTAGGACTGGGAAGTGTGTCGTATACAGATTGAATCAGGAATTTTATGTTGATGTCATTGCTCCATATATCTGACCATTTGATTTTCCTATAAATCATGGATTCCCAATTGGTCCACGCACCTTGTTGCCTTAGTCCTACCATCTTTGCCACCCTTTTCTCCTCCTCGCCCTTGCGTACTTCTTCTTGTATTAAAAGGTTCTTTTCTTTACCTTTGGCTCTGTCCACCCGAATGGTAGGAAAGAACCCTAGGCCAGCTCGTCCAGTAGCTACGGCGCCTAATATGGCCTTTTCGCGGAGTCTTTCTTTAGCGACACGCAATGCGTTCTCTGCTCTCCATTTTCTTCCTGAGTAGACTTCAATGCCTGCTCCAGCCACCTTTGGGTCTTTGGATAACTCATACTGCATTATAGCTCTAATTTTGGTGACTTTGTATTCCTCTACTAGGCTTTTGAAAGGAAGTTGCAGAGCGTTTGTGTTGCCATATAGAGCAGCACTGGTCAAACTTTTCGGTAGGCCTAACCATCTTCGTAGTCGTGTGCTAATTCTTTTTTCTAATTGTTCTATATGAGAAGACGTAAATTCATAAATAGACAATGGCCATAAGATTTTAGGAAGAATGGCATGCTGATAAATCCAAGCTTTAAATCTACCTGGCAAGCCGGATTTGTCAACTCTCTTTAACCAAGTTTCTAGTTTGTCTTTTGTTTCTTGGATTCCTGTTGCATCTTTTAGAGAGTGATCTATGCGTTTTCCAAGGCTTTTTACGGGCTTTTCCCTGATTGTTGGTATGTCTCCCCCGGTTAGTCTGAATCGCTCCTTATCTAATATGTTACCTTTCCTCAAAACGAGTGACCTTGATTCCTCGGGGTTGAAGCTCATTCGGGCCCATGTGATCTGCTTTTCAATCCCCTTCAGTAGCCATCTCGCGCCAATAACGGATGTAGTAGTTATTGTCATGTCATCCATGTAGGCTCTTATAGGAGGTTGCCGTAATCCTGATCTGGTGACCGGGCCTTTACATTCTGTTTCTGCCGCTTTAATTAACATGTTCATGGCTAGACAGAACAGGGTCGCTGAGATTGTGCATCCTGTTATGATGCCTTTCTCCAATTTATGCCATGCTGAGGCTGTATTTCCTGATAACGTTCTCATTTGGAAGTTATTATAATAGTCAGCGATTAAATCGGTAATTTTACTTGGTACGTAATGGCGATGGAGCGCTTCTTCTACTAGTTTATGTGGTATTGATCCGTAGGCGTTTTTGAGATCTAACCACACGATTGCTATATCGCCCCTATTTGCCTTCGCTTCTTTTAACAATTGCGAAACGACCCCTATATGCTCCATACATCCCGATATTCCTGGTACTCCACCTTTTTGCACGGAGGTATCTATGAACTTATTTTTAAGAAGGAAATCTACCAAGCGTCGGTTTAAGATGCTAAAAAATATTTTACCCTCTGTGTTCAACAGGGAGATGCATCTGAATTGGTCTATCCTTCTGGATTCCTCCTCTTTAGGGATCCAAATGCCTTCAGAGTGTCTCCATTGTCCAGTTATTTTTCCTCTTCTCCAAATAACTTTCAATAACTTCCATAACATCCGACGAAGCTTTGGACAACGTTTGTAAACTATGTAAGGCACTCCGTTTGGACCTGGTGTGGAGGCCGTTCTGGCTCCTTTAATGACTGCGTTAATTTCCGTCCAAGTTGGTTCTTTCACGTCAAAAGGCGTTAATGGTGCATTAGGGATTATCAGGGACGCATTTTCTACAAGTTCTAGCTGTCTGTTTGGATCACTCAGAGTTTCTTGTAGGAAAGCATTAATTTCACTGGGGGTACTCTCCAACTGGCCACTTCGTTTTTCCCCCAACAGCTTCTTTGTGAAATTGAATGGATTTGAGAGAAATGCCATACGTTTCTTTGCCCTTTCTTTCCTCCTTCGTCTATGCCATTCTGCTCTACGTAAAGACTTAATTCTTAAACGAATTAGGTCTCGAAGCTCCCGTAATGGTTGTCTCTCTTCGGGTCTCGCGCTTTTAAATTGTTTCCGAAGAGATCTGAGCTCCGACCTGAATTGTTTAATCTTTAGTTCCCTCCTATTTTCTTTGCTAATATCCTTCTTTTCCTTCCGCTCCTCATATCCAAATTTTCCTGCTGCGTAACTAGTGATAATTTTTGACATTATCGCTAGTCGTTTATCCACCGAACCTCTTGATGTTATTTGAATGATCTCGCTGATGTCCACGTCGAAATCCTGCCAGGCGTGTTTGTTACTGGCTGGTGGCCACTTTATCTTTCTTCGAAATGGAGCATCAGGCATAGCTTGAACCTCTGCTTGGGGGGACTGGGCACTGTGGTGAGCTTCCCGGCTCTGACCCTCCTGCGTCTCACCAGGAAAAATTCCTGCGCGCTGCTGTTGGTTCGACCGCACCTGACACTTCATTTTTGCCTGATGTATTTTTAGGCCGCGCATATTTTTACACATTCTTCCACATGGGCATGTCAGTCTCGTTGTCCGTAGATCATTAGCTTGGTTCGTTTCCGATTCATCCGGCCTAATGGGGATCTCATTCTCCCCTATATATATATATATATATATATATATATATATATATATATAAACTACCCAGCACCTGAAGATTGCGCTGTGTATGAAACTCCGAGTCGTGCAACCGATGTTGGATATTATGTATATTTATTATTATGTGTGTGTGTGTTTTACACTCATTTTCAGTGAATGTGCACGCACATAAATAAATAAATACTCCCGATTAAGTATATACACACTTACACTGTTTTTCGCATATATATTTTGAACTGAAAACCTAAATATATTTCTTCTAATTTTTCACTAAATACAAGGCACATGAGCCACCCAAGGTAAAGAGTTACTGATTGAGTAAGAGGATAAGAGAAGAACTAGAGTCTAAGAGGATTTTTTTTGAAAGACTTAAATATACTCAAATTGTAGCGATCGCGGAACTATCTTCCCGGGAGTTTGTTCCACGAAACAGGAGTTCTTAGGAAAAAACTAGAACTTCTTTCATATTAATGGAATACAAAGGAAATGTGGATGATTCATTGCAGTGCTCATGGTATGGCGTTTCTTGGATGTGAAGATCAGAACTGTTGGAGCTAAGGAATATAGCACATCAGAACCATTACCATGCAAATAGTGATAGAGTAGGGAGAGGCTTGTAACGTTTCCTCTATGGGAAAGAATTTGAAGCATGGAAAATAATTCATCACCCACAAAGCGGTAAAGTCGATTCTGAACACTATCAAGAATGGAAAGTGACGAAGGGTTAGGGTTAGCCACAAGTTCATACCGATTGTTAATTGTTACCGATTGAGTTATTAAGAAAAATAATTTTGTTTCGTGTCTAAAAAATAAAAAAATATCCATCCATTTTTAAAAAAGATCGTTTCAAAAACTGGCTTATACACACAACTGTAAATGGCTAACAATTTTATATATAGTATCTTATTTTCCTTTTACAAGTTCTACATCATCTCTGTTGGCTAAACACGCTTGAAAAGATGAGGATATTAGTCTGAGTATGTGCGGAAAAAAAAGCAATGACCCACTTGAAATTACTATAAAATATTTCTCGCAAGTTTTTAGTTATTTGGCTTTTTGGATCGTGACCAATTCAAGTTTCTTCCTGGCTTTTTTTTAACCTCGTCAACATGGCATTTTGTCGAATAAATAAATGATTTTCATCTCCTTCCTTCTGTAAAAAATGATTTCAATAGTTTTATTCCGAATATTTCAGTATTTGCAAAGCTAATTATGTGTGAACGGAAATTGTGTGCATGTAATGAAATAATGTTTATTTTGTTATCGAGAATTTCTCAAGTGAAAAACATGAAATAAATTCATATTAAAAACGCGTATCATTGTAGTAGAAGAATTGTTGATTTTTCATAGTTTTTATTAATCTACGCCATTTTCGCGTCAACGTCATAGTTTTTCCCGATGAAACGCTTTTTTTCGTGTTTAATCTTATCTATAAATGCTATTTGATACTTGCATGTAAAAGAGATTCTCCATCGAATTTCACGCATACACATATACTTATAAAATATACAGAAATGAGAAGAAGGTTACGAGAAATGAGTAGACAAATAGAAGATGCCCCAAACATTTGGCATCATTTTAAAAGTAATCTTGAAAACTACTAAGGCTAACTCAATTAAATTGAACGGTTTAGATGTTAAGTTTATTATGGGACAGATTTCATTAATGTCCAATATGTGCACCGCATGTGACACGGCATACGTCAAGTCAGTAGTTAAACTCTTGCCAAACACGTCGTAGCATGTCTCCGGTAACATTATCCAATGCGAAAGTGATTCTCTGCTTGAGTTCATCAATGCTAGCAGGAAGAGTTGGGGGGGGGGACATAGACCAGTCTCTTCACATAGATCCATAAAAAGAAATCAAACAGGGACATGACCGTGGCGGCAAACCTGTCTTCATCTCCACCACACCCGATCCATCTCTCTGGCAGATTTTCATTGAGATAAGCACATACTGCCCTCTTCCATTAAATATAAAATCATGATCTATTTCTATATATTCTGTAAAAATTTGAGGTTATTTCAACAAGAATTGTCAAAATCATTGGCCTGCGAAATGATGTCAAATGTTTTGGGACACTTTGTACATTAAAAGACAATGTATAAATGAAAATTTTCATTTTTTGCGATAATTTTTCAAACAGCTACGTTGAAAAACATTACTTGTATATTCAATATTATTCTTTACAACCTGTCTTTCTGTTATGGCATTGGATTGAAAACTGCAAAAGAATTTCTGCATTCACGGAAAATGAATGAAAAAGTGAAACCAAATGAATTGTGATGTGAACATTCCCTGTCATCTCGTATATCAAGCTTTCTTGTGTTTTGTTTGAATCATTCCGCCCCAAGCAAAGCGATAATGACATTAAAAGGCGATGGGCTAGTGAGAGTTAAAGAGAAGTAGAAGAATTTAATGATGAGAAAGGACATGGATTTAAATTTTTGAAGATAGTGGTTGGCAGGGAAGCAAGAAAGCGGAAGAGAAGTCCATAGTCGAGGATTTGAGAATAAGCAACTTTTAGAAGAGAACTTACGGTTATATTTCACTACTCCAACAGTAAAACGATGAGACCTACTTAGCAATCTATTGGTACGCTGAAATTCATGCGGGCGGTCGATGTACCAAAAGAGGACATTAGAACACTTGCCATGAAAACTTTTTATAGGAAAGGCAGTGTGGCCACATCATGGGGTAGTTAAAATTGACTGAAGTTGAGATGCCAGGTCAGGACTGATAACATTACAGACTCTTCTTTGGATTTTATCGAGAATTTTAAGATATATAGCAGGAGCTCCAGCTTATATATGAGAGTTATATTCAATAGCCAGACGAATGGTAGATTTATAAATGTGCAAGATCTATTTTGGCAAGAAAGACTGTCTGGCGCGACAGAATGAACCAACTTTCCTTCCAGCAAACCTAATAATTGATCCAATATAACCTGTTCACTGGAAACAGGAAAACAAGACGGCTTTGGTCTCCTGGAGGTTAGCATCCAGTCTATAAACTTTCTCAAGAATGAAATTACTTGTTAAAAGTTTTAATATATTTAGTTTTTTATCAAACGCGATGGGATAAGAATTAAAATTTTAGTTTTGTACGCAAAAATAGTTCTACGCGAAAATTTGTATTGACATTAATGCTTGTTCACCAAACATTTTAAAACCACTTTTCACAGACAGTCAAAATGTAAATTCAATCTTGAAATTTAGACCGCATTAATGACTATTCTATTTTGGGCGCTATTTTTCATGGGCAAAAGAAATGCAATGTCAAACTTGAAATTCAGAACCCACATATTCACAAAATATTCTGATACCTCTTTCCACAAAACGCCTTGTAATTTCGTATCATTTCTAAATAGAAGCTTATGAAGCTTTATTTCACTCGGTCAGCTTTACTGCAGAAAAGCATTTATCTTCTTGTGATGAATGGTTACAAGCGATAGGCGAGATGTGATGTGCTTATTTTATTACCCCACGACTTAATGCAGAATCGAGTCAGACATTAGGAAAAAGAAGAAGAAATTAATTCTTTGCAATGTTATTTTTCAAAGACAATGAAAACGTAGGCTCCAGTCTAAAATATAAGCAACCATAATGCCACCGAAATGCATCGTTGGTACTAGGAGTTGGGCCGCAATAAAAACTATTCAGATGATTTTGTAATGTAACTGCGAAGAAAAATGCTGAGTTCAGCGTGAAATTTACAACTGCAATAAAGGCTTTTCTCAAGAATGTGTAATGCTTCTTTGCAGAGTCGAACAACATGAAGAGTTGACACTATAGCCTTTACGTATATTCAAAAAAAGAAAAACACTTATCATGATTTTTATTAAATTATTTCACACCCGTTGCTTGTAATTTTATAAACTACCATCCTTGCATTTTCTTTGGCCTTCTTCAAAATTGAGTTTCCATTTTTGTTTTTAATTTTTTTTCCCTCAAATAGAATAACACAACCTAACGTAAATATGAGGTGAACGCTAATAGAGTTCATGTGAGAAAAGTCAGGAATTTTATTATTCCATCTATCCTTATCAAAGAATACATTTTTGGTTGTCTCTTGTCGTAAGAGGCTTTACATAAATATTGAAATGGATTTATGATAGGAGAGGTCTTAATAGCTATCATTAAATTTTCTAAACGTGTCCATATAATATCAATACCTCCGCTTGATTTGTATGTACGAGGTGGACGCAGAATTAAGCGGATTTATTTGACTCATCTCTGCTCAAAACTTTGAAAACAAACTGGATCATTTTGAGAATATTACCTCATATCAGGGTAAACATTTCAAACAATTAGTCTTTTGCTCAGCCTTTATTAATAAAACGAGAAAATTTCCTTTCAGAGTCCTCGTCATCATCTTAATTTTTTTTCATCTGTTCGACTTCCTGAAAATTGGTCAGATCATCGTGTTAGCATAATGTGCTAACATCTATTAGCATAATGTGCAACTACTATATTCAAATACGGTTTTGGTTGGCTACATTATCTTAGATGTCATTTTTGACAAACACCTTTGTACTGTTTTCTTCACCTGACAGTCTTTCCATCATTATTTCATGTCTGTTATCGCCTCAGTTTCTATTAGCATTTGAAGTTACCATGAAGAAGATCCACTTGTATAGAAGAATATGTTTTAAATTTTGGTAAACATCTCCAAAACTTTTGTATGAGTTCTTTGTTCTCTGTGAATAACTAAATGACTTTTGTTGCAACGAATCTTCGTTTCATTAAAACTCTGGTCGGATTTGATTTCCTCATAAAATTCTCAACGTCAAAATTTCTTGTTTCTTCATTTTAGCATGGAAAAAAATTTCTAATGATTCTACACTGGTGTGCTAAAGTCTTGGCTCAACTACATAAAAGGATTATATGTACCTTTTATTCTATTAACAAGTTAAGATTGTCTAACATTATTAATAGTGTTTGTGAACATTGAAGATTGGAAAATAATTTACCGTAGGGGCTGTGTAACAGAAGATACATCGCTTTAAGCAGATTGATGCTGAAAACAATTGTGCATAAGTTCAATAAACGATCTGATATGATAGTCATAATAATACGCAAATTTCGAAGTAGGATTTTTTGCATCTTATTAACGTGAGTGTAAGATGTCTTGATAAGTCATTGAAGTTGAACATTAACTTTAAACTAAAATCATGGCTAAAATTTCTGCTGAAACAAAGATGAAGTTTGTAACTTTGAAGGAGGAGATTACATCACGAGAGACAGCCAGGTGGCTGGGAATTTCCAGGGTTCAAACCATTCAAAAGAACTTTTCAACTACTAGAAGGGTTTTAAGTAAAAAGTAAACATGGAGACTGCAAAGGTTAGAAAAGAGATGAAAGAAAGATTGCGTGAGTCTCGACAGGCAATCCACAATTAACGGCCACACAAGCGACAGGGAAATGTCAGTTGATACTGTTTACAGCCAGTTAGGAAAATAAATTGAACGGGCGTATGGCAGAAAAAAAGACATCATTAACTAAAGCTTGTCGGAATAGAAGATTAAAGTGGTCAAAGAAACATCTAACAAGTCATGCTGGGAAAAGTAAAAGTAAATTTTAGTGATTAATGCAAAATAGATTACCATTATAATGCAAGATAATATGTAGGAAAACCAATGGAAGAAAGAAACAAAGCAAAATCCACAACAAAGACGGTAAAATTTTCTGCTGGACATGCAATGGAATAGGTTTGCAACAAAAGAGATGATAGAAGAAAATTGGTAAAACTTGATGGACGTCTAAACAGTGAGTATTATATCAATTTAATATGGTCTAATTTTCTGTCAGATAGCGAAATACTTCGGAGTAACAGTACTCCTTGCAACACATGATGTGCAAGGAAATGGTTTCTTGTGGTTGAAGCTGTTCAACTTTTGGAAAACTAGTCAATACAAAATCCTGATCTCAATATAATTCAAACATTGTGATCGGACGAATACCACGCAATCTTCAAGATTTTGGGGATTACTGCCAAATGTAAAGAATTCCAAAATAAAAAAAAATCTTGACATTGTTCCATTCACTGGCAACTCGAATTGAGACACTCGAGCCAAAGACAGAAACACTAATTACTAACTCCATGCTTTGATGTTTTGTACTTTCTATAAGAATAAAAATTCCTTTCTGAAAAGAAAGACATTTTTTTTTAACTTAAGAAAAGAGCTGACGGATTTTCACTGGTGACCCTAACATTTTTTCATGGATGGTAGATCATCTTACATAGAGTGATGCTGAAAAAGCATCACTCTATGTAAGATGATCTACCATCCACCATACAGCATTAACAAAAATGCACTCGCTTTCTGACCTTCAAAGATCATAAAATGTACTGAGAAAAGCATATTCACACACAAAAAGTAATTCATTTCTTATGTGGGCCAAAACCTTTGTACACCAGTGTAAGTAAATATTATAAAATACTATAGTCTTTAGCCAAAAAAGAAAAACACGTTTTTGTAATGTCTTCTTACATTTCACGGCAAAAATTTAAAACATTTACCGCTATATTTTATTATTTTCGTACGGAGAAAAGCATTGTTCGATATATATATATATATATACATATATATATATACATATATATATACATATATATACATATATATATACATATATATATACATATATATATATATATATATATATATATATATATATATACATATATATATATATACATATATACATCTATATATATACATATATATATATATATATATTATAAGCAGACTTTCGTTTAATTTGAAGTAACAAAATGTACTAACGAAATTAGAAAAAAGTCGAGGATGCCTCAATTATTTTTCTAGAATTTATTCTCTCGAGAAGCATAAAAATATACAATTGCCAAATTAATTTGATTTGAGTGACGAAATATTTTTTTTTTTTGGTGGGGATGCAGTTACTTCCCGTCTTCAAAAAAAATGTTTAAGTTGTTTGTTATTTTGGCACGCGAGCTTTATGAGTTGTCTTATTTTTATTTTTAAAAAAAGTATAAATTAATAAAGTCCAAAATGTAATATTTTCTTTCCTTTAATTTGGCAAATTTTACAAACATTTTGTTTGTTGATTCTGCTATGAAGCGTCAATCTCACAATTAGATATTTGCTAAATGTTGTATAAAATAGAATGTAAAAAGGTACAAGGCCAATAATCAAATTCTGGCTTTCAATTACAATGTTCGCTCCCCCACTTGAAAGACTAATGCAAAATGCCCTCAAATCCGCTCTGTCTAAGTTTCAAGCAACTAACGGCTCCCACATAGAGACGTATAGTACAAAAACTCTCACCTTAAACATTGCTATACGACATGATTTTACATGGTCATTTATTCAAGTCAATGTCAGAACACCCATACTCAAAGCAGGAATCACTGTCGCAACTTTCCACACTCACGGGTTTCTGGACATATTGGATCAGTACACAGAAATCACACAGCCATTTAAGATCCAGGAAAGCATCAAAATCAGCACTACATCAAAACAACTGGATAACCCTGATGTTTTCGCCCCACAACGATTTTCTCTGAATAAATATGATTACGCGAAGAAAGAGTTGCAGAAAATGCTGAACGAAAGAATCAGGCAGCCTATATGCCTCACCAGTAGACCTGGTCACGAAACCCGAAAGGACGGATTTCCTAATATACGTCGATTACAGGAAACTCAATTCCTCAATCATCCCGCCCCTTATATCCATGACCTTGCATCAGGACTACAAAGTACCCTCATATTCACTAAGATTCACCTAACCAAGGCATACCATCAAAACGGCTTTTACCACACCAATTGCCCTTTACAAATTTCTTCAAAATGCTATTTGGCCTGAGGAATGCCACTAGACATTACAACCGATTACAAGAAACTCAATTCCTCAACCATGATTGGTACCCAGGTCCTCATCTCTGACTTTGCATCAGGTCTACAAGAATCACGCATATTCTCTAAGATCGACCTAACCAAAGTCTGCCACCAAATCTCCGTGGCTACGAACGACATTCCCAAAACAACATATCGTAATAGCTAGCGATGAGGTCAATACACATAAACAGCACCTGCATAATGTGTATCAAAGATTGTCTTCTTAAATAAATATGTCTTTGGCTCCCCAAGCATCAACTTCTTGGACACAGCATTGACGCCGATGGTATCTCGTCCCTGCCAGAGAAGATTAAAGCCATCCAGGAATTTCTTACGCCAACTTCAATCAGATAACTACAATGTTTCTTTGGAATGATCAATTTCTACCGAAGATTTTTGCCAAATTGTTCACAAATAATTCACTCGTTAACAAATCTTCAGAAGAAAAAGAACAAAAAACATCACTTTCGATAGCAGTGCTATGCATGCATTCAACACTGCAAAAACTGCACTCGACGACTTCACAAAATTATTATTTATCGACAACGATCCACCGACAAAAATATTACTGACTACAGATGCATCTGATGCAAGAGTAGACGCATTCGAGCATAGAACTAAAATTCCAGAGTAAACCAATCGCTTTCTTCTCGGCTAAACTCTCATCCGCTCAAACCAGATATAATACCTTCTCCCGAGAACTGGCTATCTTCTTTGCCACCAAACATTTCCACCATCTGCTTGAGGGAAGAAATTTCGCTATCTGCACTGACCACAAACCGCTAACAACAGCTATGAACACTAATACTCATCTCGATAAATTAAACATTTAGACTAAATCTCGCAATTCTCCTCAGACATAGGTAACATAAAAGGTAAAAACAACACAGTAGCAGATAAACTCTTAAGAGTTGACATTAATACAACTGACCTGACGGCATAGTGAGTCACGAGTTAATAGCCGACGAATAAAAGTTAGACTCAACTTTACAAGTACCCACGAACACTTAATTGAAACCTCAGTAATTCCCAGTAATTGCCTTCAGCAATAAATGTCTCTATTGTGACGTTACATTAAACATCCGCACACACTGACCAAATATCTATCCGACATTCAGGAAAATGGTAGTTGAACATGTACATAGTCTGTCGCACCCCAACAAACGAGGCACGGTCAACTTCATCAAGGAGCGCTTTGTCTGGCCCAACATGGTCACCGACATCGGTGAGTGGGTTACCCATGTGCCTGGAATGCCAAAAGTGTACAGTACATTGCCACACAAAATCCACTATTGGCACTTCGACCATAAAAGATGTTTACATACCAAAAAGACCTTCAAGACAGCGAGTATATTTTTATACGGAACGACGCAGTTAAACGACCAGTCATACCTAGCTACCAAGGTCCCTTGAAAGTTATCTACCGAACTGATAAATACATGACAGTCAAACGTCGTAACATTACCGACACCCTCGCTATCAACTGGGCCAAGCTAGAATTTCTGAAAAAGACGCTACCAAATAAAAAGCGAGTTCCTGACCAAAAACCACAATCAGACGCACCTCACATGAGACAGACAAGAAAAGGCTTAAGGAATGACGGAAACAAAGGCCTCTTTATATCCTGAACCAGTATTACAACAAGTTTCAGGATATAAAGAGGCCTCAAAAGTAATCCAAACGTGTGCAATAGGGGTCTCTAGTAAATACCGAGACTATGATCATACGTAGTAGCTGGCAAGCTTTGTGCCCTATCCCGCTTGACCTGTGTAAAAATTGACCAATATTTTAACCAGTGACCCAAGTGTACACGTTGTGTCGCATCCTGTCTCTGGGGAGGCATGGGTTAATACCTGTCTTCAGCGTTCCAGATGACTAGGATCAAAGTATAGTATCTATTCCAACAGCTCCTGGTCATCAGCAGAAGCTCCAGCTAGTCCACCATCTCTAGATGCTGCAGCTTCAGCCATCCTTGCCAACATGATATGCAATAACTTGTCCTTTTCAGGAAAACGCCCTCTAGAAAATATCCTTCTTAGGGAATCAATTCTCTAGTGACCAAAAAACTTTCCTTCAACGTTATTTCTCACCGTCTACATGAGCTTGCCTAGTTCACGCATTATTTTAGTTTATGTATGTTCTTTAACGTGAATAAACATGCAATATTTATTTATACGCATGTCTTCGTTTACTTTGTTGTTGTCTTCTGTCATTCGTTACCTGTTTGCGGGCCAATATACCACCTGAATACATCCAAGTGATTTTCGCCCATTTACACGCGAAGTGGATTCATCTTTGCGGGTCTCCTAAAACTGTAGCCTTGTCCGAGACTAAACAACATTTAGTAAACATCCAAACTAGGTTGAATATTAAGAAAAAATATTTAATATGAAGCAATATTAGACATTCACTTAATTGGTTTTAGGATCTCGGAGGTTTGGAAGGCTAGGTAGTAGTTCTTTAGTGAGATACGCATTTCTTTTCTACGAAACAATGTTAAATCTTATCCACAACTAAAAATAGTACTTAACATTATTGCAATCCTCTCTGTCAGCCATGGTGACATGCCAACAATGAGACCCTCATCAAGACAACTGGAAATCAAAAAGAAAACGAAGAAAAGAAAATTCATTCCTTTTGCAAACCCAACCTCGGGAGGAATACGAACTATATCGTAGTGCCGGCCGCTTTCCAACGCATGAAGCCATTAACGACATCATCAAAAGAGGTTTGGATGCAGCTGGATTCCCTTCCCAAATCGAACCCGTAGGCCTCGACCGTGGTGATGGAAAGCGGCCGGATGGCATTACCATTTTCCCTTTTAAAATTGGGAAGTCGTTGATTTGATGCGACTTGTGCGGATACATTTTCGATCGGTAATTTAATCAGGTCCGCGGTTGAGCTGGAGTCAGTCGCCCGTAACGGACAGATAAAAAAAAAGTTAAATATTCTTCTCTTGCTGATAGATTTATTTTACTCTTGTGGCAGTGGAGACTTCTCGGCTTATTAGCTCTCTTTCGATGGTGTTCCTTCGGAGTGTCGGCCGGATGGTGTCTTGATTAAGGGACTAACCTCGCGAAACGGAGTGGCTCTTGCAGCGTGTCTCACTAGAGATGGTTCGAGGTAATGCTTTCTCCATCACTGCGGCTAGCAGAGGATAGCAAAAAAAAAACATTTTGTTTATAGTTACTTTCTTCAAAATTTTATTCCCTATGATAAGCGTTATACCGCCTTGCTTTCCACGCCACTAGAAGCGTTAATGTGCGATGACGTGACAAATAATAAAATCAAGAATATTACGCAGTAAATTATTTCAATTTTCCAAAATGTCACAATTTAATTTCGGAAATGCAGGGATTTTTTCTCTCGAAATAGCCAATCGTAATAAAGGTAAGACTGGAAAGCAATAATTATTACTTTTGACACAACTTTAAAGGACTATGTGATTATTGAAATAAAAGAAAAATGCTCGGCTGCTTCTTTTTCGAAGAGATCTTATGAAACTAATTGCAAATACATACAACAGAAAAAGAAAACTAACATTAACCCAAAATTTAATTTATCGCAGTGCATAACTTAAAGAAGACTGTGTGTATGTATTTGGTTGGTGCAAGGATAATGTCGTTTTCTCACATAGTAACATATGTGAGAAAACGACATTATTTTTGCACCAACCTAATATGTGAGCCCGTACGCCTGTATTTGAGTGTACTTGTGTGTATATGCACACGCATTTTTATGTGCGTACGCATGTATGTTCCTACGTGAATGGAACAGGTTATTGACTAAATTATTTTATATTTGTTAGTAACCAATATAATTGATATCCTCTTGATTTGAAGCTGAATATTTTAGAGAAGCATCTCACTGCAAAGGATTTATTTGTTGTTTTTTGAACTAATTTTCTTTTATTTATTCATTTCGTGACATGAAGTTTCCGCCGATGTAAATCAGCTTTCCTCAAATGTCTCTATTTTCTTTTAATTTGAGACATGCGCATTCCTTCCTGAAAATATCTCTTCCTGTTTGTTTTTTTTTTCTTTGTTGTTCTGCTCGCTTTTGGGTTCTCAAAACCAAGTATTTCTTTTTTAAAGTAATTTCATTATCTTCTTCCTGATCTGCAGATTGCTTGACTAATTTGCATGTTTCGAGCCTAGTTTGCATGGTTCAAGCCTAGTATTTATGGTTCGAGCCTAGTTTGTATGGTTTGAATCTAGTTTGCATAGTTTGAGCCTAGTTTGTATGGTTCGAGTTTAGTTTGGATGGCTCAAGCCTAGTTTGTATGGCTCGAGTCTAGTTTGTATGATTTGAATCTAGTTTGCATGGCTTGAGCCTAGTTTGTATGGTTCGAGTTTAGTTTGCATGGCTCGAGCCTAGTTTGTATGGTTCGAGCTTAGTTTGTATGGTCTGAATCTAGTTTGCATGGTTTGAGCCTAGTTTGTATGGTTCGAGTTTAGTTTGCATGACTCGAGCCTAGTTTGTATGGTTCGAGTCTAGTTTTCATGGTTCGAGCCTAGTTTGCATGGTTCGAGCCTAGTTTGCATTGTTCGAGTCTAGTTTATATGGTTCGAGTCTAGTTTGCATGTTTCGAGTCTAGTTTGCATGGTTCAAGCCTAGTTTGTATGGCTCGAGCCTAGTTTGCATGGTTTGATTCTAGTTTGCATGGTTCGAACCTAGTTTGTGTATTGACTCCTTGAACATTATTTTCTAGCGATGCTACCTCTCAATTAATTTGACCTCATCCCACACATTGAATGAACACTCCCTTCTCCCCGCATACATGATCAGTCTTTCCTCATATTAAAGTCTCAGCATAAATTACAAGAATCTGTTGTTCCTTACATTTTCTTAAAGGACAACTAATGATTCTATCTGGGTTTTTTTTTTGGTTTTTTTTTATTGCCTGTTATTTTTTTTGTTACAACTTCACAGAAATCTTTCCACACATTTCATATTTTCGTCTAATGGCGGTTATACTTTTATACTGAATAAGGTAAAGTGGGACCACATTTAAATAATGTTTTAATATTTCACGGATTGCATATTCTATCAATCTTTTCATACATACTAATATATGATGGAATGGCTGTATCTAGTTTGGTCTTATAAAACCCGTGTATTTGCTATTGGTTGATGCTGGTATTATAGGGATTCACTAAGCGTAGTTTGCTTGTGTAACTCAGCTAAAATTAGGAAGCATCCAGTGAGGATCGAACTCACTACTCACTCTTAATTGCTCGAGCGAGACAAAGCTGGTAAACATGACACCATGGCAAAGTTCCCTTGTTGTTGGCATTATACTCACAGAATTGTTGTTATTTAGAGAATGTCTTTTATTTTCTTCATCTTTTGCTTCCTATCTAGTTGGCTACTTATACATTTCTCGTTGACCTTTTTCTTTGCACCGTCTCGTTGATTCGCATAAAAATTCAAATGACTTCTTACGCTATACTGATATCCTGAAACCTTTACCTGAGTTTATCTTAACATCCGAGGAAGCTAATTCATTGTGCATTTCTTTCTACATAGTGAACGACGCTTTCAAATTTTCTTACCGAAGACAAAGTATTAACATATCTTCCATATTTCTTAGCCAAGAGGTTATCTTCCGTAATGTTTTTCTTAAGGCCATTTTCTTAACGTATTCCATGAATACGTTAGCCATAGATAAAGGCGAATCTATAGCCATGCTTCCGCATTGTTAATATAAGTCCGTTCCCAAATAGAAATATTCGGTTTGGACAGAAAATTTTAACGTTGTCTGTTGGAATACTGATGCGTTCGTCAAGACTTGAGTGTGATTCCATTTTTATCAAATTCTTCATAAGTTTTCATATATTGGAACCTTAGTGAACAGGATTACAATATAAAAAGCTCACTCTCCGGGTTTATTGAAAGGGTATTTTTTTAATTATTTCTACAGAGTTGGATGAGATTTTTACGTAAGATGAAGACTTAATTTGCCAGTGAGTTGATTACATCCATCAGAAGTTTACTCATGCTGAACTTCTATTATAACCATTGGTCTTTGTGGGATATTTTATTTCTAAATTGGTATGAGCTATATGTTTGCAAGTTTACAATGATTTCTATTCTGCTGTTTATAGATGCACGTAAGTCAAATAAAACAGAATTTACAGTTTTATGCAAGAGGATTGTAAGAAGAATTCTTATTCAAACTGTTTAAATGCGTTCATTTTCCAATAAGATTTGTTCGTTTATCATATGTTCGATTGTAAAATAGTGAATATGGATTTATTCTGGATAATTCTTTTCATATTCAATGTAAAAATAGTTTTTTAATGCTTTTCATATTTTCACTTATTTTTCTTTTATGATAGATTCTTTTTTACTCGATTTTATTAAAAAAAAAATAGAATAATTATAATCACACAGATTTTGTCCTATAAGTATCTTCGCAAATTCTTGAAGTTATAGAAGCAAAAGTCCTCTATTTATCAATTTTTAGACTACTGTTCAAAACTGTTCAATGCCTGTTTATCAGTTTTTGTTTTAAATAAAAGGTAACTTTAAACAATCCTGCACATCATGTCTGACTATCGATGACCAATAAAATAAGTATTTTTGTTATTTTTGACATTGCTGTTTGTAATTTTAAATTTAGCTTAATTTTTTTTTTGTTACTTAATGATATTTCGTTGTTTAAATCTTTACACATGATAATGAGTTAGCGATTCTTGTTTGCTTATAATTGACACAGATATTAAATCCGAATTGAAAAAATAAATCAAAGTTAAAAAAAAAAAAAAAATAGAAAAACTGAAAATATACATGAAAGAAGACATTTCTTTGTATATAATCGTCTTCTTTTTTTCTTTCTTCGTTTACGTCTCTAGCTATGTGAGCGACGCTTGGGTCTCTGTTTATTTTCGTTTAGCAAAAAAGCATCTGCTTTCTATGAAGCGTTTACTTTTCATTATAAAGTTGGCAACTTATGACATTTAACATACAATACAACTACCATATTTCCCACCTTCCACACACTATCCAATTGTCGCTTTCCCTCTTTTTTAATATCCTTTTATCGATATATATAGTAGTAGTAGTAGTAGTAGTAGTAGTAGTAGTGCTGGTAGTAGTAGTAGTAGTTTGTAGTAGAAGTAGAAGTAGTAGAAGTGGTAGTAGTAGTAGTAGTAGTAGTAAGAATTGTTCTATTTTGAATAGTTCAAATCTTCATTATATAAAAGACAAACAAAAGATAACAACTTTTAAAATATTGTATGATTTTATTGAAACATTTGAAACAAATATCTGTGATTTTAACCATTTTTTAATCACTTTGCCCCAAGCAAAGCCGGGAATGCTACTAATACGCTGAGGATTACAGGGTGTGAAAGTGAGAGAAAAGAGTCTTGGGAAAGGAAAAAAGATAAACGGGTTTCATGAAGATTGAAGATGACGATTGATGTTGCATTTAAATTTTTGAAGTTGTGGTGATCAGGAAAGCAGTTAAACGGAAGGAAGTTCAACAGGCGGGAAGTGCGAGAAAAGAAACTGTTGAATTAGAAGTGGCCGTTGCATTTGACTATTTCAACAGTAATCATGACAAACTAGTAGCCTGCTTCAATTCATGAAGTCAAGGCAGTTGACATGGAACTTATTTGAAGAAAAGATTTAGGAAAGTCACGTCATGTCGGTGACTGAAGTTGAAATACCAACTCAGGATCAATTACATTGCAGATCCTTCTTCGGATTTTGTCAACAAGCTCAAGATAAATAGCAGTAGCACCAGACCAGTTATAGTAGCAGCACTCAAAGTACCGGTGAATGGGAGATTATTTTATAACATTAAAAAATATTAATTCAAAATTATTTTGAAACATTTAAATACAATTATGTATTTGTATTTATACACAACCGGAACATTTATTTTAAAAAGTAAATTATTATTTAAAAACATTTTCATTCATGGCTTGATAATATTGAATAACAGCGTCTAGAGATTGAAGATTAACACATCGCCCGGTAAGAAGAGAAAAATGAAATAGGTGTCACCTGAGTTTCATCCAATGACTCTTAGTAAAACCCATCGAGGATAACGGCATGAAGGAGTCAGATTGTTTAGAATTGATCCTTCGCCCGATAAACAAACAAGTTAGTCGTTCAGAGACTGTTAACATCAAATAAGAAATAGTCGTAGGGACGTGGAGTATCAGAACATTTAATCAATGTGGCCATTTAGAGAAAACAGCAGCAAATGAATAGGTTAAGGGTTAATTTTTTAAGCGTATGCGAAACTATGTAGGAAAACAATGGAGATTTCCTCATTGTCAAAAAAGTTATCATTTATACATGCGGAAAGAAAAATGAGTGGCGGCTAGGAATTGTATTGGACAAAAACACGAAAATATGTGTTTTCGAATATTATCAGCTATCTGATAAAATTCTTGTTGTTAGACAGAAACGGGAACCTTTTTAACATACCCACCATTATTGTGTATGCACCGACAGCACAAATTACGGAAGATGAAATTGAAAAGTTTTACTGTACGTCAAAGCTTAATGCAAATCTCAAAAAAATTACAATTGTCATGGGTAAACGATCAGTTAATAACTAACACCTGATTTCAAGAACACTCAAGACGTATATGAAAGCGAAGAATTCCAGGATTGAATGTAAAGAACCAAATTGTTTATATAATTATCAATAAGAAATTCAGGAATTCTGTTTTATACTGTAAAATATATTCAAGTGCAAACTACGGAAGTGAACACTTTCCAGTGATATGTAACCTTAGAGTGAAACTACGGAAATTGAAGGGGAACAAGGAAATACTAAAACTGCAATAAAACAGATTCCTGAATGGTCCGAATTTAAATGATAAGTAGACGGACGGCATTAATGACAAATGAAGTGTACAAAATTGAATCTATGCCGGGGTATGGCGCAGAATATAGGAGATTGTAGAAGGAAATTAGGAACAAATGCAGGCAGACAAAAACGGAATACTGTGCAGAAATAGAAAGAATATGCATCACAGTTAAAGCAGATAAATATAAAAGAATAATAATGAAACTAACAGAACAAAAGGCATGCACATCAACAGGATGCATAAAATCCAAGCACGGGACGCTTATATTGGAGAAAGTAAAAATACTTCAGAGACGGAACGAATATATCGAAGAACGCTTCCATGTTGAAAGAGAATAACCCGCAATGCACACCAGAGGACCAGAAATAATAAAATCGGAAATCAACACTGACCAAAGTGACCAATAACAATGATACTGATGGAATTGTAACAGAGGTTCTGGCAGCTTTAGAGGATTTCGACATTGACAAAATTACAGAGATAATAAATGTAATATATGACTGTTGCGATAAACCAAAATACATAAGTATATCCACTTTCATAGTGCTGCCTATGAGGCCAGTTGCAAATGAATGCGAACTCTACAGTACAATCAGCCTAATGAACCACATTTAGGATCCGAATTTTGATGAATAGAAGCGCGTAGCAGAATTAGACCAGAAATATGACATGAATATGTTTTATATATTATACAAAAGCGTTTGATAATGTGCAGCACAATTAACTATTTGTACTGCTAGGTAAGCTTGATTTATTTGGAAAGATATTAGGATAATTCAGAACTTGTACTTGGAGTAAACCGCGTGCATACAGATGAAATAAAATGACTGTACAAAAATAGAAAGAATCATAAGAAAAGGGTGTCTTTTATTACCAGACTTATTCAAACTTTACACTGAAGCAATCCTGAGACAGTTAGAAGTCTTGACAGGATCCATTACTAGCGGACACAATCTTAACAACATTAGATATGTAGATAACACTGTGTTGATAGCAAACACCAGAAATGAACTACAGAATATTGTAAAAGAAAGCGACAAAAAAGGGACTAAACACGAATTTTAAGAAAATACAATTTATGGTTGTTAACAAAAGGGAACATTCCAACATACAAATTACAAATTGGGGACACCAAAACCAAAAAAGTACAACAATTCATATATCTAAGAAGGGTTTTAAGAAAGGACGGAAAATGCGACACCCAAATCCGAAGACGCATTGGGATAGAAAAAGATGCCTTTCAAAACCTAAGCAAAGTATTAAGAAAGGAGAGAATTTCGTTAGAAACAAAGCTAAGAGAACTGACCTCTTACATAATATCTGTCCTCTAATATGACACTAGTCAATCTCCTCACCGATGAAGAAGAGACTTGAGGCATCAGAATTTTCGTCCTACAGAAGGATGTTGAGAATGCAATGAACTGAATATATGAATATATGACGCCATGACTATATTTTAGGAAACAAGAAAAAATCGGAAATAAATACTTCCCATTTCTAGGGCCCATAAAGCGGAAAGAGGACTTGGAGAAGTTAACACCCACAGAACGGATTGAAGGAAACAATCTACTTAACGGTTTAAGAGGAGAAATAACAAATATACTATAATTATAATCCTTATTGATTCAAATCTTGATTTATTTGATGCCATGAATATGACATTGCTTTCCAGAAAGGACAAAATGGAAACTTACAAGTTAAGAATAGATCTGATAATAATAAATTAATTGACAGTCTTGTAGTTAAACAAGAGTTGCATCCCCTGAATGAGTGAAACTAATCTGGGCTTCAAAAATATACTACACGTAGTAATCCTTGAAATACTGAGAATGGGCAAAATTTACGGACAGCCTCTAAATGATGGTTCACCTCAAGCATAATCTATAAATAACCAAACAAAAGAAAAATATTAAAATTGAATGGAGGGGATTATAGAGTGGTTAAGCTAGCACATAGGCATGTATAGACCTTTTTCATTCAGAATACAAAGTCAGCTGTGAGATCTACACAATATGGAGAAGAAACTTCCGGAACATCAGGAAAAAATATAGCTGCTAATAAAGTAGCAAATGTCAAAAGAAACATCTTTTAAGTAAAACCGATTTCCAAATGCCGGACTTTCTGAACGAAAAGAAAAAGATTAACTGAAAGAGTAAGGATAAAATGAAATTCAAATTACAAATATATTTAAAAATGGCCTAGAAAAGAAAATCAGAAACAGTAAAACTAATTAAGATGTGAATAAAACGGCCCAGACAATGAAAAAGCTAAAAACATTTGAATCGAATATAATAAGATGGTTAATGAAAAGACAAAATGCTAAAATGGAAGAAAGTGAATTAGCCAGCATCAATATTGATAAAAATGGGGAAAACCAACTGAAGCAATTATTAAAATAATAAATGAAATTTATCTTAAATTTTTGTGAATTTCTTGAATAAGGATTTATCATTATTTACATTATTTTCATTCAGATATCGTTAATTTTATTATCACAACGTTTCAACTGTTCTGACCTCTGGACTTCTTCATTTGCCTGCCTATCCTGATCACTTTCAGGAATGTTATATAGAAATAAAATGTCGCTGTCAACACTTGAGTTTGAACACAGATCGCCAGATAGCAAACACGGGCGATCCCATTGTTGAATTAAGTGGATCACGTGACCATAAAGGAAACGCATATATAGGAATTCGGGTGACGTCTAGATTAATCGTTATTTCTATTCTCTCCTCTATTACTATTGGGATCGCTATATTCTAGTTTATCCTTTATTACTATTCGGATTTCCATTTCTAGTCTATATTCTGTTAATATACGGACCTCTATTTTCTACTCTATTCACTATACTATTTCTCTGTTCGGATCACTTATACCGTGATTACTATTCGTGCGAGTACTATTGAGCAAATTCTATTAGTGCGAGTGATATTCGAAGGCGTTTGACACCAGTGTTGTTCAACGGCGTTACTATAGTTGTATCTGCGATTACAAAGTCTCTACTACAATGAGTATTACGAAAGTCACAACGAGTATTCGTTGACATAACAAAAGTGGCAACGAGTGTTCGTTGGCATCACAAAAAAGAAATTCAGAACTGAAAAAATTTATTTAATCTACAGTGGATTATTGTACTCATTCCGCTGATGATGTCTAGAGAAATCTTGTCTAGTTTTTATTTAGGACGTTCTAGCTCTCCCTGGGATTGAACTCACAATTACGGTGTCACCAAATCCACGAACAGACACTTTAATCTATTATAGTTCCCTGGGACAATCCTGAGTGTAGAATCATAAACTTAATCTGTCTGCTGCTGACACGTTTACCTGAAGCTTCTGTTTTCATAGCAGTCTTGTGCTAATAACAACAAAGATGAGGAAAAATGGAAATAATGGATAACTAAATAGACGCTGATAAACTAGTAAATGTCAAACGAAATATCAATAAAAAGACGATTGAGAAATGCAGAAGTCGAAGAAAATAGTAAAACCAACATATTTAAAGAAGAATAGAGTTGAAAATACCGAAAATAGAAAACACAGGTCGATATGAAAAATTAATAAAAATGAAATTCTGATTTCGTAAAATTATTTTGTAAAGTGGTCAAGAAGAAAATCAGAAAAAGTATCGTTTTAATATTAGGTTGGTGCAAAAATAATGTCGTTTTCTCACATAGTAACATATGTGAGAAAACGACATTATTTTTGCACCAACCTAATATATAAAGATGATAACGTAAAACAGAATAAAAATATAACTGGGAAAAATCAAATATTAATTTAATCTTAATGAATGAACGTATCCTAAACGGCAACTGGTCTAGATCCTTTCATACTAACGCCGATGACCTCCTCCCCTCAGTTCTCCATCCTTGGTCATACGATGTTTGTAATTTTCATTAATGACCTTACTGATGATATCAGCTGTGCAATTGGTATCTACGCTGGTGAGACAACCATTTACTCCTGTCTCGATAGTAAGACTAATCAGACCGACAAGGTCAAAATGGCAGCCGATGTCCAAAACGACCTCAAGTCCGTTGTTAACTGGGGCAAAAGAAATATTCTCAATTTTAACGCCTCCAGAACTAGATTTATCTGCATTAATCGTCTGAGGTACCCCTTTCTGCCCTCCATCAGTCATGGCTGATGCTAACCTCCAGAAAAGTAACTCGTTGCGCCTTCTCGGGCTAACGTTCTCAGCAGACATGAAATGGAAAGACTATATTGAATCCATTGCTAGGTCAGCTGCTAATAAAGTTGGTTCACTTTGTCGGGCGAGACAACTTTTCTCTCCAGAATCTATCTTACATATCTATATGTTTACCATTCGTCTATGATTAGAATATTTCTGCCACGTATGGTCCGGTGCTCCTGATATTTATCTTGAGCCCCTTGATAAAATCCCAAGAAGAATCTGCAATATTATTGGTCCTGATCTGGCGGCTCAGTTTCAGTCATTTTCATACCGCCGTAAGGTTACCTCTCTATGTATTTTCTATAAATACTTTCATGGTAATTATTCGGATGATCTCTTCGCTACAGTAACTTGATTTTTTTTTTAATTTAAAGGCGTCTACATTTCATACATTTACAGTTGGTTAGATGTAACCGTAAATTCTATATTATTTATTAACAGTTTCTTTTGTCGAACTTCTCGTTTGTGGAACTTACTTCCGGCTCCATGCTTTCCAGCCAACTTTAATCTGCATAAAGTTAGATGCAATCTCAATTGCTATATACTGACCTCCTGATTACTCTTTCTTCTTCCCGCTTATTATTAATGCTTCTGCTCTTAACTCTTCCCCGCTATGTAAACCTTTTGTGTCTTATTGGCTTTACTGCCTTGCCTGAGGTGATGCTAATTTAAAATTAAAAATATGATAAAAATGGAAAAACGAAATAAAAATAGAAAAGCAGTCACTGAAATAATAGACGAAATTTATCCTAATTTAAACCCACCCTTAATGAGTCTATATACACTGCGCTAATACTAATAATATAATTATACTAAGCACAGAAAATCATTATAAGGCATCAAATTAATTTTTAATCACTAAAGTGTGACAGAGAATAAGGTTGAAGTTCTACGAAAAGAATTCTTACTTTTTGATAAGATATGAAAAGATATAAAAGCAAAAAGCAGGAGATTATTTAAAACAAGGCGTATTAATAACTTAAAAGGGAAAACTTACATACTAGCTACAAGGGATATTTCTAATGAAACGCATGCATATAAAAGCAAAAAAGTTATGAGAAAAAAAGAAAATTTGTAAGTATAATGTAAAACATTCTGTAGGGACAAGTGGCAAAATATTGAAGCTTATTGAAAAAAGTCCATTAAACCAGTTCTAAAATAAGATATAATGAAATGAACAGATCCATAAAAAGCACGCAGAAGAGATTAAAACATCAAGCAGAGTACAATAGAGGAACTGGGGTCGATTAAAGATTTAGCCCCTCTTGCAGTTCACACACTTCTACTGTCGATGTTATCGTTGCTTGGATCCCATTGGTGAAGAAGCTTTCATCTTGTTGGTCAAAGGTGATTAACAAGTTTAAAACTACAGTCACACAGAGCAGCCATTGAAATAAAGGACTTGTGTGTGTTTGCAGCATTGTCTGGGTGCAAAAAATATCCCTTCGTCAGTTTTCCTGGGTGTTTCGTTTTGATAGCCTATCGTAACTGCCTCACTAAGTTACCATAGTACTCTCCATTGATGGTGTGAACCCTTATGAAGTAAATAATAAGAATGTCTTTTGCATCCCCAAAAAATTGAGGCTATCACCTTGACTGCAAATGAAACAACTTTGGCCTTCTTTCGAGCAAGTGAGGAGGGTGTTTTCACTGACTGGATTGTCTCTTTGTCTCTGGCTTAAAGTCATGAACCCAACACCCATTCTCGGATTGTCAGATTTTCCTGTGATGTGATTAACATGGTGCGCTTTTGAACATATGGCACCCAACGAGCAGAAACATTCATGCTATTTTCATTGTGTACAAGATTCTCAATTCTCTCACGGGATCTGCTAATAGCTAATTGGCTATTTAATTTATAGTCAATAACCTTTCATTTATCGCCAGAAGATGAACACGATTAATGTTTTCCTCGGTGGTGGCAGCTGCAAGACATCTGGACCTTAGGTCATCTTCAAGAGTCTCCCTCACCCCTCCTAAAATCAGCTGCCCACTTTTGCCCTGTTGATAAAGCTGGGGTATCATCCCCTAATGTAGCAAACATGTCATCATGAATGTCCTTGGTGGCTCAACCCTTTTTCTGCAGGTATTGATAACACCACAGTACTAAATTTTGTTCATTTTTAAGTTACATTTGAAGTCTTCTTTGAATACTCAGGTTTCAGTTTATCTAGAAATAAACAAGGTCGTTATTAATAAAAAGTTGAAATTAATGTATACAAGATTTCACCGCTCTAGCATTACTCTTTTATAGACCGCCTATTTCAGCCAAAACTCGTAACACAGAGATCAAAGAAGTACAAATTTCTCCCCAAATAAAAAAAGGCTTCAAGTATAGGTAAATTATATAAATATCTGGCTAGTATTTTCCTTCATACAGAAGCAGTTAGAAAATATGATCTTTGATGCCTTCAACAATTTAAACGAAACCCAAAATGGCTGGTACAAGTTATTACATGTTTAATCCCTAAAACCGATGACACTGCTAATCTCCCAAATTATCTACCAATTATTTGCTTATCCACAATCTAAAAATTACTAACATCAATTTTAACTGAAAGAATATATCACTTCCTTGACAGAAATATCGTTCTGCCAGGAAATATACAAGAAAGAATTTTATGCTTGCAATAATCAATAAAAGCTCTTACTATTTACAGCGTGGATTAAAAATTAAAAAAAAAACTATTTGATCGTGTTTTCCAAGATTGGGTCATAAAGACATTAAAATTAATGAAATGCTCTTCTCTTTTCATTATTTAATAAAAGTATGAACAAATGAAAAAGTACTTTAATCTAAAACCACTTTAGTAGAATGAAATGTGACATAGACTCATAGACAAATACAAGAATTTCCTTTGGGAGTTTCCTTTCAACACTATTTTTGCATTAATGTCCAGATGGAATTAAATAAATAACGCAACCTATTGCTATCAAATATCCGTTTCAAACATTAATCACTTAAAGTATGGCTTAAATCTGTTTTCGAAACGAATCAATTATTAAGGGATTGTTAAGAACAATAAAAGAAATTTAGTTGTGATAAAGCCATGGAATTTGATCCGTAAAATGTGCAAAGACCAAATTCAAAAGATGCAAGACAATAAGCAAACATGAAAATCTAAAAACCAAACAGAAAAAATCAAGAAAGAAAGCTGGAATCGCGAACTAGAACTCGAAAAAGTCAATAGAATAGCATAAATGAAGGACATGAAATGCAAAATGAAGTGCAAGGAATGTAAAATGAAGGACAAAGAATGCAAAATGAAAGACATGAAATGCAAAATGAAGGACAAGGAATGCAAAATGAAGGACATGAAATGCAAAATGAAGGACAAGGAATGCAAAATGAAGGACATGAAATGCAAAATGAAGGGAAAGGAATGCAAAATGAAGGACAAGGAATGAAAAATGAAAGACATGAAATGCAAAATGAAGGACAAGGAATGCAAAATGAAGGACATAAAATGCAAAATGAAGGACAAGGAATGCAAAATGAAGGACAAGGAATGCAAAATGAAGGACAAGGAATGAAAAATGAAAGACATGAAATGCAAAATGAAGGACAAGGAATGCAAAATGAAGAACATGAAATGCAAAAGAAGAACAAGTAATGTAAAATGAAGGACAAGGAATGCAAAATGAAGGACAAGGAATGCAAAATGAAGGGAAAGGAATGCAAAATGAAGGACAAGGAATGAAAAATGAAGAACATGAAATGCAAAAGAAGAACAAGTAATGCAAAATGAAGGACAAGGAATGCAAAATGAAGGACATGAAATGCAAAATGAAGGACATGAAATGCAAAATGAAGGGAAAGGAATGCAAAATGAAGGACAAGGAATTAAAAATGAAGACCATGAAATGCAAAAGAAGAACAAGTAATGCAAAATGAAGGACAAGGAATGCAAAATGAATGACATGAAATGCAAAATGAAGGACAAGGAATGCAAAATGAAGGACATGAAATGCAAAATGAAGGGAAAGGAATGCAAAATGAAGGACAAGGAATGAAAAATGAAAGACATGAAATGCAAAATGAAGGACAAGGAATGCAAAATGAAGGACATGAAATGCAAAATGAAGGACAAGGAATGCAAAATGAAGGGAAAGGAATGCAAAATGAAGGACAAGGAATGAAAGATGAAAGACATGAAATGCAAAATGAAGGACAAGGAATGAAAAATGAAGAACATGAAATGCAAAAGAAGAACATGAAATGCAAAATGAAGGACAAGGAATGCAAAATGAAGGACATGAAATGCAAAATGAAGGACAAGGAATGCAAAATGAAGGACATGAAATGCATAATGAAGGGAAAGGAATGCAAAATGAAGGACATGAAATGCAAAAGAAGAACAAGTAATGCAAAATGAAGGACAAGGAATGCAAAATGAAGGGAAAGGATGGCAAAATGAAGGACAAGGAATGAAAAATGAAGAACATGAAATGCAAAAGAAGAACAAGTAATGCAAAATGAAGGACAAGGAATGCAAAATGAAGGACATGAAATGCAAAATGAAGGACAAGGAATGCAAAATGAAGGACATGAAATGCAAAATGAAGGGAAAGGAATGCAAAATGAAGGACAAGGAATGAAAAATGAAGAACATGAAATGCAAAAGAAGAACAAGTAATGCAAAATGAAGGACAAGGAATGCAAAATGAAGGACATGAAATGCAAAATGAAGGACAAGGAATGCAAAATGAAGGACATGAAATGCAAAATCAAGGGAAAGGAATGCAAAATGAAGGACAAGGAATGAAAAATGAAGAACATGAAATGCAAAAGAAGAACAAGTAATGCAAAATGAAGGACAAGGAATGCAAAATGAAGGACATGAAATGCAAAATGAAGGACAAGGAATGCAAAATGAAGGACAAGGAATGCAAAATGAAGGGAAAGGAATGCAAAATGAAGGACAAGGAATGCAAAATGAAGAACATGAAATGCAAAAGAAGAACAAGTAATGCAAAATGAAGGACAAGGAATGCAAAATGAAGGACATGAAATGCAAAATGAAGGACAAGGAATGCAAAATGAAGGACATGAAATGCAAAATGAAGGGAAAGGAATGCAAAATGAAGGACAAGGAATGAAAAATGAAAGACATGAAATGCAAAATGAAGGACAAGGAATGCAAAATGAAGGACATGAAATGCAAAATGAAGGGAAAGGAATGCAAAATGAAGGACAAGGAATGAAAAATGAAAGACATGAAATGCAAAATGAAGGACAAGGAATGCAAAATGAAGGACATGAAATGCAAAATGAAGGGAAAGGAATGCAAAATGAAGGACAAGGAATGAAAAATGAAAGACATGAAATGCAAAATGAAGGACAAGGAATGCAAAATGAAGGACATAAAATGCAAAATGAAGGACAAGGAATGCAAAATGAAGGACATAAAATGCAAAATGAAGGGAAAGGAATGCAAAATGAAGGACAAGGAATGAAAAATGAAAGACATGAAATGCAAAATGAAGGACAAGGAATGCAAAATGAAGGACATAAAATGCAAAATGAAGGACAAGGAATGCAAAATGAAGGACAAGGAATGCAAAATGAAGGGAAAGGAATGCAAAATGAAGGACAAGGAATGAAAAATGAAGGACATGAAATGCAAAATGAAGGGAAAGGAATGCAAAATGAAGGACAAGGAATGAAAAATGAAAGACATGAAATGCAAAATGAAGGACAAGGAATGCAAAATGAAGGACATAAAATGCAAAATGAAGGACAAGGAATGCAAAATGAAGGACATGAAATGCAAAATGAAGGGAAAGGAATGCAAATTGAAGGACAAGGAATGAAAAATGAAAGACATGAAATGCAAAATGAAGGACAAGGAATGCAAAATGAAGGACATAAAATGCAAAATGAAGGACAAGGAATGCAAAATGAAGGACAAGGAATGCAAAATGAAGGGAAAGGAATGCAAAATGAAGGACAAGGAATGCAAAATGAAGAAAATGAAATGCAAAAGAAGAACAAGTAATGCAAAATGAAGGACAAGGAATGCAAAATGAAGGACATGAAATGCAAAATGAAGGGAAAGGAATGCAAAATGAAGGACAAGGAATAAAAAATGAAAGACATGAAATGCAAAATGAAGGACAAGGAATGCAAAATGAAGGACATAAAATGCAAAATGAAGGACAAGGAATGCAAAATGAAGGACAAGGAATGCAAAATGAAGGACAAGGAATGAAAAATGAAAGACATGAAATGCAAAATGAAGGACAAGGAATGCAAAATGAAGAACATGAAATGCAAAAGAAGAACAAGTAATGCAAAATGAAGGACAAGGAATGCAAAATGAAGGACAAGGAATGCAAAATGAATGGAAAGGAATGCAAAATGAAGGACAAGGAATGAAAAATGAAGAACATGAAATGCAAAAGAAGAACAAGTAATGCAAAATGAAGGACAAGGAATGCAAAATGAAGGACATGAAATGCAAAATGAAGGACAAGGAATGCAAAATGAAGGACATGAAATGCAAAATGAAGGGAAAGGAATGCAAAATGAAGGACAAGGAATGAAAAATGAAAGACATGAAATGCAAAATGAAGGACAAGGAATGCAAAATGAAGGACATAAAATGCAAAATGAAGGACAAGGAATGCAAAATGAAGGACAAGGAATGCAAAATGAAGGGAAAGGAATGCAAAATGAAGGACAAGGAATGAAAAATGAAGGACATGAAATGCAAAATGAAGGGAAAGGAATGCAAAATGAAGGACATGAAATGCAAAATGAAGGACAAGGAATGCAAAATGAAGGACATAAAATGCAAAATGAAGGACAAGGAATGCAAAATGAAGGACATGAAATGCAAAATGAAGGGAAAGGAATGCAAAATGAAGGACAAGGAATGAAAAATGAAAGACATGAAATGCAAAATGAAGGACAAGGAATGCAAAATGAAGGACATAAAATGCAAAATGAAGGACAAGGAATGCAAAATGAAGGACAAGAAATGCAAAATGAAGGGAAAGGAATGCAAAATGAAGGACAAGGAATGCAAAATGAAGAACATGAAATGCAAAAGAAGAACAAGTAATGCAAAATGAAGGACAAGGAATGCAAAATGAAGGACATGAAATGCAAAATGAAGGGAAAGGAATGCAAAATGAAGGACAAGGAATGAAAAATGAAAGACATGAAATGCAAAATGAAGGACAAGGAATGCAAAATGAAGGACATAAAATGCAAAATGAAGGACAAGGAATGCAAAATGAAGGACAAGGAATGCAAAATGAAGGACAAGGAATGAAAAATGAAAGACATGAAATGCAAAATGAAGGACAAGGAATGCAAAATGAAGAACATGAAATGCAAAAGAAGAACAAGTAATGCAAAATGAAGGACATGAAATGCAAAATGAAGGACAAGGAATGCAAAATGAAGGACATGAAATGCAAACTGAAGGGAAAGGAATGCAAAATGAAGGACAAGGAATTAAAAATGAAGACCATGAAATGCAAAAGAAGAACAAGTAATGCAAAATGAAGGACAAGGAATGCAAAATGAATGACATGAAATGCAAAATGAAGGACAAGGAATGCAAAATGAAGGACATGAAATGCAAAATGAAGGGAAAGGAATGCAAAATGAAGGACAAGGAATGAAAAATGAAAGACATGAAATGCAAAATGAAGGACAAGGAATGCAAAATGAAGGACATGAAATGCAAAATGAAGGACAAGGAATGCAAAATGAAGGGAAAGGAATGCAAAATGAAGGACAAGGAATGCAAAATGAAGAACATGAAATGCAAAAGAAGAACAAGTAATGCAAAATGAAGGACAAGGAATGCAAAATGAAGGACATGAAATGCAAAATGAAGGACAAGGAATGCAAAATGAAGGACATGAAATGCAAAATGAAGGGAAAGGAATGCAAAATGAAGGACAAGGAATGAAAAATGAAGGACATAAAATGCAAAATGAAGGACAAGGAATGCAAAATGAAGGACAAGGAATGCAAAATGAAGGGAAAGGAATGCAAAATGAAGGACAAGGAATGCAAAATGAAGAACATGAAATGCAAAAGAAGAACAAGTAATGCAAAATGAAGGACAAGGAATGCAAAATGAAGGACATGAAATGCAAAATGAAGGGAAAGGAATGCAAAATGAAGGACAAGGAATGAAAAATGAAAGACATGAAATGCAAAATGAAGGACAAGGAATGCAAAATGAAGGACATAAAATGCAAAATGAAGGACAAGGAATGCAAAATGAAGGGAAAGGAATGCAAAATGAAGGACAAGGAATGAAAAATGAAGGACATGAAATGCAAAATGAAGGGAAAGGAATGCAAAATGAAGGACATGGAATGAAAAATGAAAGACATGAAATGCAAAATGAAGGACAAGGAATGCAAAATGAAGGACATAAAATGCAAAATGAAGGACAAGGAATGCAAAATGAAGGACATGAAATGCAAAATGAAGGGAAAGGAATGCAAAATGAAGGACAAGGAATGAAAAATGAAAGACATGAAATGCAAAATGAAGGACAAGGAATGCAAAATGAAGGACATAAAATGCAAAATGAAGGACAAGGAATGCAAAATGAAGGACAAGGAATGCAAAATGAAGGGAAAGGAATGCAAAATGAAGGACAAGGAATGCAAAATGAAGAACATGAAATGCAAAAGAAGAACAAGTAATGCAAAATGAAGGACAAGGAATGCAAAATGAAGGACATGAAATGCAAAATGAAGGGAAAGGAATGCAAAATGAAGGACAAGGAATGAAAAATGAAAGACATGAAATGCAAAATGAAGGACAAGGAATGCAAAATGAAGGACATAAAATGCAAAATGAAGGACAAGGAATGCAAAATGAAGGACAAGGAATGCAAAATGAAGGACAAGGAATGAAAAATGAAAGACATGAAATGCAAAATGAAGGACAAGGAATGCAAAATGAAGAACATGAAATGCAAAAGAAGAACAAGTAATGCAAAATGAAGGACAAGGAATGCAAAATGAAGGACAAGGAATGCAAAATGAAGGGAAAGGAATGCAAAATGAAGGACAAGGAATGAAAAATGAAGAACATGAAATGCAAAAGAAGAACAAGTAAGGCAAAATGAAGGACAAGGAATGCAAAATGAAGGACATGAAATGCAAAATGAAGGACAAGGAATGCAAAATGAAGGACATGAAATGCAAACTGAAGGGAAAGGAATGCAAAATGAAGGACAAGGAATTAAAAATGAAGACCATGAAATGCAAAAGAAGAACAAGTAATGCAAAATGAAGGACAAGGAATGCAAAATGAATGACATGAAATGCAAAATGAAGGACAAGGAATGCAAAATGAAGGACATGAAATGCAAAATGAAGGGAAAGGAATGCAAAATGAAGGACAAGGAATGAAAAATGAAAGACATGAAATGCAAAATGAAGGACAAGGAATGCAAAATGAAGGACATGAAATGCAAAATGAAGGACAAGGAATGCAAAATGAAGGGAAAGGAATGCAAAATGAAGGACAAGGAATGCAAAATGAAGAACATGAAATGCAAAAGAAGAACAAGTAATGCAAAATGAAGGACAAGGAATGCAAAATGAAGGACATGAAATGCAAAATGAAGGACAAGGAATGCAAAATGAAGGACATGAAATGCAAAATGAAGGGAAAGGAATGCAAAATGAAGGACAAGGAATGAAAAATGAAAGACATGAAATGCAAAATGAAGGACAAGGAATGAAAAATGAAGAACATGAAATGCAAAAGAAGAACATGAAATGCAAAATGAAGGACAAGGAATGCAAAATGAAGGACATGAAATGCATAATGAAGGGAAAGGAATGCAAAATGGACATGAAATGCAAAAGAAGAACAAGTAATGCAAAATGAAGGGAAAGGAATGCAAAATGAAGGACAAGGAATGAAAAATGAAGAACATGAAATGCAAAAGAAGAACAAGTAATGCAAAATGAAGGACAAGGAATGCAAAATGAAGGACATGAAATGCAAAATGAAGGACAAGGAATGCAAAATGAAGGACATGAAATGCAAAATGAAGGGAAAGGAATGCAAAATGAAGGACAAGGAATGAAAAATGAAGAACATGAAATGCAAAAGAAGAACAAGTAATGCAAAATGAAGGACAAGGAATGCAAAATGAAGGACATGAAATGCAAAATGAAGGACAAGGAATGCAAAATGAAGGACATGAAATGCAAAATGAAGGGAAAGGAATGCAAAATGAAGGACAAGGAATGAAAAATGAAAGACATGAAATGCAAAAGAAGAACAAGTAATGCAAAATGAAGGACAAGGAATGCAAAATGAAGGACATGAAATGCAAAATGAAGGACAAGTAATGCAAAATGAAGGACAAGGAATGCAAAATGAAGGGAAAGGAATGCAAAATGAAGGACAAGGAATGCAAAATGAAGAACATGAAATGCAAAAGAAGAACAAGTAATGCAAAATGAAGGACAAGGAATGCAAAATGAAGGACATGAAATGCAAAATGAAGGACAAGGAATGCAAAATGAAGGACATAAAATGCAAAATGAAGGACAAGGAATGTAAAATGAATGACAAGGAATGCAAAATGAAGGACAAGGAATGAAAAATGAAAGACATGAAATGCAAAATGAAGGACAAGGAATGCAAAATGAAGAACATGAAATGCAAAAGAAGAACAAGTAATGCAAAATGAAGGACAAGGAATGCAAAACGAAGGGAAAGGAATGCAAAATGAAGGACAAGGAATGAAAAATGAAGAACATGAAATGCAAAAGAAGAACAAGTAATGCAAAATGAAGGACAAGGAATGCAAAACGAAGGGAAAGGAATGCAAAATGAAGGACAAGGAATGAAAAATGAAGAACATGAAATGCAAAAGAAGAACAAGTAATGCAAAATGAAGGACATGAAATGCAAAATGAAGGACAAGGAATGCAAAATGAAGGACATGAAATGCATAATGAAGGGAAAGGAATGCAAAATGAAGGACAAGGAATGAAAAATGAAAGACATGAAATGCAAAATGAAGGACAAGGAATGCAAAATGAAGGACATGAAATGCAAAATGAAGGGAAAGGAATGCAAAATGAAGGACAAGGAATGAAAAATGAAAGACATGAAATGCAAAATGAAGGACAAGGAATGAAAAATGAAGAACATGAAATGCAAAAGAAGAACATGAAATGCAAAATGAAGGACAAGGAATGCAAAATGAAGGACATGAAATGCATAATGAAGGGAAAGGAATGCAAAATGAAGGACATGAAATGCAAAAGAAGAACAAGTAATGCAAAATGAAGGGAAAGGAATGCAAAATGAAGGACAAGGAATGAAAAATGAAGAACATGAAATGCAAAAGAAGAACAAGTAATGCAAAATGAAGGACAAGGAATGCAAAATGAAGGACATGAAATGCAAAATGAAGGACAAGGAATGCAAAATGAAGGACATGAAATGCAAAATGAAGGGAAAGGAATGCAAAATGAAGGACAAGGAATGAAAAATGAAGAACATGAAATGCAAAAGAAGAACAAGTAATGCAAAATGAAGGACAAGGAATGCAAAATGAAGGACATGAAATGCAAAATGAAGGACAAGGAATGCAAAATGAAGGACATGAAATGCAAAATGAAGGGAAAGGAATGCAAAATGAAGGACAAGGAATGAAAAATGAAAGACATGAAATGCAAAAGAAGAACAAGTAATGCAAAATGAAGGACAAGGAATGCAAAATGAAGGACATGAAATGCAAAATGAAGGACAAGGAATGCAAAATGAAGGGAAAGGAATGCAAAATGAAGGACAAGGAATGCAAAATGAAGAACATGAAATGCAAAAGAAGAACAAGTAATGCAAAATGAAGGACAAGGAATGCAAAATGAAGGACATGAAATGCAAAATGAAGGACAAGGAATGCAAAATGAAGGACATAAAATGCAAAATGAAGGACAAGGAATGTAAAATGAATGACAAGGAATGCAAAATGAAGGACAAGGAATGAAAAATGAAAGACATGAAATGCAAAATGAAGGACAAGGAATGCAAAATGAAGAACATGAAATGCAAAAGAAGAACAAGTAATGCAAAATGAAGGACAAGGAATGCAAAATGAAGGACAAGGAATGCAAAACGAAGGGAAAGGAATGCAAAATGAAGGACAAGGAATGAAAAATGAAGAACATGAAATGCAAAAGAAGAACAAGTAATGCAAAATGAAGGACAAGGAATGCAAAACGAAGGGAAAGGAATGCAAAATGAAGGACAAGGAATGAAAAATGAAGAACATGAAATGCAAAAGAAGAACAAGTAATGCAAAATGAAGGACATGAAATGCAAAATGAAGGACAAGGAATGCAAAATGAAGGACATGAAATGCATAATGAAGGGAAAGGAATGCAAAATGAAGGACATGAAATGCAAAAGAAGAACAAGTAATGCAAAATGAAGGACAAGGAATGCAAAATGAAGGGAAAGGAATGCAAAATGAAGGACAAGGAATGCAAAATGAAGAACATGAAATGCAAAAGAAGAACAAGTAATGCAAAATGAAGGACAAGGAATGCAAAATGAAGGACATGAAATGCAAAATGAAGGACAAGGAATGCAAAATGAAGGACATGAAATGCAAAATGAAGGGAAAGGAATGCAAAATAAAGGACAAGGAATGAAAAATGAAGAACATGAAATGCAAAAGAAGAACAAGTAATGCAAAATGAAGGACAAGGAATGCAAAATGAAGGACATGAAATGCAAAATGAAGGACAAGGAATGCAAAATGAAGGACATGAAATGCAAAATGAAGGGAAAGGAATGCAAAATGAAGGACAAGGAATGAAAAATGAAGAACATGAAATGCAAAAGAAGAACAAGTAATGCAAAATGAAGGACAAGGAATGCAAAATGAAGGACATGAAATGCAAAATGAAGGACAAGGAATGCAAAATGAAGGACAAGGAATGCAAAATGAAGGGAAAGGAATGCAAAATGAAGGACAAGGAATGCAAAATGAAGAACATGAAATGCAAAAGAAGAACAAGTAATGCAAAATGAAGGACAAGGAATGCAAAATGAAGGACATGAAATGCAAAATGAAGGACAAGGAATGCAAAATGAAGGACATGAAATGCAAAATGAAGGGAAAGGAATGCAAAATGAAGGACAAGGAATGAAAAATGAAGAACATGAAATGCAAAAGAAGAACAAGTAATGCAAAATGAAGGACAAGGAATGCAAAATGAAGGACATGAAATGCAAAATGAAGGACAAGGAATGCAAAATGAAGGACATGAAATGCAAAATGAAGGGAAAGGAATGCAAAATGAAGGACAAGGAATGAAAAATGAAAGACATGAAATGCAAAATGAAGGACAAGGAATGCAAAATGAAGGACATGAAATGCAAAATGAAGGGAAAGGAATGCAAAATGAAGGACAAGGAATGAAAAATGAAAGACATGAAATGCAAAATGAAGGACAAGGAATGCAAAATGAAGGACATGAAATGCAAAATGAAGGGAAAGGAATGCAAAATGAAGGACAAGGAATGCAAAATGAAGGACATAAAATGCAAAATGAAGGACAAGCAATGCAAAATGAAGGACAAGGAATGCAAAATGAAGGACATGAAATGCAAAAAAAAAGGACAAGGAATGCAAAATGAAGGACAAGGAATGCAAAATGAAGGACATGAAATTCAAAATGAAGGATAAAAAATAAAATAATAAAATAAAAACATCTTGAAGTAACCAATGATTGGATTACTAAAGCTTATTTGCCAACATGAATCAAGAAAATGTTACATTTAATTATAAATAAAATAGAATAATTAAAGCAAGATCTACAACTGTAAAAATAAGATGTGCGAAAATCGACAATCAAAAAAGCAAAAGATAATGGCCGAGCTAATCTGCAAACCAAAGAGAAAAACATTTAAAAAAAACGAATAACAAAGTCAGGTTCACTTCTGACTGTGCTGCAACCATAGTTCACCGTAATCAGCACTGAAATATCTATCACGGGGGTAATGGGGGCATGTAGTAAGACACATGCTGCATCTAGAATCATTTCCACTGAACGTTAGAAAATGCAAAATACATCTATGCACAACAATATCCTTCATAACCCTCTACTTTGAGTGGCTCTTAAGCCTTGTATAGTTTAATATTATTAGTAAAAAAACAACTTTTCATGGCCGATATCCATTGCGAGCAAAAATTTGCAATGCTGATAAAAATCAGTTATTGCGGTGCACTGTCGTGAAAGCAAAAACAGGGATTTATCGTAACGGTTACAATATCTGCTATCAAGATCCTCTTATGTAGATAGTATAATAAATAGGACAGAACCCAACTGACGCTTTTGTTTAAACCCCGAAGAAACTAATTGACCATTTAATATCAGAGTGATCTGCACTTTAAATTGATTTAAATGTAGACCTCATAGGTCAAGAAAATACCTCTATTGGAAAATATGTCAACATTCTTAAAAAGAAAAAACTGTATAAACGCAACCCAACACCAGTGCTTGAAGGGGAAAGTGTTTGTGTTCTATGTCTTTACCAGACACACAGACCGCATTATGCAAGCCAACAGACCAGCTTTAATAATGAAAGGTGTCTTCTTTCACAGACGTTCTAATTCCGTCTTATAAAAACATTCTAACAAAAAAAAAATATGCCTGACTATTGTGACACTATTTAGCTATGGTAATTGGCTAACTAATTACCCATAGAAATTAAAAACAGGAAAGACTTAAGGCGAGAAAGAGCTATATCGAAAGATAGAGTGAGCTACGTTAAAAAGATTTTATTTTGTTTACGAAAAAATATACTTTTCGCACGAGACAGAAAATCCGTAAGAAAAAGCGAGATGTGAGATTCTTTCAAAACTGATTAATGTCATGATAAGGGAATGGCGCGCCAAGGGAAACAGAATTCAGAAAGAAAAACAAAACCCGGCCGACACATGGCGGTCATAAAAAAAAAATTCGGACGACCGCGATACAGGCAGAGAGAATCGATATTAGTTATCTTTCAGAGATATCATTTAATTTTGATTCCTAGGAACAACGAAAGGAAAACCATCTGGTATGTGGTAGAATTCTTGCATGAGAATGAAAATCGTATTATTACTTTTTCAAACTGCTGACGTCAGACACAGCGTGGTCGAAAATGGGGCTCTGGAGATAAGAGGATTTTAAAGAATTTGATTCTCAGGTAAAACACAGACCTCCCAGTTAAAACTTGACTTAGCAGAGAAGCCAGATGTCGGGTTTTGACAGTGATTGATGAGTCGGTAGAGAGACCTGACTAAGTGAATTTTGGGTGTCCCCAAAAGAAAGATGTGATAAAAATTATTTGGCCATCTGGGGTTTGTGAAAAAAAGGTTTGGTCGAAGGAAAAAAAGAAAAAAAGGATTTTGTAAACAAAATAATAATTTTAAGAGGGCCAGTCTAGCCACACCCACACTGCTGAGAGATCATTGGTCAAGTTGTAGCATGGGTAACAGGCGGAGGTGAATGTATGAGAAAGACGGAAAAGTTGTTAACACACACTGAGAGGATTAGTATGAGATACCAATGTGAGGGAGGAAGAGTCTAGGAGGATAAATCTCCTCCGACCTTCCCTCACAGACGAGAGAGAAACTCACGAAATGGAAACTTCAAAAAATAGGAAGTGATTAATTTTCCTGGCCTAAGAACAAAGAGAATTCTTGTTGAGAATCGGGAATTATCGAGGAACCCATACCACGTCAGGATCCACAACGGGTTTTGCTCGGTGTTCATATAAACGAACATCTCCGGGCAGTTTAGCAGTTGATTCACAGTTGGAGTTCTGGAGAGAGTTAGAGTGTTTCCTCGCATAAGCTGACCGAGTAATTCCACGTCTTTTCTAATTTGACTTCCTACCAAAAGTTTTATTGACGAACGACTTAAGATACCAAACCTCGCTTAAGAAACGCAAAAGTGTGACAAGTCCATAGAAACGGGCTGGGAGAGAAACACACTCCTGTATATAACAGACGAATAAAGATAATTTGTTATTTCTCATCATATTTGAACCTCTTGAGTTTTGTTTTATTGCTTCTTTTACTTACGCTTGTGCGATATCACCTTCACTCCGGATTCAGCTCACACTACGGCCCGACGCCTGATTGATTTCATCTACCTAAGATCAAAATCACAACGTGGGTAGGTTAGACTTTAGATCAAAGTAGTTACTTCGGTAACCAGACGTTGTAAGTGAGCTGGGAACGACAAAGCTGGTATCGAACCGGAAACAACCAGATCGACCGGAACACAGGCTGATGGCAGCGACAAGAAGTCAACCCAAAACGCTGGTGGAAGAAACTTTACAGCTTCACTCCGCAACTGGGAGTTGAACACGGGCCGACAGCGCGGTGGCACATATTGGCGCTGCGACCACCAGTGAGTGTCACACTAGAAAAAAACGAGAAAGAATGTAGTATTTAAGCACAATTATTATTACAGTAATAGCAGGAACACTTTTTCTTCTACTTCTGTTGCTTTGTGCCGTGTAACTTCAGGATGCAGGCAATCATGGCTATCCACAACTTCCTATGCTTTGTAGATCTTAATGAAATGTGTCTTTTCAGTATTCCTCTTAATGCTTGTTATATTATCCATTTTCACAAGATTGTTAGGTGCGTTATTCGCTGTTTCCCTTTGTCTCCTGTGATTTTAATCTGCCCTACGAGTTCCAAATTAACCAAGCCGGCTTTCCCTATTAATTGTCCTAGACATTTCAACTATCTTTAAAAAAAACACTGGTACATTCACTGTTCCAGAAAATTTCTTACTATTTGAGATAGAAAAGATTATACTCATGACGACTGTTGCATAATCAGAAAAACTTTCTCAGTGTATTATGCGCAATAACTTTCTGAGTAAAACTTTCTTTTGCTTCAGGTTACAAATAAAAGATTTGGTAAAACCTGGAAACCGGAATTAATAATAACCTCAATAATAATAAAATATATTTGTCAAAGAATTGGACAAAATAAGTAAATGTAAGTATCTAGAAATTGAAATAATGTGGCACCTTAAAACTACTGTTATACCGAGAATAATTGGAACCTTGAGTACAGTCCAAAAACACAAACTCTTAAAAAGATCTCTGGGATCCAACGAAGAAAAGAACTCAAAACGAATATTTCGAACGAGGAAGAGCAATAAAGAAATCGATGCAATTTACATCCATTGTTACATATTCTTTAAATGTATTCAATTGGAATCTTGAAATATGCGGAAAAAGTATATTTAATAATGAAGCAGGAATTGAAAATATCAAAAACTAAGATAAAAGCATCAAACAAAAGTGGAATAAATGGTATAAGCAAAATTCCCCAATTCTAATTGATGATGTCATTTGGCTCTATAGCGACTGCACTAAATGACCAGATATTGCCATAAAGACAATTCAAAGAACATACCATTCTATTTAACTTCAGCTGATGAATTTGATAAACTCAACAAATATAAGTTTCTGTATATCGGAATTACAAGACAGACAACAATGATTATCAATTGTAGGCTCTTCTTTGGATTTTGACAAGAATTTCTAGATGTAGACCAGGAGAATCAGACCGGATATGGCGGCAATATTCAATAGACAGACGAATGGTAGATTTATAAACGTGCAACTCGCACAAGACACGCAACCAACTTTCCTAAGAACGAAACTGGCAATTGATTCAATATAAATCATGTCAGTGAAAAACAAGGGACGAAAAAGACGTAATGGGTTCCTCTTCTGGGGGTTAGTATCAGGCGTACTGGTGGAAGGTGGAAATGATTCTCTATAATCATTAAAAGACACCGGTTTCTTTTTGGAGAAGTTAGAATCCACAAGCCATTTCTTGCCCCAGTTGACAACTGATTGGAGGTTATTTTCTAGAGCAGGGTTAGCGTTAAAACAGGAGTAAATAGTTGTGCCATCAGAATAAACATCTAGTTGGGAACTGATGAGATTGAGAAAGTTGTAGATAAAAATAAGAAACAACGTATGTTCAAGGAGTGGTCCCTGGGGTCCCAGCATTCATGTGAAATAATCAAGAAACGTGGCCGATCAACACGAGCTTCAGTGCACAATCTGTTAAGGATGATTGGATTAAGACAAATATTTAACGAGAGACACCATAGAGCATGTGAAGAAGGCCATTATACTAAATCATGTCAAACGCCTTCGCGATATCTAAGTTTATAGACCAAAGCCTGATCTCAAGCCAGATAGATACTTTCAGTAATAAACGTTACCACAACGGCTGTTGACTTATAAAAACGAGTCATATTATTTACCTGAAAGAAGACCGTGTTAGTGAGATGTTTAAACTATTCGGAGTTCATTAGAGCCTCTCTATTACTTTGGCAAAGAGAAATAAAAGACTAATTGGCTGATAATTCAGAGAATCAGACGGTTCACTAAAGTTTTTAAAGACAGGAACTACAGAAAAATTCCAACAAGTTGGAAAAGAAAATAAACTAAGGTATTTATTGTAGAGTTTGGAATGAATAAAAGCCTTTTCAGGAGTAGATTTCTTTAAGACAATTGCAGAGATACCGTCAAGTCTGTAAGCCTTAAGGGGATATAGTTTGGTGACTCTAGCAGAAACAAATAGACAGATTTATGTGCATATAACTCAACTGAGATCCCGTTCTGAAATGAAGAAAAAAAGGAAATCAAAAAAAGGAAAATCAAAAAAATGGAAAATCGAAGATACTTCTTAAGAGTTGTGAGTAGAGTTGGAAGAGAATAACCGATCAAAGAATTCTGCTTTATCAGATGACAATGCTTCAAACTGATTGTAAGTAGGAGGAGTTAAAATTTACTCTTGTCCAAGACACTCTTCCATAACTGCTAGTAATCTTTAGAAACAAAATTGTGAGATGTTATACGGTATCTCATTCTATCAACGAATTTCGCGACTTTTCCTGATTGATGAAACGCTTTCACTCATTAAAAGCAAATGCAAAGAGGTGCGTTTTGTAATCCGAACTGTCACGTTGACATAGTCGGAAGATCTTCCCATGGGCTATAGTGGCTGAACAGGCAGGAGTGAACCAAGAATAAGATTGGAGTTTTACATGATATTTCCGTGCTGGCACGAAGAATTTGATGTCAGCTTTCACTCAGGAAGAAATCTCAGTGACACGATTTTAAACGGGAAGATTAAAAATGTTATATATTAAATACCGCAATAGATATATAAATGCATAGATTTCATATGTCTGTGTGTTAGAATTTAATTTTTTTAATATGAATATGTGTGCTTATTTGACTGTTTGCGTGTGTGTAAATGCTAACATTTGAAAGCATAAAAATGTATGCGTTTGTGCATGTGTGAGAGTTTTCTATGCAAGCACTTTATGGCCATTCATTTGCCTGAACTTCTAATAGCTTTAAACAATTCCTTGATTCATTTATTGCGTGATTTTTCTTCTCATTTCCTCCTTTTAAAACACTTCACTTCAAAACCTCTCCATAATTTTCTTGACTGATATTTTCCTTCAGGCCAAGTTTATTAACGACATCATTCCGTTTAAACTTTCTTACAAAGTGTTTTGAAATTATATTTATTCAGTAAAATTCTCCAAATTCAACCCCGCTGCAGAATTCGATTACTCTTAAATATATTGGATCAATTTATTTGGTGTTTTTCGTTTATGTATTTTTTCCTTAATCTCTACATTATCTGTTGCTCTTCGAAGAGCTTTGCACTATCTACAAACATTTTGTACAAAGGTTAAAGTGCTTCCCAAATATCCTGCAGCGATGGAATCTCTGATAACGTTAGATTTTGCACCCAGTTAAAGGTAGCTTAGAAATTATTAATTGGCCTTTCCACCTTCCATTAAATGGTTGACGTTATTCAATTTTCTTCCTTACTATCAGTCGTAAGAAATCTTACTTTACCTCAGTTTTCATGTTGCGGACCAATGTTTTCAGAATCCCTCTGCTATGAATCAACCGATGTTGATAAAAGTTTCAACCCATATTTAAATTCTTAATAGATCAAGTTCCAGCTTACAACAGTTGTCCTTATTAAAAACATATCTATAATAACTTGTTTTGTTGGGATGTAAGATTGTATTATGCAACATAATCTGTATTTATAAATAAATCCACACAATGTAAGCAAAGGAACCGTATATTTAACTAACACAATATCACATATACATAAAAAAAAATATTATTTTATTTTGCATTTTAATATGGTCTCCTTCAAATTCTATCACCTTCATCAATATTTCAGTCATTGATTTTATTAATTTTAATGTCTTGGCATTAACTTTTCTTACAGAATATATTCTTTGTTAGAATATTATATATGATGTAACCTAGGGAAGGTTACTTAATAGAATAATCAAACGAAGATTGGTAATGAACGATAATACTTAGGACAAGAACAACACATATAAGATGCGCCAGCGGCGGGTAGAAGTAGTAGTCAACTGCTAAAATTGAGTCAAGTGAATTCCACAATGAATCTCCAACTGCAGACCAACATACAGTATGGGGAACATATCATTATCGTCTGTAGGTATGCTACCACAATATATTTAATGATGGATCAGACATTTTATATTAGATCAATATATGGAAGCCATTCTATTAATTTACTATCTTTGAAATGATTTTTAGCAAAGTGGAAAATGGCTAACTTTGCAGAATATGAAAGGCATCTTCTTCATAAATATGCCCTTTTGTTGGTTACGAACTTTACCACTCAAGAATGACTTTTCCAAAATCTTACTATAATTCTCGGCATGTATCATGACACCATCATCAGTTCGAAGGGGTCTATAATGTGACTGCTTAAAATGCTAACAACAAAGTATTACTCAAATGTAAAACTTTGAAAACAGGTCAGGAATTCAAAGTGGAATGCATTAAGAGAAGCATTAGTGGCAACCATAATAGAAGAAATAACCAAAGAAGAAAGACTGAATAATAAGAAGTGAACTACAGGAAACGCTGCAGATAACTTCCAAAAATGGCGGATAATATATAACACAATAAAACAAAATATCAGAAATAAGCGCGAACAAGCAAAAGCCTCAATAAATGCGCAGAGATCGAAAAACAAGAGAAAATAAGAAAAATAGCAGGACAGATACCGCATTCATCAGCAGGTTGCATGAAATCTAGTGTGAACAATAGCAAGAATATTACATAGATTCAGTAAATACATTAGAAAGGTCTTCTATGACAAGTGGAGACAAGTTTATAATACATGAAGACACAGAAAGGCGCGTAGTATTAATATATCGAAGTTAGATAAGAACTGGCCAAGATGAATAGTAATAAAATAGCAAAAGTCAGGCACACTTTGTAATAGAGATGCTGACAGATTTATACATTTGGAGGTCCCATGAAGTTACCGAAGTAATATATAAAATATACAATAGCGGCGAAATAGCGGAAGAAGTGATTAGACTACACATCATATCACTAGTAAAAAGCAGGTGCAAATAAATGCAATCTTCACTGGCCACTCAGCTTGATGATCTACTTAATTGAATGAAACATTAAGATTCTAATCCGCGAATAGATCTCATAGTAACAGAATAATAGAGCTCATAGCTTAATTAAACAGGGCAAATGGCAAAACATTACGATACTGAAACAATAAATGTATTTTTATGATTAGAATGCTATCAGTGGAAACAATACAAATGCAGAAATAGCTATACGGATGGCTTATACAGGAGCGCCTAGAAATTTTAGAAATGCACGACTTAGACGAAAAACATGTTCAAGTAGTCCGTACCGTCTACTGATAACAAACATACACATATCAGAAGTGCGAAAATGCAAAGTAAGAAACCAGTACATATTAAATAAGAATGTTGAACTGTAATGTGATATAGGTGAATGCAGAAATCGCCTCACAAATGAAGAAGAGATTTGAGGCAACAAAAATATAGTTCTAATGAAGGATGCTGAGAAAACCATGGACTGAACATATGATTAATGAGGAAGTTTTAAGGAACAAAGTAACAAAAAGGCCACATATATTTAGAATCAGAAACAGTTAACATTTCTAGGACACATATAATAACGAAAGGAGGCCTCGGAGAACTTGACACGCACAAGACATATTGTAGAAAAAGAATGATATATAAAAACAGCGAGTAACCTACATACCTAACCGGCTTGTGGAAATGGATGAAAAAACATGGATTTGGAGGGGATAAGATGCACATCGTTATTAGCTACAAACGACAGGAAATTATGGAGATATTATGTGCAATATCAATTCTTGTATACAACTATGGGCGCTGTACAGTTTCTTCATAGATGAGAAAAAAATTGATGTAACATAGATGTGGTGGGGTGGTAGAAACTGTTAGGCTCCTAGCTAAGGGCAAATAGTGAACCCTCAAAAAAATCAACAGTACATTTTTATAATAAAATGAACATTTTTTATAGCAAATTGACAATCATTGCAACACTAAAAAATATAATAAATACATTTTTATAGTAAAATTACCAACACATTTCATGATCAACGAACAATATCTGTCTATATTTCTGAGATGATGTATTATGTACAAAAAATTGCAATATGAGCACTGGTAAAAATGGTTGCTGATGACATTAGGTTTATAATACCTAGAAATTCAGATATTCAGGGAGACATGGCTCAGTGGATAAAGGCGTTAGTTAGATCCAGTGACAGGAGTTCAATACCCGGTTAAGGCAGTGGAGAACCTGCTGAGGGTAATTAACAGGAGATAACTGACATTAATTAAACATGGCACGTGGAACTAGAACAGTCTACCCCAGTGAGCGAAATAAAGGGTTCAGTTCGGCATTCCAACCACCTGAAGAAGGCCGGAGTGTACAACGGCCGAAACGTTGTAATAAATATGGCGACAAAGATGAGGACAATAGTCCAAATAATGTAAATAGTCTACAAACCGTATATATCTAAAAAAAAAATACCTTTACTATAAATGTATAAAATTATGTACAAAATATTTAGATTTCAGCATAAATTAACCAATAGAGGTTGATTTGCCGCTAAACTAAATCAACCAATAGACGTGGTTCTACAGATGAACACTGAGAATAGCACGGACACAGTTTATGGAAGTTTTATGAGGAATAAGAAATACAAAGAAATTACTTAGGACAATCGAAAAAAGTTAAATTTCGGGGTGCATAATTTAGAAAGGCTACTTGGAGAATTTGACAGTCGCAAAGTATATTGAAGAGAAAGCAAATGGCTGTGGAAGAGTAAATAATCTAGCAAGCTTGTATGAATGGATGACGAAACAAGGAAACAAATCTAAATAGAGATGGTATAGGGGAGGAGTTAATTAGAACAAGAAATGTCAGAAATTTGTGCCAAGATTTCTTAAAAAGAAGATCACAAATGCAAAGGCGTTTATATCTACATCTCTTTTTTTCTATTTTTTGCAATTTATTTGGCATTGATTAATCATGGTGGCGAACCCATGAATGATTGCACTCAGTGAATTGTGAATCACGATTATTAATTATTGCCACAAGGTCAAACCTTTCATTTAACATTTTCATTTTGAAAGTACGGCATTCAAAGTTAATCTGTACTGAAATAACGTTAATATATAAACTGAAGAATAAACTCTTACGTGCCCTGTCCCTACGGGGCGTAGGTGGTCATTGCCCTCCACATATTCCTGTCCCTTATTGCCCTTAATAAGTTTTGTATTTTTGTTATTTCTCCCAAATTCTGTTGTACAATCCATTTACTCAAACTCATCAAGGATGTTACGTGCTGCTTTTCTCTGTACTTCTTTGTCTCAATCTGTCCTGAGAGTATCTGATTTTCCAAGCTCTTCTTCCTCCTTAGGTAGCCCAGAAATTTCAGCTGCCTCTTCATGATGTTTTATTTTTATTTCCATTTGCCCTAAAACCTCGCCATTGGTCACATTTTCGGACCATCTTTCTGTAGAACCACATTTCTGTTGCTTCAATTCTCTTATTCATCTTTGAGGAAATTATCCAGCATTCAAAATCTAAATAACACTTTTGTCATTTTAAAAACAATTTATTAAGTAAGAAAGGAGCGACGGGGCTTCGTCCTGAATTTAATCTTAAGACAGGAAACTCCGGTGATATGTATTATCGATCTGTCTGGACTTTAAAATTAATAGAATTATATCTGATCTCAAAATCTATTTAGTCACATATGATTGCTCACATTTTGATGCATGGTGATGTTTCAGACATCGAGTAGGACCATTCAATTGAAAACAATTAAAACCAATCAATTTATTAATCAATCAATTAATCAATCCGCTAATTGATTTGTATGAAGCAAGAGAGCGAATTCCTTGATTGCCCTTATATTTGTTTCATCTCTAATTGTACGTAATACAATTATTAGTAAATTTTTGTTTCTTTTCTCTATAAAAACTTTAAAATTTAACCAATGCAAAATTTATAACTATCTCTATTATTAGAAAACTCTGAACGTTGCTTGTGTGTTTGCCAGAATTCGTATATAGAGAGTGGGTGAAATAAAGATGTAAATTTATTATCGTGTAGGAAGCGGTAGAGAAAGAAATTGTGTGTTCGTTTCAGAGGGTGACCTAATTTAACTTCCGGATTGTGGGCATAAATGGTTACATATATGTTCACCTTTAACCTCTCGCTCTTTCTCTCTTTCCATCTCTCTCTCGCTCTCTCGCTATCCACCCCTCTCTCTCTCTCTCTCTATCTCTCTTTTCACTTCTCTCTTCCAACCACTGAGATTTCTTGCGTGTTTATTTATATTTCAGTTTTCTTTAGATAAACAATATTTTTAATATTTAAAAAAAAAATTGCTGCCATGTTTAAAAAATATTTTCAAGTTTATATGATTTTAAAATATTTTTTGGCATATTAAAAGTATATTTTTACGTTAATGTGATTTAAAAACATTTTAAGTGAATAAGATTTAAAAATATGAGTCGTTTATACAGTGATTTTTTTTATTTCAACTTCCTTCACACAATATTTTAATGTTGAAATCAACTTTAATGTTTTATAACCTGAACTGTTAGTGACCCAACGGGTCATGGTTAGTCTAGTACACATATAAACGCACACACACACACACACACACACACACATACATACATATATATATATATATATATATATATATATATATATATATATATATATATATATATATAAGAAGATACGTATACTTATTTATATATTAATGCATATTCGGGCAGCAATTTTTTTTAAACATATTTCGTTGAATATGAAAGACAAGGAAAATTTAATTATTTTTTAATTATTTTTTTATTTAGTTTTTCCAGTACTTTTACATTTTACCGTTTGATGGGAGTAAGGGTGTACAAAATTGTCCGTGTTATCAATTGTCCCAAGCGTACAGAGCCACTTCTTAAGCCATTTTCAATTTTTTTCTACCATCTCCTTGAGTAGACGTATCGCGTGTCACTTATTAGTGACTTAAAAAAATCTAACCATCCACAAGTTCTAGCCACCTTAAAAAATCCCATAGGGAAAATTCTGGTCGAAAAAATTCTATATAATATCAAACTATCAGAAACATCTCGGTGAGATAGGTCCTCAGTATAAAACATCTCGCGTTATTTAACATTGGTAATGGAGTGTTGAAAGTATTTAAAATATAATAGAAAGATTCTCACTTGTATTCCGAACGCGCTCAACACACGAAGCACCGTATAAACGCTCCTACTAGTAATCATGACAACACAAAAACACATCTTATACAGTCAAACATGAAGAGAAATTAACAATAGCATGAAAACAAACCTCCTTGGAAATGGCCAAAATACAAAACGGGAGTAGATTGTTCTAATTTCCCGTGCCATGCATTTTCTGGATATCTTAGTTTTCCACTATTTTATTTTAGTAACACAACTCTTTAAACTCACAACTCTTAGGGTCAAGTCAGTTTGGGATTATTTCAACCAACTCTTTTATTCACTGGGTCAAGTGTCCTTGGCAATCTACTCCCGTGGACTAAATAAAGAGTTAAATCCGAAATTTTAACCTATATCACCTGAACAATGCCGGAGCATACAACGGCCTAAACGTCGTGAATATGGCAATAAAGATGAGGACAACATTCCGAACACTGTAAATAGTGTAAATAATAACAATACCTCAACTCAGAAATATAGACGAAAGCTTGATTTCTTAAACTCTCTCGCACTTGTGAAAAAAATTGAATGCTTAATAGGGTTTTAGATTTTAAGCGACACTAAACGTTGTTATCATCCCTTAAGATTTGAAATAATGAATTAACAGGGATTCCAACATTGATTTCGTCAAAGATTTCACCCTTGTGCAAATTAATTGAAACAACTGATTTAGTCGCCTTTCACCATTCGGTCAGTTTTAGACCCAATGAAGTGACAGGCTGTAATCGATTTCTATTTTTCCCTCGTTTGCAGTGGTGTGCAGTAACATGAACCTATTTTCGAGTTGTATGTTGAAATTTATTTAGCCTTGAAAAATATTGCGTCATCTGTGATTGCATCAAACTTATATCACGCCCAGACACTATTGTCTCGACTGTCAATTAGTTGTCATACGGCCATTGTATGCGATAGACGTTACTCTAATGAAGCGTACGAAAATTGTAGCGCTGCAAGCCTTACCAGTGAGCAAACCAAAGTACTGTAAACTGGCCTGGATTTAAATTCAATCGAGAATCTGTGGCCAATCTGCAAGGAACGACTTCGTGGAATGGATATACGAAGTACTCAAATGTGCTCTGGGTCATTAGAAAAAAAATAATTAATAACGGAATTATTCGTTTTGTTTCAGTTAATTTGCATAAGGATGCATTTTTCATTCAAGTGAAAGTATTTTTGAAAATATATCATTTGATTTGATAATATATATATATATATATATATATATATATATATATATATATATATATATAATTTGATATGGAACGGAATTTGACCTTCTTTACTTGAAAGGTTTTACCGATGCAAATCTCAACGCTGATAATCTGTGTCTGTAAAGCATTTCTACCACATTCATAAAATATTCAACTTACTCATGCACGTATATTAAAAGCCTTGAAATTAAAAAAAAAAGATTAGAGATGAATTCTGTCTTCGTTTATTCACATATTCTGCCAATGAGCCATTACAATTTTACAGTGTTTCTTTTGTATTAATATCGTTATCGTTCTTTGTCACATTTGAATCATTGTATCTTAGCTTCTAACTTTCTTCTAATGTTTGTTACATTCGTTAAAATTCAGGGTAATCTGAACTGATAACTGGATTCGAATGAATGCGAATTGAATTGGGAAATCAGCTTAATAAACCGCATAATCTAAGCTAATAATGCAAATTTTGCTGATTTAAACAAAAAGGACTATTAAACCGGGTATAAAACAAGAACATGCGGTTCTGTCAAAGAACAGGAAATGCTATATTTATTATCAGAATGATAGGAGAAAGTAATAGAAATCCAGATGAATGTACACTTATAATTTATAAATTACACAAAAGCATTTGATAAGGTTCGTCAGATGGATCAATTAGGAAAATTAGATTTATTTGGAAAGGACGAATAAATCTAGAACTGGAATTGAGATGGTATATAAGCATAGAAAGGACCGTAAGACAAGAAGGATATATCTTGTTACTGGATTTGTTCAACCCCTACGGTGAACTGTAGATTCTGCTAATATTATTATCGGTGGGCGGAATATAAACAATATAAGATATTCGGAGGTTACTGTGTTTATAGAAGATACAAAAGAAAAACTAAAGGACCTCCTAGACAGTGTAGCAAAGGAAATTGAGAAGAAAGGACTATCAACTGTAATAAAACAGAATGTCGAACTACGAATTGGACATGTCGACGCCAAACGATTACAGCTCTTTAGATATCTAGAAAGTGTTTCAACAATGGAAAGACGATGCTATACCGAAATCCGCACTTGCCTTAGATTAGCAAAAAATACATTCCAAAAAGGAGAAGCAAGAAGGTTTTGTTAGGAAAAAAAGAAAAGAGTCTTGAAGTGTTATTTAATACCAATCTTCTTGTATGGCGATGAATGCTAGATAGTTTCCTCAAAGATGACTGTCGTTCTACAGTAGGATGCTGAGAATTCGCTGAACGCAGCGCGTAAGCAATAAAGACGTCTTCAGGAAAATGGAATCAAAAAGGACACATACTCAAAATCAGAAAGGGGCAGCTGAAATTTCTTGGGCACATAACCAAAAAGACAGCTTGGAAAATCTATCCCTCGTATGACACATCCAAAGCAAAATGGGCAGGTAAAGTCCGCGGGCCACCTACCTGCCGAACATATGCGTATGAATGGGGGAACGAGTGATGGGACAAGTGATTGGTGGTTGTGGAGAGCCATTATCTCCCATGTCCTGAAGGAAAACTGCACATAGAAGAAAATATATTATTCTCATCATCTGGTTTTTGGTGGCGCTCTGTATCATTTTGGGCCTGGTCGTGTGAGTGTACTCCAGAAGTGCTTTTGCCATAGACCAAATTCACGAATTTCAAAGAGTCAGATCAAAATTTTATACAGCCAGATCTTAATCATATATATTGACTCCTATTCATGCCCTCTATCTTCCAAATGTAAAAATAAAATTTCATTCATTTTTTTTCTAAGAACTGCTGCTTTATAGAAAAGACTCCCGCGGGTGTGTTTCCTGAACACTACAATCTTAATCCCTTGAAGATCAGAGTTAGGATCAAAGTGTAGTATCCGCCTTCGGATGGACAATATATTATCCCTCAATTGTGTTACTGTCTTCGGAAAGAACACAAAAAAATAAATGAGAGAAGCCTGATCCTGGAGATTCGAACCTTGTACCAGCACATTTGGCGGCAGTTTTTGCCTTAGCCCATGTATACGAGCTTGGGCTACCCACTTTGAACCGGCCTTATGCCATACCCCATCACCTTGAGCAAGTAAATAACAAGTGTAGTGTCTGTTCTTCAGCTCTCTGCCATGTTTCTCACTTCAAATAATTCATACAAAAGCTCAGGAATGCCTTGTCACCGAGGATTTCAACCCTGAGACAGCACCTCCCACATTGCACCAAAGAGGGGTGTTAGTGAAAACCAACGCCAGACAGCATGACAGTGGTCGTGGGGACTAGCCCATATGTATGCGTATTGACACTCCACATTAAAACGATTCGAGTCACATCCTAACGTCGAATAAATTCGATCTTAACTTCTTCAAGTCAATCATTATCTATCCTCTTTATCATCTTAAACTTCCACTTTTATTTATATCATTTTATTAATCCGTAGCATCTTAACAGTAACCCTGTCCAGCCTTGCACTGGGTGAATTTTAACAGGAAAATAACACGATCAAGAAATGTAATGTTGGACATCACACTTTTCTAGTGACTGCTTAATGATTTCACTAAGCTTAACCACGGAGTCAGATGTTTGAATTTTTTATACATCGTAGTTTATATGAAATACAACTGTTGTTAAATACTCAAATAAAATATCTGGTTAGATGTATTACGTGATAATGAAAGATTGTCCTGCAATAGAAGTTCCAAAACAATACCTAAAATATTCGCATTTTTAGAAATTCTACAAACGTAATCCGTTAAGGAGTGTGCTGTTAATCAAAGTGAATAAAAGAAAGCCTTATGTGAGATTGTATACATAAATCTATCTACAGATGTGAATGGATATATGTATATATAGATATGTATGTATCATTTATGCATGCATGTATGTAGGTAGGTAGGTAGGTAGGTAGGTAAGGCATGCAGATTCAATCAAGCAAATCAAGTGTAGCGAGGACCAAGTGTGTGAGTGCGTAATAAGGCGGGTCTAATTTGTGAAAGAATTCTACATTGCTAAACCAATGAAAACAGATAGATAGATAGATAGATAGATAGATAGATAGATAGATAGATAGATAGAACATTCAGAAATAGATATAGAAGATGAAAGAAAGAAATGTTAAAATATATAGAAGAAAGGAATGCTAAAATAGAAAGAAAGAAAATGATAGATAGATAGATAGATAGATAGATAGATAGATAGAATATGCTGAAGTAGATATAAATGATGAAATAAAGGAAGAAAATACTAAAATAGAAAAAGAAGAAAATACTAAAATAGAAAGTAAGAGAGTAAATGCAAAAATTGATAGAAAGAAAGAGGAAAAAAGAAATAAAGAAAATGTTAAGAAAGAAAGAAAGAAAGAAATGCTAAAATATATGGATAGAAAGAAAGCAAACGCTAAAATAGAAAGAATGAAAGTTGGAAACAAAATGCTAAAATAGAAAGAAAGAAAGAAAAATACTAAAATAGAAGAAAGAAAAGGCTAAAATAGATAGATAGATAGATAGATAGATAGATAGATAGATAGATACCGTTATTGCCATTGTTCCGTATACATTCGATTAGTTAACAAAAGTGAAAACCAATAATTCGGCCTTAAACCCGGTTACTGATTGGTTGTAAAATTTTCGTTTCTTGTTTCTTTAATCTTTTCTTGTCGAGGAGCATTTGGTTTTGGTCCCTGGAAGACACAATTGATGCGTTTAAATAGGAGCGAATGAATAATAGGACGGGAAAACCAAGAAATCCTTCATTTCCTTTTCTAAGTGAATTGTACGATTCAATAAGCAGCAGGATTGATTAACTGTTTCATGTTTGTTCTTGGGCAAGATTTGCTGTTTCTATTCCATGATTTAATTGTGGATCATTATGTACAAAAATCAAAACATGCACCCTATTGTTTTGTTATTTGAACGAATAAGAATTCATGCGGCGTTCCGTCTATATCTCGAACAATGTGATTGTCTTCTTATCCTCTGTATGTATGGTCTGATGTATCAGACAGAATAAAAATACGTCCTTATTTTGATATGGAATTGTGTGAGAAAGACTATATATATATATATATATATATATATATAGATAGATAGATAGATAGATAGATAGATAGATACAGTCAACGACGAAATTATTGGTACACCCATCAATTTTAAATATTTTTATCCATTTCTCAGAAACTAATACGCGTATTATACCAGATTTTTATATGTTAATCAGCCCCAAAAAAGGAATTTATAAAAGTCAATTTTCAGAACAATAGATTAAATACAACAAATTTGGCAGGCGAATTATGCAAAATAGGAAAAGACAAAATTATTCATACAGTATGAAAATAGAAATATTGAACAATTGTCACAATATTAATAGTAAATAGCATGACCTTTCATCTTTAGAACTTGCTGCAATCGTTTTCTAAAGTTTTTAATGATATTTGAACAAGTCTTTTCTCGAATTTTCTTCCATACTTCAATGGTTACACGTTCTAATTACTGAAGGTTTTTCGGTGACCGACAGTTTATTCGAACGTTCAATTCTTGCCATATATTTTCAATAGGATTTAAGTCAGGATTCATTGAATAACTAATATTCTTTTTCTGAAGTCACGCTATCACTGATTTAGACGTATGTTTAGCATCATTATCTTGCTCAAAAGTAAATCGCCGACCAAGAGGAACATTTTGCCCTGATAGATGTACATTTTCATCCAGAATTTTGATTCATTATTCCTCTTAGTGCAATTAATGGTCCAGTCCCCCTTGAACTAAAACATCCCAAAACATCATCGAGCCGCCTCCATCTTTTAATTTTGCCACTGTGTTCTTTGGGAGGAAAACCTCGCCTTTCTTGCGCCAAATCTTCTGTATTTCATTTTGTCCAAAAAGCTTAATTTTTGTTTCATCACTCCTTAGTACTTATTCCAAAAGCAATTTTCTTTTTATAAGAATGTTTTGGCAAAATTAAACCCGGCAACAATGTGACATGCTCTGTAAATGGATTCGTTGTGGTCGGTTTCCATACGACCCATTTCGATTTCAACAACGTTGTATTGTGCGATTAATTACGCTGATACCCATTGTATCTAAACTTTGGCGATGTCTTTGAAAACAATTATTGGGTTTACATTAACTTCGCGACACAGTTTTCTTGCAATTTGGGTTTTCTTCTACGCCCAAGCAAATTCTTGACCATGCCAAATTGTTTAAACGCCTTTATAACTGACTGTACCATAGATCTAGGGATAGCTGACCAGTTTCAAATAGTGCTATAACTATTTCCGGACTTGTGAAAGTTAATAATTCTCTGTCTAAAGTCAACGCTAAGCTCCTTTGTCCTCCCTATCGGTGCTGTTAACGTAAAAATAACAATGGTAACACTCTATGCACCACATGATGTTCTTTTCGGGAATTATCATAAATATTCTACTGAATAAATAGCCTAGAAGGCTTCACTGATAAAATAATTATGTAAATTACTTATACTTACACGAAGCAATCAATCGACATTATCTACTGTACAAATAATTTTGTCTTTTCCTGTTTTGCATAATTCGCCTGGCAAATTTGTTGTATTTAACCTATTGTTCTAAAAATTGAGGTTTATATTCGTTTTTCTGTGCTTATAAACATATAAAAAAAACTGGCTCCATACGAGCATTAGATTCTGAGAAATGGATAAAAAATATTCAAAATTGATGGCTGTAAGAATAATTTCGTCGTTGACGATAGATAGATAGATAGATAGATAGATAGATAGATAGATAGATAGTCGCTCCAAAAGTAATTTCTATTAATTTACAAGGAAAAATACAGCAGATACAAATAAAGCTGCAAAACAATTACAAAAATAGGAACCGCCAAATCTGGATTATATGTTTGGTTTTGTAAGAAAGTTTATCCTAAAATTGTAAAATGAACAAAAGTTTTCAAAGTAATTCGAGGTCTGTGTTGCAAGTAAAAGTTACTCTGGAGAAGACCGGAGCGCAAAATGGCCGAAACGTCGTAAATTTGACATTAAAGATAAGCACAACAGTGTGATCCAAAAGTGTCTTGAACTCACCTGTCACTCCCAAAATAGACAATATATATACTTTACACCCCACCCCAACAACTCTTATACCATACTTGCTTGGTTAGCCTTTAATGTCTGTGACTCGTGAACTATTTATTGGATTAACTAACACTATATATATATATATATATATATATATATATATATATATATATATATATATATATATATGTGTGTGTGTGTGTGTGTGTGTGTGTGTGTGTGTGTGTGTGTGTGCGCGCACGCGCGTGTCTGTGTGCGACGATTATAGTTCAGTTTTTATTCAATTCAATTTAGTTCACCTCGCACTTAGAAAAGGCATGAACCAAATTTCTTCCAGTTTTGACAGGGCTTTTATGTCTCTCTTGAGCTTGCAAACCACTTTAGAAGAAGGAAAATGTCTTGTAGAGAACCCCGAGTAGTGATTGAAAAATGACAAAACTCTGAGTTGACCTTCCATATGTATTAAATATGTGTGTATGCGTGTATATCCAACTTCTACATTTAAAACCAAAAGGATTTCATGTCTATTACTTTCGTTCCCTGACCAAAAGTAAATTCGTCAAACAGATTAAACCTTATCAAATTAAAGAGAAATTAGAAAAACGTCAAAGATATATATCTAGATAATCAATAAAACTTGAAACAAGAGCATCACCAACCATGCAATTCTTCGTCGATAAGAGCTTATTCTCTTGTGGCACTAGTATCTTATTTCCAATTTGCTATTTAGACAGATGCTGGCTAAGTGCGGATAGAACAGGCGTGTGAGGATTTCAAAAGCTTTGCTTACTTTTTATTGAGAAAATGTTCGCCCGTGAGGCTGTTGTTTGTAATGTGGGACGACAAGTAAAGGAAAAAAACATCTGCGTTTGACAAAGACAGAAAAAGTTTGCAAAACAAAAACGATGCTTATTCTGGCCCCATTTTTCCCATTGTTTTTTTTTCTTGTCGGTGTGTTTGTCTGCTTTGGTTTTTGTTGTTTGTTTTTTGTTTTTTTGTTTTTATGTTGTTTTTTTTTTGGGGGGGGGGGTATTTATTTATTATTGCAGCTGATTCGAAGGATCGTTCTCTTTCAAAAAATACCCCTCTCCTTTTCAAACTTGGATACGCATGAATCAATTTCAGTTTCCCCAGGAACGTGTTCCTAAAATGAACACGATTGTAGCCACAGTGTTCATTTGGGAAAAACGCAACCGAGTCAGTATCAGAATCCATGAAGTAATAAAACTTTGAATACCAAACCTGAAAGTGCGCATGCGCCTACCTTCAAAAGATTGGAAGAGTGGAATTTATTAGGTTGGTGCAAAAATAATGACGTAATAATGTCGTTTTTCGACGTTGAAAAATACGTCAAAAACGACATTATTACGTCATTATTTTTGAACCAACCTAATAGTAAACAAGTATAGCCTTGTCCCCGACTCGGTTAGGAAAGATAAACATTCAGAATTAATTTGTTTCATATGGAACTCTAGACATTTCTTGAGGCTGCCTTATTTTCAGTTTCCTCAGTACATGTCATTGCTTTTCTCCATAACAATGACTGGAATTTAAAGTGAATCTACTCAATCCAAATTGAATATTTTTATCTTATAACGACAAATAACATATATGTAGATAAATATGAATTCATATATGCGTATGATTTTGTTCTATAGATCTCAGTTTATATCAGCGCAAATGCGATTATTTATATTTAAGTATCTCCATACGATGATGCATTTGAATAAAATACATGACTATAAATGTGTGTTTGAGAGAGAGAAAGACAGTTACAGTTGTGTAAACTATTGTAGATGTTTTTAAACTGGTTTAAAGGTGATTTACTTAATTTGAAATATATTTCCACTGAAAGAAGAGAAGTGTTTTTTCCATAATCTGTGTGGCTGAATATTTATGAAAAAGAAAAAAAAAAACGAGAAAATAGTTTAATAAAAAAATTATTTCCGTCCACTATAGAAAAATCGAAATATCTGTATTTGAATGTTTTTTTAGTTGTTAAAAAATAATTGTGAAAATTCAAGAGAAATAAAATAGAACGCCTGTTGCCCTCACATTTTAAAAATATGCAAAAATACAACTAATTGCACTGAAAAGCAAAAAACAAACATTCTCTACTTGCATCGCCATTTATTAACGGATTTTCTTTCGGGAAAAAACGAAAGTAATGGAAATATTTTATTCAGCATAAAGGCTACACGTTTCACTTCAAGAAAATATCGCTTGGTTATAAATACGTTTTACATGTTTTAAAAGATAATACCTTGCGATTAATTCTATTTTAATATCTTCTTAGGAAAAATAACCTTGAGTTCAAAATTATTGGCTAAAATGGAAATGAATTAAACTTCAAGATGAACTAAAATTTTATTTGATTTTGTATCTTTTTAACTTTTTTCAGTTATAGTGTCGACATATATGTAAAAGGAAAAACCTTCAGGTTAATTTGTACGATTTTATTTAATCCTGTTTTGAAAGGTTTTTAAAATATTTCAATATTCCGTTTTTATTCATTCGACACTTGAACCTGAGAAAAATATTATTAAATAACGCTGTTTTAATAATCGAGAAATCAAAGACATCAAATATCCACTGAAATTTAATCGATTTTTCGCTAAAAAGAACGAATTGAGTAAAGTTATATCAGACCTAGTTCATTTCTTTTTACACAATTGCAATTTGTCATTATAAAGCGCCTGTTGAGCGTTTCAAAGAATTTGGGATAGTTTTTGGGTAGTGTAACGGCGATCAGCGTGGAGAATGGCATCTGGTTCGTCTGTTGCGTTCACTTTCGCATCAATTCTCTTGGGAAAGGTTATGATGTTCGGGCTCTCTAGTCTTCTTTGGCAACCAATCTAAGAGAAGAGAAACTTTGAATAGTAAACCAAGAGGGAAGAAAAGGAAAACCATGATCGCCTATATACATTTCTTCATTCTATAGTATGGCTGCTTAAAGCTATTCTATGAAATGAAGAAATTTATTTTCACCACAACACTTGGAAGAATACCGTGAGAATATCACTATATATTTGTGCGCATATGTGTGAGAGAACATGGGTAGGTGAAGGATTCCAATGAAGCAAACCCGAATTTTTCCAGCGGCGATAACTTAATTTCCCACTTATAAAATATTGATTAGTGTCTTTGTTTTTTGTTGTTTTTTTTTGTTTTGTTTTTTTGTTGTTTTTTTCTCCTAAGACTCTTCCAATAATTTTAATAAGCTTGTTTAGTTATTCGTTTTGTTTTGTTTTTGTTTTTTGTTTACCCCCAAGAGATTTAGTTGTGCTTATTTTCTCTTTTATTTTATTAAGTCTAATGCATGGGAAATTTTATAAATCTATTATTCATAAATGCTAACCATATAATACTGAGCTTCTTGTATGTCATCATTTATATTTACTTTCAGAAGTGGATGTTTAGTAATGAATTTAAAGATATTGCTTTATGAAGCATGCATTAAGCATATGTTTTTAATTCCTAATCCAAAATTAGAATTTATTGGTTAGAATTGTATGGTTTATCCACACCTTGTGACTTATTTATAGCTGTAATATATTTGTAATTTTAGAAGTTCATTTACAGTTCATAAGCATCCCCCCATCTCAGTGTTGACCGGCTTAGACACTCCTTCAACGAGAAACAGTGTTTCCAGCGTTTTTCCCCGTAGGCCTAAAATTAGGAGCATAGTGTAATGGAATCTATTCATTATTAAATATATCTTTTAATCCTGAGACTTATAGAATTTTTTCAACATATTTCTTGGCCATATTTATCGCTGGCATCATTTGTAAATGCTAACCTGTCGCTATTTGAGAAGTAATCTTTCGTCAAATTGAAATAAAGTTTTCAGCTTTCAAGGTTATTTTGATTCTGCATGAAAGTTACCGTTATGCTCTTTTACAATTATTTCCATATTTTGGGAGGATAATACAATTAATTTCTATCTTTGGAAGTAAATATAGAAAAAAATTTAAAATATGGACAAAAACATTCGAATTCTTCAAGACATTAAATGTAAGTGAAAATGTAACAATACAAATTGTAACTCTTTCATCTCTCTCAATCAAAGAAAGACCATCATATATTTGAGGATGGAATTGCCATATTTAATTTCAGGTGTTTTAAATACTTGTCACTAAAAATAAAAATTAATAATCTATATTTAATTTGTCTGTTAAGATCAGAAAATAAATATATTAAGGCATATTATATAAATAGAGGATTTTCGTAGGGATGATGATAATTTCTCGGCCTAATCATGATAAATTTCCACCGAAATTCTTATCTTTAGACATTTGATTATAGGAAAATGGGTCGGGATGAGAAATCTTCAGTACCCTTTCATCAAGCGGACAAATATATAAACTTTCAGGTTTATATATTTATTTATATATATATATATATATATATATATATATATATATATATATATATATATATATATATATAGTTAAGTTATAAGGAACTTGGTAAACCGAATTGGTAAATCCAAAGAGGATGAAATCCTGAGAGCTCAATGTGAGGACAGAGCTAATATGTAATGAAAATCAAACCACTTTAAGGTACCATTACGATATATATATATATATATATATATATATATATATATATATATATATATATATATATATATATATATATGTATATATATATATATATATATATATATATATATATATACACATACACCTAGTGAGCCAGACAAACCTACGAGTCTAGTTATCTATATTTGTATGTGTATATATATATATATGTATATATATATATATATATATATCAATTATGTGATGCAGTTCAATTTATATTACAATGAAACACTCATACAAAAAGTAAATTAGTAAAGTTAATTATATTGTCAAAATCCCTTCGCTAACAAAATTTTAAAGCTGCATTAACCTATCAATCACTGGATGAATGTTATGATTCTTGTTTTTTTTTTAATTTATAAGCTATATAAGGTGTTTCTTAAATACGCAAGTACTTTCGACTTCAGTCATCTTCAGGCATGGAAATTATTTTGTTTTTCGTAAAATTCAGGCAGCATCCGAGACGAAAAAATATAATGCGAATCGAAATAAGTTTTTTTTTTTTTTAATGTGTTATTGATAACGGATACAAACTTGTGGAGCGTGCAGTCGCAACGCTAAGTTTGAATTTTTTGAAAATTTGAGAGAGTTCGTTTTTTACTAATATGGCAACTTGAGAAGTTTTTGCTGTAGGAGTTTATCAGTCAATGTGGCATGAACTAAATAGTTCAATAAATAGAGTAATGTCTCAGTTGTTATCCCAAAAATTTGAACGTCGGATCAATTCTTTTAAATCAAATATGTGGTGCATTTCAATTTATATTGCAATGAATCATTCATACAAAAAGTAAATTAGTAAAGTTAATGATAAATATATATATATATATACAGCTTGATTAAAGTAGCCTAAAAAGTCTATCTGCTTTTATTTTATTCCAATTTTCGAATGTGTTGACTATTCTGCTCGAAGTTGTGGGCTAACTGTCCGAAATTCGTATTTTCTTATCTTTGCTCAAGTACTTTCGACTTTCCCAGTTATTATCAAGAAAAAGAATTGGTTTGGTGACTGTGTAGTAGTTGAAATTCTTTTTCTACATCTTGGTATTCTTTGGGAAGCTGAACGTTTGAAATGGTCTAGCGTGACGTCATGCGTAATGTCTAACGAGGCCACACAAAAAGATTGCGATTTATTCATTTTATTTTATATTATTTATTTTAATTTTCCTTTTAATACTATTTTAATATATGCGCGCATGAATAATATCTTACATTATATGGGTTATTTGATATAATAATAGCTTCTAGGGTTTTGAGTTTTTCCTTACATTTCTGTAGAGTATTTTTGTGTTATCCCGTAATATTTATTTCATGTTAATAGTTGTATTTTGGTCAGCCATGATATTCTGGTCGACTTGTACACGGATTGCAATGAGTTGCGACAAGTCAATCTTCAGGAAAGTGCGTTGTATGTGTGTCCAATGTAAGTATTTAATACTGTTTTAATTAGTAGCGTTGGAGAGGCATGAGAATCCATACACAATATTCTATTTAAAATATATAGACATTGTCTTTCAGAATGTATACAATCGCCCTTCTTTCTCACCTCCTAAAATTAAACCAAATATTCTGTAACAATCTCTTATCCTGCATGACGCAAGTATCTTTTTTACGGACATTATGGCACAATTTATCCAAAATCTGACGGCGTAGTGAGGGGATCGGTTCTTGGACTGACTCAACTAATTTTCACATGTCTCAGGTGGATAACAAAATTTTCAATAAGTGAACTGATATTCTTAACCTTCATATTGAGAATTGTGCCACAGAGGTTTCTTCTTTGGTTAAAGCCGGCATTGATAGTTTTAGACCTTCGCGCAAATATCAGGAAACCACAATCTTCTTGATTCACACCGGCCTATTCAATCGCTATAGCCCATAGGAATCAATTCTTCTGGGTTTATCAATGTGATAATTGCCATAACAACAGACGACTATTTTGGACTGCTCGAAATAATTGTAAACGTGTCCTTTAAAAACGCGAAGTATTTGCTTGCAGATAGAATGAGGCAACTTATAGCAAGTTCAGCTCTCATGACTACTGGCGTCTCTGGCATAGTCTGGCAAAATGTTTTGCTCGTAAATTCTTTTTAATTCTACTCTCGCCTCATCTGAATTATCTTTGCCTGACTTTCTTCTTGGAACTAAGTTTCTATTGAGGCATATGCATATAAATCTGTCCGTGGATTCTGCTATCATTTCTAAAATTGGATTCTCACAAAGCACATGGACTTGATGTTATCACTACAACAGTCTAAGAAACGTGCTCCTGAACTGTCTCTTGTTCCCTCTAAAACCTACAATAAATGCCTTGCTACTTCTTACTTTCCTGCTTGTTTTTAAAAACTCAGGCGACCCATCTGATCCTAATGATCATCGGCTTATCTTTCTTCTTCCTCTTTTTAGCAAGTGCTACTAATTAACTCTGAATTAGTTAAACCTTTTACCTCGCATGACCTTATTTCAAATAAACAGTGTGGCTTTCGCTTCTCTAGGTTAACTGTTGATGTGTTAAAGATTATTTCTGAAAGAGTCTATCAAAACTATAGGTAAGAATAGTAAAGCTAGGACTGTTATTTTGTATATTCCGATGGTATTTGACAGGTTTAACACTGTGGTCTTCTTCACAAGTTGAACGGTTATGATTCTGAACTGATTCAGTCTTTCTTATCAAATCGCAAAATGAATGTTTTCTTGAATGGCCACTCTTCTAGATCTTTTTTGTATATATGCAGGTTTTCTCCACGGCTCTATCCTTGGATCTAGTTTGTTTCTAATTTTCATGAATAACCTCCCTGATGTCATCAGTTCTCAGCTAGGCATTTATACTGATGACACAAATATTTGCTCCTGTTTTTATAGTAAGTTTTATCGGTTCGATCAGGTCAAATTGGCAAGATCTCAAAAATGACCTACTATCTCTTGTTAAATTTGGCAAGGTGTGGTTTGCTAATTTTAACACCACAAATACGAAACTTCTCTTTTTTAACCATCTGAGAGAACCCTTTTATCATGCTGACACGAAATGAAAAGAGTTGATAGAATCAATTTCAAAGTCTACAGCTAATAAAGTAGGTTCACTATGTCAATTTTTCTCAGTAGAATTTATACCATTCGTCCTTGCTTTGAATATTGCTGCCACATCTGGTCTGGTTCTCTTATATATTTAGAGATTCTTGATAAAATCCAAAGAAGAATTTGCAGTTTCATTGGTCCTTACCTCTCATCTCAGCTTCAGTTCATTTCCCACCGCCATTCTATGTGCTTTTTTTATAAATATTTTAATGGTAATGGTTCTGATTAACTTTCTAAGCTGCGATCTAGACTTTATGAATTTAAGCGCAGTACTAGATTGGCAGTAAGGTCTCATCATTTTACAATTGAAATGGCTAGGCTTAACCGTAAGTTCTATGATAACAGTTTCTTCTGTCGCACGTCTCGCTTGTGAAACTCTCTTCTGGTATCTTGCTTCCCAGTCATTTTTGATCTTTAAAAATTTAAATGTAATGTCAATCATTATCTATTGTTTTCTTAATTCTTGTTCTTTTATTATTCTCCCTCTTTAAAAGTCGTTTTGCTCATATTCTCTAACACTGAATAACATCTTGAATCCTAGTGGCTTTATTTCCTTGATTGGGGTGAAATAATAAAATTCCACTAAGCCTCCCATACACCAAAGTTATATCGACAGCATATTCATATTAGCAAAAATCTAAGAATAAATAAAACAAAATTGAAAGAAAGAATTACCCTGTCTTACACTTCACTTAAATCTAAATATTAACAATAAAATGCCTTTTCTTGACGTATTAGTCGATGCTAACAGAGCCTTTAACACTGCAGAGAGGACAAAAATATCCGGGTTCCCTGAAGAAGGATTTCTCGAAAGATGCCATAAATATGAAATTTAACGGGCGTATTGACTTCATCACATTTGAAATTAGACGGAACTGACTTAAAGAGCGAGGCCATGTTGGAATGTTTCCGTACTAGTAACTGCAGTATAATTGGGAAAACTTTTTAATAAGTTAGCGCTTCCTTACTAAAACAACAGCGTGCTATTAAATATATGGCAATTACTTTTTTATGTACACAAATAGTGAAATTCTTTAAATGGCCGGAAGAACAATTTCATAAAATATTTTTTGATCTGTTCATTTGCTTTTTTTTTTCAAGCAAAGTAAAGCGGTATGAAACGATTTTCCGTCAGCTTATTGGTTTTAGTTTTTCTGAAGAGAAGAAATGGGCATGAAATTCATATTTTCTTAAAAATATTCCATTCTTATCAAATCTTACCATATCACACATATTGTCTACGATTCACAGATAATTCGTCGTGACAATAATTGTTGATTATGTATATAAAAGATATGAAATCAGTTTGACGATTTTGTACGACCATCCCAATTACAGTTGTCATCATGCAAAACGTTCGGCTTGTAATTTTTGTTTTTTAGTCTCGACTTAAACGAAATCTTATCAATCAATGTTCTTCAAATATTCTTCAATTTCAAGAAATGGCAGAAAATTCGAAAATCGATTTCAAACAGTATGAAATTTTTCCAATAGAAAACTTATATACAATTTTAAATCGATTAAGGACAGAAAATGATAAATGATTTGCTGAACGAAAACAGAAATATTTATTTTGAATTATTGAGCACGGATATGTCGACATCGAATCCTCAAGAAATATGCATATCTTCCCAAACACTTTCATATATATATGCATGTGTGCGTGAGTGTCTTTATGTAAACGAGTTTGTCTTACAATAAAGAAAATCTGTTGAGTTCTGTGATTCGACAATTCTTTAATTCAAATCATTGTAGCTGTATTTATAAGTGGACCAAAATTGGTTTTATTTTCAGGATTTGGGGCTTAATCTGACACGAGGTAGGATAATATTTGGTTAATCTGATGAAACAGTTTATCTACCCTGACTCCAGAATTATCTTCCCATTTGAAAACTTATAATATATGTGATATATATATATATATATATATATATATATATATATATATATATATATATATATATATATATATATATATATCTTGGATAATAAAAAATATTAAAAAATTAAAATCTTCAGACACACTGGGTTGTATATTAATATCCTTTCGTTTTTATTGTTATTTCATTTAGATTCCTCAAATAGTTTCGGCCAACATGGCCATCATCAGGAGAACAAAATTTTCTGCTTGCTGGTAGCAGTGAACTACAGAAATGAATGCCTCGATGGAGAAAATTGACTGTAGTTTTCATTTGATTTTGATTTTTTGAATTTTTTAACATGAATTTTGATTAGTCCTTGTGTTAGTCAAACAGTCTCTTTTAAGTTGTTATTTAAGAAAAGGGCTGGATGGATTCATGCTGCTCTGAATTCCGTTGGTCATTTTGACAGTTTTATTGGTTCCTGGAAAGGGGATGTATCTCTGTTAAGTGTGTGTGTTATTTAGTATATATCCTTGTTGAAATTTGTCTATATACTTTTTCATGAAAAGAATAAACATAAACTAAAAAATTTCGAAGCCATCTATATTAAAAAAACAAAACCTCAATAAAATTAATTATGAATACTCCACAAATGTTTTAAAATGTGTACAATAGTTTGAAATGCCAATGTTTGCACTAATAGTTTCTCTTTTTACTAATTTCGTAAAAAAACTTAGACTTAGTATTCTACCCTTCAGCGGTTACGCACTGACACAGCGTTCCTCATTCCACTTGTAAGATATTTAACTTTCAGATGAACAACAACATACATAGGTGCTACTCAGGATAAATTTAAAAAAAGATATTATAACCACACGAGTAGTTTTAAAAACGAAAAAATTAAGCATAGTACCACGCTATCTACCTATATATGGAAAACCAAACAAGAAGATAATATAGACCCCATCCTTAAATAGGAAATATTAAAAAAATGCCCCAAATATAAAGCAGGCCATGAATTTTGTAAATTATGTGCAGAGGAGAAATTAGCTATAGCTTTATATGATCAACCTAACCAACTATTAAACTCCAAAACTGAAATCCTTAACGTATGTAGACATAAAAAATCTTGGCTACTAAATTAGACGTTTTCCCGCATATTTGTCATTCCATCTTAATGCTTTTTTTTTTGTTTTTCCCCCTCCCTCCCCACTTTTGTTGAATAAATACTTAATCTCCACCCACTTAGGTGTTTGTGTTTGTGGATCACGTGGTATAATTTTAGCTATCGCCTATAAATATGCGTTTCTCTTTGCCTCGTTAGCCACACTTTCCCTGACTGTTACGTCGTTAATTTGTGCTGTGCTTTTCTTTTGACAGGTGTTTGCCGCCCGACTACTTGGACTTTTTTTTCAGTTATTGTTAAGTTTTTATATTTTATTACCGTTTTTCTTAATTTTTCTTGCTAAGACTCTTTTGAAAAACAAAAAGATCAAAAAAAGATTTTTGATTTTTTCTTTTCCTTTTTTACCCCCCCTCCTCTTTTTTTAATATTTATCTCCGTAAAATTTTCTTTTTCTAGTTTTTCCCCTTTTCATTTCCATTTTCTTTAATTTATCTATTAATTTAATCTTCGTTTTCTTTTTTTATAACCCTTACCTGTTTTTCGCCTTCTTTTTACCGTTAATTCTTTAATTCTTGCCCTTTTAATATCTTTTAAGTTTTCGTGTTTTTTTGTTTCCATATTTGTATTGTATATTTGTCTAGGTAAATTTCTAATTTTTTTTCTGTCCATTTATTTGAACTTTTATTTGGTTCTAACGTTTGTTTCGTTTATTTTCCTTTTTTTTTTGTTTTTTTGGCGTCAGCCATCTTGTATTTGTGACGAGCTTTGTCTGTTTTTCATATTTTTCGTATTTTCTTTGTTTTTCTTTTTGTCTGGCGTTTAAGCTTTCCTTTTTTAAATTTATAGTTTTTCGCATTTAGGCGAACATTTAAATCTTTTTATTGTACGATTTATTTTTTTTTTTTGGTCCTTTCTGTGCTTTTATTTGCTTGTTTGTCTTGATTTCTATATTTGTATCTTTTTTCTCCCCTATAAGGCGGTTCCCCACCACTATTTACCCCTCCCCTTCCTTTTTAATATTTACAAATGGAAAGGAAGGAAAAAAAAACACCTTCTTTTTTGGCCACAAAAAAAAGCCATTTCTCCGACTATAGAAAGGCAATACGAAAGCATTTATTTTTCCCCACCAAAAAAGACCACCCGGATAAAGACAATATGAACGAATATCCAGCCCTTGATCCTACTTCCCCTAGCGAGGATGACATCGCTGGGAAAAAGAAAATTCAGGAAATACTGGTATGGAGGCCAATAATGGCAATAACAAAAAAGAAAATTCTACGGAGGCCAATAATGGCCAAAATTCTCAAAATTACAAGGAAGCCAGAAATGACCCTCAAGATAAGCCTGAGGCCGGGGAATCGCTCTCTTGTTGGTCGTCCCCACAAAATGCATAATCAATTTAGCGGAGTTCTTGGAGCGTGCTAAGAGTTACGCTCACCTTGTTATAGAAGTTGGACTCTTAGAAAACCCCAAGAATTGAAGAAAATTGAGAAAAGAATAGTCAGTTTTCGTCGTCGACAAGCGTACGTGCAAAATTTGTCACTCGACGAAAAACAGTGTTGAAAACACTAGAGTCCTTTGGGTTTAAGCTAATAGTTAAGGGAGCTAAATTTTTCATGTGGGACGTACTGTTGCCCACTGCGTCGCCGGGGCTAGCCGCGAGCTAATAACAAAAGAATTAATACTACGGACGGAGTACGAAGGCCGCAGAAGGACCAGTAGCAGTATACGAGGTCCCTCCTCAGGTTATCGGGGAACGCTGCGTTTTAATCCCAGTATGGCGAAATTCTGGGAGCTTCTTGTGATAGCTTGAGCGGGGGTGGAGCTTTGATATTATGTTGGACGAAAAAGCCTTCCGATCCATCCCCAACTGTCTGGATGTTGGAAGCTTGAAGTTACCGGTCATTGTAACGGGTCGAAGACCGGTATGCTGGAGGTGTGAAGTGACTGGTCATCTCTCCTCCCCCTGCCCAGAGAAGAAGGCCTCTGGTAATCAAGCTCCAGTAGACCAAAACCCCCCTCTGACTGCGTCTGTACCTTCCGCCTCGCCTGTAATGGGCGTACCAGCTTCCGGGACCGGGTCGGTTAATCCTCTGGTTGGTGTGACATCAAAAGCCACATTCCCCAAAGAGCCTTCAACCGCTGCTAGTGCAGTTGTGGAGAAGGGGGAGGGGGAATGGCTGGTTCCTGGTAAGGCCAGAGGGAAGCACCGGACAGTGGGTCCTCAGTCCCCTGAAGACCCAAGGAAGAAAGGCACTTACAGCCCCACTCCCTCTGGCAACGTTAAGGGTGATGCCCCGGCCTCTCAACTGACTTTTCAGGAAAAACAATGGAAATTCGTTCCTGGCTTCAAAAAGACGGAAAAAATTAAAGAGCTGAAAAAGCAATTGGGTGCAAAAAGAAAAAATCCAGACCCTATCCCTTCAACGTCCTCTGCTCGGCCCACCCCTTCACCGATAAAACGACCTTCCCCCTTGATATCACCATCCAAATCCTCTCCCCTCAGAAGAGATCCCAGCCCCTATAGACATAGGTCTTTTTATACCCCTCTCCATACACCCACTCCCTCCCCCGTTAAACAAAAATCTACTCCTCTGCATACCCCCAATCAATCACCTGTTAAAAAATCAGATACACCACCTCCCGCTTCCAAGCGTCTAAGAAGTCCCACGCAGGAGCAAAAAGAAAAAAGAAAAGGCTGATTTATAACACGGGAGAGGAGGTTTGTCATATTTCCCCAGCCCAGGCCGAGAGAGCCCGGGATTATGGGAACAGGATTCAAGACCTGAAATACTTGCTATCGATAAAACAGTTTGCGGATTTGGACATAGAGGTACCGCAAAACTTTCCGAATGCACAGAGGGTCTTGACAGTGATATGGTCAGGATCCGGTGCAAAGCAGATTTGGGTTATGATGGACGAGGCCATCAATGCATATAAAATGGCTTTACCCATCGCGATCATCGAAAATGATCATCTAAAAAATTTAAAACAATTTTGTGCAGGGAGGGTCCGTTTTAGTTCACCCTGTATAGGGCCCTAAAACTGAAATTTCCCTGGGATATCGGCGGTATCTCCCAAGACGGCACCATCAAGACTGAGATGGGCCATGGGTCTATGGTATCTGTTGGTATCCTATCACCGACTATGTTTAAACCAGTAGTACAACCCTAATCTGTTTTCATGATGGCGCTCTGGTTAGCTAGTGTAAATGTCCGGGGCCTGAGGTCCGAGTCTCGCAGGGCGAGGCTCTTTCGTGACCTTCAGCGCCTCGGGGTGAATGTGTGTTGTGTGCAAGAGACCCGGTTTTCTTCTCATGACCGTGAGGACATTCTGTCTAAGGGGTTCGCCGTTTATTCAGCATGTTTTGATGGTCATTCGAGGGGTGTCTCTTGGCTAGTGAGCAGGTCTTTGAAGGCTGCATGTACCCTTGTCTTCGCGGATCCGGCGGGGAGACTTTGCGTGCGGGATGTTACCATAAAGGATAAGGTTCTACGTTTCATTGGGGTTTATGCGCCCAATATCCATGCCGAGCGGCCTGCTTTGTTTCGGCAGATCGCGCCGTACTTGACATCTCGTCGGGTAGTTTTAGCGGGGGATTGGAATGCCGTCCTTGACCCCGATATAGATCGTATAGGGCAAAAACAGGGTACTAACAACCCGGACGTGAAACCATTTTGGGACTTTATCGATGAGTTTGATCTTGTCGATAAGTTCCGGAATGAACACCCTCGGGAGGTAGCATGGACTTGGACTAATAGTGGCAATTCGGCTCCTGGGACGCTTGCGAGCTACCTCGACCGAGTCCTAGTTAGGAGAGTCGACGTAGGGCTCTTAGGGTGTCCAAGCTTCCACTATATAGTTGATACGGATCATAGGCTTGTCCGGGTGCGTGTAAACTTAGATAAGCCTAAGGTTAGAATGGCTCGTTACTGGAAATTGAACTGTTCATTATTTGGGGAGCAGGGTTTCCGGGACCAGCTGCTACTAATGATTCAGAGGGAATTGACGCGGGCGGTTGTGGGAAACGCCTGGTGGGATAAATTAAAATCCAAAATTAGAACGTTTGCTGCCGATTTTAGTTGTCGGCTCAATCTAGATAGATTAGCGGCGCAGACGGCTTTAGCGGAAAAAGTTGATCGGGCCGTGAAATCCCGTGTTAGTGGGGAAATAGCCTTAGCTAATGCAGAGTTGTCCTACTTGCTTATCAAGAAGGATCAAGCTCTGGTAGTTAGGGCTAGGTTAAAAAGAATGTCTTCTGAGGCGACGAATATGGCCGCTGAACTGCGTGCAGAGGAGAATCGGAACGCGGCTAGGCGACATATAGCGTCTGTCACATTGCCGGATAAACGGACCGTGACTACAAATGCGGGCATATGCGAGGCCTTTCGAGATTACTTCCAGGATCTTTTCACCAGGGATCCCGGTCTGAGCTCTGCTCAGTTCGACGCCTATTTAGCTGACTTTCCCTGCCTTTCGGCAGCTGAAGCGGCTAGGTGCGAGGGTCCCATTACAGAGTCGGAAATCTGGGAAGCGCTGAAGTAGGTTAGCCTGGACAAGTCTCCGGGACCTGATGGTCTGCCCTACGAAGTTTACTTGAGGTTGTCGCCCGTTTTTGTTCCTTTGCTAGAACTGATTTTCAACCACTGGATGAAGCAGGGGTCTATACCTCAGCGCTTCACCAGGGGTGTGATCAAGTTGCTGCGTAAGGACAAGAACGGTGAGGATGGGTTAGAGAACTTTCGCCCTTTAACCATGTTAAACACTGGGTTAAAGATTTTGGCGAAGATCTTAGCCAACCGTTTGCAGCTTGTCCAGTCTAGTCTGATTGGCCCTGAACAGACTTGTGCTGTGAAGGGCATGACTATACAGGATAACCTTCATATGGTACGCTTGATCTTGGAACAAGTCGACAGTGAAGCCGCGCTGAATAATTTAGATCAGTCCAAGGCCTTCGATAGGGTTGACCATCGCTTTCTGGAGGCTCTCCTTTCGGCGGCCGGTTTCGGAGCCGACTTTCGCTCCTGGATCCGACTTTTGTATGCGACCCCCGGTGCGCTGGTGGAAGTGAATGGGGTAAGGTCGAAGCCTTTCGTATTGTCTCGCTCCATTCGTCAAGGTTGTCCGCTCTCCCCTTTGCTGTACGTTCTTGCGTTGGAACCATTCCTTCGCATGTTAAAGGAGAATCCGGTCCAGCGCGGAATTTCCCTGTCTGGGGCTTCCACCTCAGCCAAGTATTCTGCCTATGCTGACGACGTTTCGGTTCTTGTGTCGAGCAGAGCCGAGATTGACGGAGTCAGCAAGGAGATCAGTGGGTATGAGATGGTGACAGGGGCCAAGATCAACCGGTTGCGGTTGGGTGCGTGGAAGGGACTTTCTCTTCCCGGACCTTTCCTCTGGACGGATGGGCCGATCAAGATACTCGGCGTCTGGTTCGGTCCTGATCTCCAGTTGGAAATGAATTGGTCGGAGGTGCAAGGGAAGGCCGAGATCGCGGTTAATCTGTGGCCTCGGAGGAGACTTTCCCTGAAGGGAAGGGCGGAAGTATGTGTTTCACACATCTATCCGATTGTCCTGTACCGACTCTCTGTACTTCCACTCCCGTATGCTAGACTAATGTTATTAGTACGGACCTTGTTCTCTTTCTTGTGGAGAGACAGGGTCCCTATTGTATCTCGCGAGATCTGTTGCCTTCATCCCTCAGAGGGCGGTTTGGGTATGCCTAGCATTGAGATTCGTCAACATATGCTGCGCATCACCTTTCTAGACCGAATGTGTCGCGGATCGGATGAGGTGGGGGCCTTCTGGAAAGAAGACGTCCGTAAACATTTCCCATCCCTGAGAAGTGTGCGCTCGTGCGAGGAGGAGGCCGGCCGTAGACCCCGTGCCGAGTGCTCCTTCTACAGCGAATGTCGTCGTGCTCTGAAGCTCGTCTTTCGGGATTTGGATGGCCTCTCCAACGCCCAGGCGTTGTCTCGCAAGGCATTGTATCAAGTGTTAGTTAGTCGGGGCCGTTCAAGATGGTCTAATTGGCGAGCTCGGTCTTACGAAGCAGGAGGCTCGCTCGATATGGCCTTGCGCGCCTGGGTTGAAATGCCTCAATAACGATGAGGCATCACTCACCTGGCTGGTCATTCGTGAAGCCCTCTGGGTCGGCAAGAGACTTTGTTCAGCAGGCTTGGAGAAATATCCAAACTGTCGTCACTGTGCGGGGTAAGTGGAGACCATTGGTCACGCCTTCTTTCAGTGCAAGGCGGTAGTCCCGTTGTGCAGGTTGAAAGCCTCATGGTTCGCATGCTGCAGGGAAAGTTTTTTGTCCTTGAAGCCAGTTCTGTTTGTATCAATGTGGTGCCGCAGATGACGATGGCCGAACACTATGTGTTCTGTTGCTTCCTAGGGGTCATGAGAGTCGTGATTTGGACGAAGCGTCAGAAGGAATTCTATGAGGGCGAGAGTTCACTTCTTCCCAACTGATCTTGTTCTGTAAGCAACAGCTTAAAGTCAAGATCAGGACGGAAAGGCGTCGGCTCACCTCATCAGAATTTGGCAAAAAGTGGGTGAATCTTGCGCGTATATGTCAAGTAAAAGTGGCTGACCTTGAGTGGCATTTTGATGCCGGTTAGGCATTAGGATATTGTATTCCTGGGTTGAACATAGGCAACCCATCCCGAAATTAGGTTAGTGTAGGTCTCGTTTTTTGATTTTCAGTTTTTCCTCTTTTCAGTAAACTTAGCTAGGGTGTACTTGCTCATTGGTCCCTTTTTATTTCTTCCCCCATTTTTTTCCTTTAGTTTAACTTCCCATCCCCTCCCTCGTTTAGGTGGTCAGTGATGTCAGTTCTCCGGTAGATGCGGGGCGCCTTTCGTTTCGCTAGTGTGTTTTTCGTATTTGTTGTTGTGTATGAATGACTGTGTGCCTGTGTGAATGCTTGGGAGGAATGAATGTGTTCTTTATTTTCATAGTCCCGTATCGATTTCGTCCGGTTAACTGATATTTCTGCCACATTTCAAGTTTGTTGGGGATTTTATTACTAACACTAATTTTTGTTCGGTTTCTTGTAAATATTTTTGTCATTTTGTATATACTCATTGGGGATCTTTTTAAAAATTGTTGTTTTTATGCCCCTCCCTCCACAGACAATATTTGTACATAAGGGGAGTATTTAGGATTTGCATTGAGTCAAAGAGGTATTTTGGTGGATGTAGTAAGAAAGGTATGGATAAATGTGTTGTTTTGGTGAAAGGAATATTGTTTTGTATGTTAGGGTCAGTGGTTGTGGCTAGCTAAGTTTTATATTAAGACAAGTGATGACCGTCCTTTACCCCAACCCTCTTTTTTGGCCTTGTGCCACATTTGTTGTAATTCTTTTACAATAATAAATACTACAGAACTTTCCCTGACGATCCGTTTAGGTGAAACCTAGGTAGGTTTGTCTGGCTCACTAGGTGTATCTAGGTCTGCTCTACGATTGTATTGAGCTCTTTTGTTAGTTGTTTACTCGTATCGGGTTTTTTTCTTTGGGCTTCAGACCTGCATCTGTGCGATTTTTTTCAGCAGTAGTTCATGTTTGTAGCTCTTTCTTTTTTTAAAACCTTTTTTTTTTCCCTCGAGATTGATTTGATTATTGGCAAATCAAAAATTCGAGTGTTTTTCGAAACGAGTCTAGTTATCTATATTTGTATATATATATATATATATATATATATATATATATATATATATATATATATATATATATATATAATGTATGTATCTATGTATTAAAGCACATTTTGGTGTAAAATATACAGTGCTGCGCAAAGTTAAGTGAACCCCTAATAAAATATTTTTTTAAATTGTATCATTCTTCCATAAATTCAACAAATTTTAATTAAACTATATATTCATTTAAAAACAGTTTTATTAGACCAAATATGACCATTTTCAATTTTTTATCAAGCTGCAATAAAAACATTAAATTAAAATTAAGATGTGCAAAAGTAAATGAATTACATTTAATATTTGGTGACTCGTTTTTTGAGGCTACGACGTCGACCAGTCTATTCTATAATTTTAAGACGTTTCTGACTGTAGTGAGTGTCAATTTTTGACCATTTTTCTTCTTGGTAAAACTCCCATACTTGCTCAAAGCGGGTTCGAATAGCCAAAGATGCCTTCAAAACTCTAAACGATGTATTAAAAAACATAAAAATTATCATTAGAAGCAAAGAACTGCTATTTAATATCAATTTTCCTATATAGCAGTGAATATTAAACAATGTCCTCCTATTGGAGGAAACATGAGGCAAAAAAGAAATGATTCTACAGAAGGATGTTGAGAATACAATAGACTGAGTTTGTAAGCAACATGGAAGTTTTAATGAAAATTAAAACAAAAAGGACACTTATACTTAGAATCAAGAAGAGACTGTTGAAATTTCTTTAACGAGAAAAGAACGATTGGAAAATTTGACACCCACAGGACATACTGAACGGAAGTGGGAGAAATGAAAATAGTGAATATAGCAGAAAAGGAAATGGGATGGTTAGTAAAAAGACAAAAACTGATAAGAGCTACAAAAATAGGATGTTGTGGCGAGCCATGATTGTCTATTGAAGTATTACAGTATATAGAAGAAGAGTATTGATTACTGCTACGATATATTTGCATGAAAAAATTATATTGTTAGTATCTTTCAAAAGGTTTTCTTTCTGTCAAATGTTTCAAACTAAAAGTAGTTAAAATAATAAAAGCGTCTTTTTCCATTGGAACACAAATGTTTATTGTCTCAGATTTTTCAAGTGCAAATGAAATGCACATTTATATACTTAACTAATTCTGGTAGAAGATTCTAAAAGTAGCATCAGCAATGTGTATCGAATACTTTATAATAGAAGAATGCTAAATCCACACGAAAAGAAACGTTCTACGACAGGCGCCATGGGAGCCTATTTACCAAGTCTGACATCGGCCACAATATTAAAATACACAGTGAAGCTCAAGCTTTTGGAACTCAAAATGGGCCTCGAGAATTACTCTAAAATTATGGTCTATAATAAGCGGCTTAACACGAATACGTTTTATTCAAAAATAGAGTTAACTTGAATAACGTTATATATATATATATATATATATATATATATATATATATTATAATAATATTTTTTGTTTAAAAATATGATTCCTTCGCTACATAAGAGTTCTCATGTTTCAAAAACGAGAGCCGAAATCATCCAAATAATTAATAAAATTAAGTTGGATTGTGGTGTTTAGTCCCGTTTCATCTTCAAGCGAAATTTTAGGAATAAGCTATCTCTCGGTTTACGTGTATTTTTAGGCACGGTGCGTTACAGAATTTGTTGTTGTGGAAGTGGCTAGACTATTTTCCTTCTTTAAGTGGTCAGGGAGTTAATTCTTATCAATAGATTCATCATCCACTGAGAGGATTTTGCTAAGGTTGGGTAGGGTATCTATTTCAAGGCTAATGTTTACGGTCACCCTTTAGTTGGTTCCCAGTGAAGGATATTTTTATGGCGCGCCTACAGTCGTTTTGTGTCTGGAGAATTGTCTTTTATTATTGTCTATCTGATTATCTATTTATTTATTTGTTTATTTAAGTGGGTGTTTTATATACAGATCGCTTTGCATTGAATTTCAATTTGTTTTTTTAGTTTTTTTGACGACGACAAAAAGGGTTTTTCCTATTTAAAGGTTTGGCTAAGCTTTTTAGAATTTTACTTAGCTATGTTTTTTTTTTTTTTTGTTTTTTTTTATGCTAATTATCTAATGCGAAAGTCTGTTGATGTCGGCAAAAAACCGTTAACTCCTGCCTATGGTTTAATAATTTTTCATTATTTAGGAATTTAATGATGTGTAGTTTTTCCTGTAAGCATAAAAGGCATGGGTCATCCCAGGTTCTACAGGTTCTTGTTCTATTTACTATTTTCCATTTTACTTTTGGTGTTTTATTCGTTTCCTTTAGATGCCAGAAATATTGGGATAGAGATGTCTGATTTCTATTTTGAATATTGTTGAAGGAGCTCTTGTGTTGTCTCCATCTAATTTTAAAATTATTCTTTGTTGATCCTATGTATATCCTATCAGTGTTAGGGCTCTCAATGGATGAGATAGTGCATTGGTATACCACGGATTTTGTGAGGCATTTATTTTCCAACGGGCAGTTTTTAGGGTTTCTACAATCGCATAATTTTTCGTTATTTTTATCTAGTTTTAGTTTATGTGTTTTATTACTGTTTTGGTATGCGTGTTTTTCTAGGATTTTCTTATTGTGTCTTTTTATGATTTTTTCTATATTTTCAGTGCAGCTGTAACTAAGTTTCAATGTGTTTTTGTTAAAGATGTTGCTAAGTTTGCTATTAGTGGGAAAGTGCTTTTCAATTAAAGCTAGGAACTTATGGCCTAGTTTGGTGCTGACCATTTGGTTGTACGGTGGGGTATACCAGATGATCTTTCTTTTCCTGTTTCTCTTATTATTGGTACTAACGTTTCTATAGGTTATGTCAAAGTTTTTGTATCCGCTGTTTTTCAGGGCTGTGTTGTAAAAACTACTGTGCTGTTGGAATATTTCCTTATTTGCTGAGTTCATACTTATTCTTTTCTCTATTGATGTGGGTATATGCTTAATTATAGATGGAGGGTGGTTTGACTTAGAATGTACATACATTCGGCTCTCGTTTTTGAAACATGAGAACTCTTATGTAGCGAAGGGATCATATTTTTAAACAAAAAATATTATTATAATATAAGCTCTACTTCTGTATGGAGAACTGTCTTCTTAAAAATAAAAACAAAAATACTAAGGAACCCCGGATTATGCACCCAACGTGTTCTTTTCTATTTTCTGCATACCTGCACAAGGATACATATATATATATATATATATATATATATATATATATATATATATATATATATATATTGTGTATTTAGGCAGCAATCCTTCTTTCATGCACATTTCATTGAATACGACAGACAAGGTGTTTTTATTTAGTTTTTTATACAATTTCTCATGCTCTCTAATATTTTTTTTCTTTTCAGATGAAACATTTATATAAAAACTGTCCGAATATTCTTTTAATCCGAACGCTTTCAGCTATACATTTAGCTATTTTCAAGGATTAAATATTTGAACTGTTAAATAAGTTAAATTTTTAGCCATTTTTCCATGTAGATGATGCTATTATATTAATGTTGTCAAGAAGTATGTTACGAATAGTGTCCATGAATATTTAAATCTAATCCTTGAAAATGGCTAAATATGTAGCCGAAAGCGCTCGGATAGAAAGAACATTCGGACAGATTTTATATAATTTATGATCTGAAAAGAAAAAATTATTAGATCGCATAAGAAATTGTATAAAAAACTAAATAAAAACACTTTGTTTGTCGTATTCAATAAAATGTGCATATATATATATATATATATATATATATATATATATATATATAATGGTTCTTATTGTTAATATTACGAGTCTTACACGCAAACAAATTCATACATTTACTTGTATGTGCATAGACATCGCTATGCACCGATGGATTTATATTTTAGACATTAATACCCTGTATATATTAATGCCCTGTATATTTATAAAGCTTCGTTGTGTTCAACCTTTCATTTTTTTTAATTTGTCTCTTATTTAAGAACTGGTTGCTACAAACTTGTCAGAACTTTACAAGGTTTGAAACGGACTTTTTCCTTAAGAAGTAGACTATTCGTGAGAGAAGAGATTTAGACAACGTTAGCTGCATGTATTGATCACTGATTTGAGAAGATTCTTTTATGAATGGCGTAGATATTTACGTCGAATCTTTACTTCCAGAGACGTTTTCGAAATGTTTATTCGATATTAGTGTCACCGCTTACTCACGCATACATTCTTATGAAAAGACTTTCTTTTTATAAAGTATGTTCAGTTTAAAAACAGCGTTACTTTATTTTCGATAGATGCATGTTAGATAGATAGATAGATAGATAGATAGATAGATAGATAGATAGATAGATAGATATGGAAAAACTAATAGAGATTGCTATATGTCAAGTGCGCCTGTTTTTGACAAGTTCAATTTTCGCCTCTTTCTGAATCTGAGTCGCTATGGCGTTGCCCTGAATAGTAATCAGTACAGCATGCGATAAGGTCGCCAATGTCTGTAAACGATTCAGAGAAATCTTAAAGAAAATCTGCAGTCATGGAAAATAAGTTGCCAAACAAAACCTTTAAGAAAAGAAAGTGATTTCATATTTTTCCTGAGCAAATTTAACGAAAAGTTTTTCTCTTTCTCTCGACGAATTGACTTTAACACAATACATCATTTTAGAGAGCGTTTATGGACTTGTCTTTTTTTATATAATGAATGGTTTCCACAAGGGCTTGTAGATCAATGTGTGTATATTATTGCCCAAGTAGGTATACCAGTGTTGTCTGAATTTATCGTTATCTTACCAAAATCCACATTTTAAGATACCAATCGATCACTTAATTCCATTTGATTTATTTTACTCAATTATTTATTAAATTACCGACCTCAAGAATTGGATCCTGCATTTTCTTACTAAGGGGCATTCTATTTCACCTTTCTTTCATCGCCTCTGGAACAGAACGATGTGAGAAACTTCATGTGTAATTATTTCGAGGTTATCAACAGAGAAACCATAGTTGATTTCGACCGGCTCCAGTCAAAATCTGAATATAGGACTGAAATACTGAAAGTATATCGAGGCCGATGAGGAAACAAATGTTACTTTTAACCAAGTTAGATATTTAGAGAATATTTTATTATATAAATTAGAATTTGATGATGAGGCCATTAACGGGTTCTGTCGTTTTTAGTTTCTCAGGCACCAAAAATACTACAATCTCTTGTAGATGAGCCAATCAGGGTGCATTAAAATGAAGCAGTCTTTTACGGAAAGTCACAATGAAACTCATATATGTTTGGTCATTCTTATGACATCTCCTACCGTTACCCTTACAGATTTATAACCCTTGATTTCTGAGGGACTTCAGTATGCGCGCGCGCACACACAAACACAAACACAAACACACGCACATATATATATATATATATATATATATATATATAATATTAGTGATTAATATACACACACACACATATATATATATATATATATAAAATATATAAATATATACACATACATACACACACACACACACATATACATATATATATATATATATATATATATATATATATATATATATATATATATATATAAATTTCCGAGAGGTAGAATCCAGGTAGAACTCAATGTCCAGGACAGAATAAAAATATAATGAAAAGGCTTAAACACTAATATTCCACGGTTATAATTTATTACATTGGAATCGTAATTACCTACAACTCAGACCTACAAATTAATTTTTTTTGAATTTGTAGGTCTGATGAATTGGATCGCAACTACAATTACAATGTAATAAATTATAACCGTAGAATATTTGTGTTTAAAACTTTTTATTATATATATATATATATATATATATATATATATATATATATATATATATATATATAATTATGAATATAAATATGATTCCATCGCGGCACAAAAATTCAGGTTCTTTTTTTAAGTTATTCTTTCGTAGGAAGAAATACGCTTTCTATCTTATCCTTCTTACTAATTTTGTTTTTGCATTAATTTTGCAAATTCCGTTTGTTTGTATTTGGAATGTTCGTCAGAGAAATCTCGAAATTTACCTTTTACATATTTTTAAGAGATCTATTCACGACTGTCCTGGAGTTTGGAACTATGTATTCAGACCTAACAGAAGAAGAAAAAACAATTCTTAGAGAAAAAAATCTGTCCTCATTCATAATGGGGACCAATGGATTAAAAACTCCAAAGCTCATTTTGACATCACAATTGGATCATTAGTCTCTGCGAGTCTTTTGATCTTGCCGGTCTATTTATATTATATAACCAAACTGAACACATTGAAATAGATATTAAAGACATCGGGCTATACATAGATGATGGCCTTATAGTAGCGAGGAGTTCTACCAACTTTAAAATGGATAAAAGTAGAAAAATAATACATAGAGAATTCAGAAATCTAAATTTTAAAATTACGGTTAACAGAAAATTGAAAAGGGTAAACTTTCTAGGCATAACATTACAACATACACCTACCTTACAGAAAACTTAATACTAATCCTTTGTATGTACAACCCAGATCAAATCATCCTCCCTCTATAATTAAGTATATATCTTCATCAATTCAGAAAAGAATTTGTATGAATCCCGCTGATGAAAAACTCTTCTATAAACATATTACTTTTTACAACCAAGTTCTAAAAAAATAAACGCCCTAAATTCAATTATATAAAACATAATAGTACAAACGAGAAGAAAAACAAATAAGAAAAATCCTTTGGTACACTCCCCCCATTCAATCAATGGTTAGTAATAAGCTAGGACAAAAATCCCTAGCTTTAATCGAAAAACATTTTCCTAATAACAGTAAACTTATCGAGATTTTTAATAAAAACAACTAAAAATTAAGTTACAGGTGTACTGAAAATTTAGAAAGGATTATAAAAAACATAATAACAAAATCTTGAAAAATACACATGCCAAAATCAAATAAAGATCCTAAAATGAAATTAGAAAAAAATAATGAAAAATTATGTAATTGTAGAAAGCCTGGAAATTGAGTCTGTAGTATAACAATGCACAATCTCATCTATCGATAATCCAAATATTGAAAAACATATATATAGGATCCACAAAAAATGAATTTAAAAGAAGGTGGGAACAACACCAAAGTTTCTTCAATAATATTAGAAACCAAAACCAAACATCCCTATCTAAATATTTTGGGCATTTAAAATAAACAAATAAACCACCAACAGTAAAATGAAAAATAATAAATAGAACAAGAATTTGTAGAAGCTGGGATGATCCATTCCCTTTATGCCTACACGAAAAACTACACATTATCAAGTTTCTAAAAAACAAAAATGTATTAAATCAAAGAAATGAAATAACGGTTTTTTGCAAATACCATCAAATATACGCCTTGAAAAAATTAGTAATTTATAAATGAATAGAAAAAATTACAACAGAAATTAAATCCTAAAATATAAAAAGGCCACAATACCATTTCTAAAAAAAATTCCACAATACCATATAAAATCTATTAGCAAAGTAAATCAATTTCAGGCACGTATAAAACTATAAGATTAAAAATACAAGACAATCATATCTAAGCAACCATTTAAGAAACCATAAAGGGAAAAAAAACAATAAACAACAAAAAAGACTATAATTAGAAGATCAATCAATAATTTTTAACAAATAATATTAAAAACAACAGAGCGTGAGACAAAAGGTGACTGTAGTCAGACAAAAATCTCCAACCCAACCTTATACGACTCCAAAAATTTAACATATAATAAACATTCATACTTTCATCAAAGTAGAGACTCCTTGATAAGCGAAAGAAAAACCCCAGATTACACCTCCATTTCCAACCTATGAGTTAATCACTTCTTCAGTTAATTATTCTAAATATCGTTTGAGAATGAAACTGGCTTTAGATATTAAGTTTAATATTGAAATTAAACTTTTGGAATTGAGTCAGTTTGGAAACATTTTTTTAATTTCTGTGTCACAATGGAATCATATTTTTAAAAATAATTATAATTTTAAGCTCTGCTTCTGTATCGAGCACTGTTTTTTTTTAAATAAAAACATAAATACTAAAGAACTTTGGATCATTAATCTGACTGTTCTTTCCTATTACATCAACACACACACACATATATATATATATATATATATATATATATATATATATATATATATATATATATATATATATATAGATAGATAGATAGATAGATAGATAGATATTCAACATGGCATAATTATTTGGGCAAACTAACCTGTTTTTTAGAATTAAAAAGAGGAACATTAATCAAATCGGATAAATATCCAGAAATGCTTTTAATAGAATTAAGTTTTTGAATAACAAAAATATTTTTCTTTACTTCTAATGTCATGTTTTGAATCGGTCAATGAGATTGAAAAGATGGAGTCATATTGCCAAACTTTGAACTTATTTTGGATCCCTCACTATTCAAAATCCTTAACAGCCCCTGCAATCCTTGGCAATGAAATCAAATCTTGTATTAGTTCCAATAATACTGAGTGGTTTTCTACAGAAATTGGTATTAAGAACTTGAACAAACAGAATTTTAACATGTGCACATTGATTATAAGAGCTGAGAAAATGGACATGTAACAAAAACCTTTTGCAAATGGTATCACAAAAGTCAAAAAGATTAATGAAAATATAAGTATTTGTTTAGTATTTAGTATAGTTACTATTTACCTTTATAATCTTTCTGAATCTTTCGAACATAGTTTCAATAGATTTAATCTCATTTTTCAAAACCTCTGACAGAATAGTTGCATTTGATTCCATAATGCAAATAAGGTCCAGACTTTAACGTGGTCAGTCCATGTTGCATAACAGATTTTGTTATTCTTCCATTAGTCAAAAATGTTTTCGACAGATTAGAACTGTGGTTTGGGTCATTATCTTCGGGATAATAAATTCCACAGCCAATTCAACGAATTGGTACAACTGATTTAATCTGAATCAGATTATGTTATTTCTGTCTATTTTCTCCATTCATCAAGCAGGTATTTCCAACAGCTTCAGCAGAAAATAAGCCACAGATCACAACACTGTCTCCCTCATACTTAATAGATAGGATAATGTATTGTGGATAAAATCTGTTTTGCTTCTCCCCTCTCACTGCCTTCAATTATAAACACACGGTTCAAATTTGGATTTGTCTGTAAAAAGATCTGTTTTCTTCTGCTCAGTGATCCATTTTCTACATTTTGGTTTGCTGTCTTTTCTTTAGAAAAGTTTTTTGGTTAAACTTTTCATGATGTCTCACATTTTTTTAATATTTTACAAACAGTATGCCAGGAAATATTTGTTATATTTTGGTTCATTTCTTCAGCAAAGCACACAAACAATTTTTCTAGTTTTCTTGATGCTTAGTAATTGAAAATAATTAATATCTGATGGATTTATTTGATGTCTGCTCTTGGTATATATTCAAATTTGCTTGTTCATTTAAATCAATCCACGGTTTAATTTGCAGAATCCAAAACAAAACACTTAAATTCTTCTATCATTCTCCAGTAGATCTAACTAGAATATATCCTAATTCTTTCATCTCTTAACAATTTTTTGTGTTTACACCCGTTTCCATATTCCAAGATTCAAAACTTTAAAGAAAATTCTACTGAAAGTTCGCCCAGATATTGGAGCTTAGATCTGAATTTAACTCAGTCGGCAAAGTATTTCCGATTTGTTTATTTCTGTCTAGTTCAACACCAATTTTGCTTTTTTCGCTTAAATTAAATTTTTAAGTTCAAAAAATAGGTTTTCTTTATGCAGATAAACGTATTCTTAAACTTTTCTTTTTGTTTCTGAACCAAATTTAACTGAAAATATTTTATGTAAAATGCCTAAAAAATAACTTTTTATTTTATTTTTGCATTCGTCTGAGTTAAAACCGATTTTTGAAAGACCGAGATTTTAAAATAGTTCCTGCATTTAAATAGAAAGTGACAAATTTTTAAAAAATCTTATTCTATTGATTTTAGATTTGATCGATTTCTTATAAATATTTAATGATCTTATATTTTATTATATAGGCAATAATAGTTTATAAGAACTGGATAACGTAACGAGAGAATAACAGTAAAAAAAAAGAGACTGATCAGTTTCAGTCTAAATAATTTTCAAATTATTTGCTGAGTCATACATTTTCAGAGATGCGTGTCTAAACATTTATATTGATTTCTTTATTCAGGATGATAAAATGGTGCAGTATTCAGCATAGAACCATTCTTTAATAAATAAAAACGTAATCGTTTACTCAAGATTCATTCAAAAATTTCAACCATATTTTTAATAGGCTCAGAAGATTTTATATAAAATGCGGAGATAAAAGTTTACAAATTGAATCGATCTTTTCTTTCATTTAATTTCACTTTACCACATCCGGAAATTGTTTCACACGTTATCAAAGTCAAAACTTTTCCTTTCCTCTACATTTCATTTTCATTTTATTTTATTTGTTTATTGTCTATTAAAAAATTTCCTGAGATGAAAAACGGCCATTAATAATGAAAAACACATTGGGATTTATCTTCTAGAAATTGAAACGTATTCAAAAAGTTTACTTGGAAATTTCATTTGTTGGAAAGAATAACTTGTTTTAATCTCATAGTATATTTTTGACTTAATTCTAAACAAAACTGAATCTAACTTTTTAAACACGCAGACACAGATACACACACTGTCTCACTCTTTCTCTCTCTCTCTCTCACACACACACATACACACACACATACTCTATCCATCTGTTTGTCTTTCTATTTGTGTGTGTGCGTGTGTGTGTGTGTGTGTGCTGAAAAGATGAAGCTTCTCAATTTACCAATGATTTCGTTTCATCTATCTCGATGCCTATTTTCAGGTCTCTGTTCAGGTCTCTGTTCAGATTTGCCATGCTGTTATTGATTTAAGTTGCGTTTTGAGTATTTAACAAGTGAAGTTCCTCAGCTATCTTCACACACTTTGCAACGTCTAAATAGAAAATTTTAAAAAATGAGAAATATTTTTTCATTATAAATTCCAATATCGACTCAAGAAATGTTGTATTCATTTTTTTCCCTCACCAAATGCAAATTTCTATCAACGTTCTCATCTATCAGCCGAACATAGATCCGCATAATTTTCATAACAAAATCTTTACGAGATACCAAATTGATGAAACACGCAGAAAAAAATGGCTGAAACAATTATATAAGAAAGGAAGTAAAAGTTTTTCTTCACTTTTTATTCTTTTCTCTTTTCTTTCATTTTTTTTCATTCCTTTCTCTTTTCATCATTATTTTCCCATTACTTTATATTCCATTCCTTTCCTTCTTTTCTTTCTTTTCTTCATTCCTTTCTCTGTTTCTTTCTTTATTCATTCTTTTGCCTTTTATTTCTTTTCATTATTCCTTTACATTTTCTTTTCTTAATTCTTTCACATTTTTTTATTTTTTCATTTCTTTCCTTGTCTTTCTTTTCTTTCCTTCTGTTATTTTTATTTTTTTCTTCATCCTCTTCCCTTTTATTTCTTCTTTTCATTCCTTTCCCTTTTCTTTCTTTTCTTCATTCCTTTTCTTTTTCTTTGTTTTTCATTCTTTTCCCATTTCTTTCTTTCTTTTTTTTTTCGTTCCTTTTCCTTTTATTTCTTTTTTCCTTTCTTACTCTCTTCTTTCTTTTCCTCTTTCCGTACATATCCTATTTCTCTCTTTCTTATTTTATTTCTTTCAGCGTTTTCTTTTTCAAACTATTTTCCACGTTTTTTTTTTCTATTACTTTTTTCTCTTTGCTTTTACTTTTTACTTTTCTTCTCGTCTTGTTTTCAATTATCTTCCTCTCTCGCGTGTGTGTACATTTTTAATTCCTTAAATAATTTCTTTTGTCATTTTTAATTTCTTTGTCCCTTAATGTTATCCTATGGTCATTTTCCCTTCCTACGTCGTGATCGTCTCATTGACTCCGCATCTTGGTGTTTATGTTCATCTTGCATAAATGTATATGTTCATATTTTGTTCATATCTTTTTTGTTTGTATGGGTGTTGGTTCACAAATAACGCCATTTTGTATTGATTCATTTCAAATCTTCATTATTTTCAATACCTTTTTAAACATTTCCTTCATTCGTCTCAAAGTTATAATTTCATTCTTCATAAATTCCTTTGTGGATATTTATTAAATCTAATTTAATTTGACACCGACACAGAATAATGAAGATCGCACTATACAAATAACCTAGTTTCAAATTCATGTTTGCTAACAATCATCTTACTTAATCCCTGATATATTCGTTTTTATAGTAAATTCAAAACTTTTATAAAAGCTTTCAAACAGTACAACTTCTTCAGTAAAAGTTATATAATAATGTAGTAATAATGCTTGCCTATTATTTTATCTGCTAAGTTCTTTCAGAATATGGACACTTATGACTCTCTAAAACTTCCTGTTTTGTTACCCAGAGTATTGTTTTATACTTTACCCCCACTCTTTGGCCTTCATTTGGACATCTAGTTACACAAACTTTTAGTACGTTAGTCGCTGGTTCACCCCACCACCCTGCTTCTCTTGCTTTCAGTATTTCCTGCGAGTGTTAAATTCTCTAGGTCCTCTTTCCTCGTTTTGAGTATTAGACATGTTATCTGTCTCTTCCTAAATGTAAATCAAATTTCCTTGTTGTTCCTATTTTTCTTGCGACTTCCACATTGCTTAAATTTTCCAACATCGACTGCCATATAAGAGATTAGATATTACACAGCATTTCATCATTCTTTTCTTTGTTTCTAACTAATATCTAATTATGTGTCTACTTACGTAAGAATAGAACGCGTCATAGTATTGATAAAATAGAATTTAAAACATTAAGGGTCCTGTCCTAACAACTCGGCTTCAGTCTCATTCCCACAACTGTAACGTAGTCTCCCTGTGGCTTTTCTATGGCTATTCTCACGGTAATTATTCTGAAAAAAATTTCTCTCTGATATATCGACTTCGCTTACTTAAGCGCGGTGCTATATTGGTAGCTAGGTCTCAAAATTACGCTGTAGAAATCGTTATTTGTAACCGTAAAGTTTTATGCTAAAATTCTTGTGTCCTTCTCGCTTTTAAAAATCTGTTCCGAATACTTGCGTTCCTGTCAACTACGATCCTACAAGCATTTAAATGCAATGTCACTCGTTATCTTTTATGTCCTTGAATTTTTTACTTATATTGTCTTCTGTCTCTTTCTCTCTCATTAACAACTTTTGCATCTCAGTGGCTTTTGATTACTTACATTATTCAGACTATTGTCCTCATCTTTGTCACCATATTAATTACAACGTTTCGGCCGTTGTACGCACTGGCCTTCTTCAGGTGGTTGAAATGTCGAAGTGAACCCTTTACTTCGCTCACTGGTTTAGACTGTTCTAGTTCCACGTGCCATGTTTAATGGATGTCAGTTATCAGTTATCTCTTGTTAATTCCCCTCTGAAAGTTCTCCACTGCCTTAGCCGGGTATTGAAGTCACACTCTTTGGGTCCTGTCACTGGATCTAACTAATATATCCACTGTGTCATGTGTCCTTGAGGACATCTGTGTATGAATTTCTGGGTATTATAAACCTAATTAACACAGGCGAATTAACAGGAGATAACTGATATCTGACATCCATTAGATATGTCACGTGGAACTAGAACAGTCTACACCAGCGAGCGAAATAAAGGGTTCAGTTCGACATTCCAACCACCTAAAGAAGGCCGGAGCTTACAACGGCCAAAACGTTGTAATAAATATGTTGGCAAAGATGAGGACAATAGTTCGAATAAGGTAAATAATGTACATAATACCTCATCTCAGAAATTTCTTGATGCGAAATGATTAAGGAAATAACAATTCGTCTCACAATTGTTAACTCTTTGACTTCGATGAAAACTCCATATTTTTAAAGAGATGCCTTTTAGGAAAAGATAACACTTTATTCACTCAGGAAGCACAGCATTGTTCACAAATTATAAAAGGCACTTCACTGACATTTTTTAGAGTGATTTAATTGTTAGAGCATTGACAAAGTTTGGCGAAATTCTTGCCAGCAAGAAAATGAAAATTTATTAAACATCAGTAATAATTGTTTGTTTCCAGCCAATAATCTTCTTTCACGCCCAAACAGGGCCGTTTCAATACCCAAGAGAAAATCTATGAAAGAGAAATTTGTATGAAGCGATCTAAATTAAGGCGATTATGTATCAGGCTAAAAGCTCTAAAAAAAAATATGTGACAAATCTTCTCAAACAAAAAAACACTCGGAAAAAAAATTAAAACCATTAACCAATTTTGTCACTTTCTGTTAAAGTGTTTCAAACATCGCTTCCCGCTTGATAACCTAAATCAAGCAATACTGTGTCTTTCGATTCTTAAAATGTTAAAATTTTTAATGGATTTCCCCATCGGCTGAGTTTTGCTGAAGATCTGGCTGCGGGTCTTCTCGATAATTCTGACAATTTCTGGGCCTTTTTCCGATTTCCAAATTGCAACTGTCTGAATAGTATCAATTCGTCCTCTGATTATATTTTCATGGAACTTCCAAATAATTCCAAGAGCTCCAGTAATTGTAGGGCGTAAAATTCTCATCCTTGCATTCAACAATTTTCTGGAAATATTTATCCAAATTTGAATTATCTTTCAGTTTCCATCTGTAATTGGCAAAAATATCTACATTCACTCTCAGACAAAGCGTATTTTCTTTAGTTAGATAGATAGATTATAGACGCAAAAGGCAACACTGGATGGTGACTGTCAGTTACACGCCACAAGCGATTTTCAGCCCAAGATTTTTGGTGGGTTTTATGCGTGCACTCTATTCCTAATAACCTTACCACATAAGTAAAGTAAATTTTAACACACACACATACATATATATATATATATATATATATATATATATATATATATATATATGACTACCATAAAAAGACAAAAATTATTTTTATTAACACTCATGTTGATAACAGATAACTGAAAAACGGGCTAGCTAACCGATTTCGAACCTCACTCAAAGAACTAAATAGAGGTCAATAAATTAAATTAAACAGAATTATCACTAAAAATGGATAATATGTATTGGAAAAAATATTGCTTAGATGGAAATTAGTTGGAGACCCAGTACGAAGTCCTTCTGTTTACACAGAGAGGGCTTCAACGATAAAATATCCTCCAACACTTTCAAGTGGTAATTCGAGTGGGACTTGCTAAGAATGGTAAATGAGTCCACACTGAAAGTAGTAGCACAATTATAGCTATTTATTAGGTGCTCTGTGATGGAAGGCCCATATATATTGGTCAAAATGTCTGAAGGAGTGTACTTAAGATGGCGGATTTTCATTGGAACGTGTTGCTTTATTCTGACATTCAGCCTTTGAGTCGTTCTCCCTATGTAGTGCGAACCACCACTACATTTAAAGGAATTAATTAAAGAACTATTATGATGTGGAGGGAGAACGTCCTTATGCATAGACGAAAGGACAGGCTTGACAGAGAAGACTACACGAGTGTCAGCGGTAAAGTAGAAATGTCGAACCCAGCCAGCCCGTTTTTCAGTTTTACTTTTTATCTATTATCATCATGAGTGGTAATAAAAATAAGTTTTGTCTTTTTATGGCAGTCATAAAGTTTTGTACCACGAAATATATCTTTAAATACACACCCACACACATATATATATTTGTTTTTTGTATGAATGATTCATGTAATATATATATATATATATATATATATATATATATATATATATATATATATATATATATGAATGGCGCGGGATATATATGTAATGAAAAACAAACCACTTTAAGGTACCATTACGATAATTTATTTCACCAGGACCATTCAGGATCATCAGGTAAAATTTCCAATAACGAATTGAGAGAAAAAATGGGATTAGTCTAATCTTTTTCTCTCAAATCGTAATGGTACCTTAAAGTGGTTTGTTTTTCATTACATATTAGCTCTGTCCTAACATTGAGCTCTCAGGATTTCATCCTCTTTGGATTTACCAATTCGGTTTACCAAGTTCCTTATAACTTAACTATATATATATATATATATATATATATATATATATATCCCGCGCCATTCACACAACTCGGAGTTTCATGCCAAATGCAATCTTCAGGTGTTTAATGTGTACTGGCCGTTACGTACATATAATTTGAAAATATATCAATTAACCGTAATGCTGACATAGTTAAGGAGTATTAGAAGAAAGTTTTTATCAAAACCTTTTTTTTTTTTTAATTTATATTTCTCATGACATTAAATCTAGCAACTAAATTACCGATATTACCAGAGGAACTTGAAAGATAACTATTTATTGTTAATTTTTATAATTTTTTTTTCTATAATTGTTAATTTTATATTATTTTTTAGATTAGTGGTTTATCAAGTATCAATAATTATTTATATAATGGAAGGGAACTAACTTAATCTAATTTAAAATAAAATTAGTAACATTACTAAAACGTATATCATAACAAATAAATAAATATAGGTATAAATTAATATAATATAATAATATAAAAATTAAAATAACTTATAAAATCTATTAAAACTCCATAAAAATTTATAAAATATATTTAAAAATAACAAATACATGATAAAAAAAATCTGTATTAAAACCAATAAGCAATAACCCATAATATATAATAAATAGTAAATAAATAAGTTAATAAACAAGCAGATAGAATTAATATTGAGTAATACACTACACTAAAAACTAAATCGTGAATCCCGAGTCGTGCGAACGATGTGGGATGATATGTACATTTATTAATATCCGTGTTTTATAACTCTGTTATATAACATCGAGAACTGTTTCAATAACACCATTACTTTATATGCAATTCATATATTTATATATTTACACACACACACACATACATATATATTTACACAGACGCATACACACACAAACACACACACGTATACAGATATCATCATTATCATCATCATCTACAGCCAATGGTGTGGATCCACCTTCTGATTTTTGAAGTACTGTTTAAAAATTCTAAGTTACTCACTTCAGGCCAGATGGACTATCTCTTCCTTTAGTGTTTTATTATACTTTAATAATAATAATAATAATAATAATAATAATAGTTAAGAGAAAAGTTCGATTTAAGAAAAGTTAAATAAAAGACAGAACACCGTATCTGACAATGTTAACCAATATTCCAAAAGAATGTTCAAGTCTTCTTCAAGTATCTATAAATGATAACATAAAATCAAACCTTAACAAAACCAGGAACAACTTTACTACATCGAAACGTAAAGATCTTCTTCGTCTTGCCAATGAAGATTCTATTGTCATAAAAATGGCAGACAATGGAGGCGCTATTGTTATTATGAATAAAGATAACTATATTTCGGCTTGTGAAGAAGTTTTCACGGACGAAAGATTTTTATGTAGAAACAAAAATAGATTCGAACCCTTATTACACAAAAAAGCTAGAGAAGATAATTTCTAAAATGTAAGAAAATAGTTATATCAATGAAAGAAAGTCTAACGTATTCCATGCAAAGAAAAGAACACCAATGTTTTATGGCCTTCCAAAAATACATAAAAAAAAATTGATAAATTACTTCCACTACGCTCGATTTGTAGTGGATATGAATGTTTCACGGCAAAAATCTCTAAGTGGTTACACAGACTTTCATCCCATATAGCAAAACGCTCATCGTTTTATGTCTGGGATACACTTGATTTTAATTATAAAAAAAATTTTCAGAACGAAAAAAAATGATTTTCATGTTTGCTTTTGCGATGAAGTATTGAGGCATGCAATAAAGCTTTTGAGAAAGACAAAAACAAAACCATTTTTCTGTAGACTTATATGTTTCGTCTTGGAAAGCAACACGATGAAGATTGACGAAAGGGTTTTCCACCAAATGAAAGGATGTGCAATTGGGACCTCCATGTGCGTTAAATTTGCGAATGTCTTTGTGACAAATTTCGAAGAAAAATTACTTGAAGCTTTCAAATCCCAACATAGTCATCAACCAGAACTTTGGCCGTGATTTATGGTTGATATTTTCTTCATCTGGGAATGTACGCAGAAAAGTTTGTTAAACTTTCTACAATTTTGTTATACTTTTTCACAAAAGAATTATTTGCGATCACAAATAAAATTTATATCTAGTTTCTCCAAAGCTAGTGCTGAATTTTTAGACACAAGAGTAAAACCTTAATATACGATCAAATCAAACTCGAAGAGCCAGTTTTTATGCACAGAGATAAAAGTTTATTGGAACGACACGCTAATAATTTCATTCAGCATTATATTAAGAGCGGAGATCAAGTAACGGGAATGAAACAAATTACGAATGAAATATCTAAAAATGAAGATTACTAGAGTTTTATACCAGGAGAAAAACCAGAAAAGCACAATCAAAATTCTGACAGTTGGCACCGAAATTTTGCTGGAATTTCAAAAATACTACATGACAGCTCATTGCACAAAAATTACACATTGCGCAAAAATATCCGCGTTTCAAAAAGATTTTTCCTAAGCCGCCTATAGTTTCTTTCAAAAGAAATAAATACATTAGACAGATTTTAATAAATGTAAGTGTCCACACTTAAACAACATAAAAGTTTCGGATCGTTGTTCTCCCGAAAACACACATAGAAGAGGAAAACTCTTTACGTTATGTAATATTAGTCAAGTTAATTCAAATTCAAAGAGAAACATCATGATTTCTTCAGACGGTGGTAATTGTCCAGATTCACATTTAATATACGCCGGCCAATGTACCAAACATGACTTGTTTTACGTGGTGATGCACAAAGAAAAAAATTAAATAAAAATTCAATGGACAAAGGTATGATGACAGACTCAATAAAGTAAGGTCAACCGAGCTTGAAAAACATTTTATTACAAACGACTGTGATTTCGATAAACACTCTAAGATGAACATTCTGAAAAATATTCAGAATCTATCGACTTGCCCATAAGATTTTTACTAGTCTGTCTGATTAGTTCCTCTTAGTAGCTAATCAACTAAAGGAAAATTTTAAGATAAACATAATAACCATCACATTAAACATGTTTTGATTGTATGCCTTCATGCGGGCGTTTTTGGCGCGTTCCTTACCAGTACAGCCGATATTTTTCATATTACAAGACGTTTGTACAAAGACATTTTGTAGATTTATATATTTTATACTTGAAAAAAATTGTTGAAAAAATTGTTTAAATATAACTTGAAGAATACAAATATTCTTTGAAATATTGTGTAACGTTGTCAAACACTGTTTTTCTTTTTCTTTTCTTAATTCGATTCTTCTTTTAACTGTTGTAAAATATTGGAAGAGTTACGTCAATCATTTTGTTTAATAATAATAATAATAATAATAATACCCCAAAAGCAGATTCTATGATAAATATGCAGAAACAATTGACCATCGCGTATCAGGTTGCACGGTTTTAGCATCAACTGACTCTAAAATTCAGCACTGGAAAATATGCAACTTTTACAGGAAGTAAACTGCAAGAAACTGGTATGAAAATCACCCAGACCCGGTTACAGAGAGAGGACCTGCAATAAATATATGGGACTTTACAATACACACAGACAGAATAATCAAATCTATCGCCCAGACATTGTGAACAAAGACCACAAATACAGAATGTACCTTCTTATTGATATAGCAGTCCCTGCAGATTATAGCGTATCTTTGAAGATTTTCAAAAAAACTATCAAAATACAATGATCTTGAAATAAAAATCTCAAAAATGTGGCACATGAGGACATCAATTAATCAAGTAGTAGTTGCAGCCCTCGGATTGATTGGAAGAAATTCCGATAGACTCATTGAAGAGATTACTGGTAGCAAATACCTTAAAGAAATACAAAAAGTTATATTCACAAGTACAGTTCACATTTTACGAAGAGCTTTATCGATGTAAAATGTGTGCGATCTTTGGTTATGATTTCTTTTTTCAAAATATGATCAATGGAAAATGTCATGAAGTCATTTCTGACCTTAGGTCTCTGGTTGGGACCCGAAAATAAATGAGTATACAAGAGAAATCCAAGAAAATAATAATGATAATAATAATAATAATAATTATTGTTGTGGATTCCGTGAATAGAATCCTGCACAAATAAATAAACAACGCCAGTAATTGAGATAGAAAAAAAAGTGTATTAAACGTAAGAATACAGACTTGAAGTGAAGATTAGTAGTCCAGGAATGCGGGTTAGTATAAAGTATATGTACAAGTCTCTGTAAGTAAAACCGTAATATCTCTCTCTCTCTCTCTCTCTCTCTCTCTCTCTCTCTCTCTCTCTCTCTCTCTCTCTCTCTCTCTCTCTCTCTCTCTCTCTCTCTCTGGACTCCTGTATAACTCTCTGAGAATACCCTGTGTCTGTCTCTCAACCTGTCTTAACGTATCTCCACGTATCTCAACTGCAGGTATTCCCTCTGTATAAGTATACTTTGGACAAGTCCATCTTATGTAAAAAGGGGAGAGTCCCACAATAATAATAATAATAGGACAGACGATGAGTTATAAACTAAAATAAATGAGATAGGAAATAATCTCCCAGGAGATAAAAACGAAGAATCTATCTTTGACATAACCTGCATTTATCCAAACGATGTCAATAAAAATGAGTCCAACTACATTAAGTTAGAATTCCTTGAAAACAACAGATGGGAAATCACCGAAGCGAAAAACCACGTCATCCAAGTAATCAGCAGATTAGCAGAAATGTCAGACAGAGACCAGCTCCCCAAAAATCATATGACAAATTCCAAGAAGCACATTGGGCAAATATACAACACTGCACTGGAAATACTGTTAACGAAAAAACCACCGGGAAACATGAAAATAATGTCATATACGCATCAGCTTTAGCAGCTACTGGGAAGCTTGGGGGTCAAAACAATGAAAAGATTAAACAACAAAGAGAGTCGGCTTGGAAGGCAAAACTGATGAGAGAAATAAAGGAAATCAGATGTGAGATTTCGATAATAAATGAGATCACTAGAAAGCCAAATGTCTCAACACGCAAGTGCAGGAAGATCAAAAGGAAATATAATATTAAATCTCTAAATGAAATTCCATCAATCAAAGAAATGCTGAAATATAAACTACATTTAAAGGCACAGAGAAGAAGAAGATACGATAAACCTTGTTGGTTCTATCGCCAAAATAAAATATTCCCTTAAGAAATTTTACAGTGAAATTGGAAAAGAAACTATACATGTAAAACATCCGCCATCTATTGACAATGTACAGACATTTTGGAAGAATATTTGGAGTAGCCCAAAGGAATATAACCCCAACGTAGAATGGATCCAACGCGAAGAAGAATGAATGCTTGATAAACCTCCACAAGGAAAATATAACCGAAAATCGAAATCGAAACCAAAATCCAAAAAATAGAAATCCCCAGGAAATGACAAGGTGCCCAATTTCTGACTATTATCTCTCGTCAATCCATAAAATCCTTACACAAACCCTATCAACGCTTGTAAATAATCCCTGTGAAATAACTGGTTATGGGGAGAGAACCTGTTACAGTTTTATGGCATGGAAGTACCTTCAGACTACAATGTATCTTTGAAGATCCTAAGAATACAAGGACCTTGAAATCGAAATCTCAAAAATGTGAACATCAACAATTCCAGTTGTAGCTGGAATCCTCGGATTGATTGGAAAAGTTTCCAATAGAATCATGGAAGGGATTCCTGGTAGCCCATGCCTTAACAAAATACAAAGAGTTGTTCTCACGAGTACAGCCCACACCTTAAGAAGAGTTTTATCTATGTAAAATATGTGTGCTCAGTGGAAAATATCATTATACCTTTTCTGACCTTTGTGTTTTTCGCCGGGACCCGGAAAGAAATGAGTACACCAGAAATAATGGAAAAAGACGAAGAAAGAAAGAAAGAAAGAAAGAAAGAAAGAAAGAAAGAAAGAGCTACATGGATCAAGCAACAACAAGAGCAACACACACACACATATAGAGTGCCAAAAATGAACGGATATCAATCTTATTGAAACAAGGCCTGCCATCTGCAAAACCAAAAACTGGAAAGCACCAGGAATAAACCAAATAGCTAATTTTTGAATAAAAAAATACTATTTAACGCACACTAAGACCTCACACGGGCATACAATAATATAATCATATACCCAGAAAATTACTCACGTGGGGAGTAACATACCTATTCCCCAAAACAGAAGACACGTAGAACCCAAAGAACTATAGGCCCATCACTTGCCGACCAACAATGTACAAGTTCCTCCATTCTATCATAATCGAGAGGGCATACAAATTTCTTGAGAAAAACAATTTACTCCCAGCAGAACAGAAAGGATGTAAAAGAGGAAGTTATGGGTGCAAGGACCAACTAATTATCAATAAAACAAAATTGGAAAAGGTGAAAACAAAGAAAATATTCTTATCAAAAGTATGGATCGGCTACAGAAAGGCCTTCGACAATGTACCACATTCATGGATGAAGAAATGTCTAAAATATACAGAATATGCTCCAACAACAAATTCATAACGGAGAGCATGAAAAACTGGAAGACTACACTATGCCTAAACCATACAAACGTGTCATTAACATCGGGGCCCATCAACATCAAAAGCTAGATCTTAAGGAGGTACACTGTCATCACTACGCCTTGCATTAGCGCCACTTATCTGCCGACTGAACAAAAGTAGATACGGATACAAGTTACAGAAGTTACGCATACAAGTCACTGACTGGCAAACTGAATAACCTATTCTATATTGATTATCTTAAAACCTTTGCCAAGGATAACAACCAGCAGAAAAACCTAATCACCATTGTCAAAACCTTCAGCGAATACATTAGGATGGAGTTCGGAATCGACAAATGTACCAAAGCCACCTTCAGTGGCAGTAAACTACCGAAAATTAAAGATATAGACATTGATATTAACAACAAAATTAAGGAACTAAACCAAAATGGTACATACAAACACTTAAGAATTAATGAAGGAGACGGAATACAAAATTCAATTATGAAGGAAAAGATCCGAATAGAATATTATAGGAGAGTGCGTTTGATACTAGAAAGCGAACTAAATGTAACCAATATATTAAAGGTTATCACCACATTAGCTATACATGTAGTAACATACAGCTTCAACATTATTAAATGAAAGTTTGATGACATTAAAAAATTGGACGCCAAGAGCAGAAAAATTCTGACCCAAATGAGGATACACTACCCGAAATCAGATATTGATAGGCTGTACGTACCAAGAGCTTTAAGAGTCAGAGGTTTAATCCAACTTGAACTAATTCTAAAAATAGAAAATCTATTCCATCAACAACAAAAAAATGCACTCTTCAAGAAGGAGCAGAATATACCTGAAATCCTACCAAGAAAAAACGAAGAGAATAACTTCTACGCCAAAAAATTAAAACACTTGGGCAAATTACAAAAAAACTTGGAGGAAAAGGCGTTGCATGGCAAATACCCAAAAAGAACGAAAGAAGCAGATGTAGACCAACAGAAAACACATCAGTGGTTGATGAACACCGGGCTTAAAACTGACACAGAAGGTCTAATTATTGCAGCTCAGGACTAATGCCTTGTAATTAGATCCTCACTGTCAAATAATCAAGGATGGAACTAAACTGAAAATGCAGGATCTGCGGAAAATATGATGAAACTGTCGACCATATTATCTCAGGATGTCCGGAACAGGCGAAACATGATGTACAGAAATAACATGGTAGCAATATATATGCACTGGAAGATATGCAAGAAGCACAAAATCGAAACCATCAAGAGATGGTATGAGCACCAACCAGACAAATTTACCCAAAATAATGATGTAACTATCCTCTGGGACATGTCAATTCAAAGCGACAGGGAAATAAAAGCCAATAGACCTGATATTATCATAAAAGACAAAAAATTCAGGAAGTATATACTTATTGACGTAGCAATACCACCTGAGAGAAACACCCGCATAAAAATTATCGATAAATTGTTTAAATAAAAGGTCCTGGAGATCGAGATTAACAGAATGTAGGGAGTGAAAACTAAGACTGTACCAGTAATGATCGGAGATCTTTGCCTCGTGAGAAAACGAATGGATAATTTTACTAACAGTGTCCCAGGTAATATCAGCATACAAGTTGCCCAGAAGATCGCCCTACTAGGAACATACCATATACTAAGAAAAGTGCTATCAATTAAATAACATTTCTTCTATACGACCATAGTTTTGACACGGCTCTACAGGATAAAAAGCAAGAAACATAACATACACAAATAATAATAATAATAATAATAATAATAATAATAATAATAATAATACGATATTAACCTATTACTGCATAATTTTTGCTTAAAATAATAACTCATTTCCTTATCTACTTTGCTGGCCAATGGCAATTTAAGGGCTGGTGGATTTTAAATTTTAGATACCACCACTAAAAATTGCACGCCCGGCACTAACTGGTTAAGTAGTTTCAATCTCATAAATTAGTGGGAGTTCATTAAACCAAAGAAGGTTTCATATCTACTTTAGTTTAATTAACACTGACTAATTTATGAGGGTAATAATTGTTAAATCTTATGTGTGGCCCTCGAAAACTTTGACCAGGAGTATATTATATTGTTCCTTCTGGGAGTGTGTACGATTTGTTAGAATTTTTCGAACATGATATCCGAGTTCGAACCTCACTATTATCGGTTTATCTGGAAGATGACTTACTGATGCGGCAAGTGACATCGTTGGAAAGTAACTGAAAGCCCCAGACTTGTTAGTGAAATTTGGTAGATGGAATTGATCGTCAACTAGCACGAAGTCACAAGTCATCGTGACCGAGGGTTTGAACGTAATGGACTTGTTCAAATTGTTGATAATACCAAACGATATGTTATCTCCCAGAAAATGGAATTAAAGTCCTCTCAGCTTTGTTGCATTATAGAGCACATTTGAAATCTGTGAGTACTGAACTAACATAAATGTGCGTGGACAGGCGTCCACAGTAGGGAATTGGCAGCCATTATATTATTCCATTCCCTGGGTTGTATCTTCTGTTCAAATTTCAAAGTTTCTTCGTCATTCAGTCTAACATCGATAAAATAATTTATTCACAACACATCAAAAATGTTATATAATTGGAGGTATTATTTTCGGTATTACATTCAACTTCCCCTAATTGAATAGAGTTGTATTCTAATGTTCAGCAGAGTTATACTTGTGAAAGACAAAAACTGAATAAAGTTATATATTCTGAGATTTACCGATCAGCCATTGACATTGTAAGATTTGAATTACCAAAAAGGAATCCGTTAAAAGTATGGAATGACATAAAATAATAAAACCGAAATGAATCAAATGAATTTTTATAATCAAAACTGTTATGGTCCAGGTCTTTGTACGACGGTGATGGTCCAAGGTAGAACCAATAAAGAAGAACTCGAAGGTGGATATGGAATAGCACAAATATATATACAGAGAAGTAGAAAGTGTTAGTACGAATAATCAGGTTTAGTAGGGAGAACAATGTAGTCTCGACCAGTATCACTATTCCAATGTCTTGTAGTAATTGTCTGATGCGACTCTGTTTCGGACTACCTCTGACTCGACTGACTGACTCGCTCGCTCTGACTGACGGACTTCTGACGGACCTCACTCCAGACTTCAGACTTAACAGTATTTAGTTACCCCCCACGAGGGTAACATGTAGCACAAGGCCGGTTTAAAGTGGGATCTCCGAACTCGTGGTATCGGCCCAAAATATTCCCTTTGAACCCGTATAAACGGGTTCAGGGTCGGTTTACCTCCCCGAAAGAGACTCTGCCCTTCGGCGTAGCCTCGTTCGGGTCCCTCCCCGCCCGTAAGTAGAGAGTTCAACCGATCAGCCGGTTAGCCGGTCGCCTGACTTCGGACTGAACGATATTTATTTATACAAATTATATGAAATGTGGCACAAGGCCTAAAAGGGGGTTGGGGAAGGACGGTCTTCTTCTGTCTTAATTCTAAACTTAGCTAGTCCCAGACACGGGCCCAAACATACTAACAATGTCCCAATCACCAAAACAACACATTCACTCCTACCGTTCTTACTGCCTCCACCATAATACCTCAGATTCTCAATGAAGTCCTAACTAGTCCCCTTATGTACAGATATTGTTCGTGGGGGGAGGGGCATAAAACAACATTTTTTTAAAAAGATCCCCAAATGAATATGTACAATATGACTTAAATATTTAGAAGAAACTAAACAAACAATGTGTTAGTAATAAAAAAAAACCACAAACCATAAATGTGGCAGAAACATTAGTTAACCGGACGAAATCAATGAGGGACTATGAGGAAATCAGGAAAACATTCATTCCTCCAAGCATTCACACAGGCACACACACATTCATACACAACAACAAATATGAAAAATCACACATACGAAACGAAAGGCGCCCCGCATCCACCAGAGAACTCGCGCAAGATTTACCCACCTTTTGCCAAATTCTGATGAAGGGAGCCGCTGCCTTTCCGTTCTAATCTTGACTTTAAGCTGATGCTTAAAGAACAAGATCAGTTGGGAAGAGGTGAACCACTCGCCATCATAGAATCCCTTCTGACGCGTCTTCCAAATCACGACTCTCATAATCCCTAGTAAGCAAAAGAACACAGTGTTCAGCCTTCGTCAATTGCGGCACCACATTGCTACAAACAGAACTGGCTTCCAGGACAAAAACTTTCCCTGCAGCATGCGAACCATGAGACCTTCAACAAACCCGCACAACGCCGAAAAAAGGCGTGACCAATGGTCTCAATTTCCCCAGTACAGCGACGACAGTTTGGATATTTCTCCAAGCCTGCTGAACAAAGTCTCTTGCCGACCAAGAGGGCCCTACGAATCATCAGCCAGGTGAGTGATGCCTCATCATTATTGAGACATTTAAACCCAGGCGCCCAAGGCCATATCGAGCGAGCCTCCTGCTTCGTAAGACCGAGCTCGTCGATCAGATCATCTTGAACGGCCCCCCTAACTAACAATCGATACAATGCCTTACGAGACAACGCCTGGGCGTCAGAGAGGCCATCCGTCGTCCGTAAGAGGAGCTTCAAAGCACTACGACATTCGCGGTAGAAGGCGCACTCGCACTCGCACACTTCTCAGGGATGGGAAATGTTTTCAGACGTCTTCTTTCCAAAAGGTGCCCACCTCATCCAATCCGCGACACATTCGATCTAGAAAGGTAATGGGAAGCATATATTGATGAATCTCAATGCTAGACATACCCAGACCGCCCTCAGAGGGATGAAGGCAACAGATCTCGCAAGATACCATAGGGGCCTTGTCTCTCTACAAGAAAGAGAACAAGGTCTGGACTAATAACATTAGCCTGGCATACCGGAGTCGAAGCACAGAGAGTCGGTACAGGAGAATCGGATAGATGCGTGAAATACATACTTCCGCCCTTCCCTTCAGGGAAAGTCTCCTCCGAGACCACAGATTAATCGCGATCTCGGCCTTCCCTTGTACCTTCGACCAGTTCATTTCCAACTGGAGATCAGGACCGAACCAGATGCCGAGTATCTTGATCGGCCCATCCGTCCAGAGGAAAGGTCCGGGAAGAGAAACTCCCTTCCACGCACCCAACCGCAAGCCCACAGACTTATCGCGGTTGATATTGGCCCCTGTCACCATCTCATACCCACTGATCTCTTTGCTGACTTCGTCAATCTCGGCTCTCCTCGACGCAAGAACCGAAACGTCAGCATAGGCAGAATTTCTGGCCGAGACAATACGAAAGGCTTCGATCTTACCCCATTAACTTCCACCAGCGCACCGGGGGTCGTATAAAAAGTCGGATCCAGGAGCGAAAGATCAAGCGTACCATATGAAGGTTATCCTGAATAGTCCTGACCTTCACAGCACAAGTCTGTTCAGGGCCAATCAGACTAGACAGGACAAGCTGCAAACGGTTGACTAAGATCTTCGCCAAAATCTTTAAGTCAGTGTTTAACATGGTTAAAGGGTGAAAGTTCCCTAACCCATCCCCACCGTTCTTGTCCTTACGCAGCAACTTGATCTCACCCCTGGTGAAGCGTTGAGGTATAGACCTCTGCTTCATCCAGTGGTTGAAAATCAGTTCCAGCAAATGAACAAAAACGTGCGACAACCTCAAGTAAACTTCGTAGGGAAGACTATCTAATCCTGGAGACTTATCCAGGCCAACCTGCTTCAGTCCTTCCCAGATTGCCGACTCTGTAATGGGACCCTCGCACCTAGCCACTTCAGCTGCCTTGAGGTAGGGAAAGTCAGCTAAATAGGCGTCGAACTGAGCAGAGCTCAGACCGGGCTCCCTGGTGAAAAGATGCTGAAAGTAATCCCGAAAGACCTCACATATACACGCGTTTGTAGTCACGGTCCGCTTATCCGGCAATTTGACGCATGCCATGTTCCGATTTTCCTCTGCACGCAGTTCAGCGGCCATATTCGTCGCTTCAGAAGACTTTCTTTTTAACCTAGCTCTAACTACCAGAGCTTGATCCTTCTTGATAAGCAAGGAGGACAACTCTGCCTTAGCTAAGGCTATTTCCCCACTAACACGGAATTTCACTGCCCGATCAACTTTTTCTTCTAACGCCGTTTGCGCCGCTAATCTATCTAGATTGAGTCGACGACTAAAATCGGCAGCAAACGTTCTAATTTTGGATTTTAATTTATCCCACCAGGCATTTCCCACAACCGCTCCCGTCAATTCCCTCTGAATCATTAGTAGCAGCTGGTCCCGGAAACCCTGCTCACCAAATAATGATTAGTTTAATTTCCAGTAACCAGCCAATCTAACCATAGGCTTATCTAAGTTTACACGCACCCAGACAAGCCTATGATCCTTATAAACTATATAGTGGAAGCTTGGACACCCTAAGAGCCCTACGTCGACTCTCCTAACAAGGACTCGGTCGAGGTAGCTCGCAAGCGTCCCAGGAGCCGAGTTGCCACTAGTTGTCCAAGTCCATGCTACCTCCCGAGGGTGTTCATTCCGGAACCTATCGACAAGATCAAACTCATCGATAAAGTCCCGAAATGGTTTCACATCCGGGTTGTTAGTACCTTGTTTGTGCCCTATACGATCTATATCGGGGTCAAGGACGGCATTCCAATCCCCCGCTAAAACTACCCGACGACATGTCGTCAATTACGGCGCGATCTGCCGAAACAAAGCAGGCCGCTCGGCATGGTTATTGGGCGCATAAACCCCAATGAGACTTAGAACCTTATTCTTTATGGTAACATCCAGCACGCAAAGTCTGCCCGCCGGATCCGCAAAGACAAGGGAACATGCAGCCTTCAAAGACTTACTCACTAGCCAACAGACACCCCTCGAACGACCATCAAAACATGCTGAATAAAGGGCGAACCTCCTAGACAGTATGTTCTCACGGTCATGAGAAGAAAACCGGGTCTCTTTCACACAACATACATTCACCCCGAGGCGCTGAAGGTCACGAGAGAGCCTCGCTCTGCGAGAGTCGGGCCTCAGGCCACGGACATTTAAACTAGCTATCCAGAGAGCCATAGTGAAGACCGGTTAGGGTTGAAGTACTGGTTTGAACATCGACGGGGTAAGGATACCGACTGCCTCTCCCATAGACCCATGGCCCATCTCAGTCTTGATGGTACCGTCTTGGGAGATCCCGCCGATATCCCAGGGGAAGGTCAATTTAAGTGCTCTATATAGGGAGGGGTGAACTAAAACTCGGACCCTCCCTGCACAAAATTGATTTAAATTTTTTAAATACCCGTTCTGAGTGATTGCTATTGGCAAAGTCATTTTGTGTGAATTGATGGCCTCCTCAAGCATTGCCCAAATCTCTTTTGCTCTGGCCCAGTTCTGATCACTGTGAGAACTTTTTGGGCCAGAGAGAAATTTTGAGGCACCTCAATGTCTTGATCCGCAAACTGCCTTATTGAAAATAAATATTTAAGTTCCTTAATGCGGTTTCCATAATCCCTGGCTCTCTCAGCCTGGGCAGGGGAAATACGGCAAACATCTCCCATGTTATAAATAGGCTTCTGTGCCTTCTTTTTCTTTTCTTTTTCCTCCTGTGAGGGGTTTCTCTGTCGCTTGGAAGCGGGGGGTGGCATATCCACCTTTTTAACAGGGGAATGACTGGGAGTATGCATAGGTGCGCTGGAGGGTTTATGTTTAACAGGGGAAGGAGTGGGTGTGTTGAGGGGTGTATAGAATGATCTATGCTTGTAAGGGCTGGGATCTCTACTGAGGGGAAGCGATTTGGAAGGAGATATCTGGGGAGAAGGTCGTTTCTTAGGAGAAGGGATGGACTGGGTAGAGGACGTGGAAGGAGTTGCATTTTGGGATTGCGAATCTAATTTTTACTTAAGCTCCTTAATTTTTTCCGTTTTTTCAAATCCGGGGTCGTACTTCTTTTGCTTGTCCTTGAAAGATAGTTGAGAGGCCGGGGTATTGCCCTTACTGTTGCCAGAGGGAGTGGGGCTGTTAGTGCCTTTCGTCCTTGGGGCTTCAGGGGACTGAGGACCCGCTGTCTGGCGCTTCTCTCTGGCCTTACCAGCAACTAACTATTCCCCCTTCCCCTTCTCCGCAACTGCACTAGCAATGGGCGAAGGCTCTTTGGAGAATGTGGTCTTTCGACCAACCGGAGGATTTTCCCTACCGGTCCCAGAATCTGGCATGCCCATTACAGGCGAGGCGGTAGGTAAAGACTCGGTCAGAGGGGGGTTCTGGTCAACGGGAGATTGAACTCCAGAGGCCTTCTTCTCAGGGCAGGAAGAGGAAAGGGGACCAGACTTTCCACACTTCCAGCATACCGGTTTACGGCCGGTTACAATGACCGGCAATTTCAATTTCCCTGCTACCAGACAGTTGGGGATGGAGAAGAAGGCTTGTTGATTTAAACGGATATCGAAACTCTACTCCTCGCTCAGGCTATCGCAAGATGCGGCCAAAATTTCACGGAACTGGGACAGGAAGGCCGCGAGATGTTCCCTGAGAACCCGAGGATGGACCTCATATATTGAAGCGTTGGTCCTTCTTCGGCCTAGGTACTCTGTTCTCAGGATCAGATCTTTAGTGATCAAGTCCCTGCTCGAAGCTGCCACGCAATCTTCCGGCGTGGGTAACAATACGTCCCACATGAAAAAGGCGGCTCCTTTCACAACTCTGAGGGGCTTGAACCCCAAGGACTCCAGTGTCGAGCGACAAATTTTGCGCGTACGCTTGTCCACGACGAAAAATGACACTATTCGTGTTTCAATTTTTCTTAGTTCCTGGGCGTCTTTCTAAAAGTCCACCTTCTACGACAAGGTGTGCGTAGCTCTTAGCTCGCTCCAGGAAATACGCTACATTGATAATACAACTCGGGGGGGACTTCCAACAAGAGGGCAATTCCCCGGCCTCAGTCTTCTCTTTAGAGTCATTCTAGGTTCTCGTGTCTAATAGGGTTTTATGGCCATTATTGGTCTCCGTACTTTTTTCAGTTTTCTTATTTTCATTTTTCTTATTGCCATTACTGGCCTCCATACTGGAAATAAGTGAACTTTCATTTTTCCCAGCGATATCATCCTCACTAGAGGAACTTGTTTCTAGGGCTGGGTAATCTTTAAGATTGTCCTTATCTGGTGGGTCTTTTTTGGGGGGGTTGAATAAGTGTTTTCTTATAGACTTCCTGTAGTCTGATAAGTTGGGCTTTTTTATAGCTAAAAATGAAGGAGCTTTTTTTTCCTTCTTTTCCATTTTTTTTTAATAATTAAAGGGCAGGGGAGGGCAAAAAAGGGGTGGGGAATAATAAAATAAAAAATAACACACAAAAACACAAAGCTCACCCGAAAGCGAGACAACAAGCAAATAAAAACACAGCAAGAAATAAAACTTACAATAAAAATTAGACAAAAATTAAAAAGTTCGCCTAACGGCAAAACAATAAATTAAAAAAGAAAAAACTCCAAAAGAAAAACGAAAAAACGCTAGACAAAAAAGGAAAAACAAAGAAAATACGAAAATATCAAAAACTAGGTAGAGCTAGTTACAAATTACAAAATGGCCGAAACCAAAATAAACAATAGAAAATTATACAATATAAAACGTTAGAACAAAATAAATGGACAAATATATGGACAAATAGACAGCAAATAAAGTTTAGAAAAATTAAATAGACAAATATACAATACACAAAAAAAGAAAAAACACGGAAAACTTTAAGGATATTAAAAAGGAAAGAATAAAAGTATTATTAACGGTAAGTCAAAACAAAAACGAAACACAGACAGAGGTTACAAAACAAAAGAAAACGTAGATATAAATAAAAGAGAAATTAGAGAAAAAAAGGGGGAAATCTAGAATAAAAGGAATAAAATAAAAAAATTAAAATAGATAAAGATTTTTAAAAAAGAGGGGGGTAAAAAAAGGAAAAGGAAAAATCAAAATGTTTTCAAAAAAATTCGTAAGAACACAAAAAGACAGTAATAAAAAACAAACTTAACAAAATCGACGTTCAATAACCAAGGGACAATATCAAAAGAGCAGTCAGAAAAAGTCCAGGCAAGACAAGTAGCCAAAGCTAAGAACTAACATCACTCGACTTTGGGCTGAACGATATTTATTTATACAATGAGTATAAAATGTGGCACAAGGCCTAAAAGAGGGATGGGGAATGACGGTCTTCTTCTGTCTTAAATCTAAACTTAGCTAGTCCCAGACACGGACCCAAACAAACTAACAATATTCCAATCACCAAAACAACACATTCACTCCTACCTTTCTTACTACGTCCACCATAATGCCTCAAATTCTCTATGAAGTCCTAACTAGTCCCCTTATGTACAAAAATTGTCTGTGGGGGAGGGTCAATAAAACAACACCTTTTAAAAGATCCCCAAATGAGTATTTACAATATGACTTAAGTATTTACAATAAAAACTAAACAAAACTCTGTAAGTAATAAAACCCCCCACTAACCATAAATGTGGCAGCAACATCAGTTAACTAGACGAAACCAATGCGGGGCTAAGGAAAATAAGAAAAAACATTCATTCCTCCAAGCATTCACACAGACACACACACATTCATACACAACAACAAATACGAAAAACCACGCACACGAAACGAAAGTCGCCCCGCATCCACCAGAGAACTGAAGTCACTGACCACCTAACGAGGGAGGGGATGGGGAATTAAACAAAAGAAAAATAGGGACAGAAATAAAAATGGACCAATGCGCATGCATACCCTAGCTAAGTTTACTAGAAAAAAAGGGAAAACTAAAGATTCAAAATCGAAAACCTAGTCTAACCTAAAATCTGGGTGGGTTGCCTATGTTCAACCCTGTTAGGACAAATCCTGTACCTAACCGACATCAAAGTGCCACTCTAGGTCAGCCCCTTTCACTCTACACATTCGCGAAAGATTCACCCACCTTTTGCCAAATTCCGATGAGGTGAGCCGCCGCCTTTCCGTCCTAATCTTGACTTTAAGCTGATGCTTAAAGTACAAGATCAGTTGGGAAGAGGTGAACTTCTCGCCCTCATGGAATCCCTTCTGACGCGTCTTCCAAATCACGACTCTCATAATCGCTAGTAAGCAACAGAACACATAGTGTTCAGCCTTCGTCAATTGCGACACCACATTGCTACAAACAGAACTGGCTTCCAGGACAAAGAACTTTCCCTGCAGCATGCGAACCATGAGGCCTTCAACAAACTTGCACAACGGCACTACCGTCTTGCACTGAAAAAAGGCGTGACCAATGGTCTCGACTTCCCCAGTACAGCGACGACAGTTTGGATATTTCTCCAAACCTGCTGAACAAAGTCTCTTGCCGACCCAGAGGGCCCCACGAATCATCAGCCAGGTGAGTGATGCCTCATCGTTTTTGACACATTTCAACCCAGGCGCCCAAGGCCATATCGAGCCAGCCTCCTGCTTCGTAAGACCGAGCTCGTCGATCAGATCATCTTGAACGGACCCCCTAACTAACAATTGATACAATGCCTTACGAGACAACGCCTGGGCGTCGGAGAGGCCATCCGTCGTCCGTAATAGGAGCTTCAAAGCACTACGACATTCGCGGTAGAAGGAGCACTCGGCACGAGGTCTACGGCCGGCCTCCTCGCACGAGTGCACACTTCTCAGGGATGGGAAATGTTTTCGGACATCTTCTTTCCAAAAGGTGCCCACCTCATCCAATCCGCGACACATTCGGTCTAGAAAGGTAATGCGAAGCATATATTGACGAATCTCAATGCTAGGCATATCCAGACCGCCCTCAGAGGGATGAAGGCAACAGATCTCGCGAGTTACCATAGGGGCCTTGTCTCTCCACAAGAAAGAGAACAAGGTCCGGACTAATGACATTAGTCTGGCATACGGGAGCGGAAAAACAGAAAGTCGGTAAAGGAGGATCGGATATATGTGTGAAACACATACCTCCCCCCTTACCTTCAGGGAAAGTCTCCTCCGAGACCACAGATTAACCGCGATCTCGGCCTTCCCTTGCACCTCCGACCAATTCATTTCCAACTGGAGATCAGGACCGAACCAGACGCCGAGTATCTTGATCGGCCCATCCGTCCAGAGGAAAGGTCCGGGAAGAGAAACTGCCTTCCACGCACCCAACCACAAGCCCACAGACTTATCGCGGTTGATCTTGGTCCCTGTCACCATCTCATACCCACTGATCTCTTTGCTGACTTCGTCAATCTCGGCTCTGCTCGACACAAGAACCGAAACGTCGTCAGCATAGGCAGAATACCTGGCTGAGGTGGAAGCCCCAGGCAGGGAAATTCCGCGCAGGACCGGATTCGCCTTTAACTTGCGAAGGAATGGTTCCAACGCAAGAACGTAAAGCAGAGGCGAGCGCGGACAACCTTGACGAATGGAGCGAGACAATACGAAAGGCTTCGATCTTACCCCATTCGCTTCCACCAGCGCACCGGGTGTCACATACAAAAGTCGGATCCAGGAGCGAAAGTCGGCTCCGAAACCGGCCGCCGAAAGGACAGCCTCCAGAAATCGATGGTCAACCCTATCGAAGGCCTTGGACTGATCTAAATTGATCAGCGCAGCTTCACTGTCAACTTGTTCTAAGATCAAGCGTACCATATGAAGGTTATCCTGAATAGTCCCCCCCTTCACAGCACAAGTCTGTTCAGGGTCAATCAGACTAGACAGGACAAGCTGCAAACGGTTGGCTAAGATCTTCGCCAAAATCTTTAAGTCAGTGTTTAACATCGTTAAAGGGCGAAAGTTCCCTAACCCATCCCCACCGTCCTTGTCCTTACGCAGCAACTTGATCACACCCCTGGTGAAGCGTTGGGGTAAAGACCCCTGCTTCATCCAGTGGTTGTAAATCAGTTCCAGCAAAGGAACAAAAACGTGCGACAACCTCAAGTAAACTTCGTAGGGAAGACCATCTAATCCCGGAGACTTATCCAGGCCAACCTGCTTTAGCGCTTCCCAGATCTCCGACTCTGTAATGGGACCCTCGCACCTAGCCGCTTCAGCTGCCGAAAGGCAGGGAAAGTCAGCTAAATAGGCGTCGAACTGAGCAGAGCTCAGACCGGGCTCCCTGGTGAAAAGATCCTGAAAGTAGTCCCGAAACACCTCACATATGCCCGCGTTTGTAGTCACGGTCCGCTTATCCGGCAACGTGACGCATGCGATATGTCGCTTAGACGCGTTTCGATTTTCGTCTGCACGCAGTTCAGCAGCCATATTCGTTGCCTCAGAAGACATTCCTTTTAACCTAGCCCTAACTACCAGAGCTTGATACTTCTTGCTGAGCAAGGAGGACAACTCTGCCTTAGCTAAAGCTATGTCCCCACTAACACGGGATTTCACTGCCCGATCGACTTTATCTTCTAAAGCAGTTTGCGCCGCTAATCTATCTAGATTGAGTCGACGACTAAAATCGGCAGCAAACGTTCGAATTTTAGATTTTAATTTGCCCCACCAGGCATTTCCCACAACCGTACCCGTCAATTCCCGTTGTATCATTAGTAAAAGCTGGTCTCGGAAACCCTGATCACCAAAAAGGGAACAGTTCAATTTCCAGTAACCAGCCAATCTAACCTTAGGCTTATCTAAGTTTACACGGACCCGGACAAGCCTATGATCCGTATAAACTATATAATGGAAACTTGGACACCCTAAGAGCCCTACATCGACTCTCCTAACTAAGACCCGGTCCAGGTAGCTCGCAAGCGTCCCAGGAGCCGAGTTCCCACTAGTTGTCCAAGTCCATGTAACCTCCCGAGGGTGTTCATTCCGGAACTTATCGACAAGATCAAACTCATCGATAAAGTCCCGAAATGGTTTCACATCCGGGTTGTTAGTACCTTGTTTTTGCCCTATACGATCTATATCGGGGTCAAGGACGGCATTCCAATCCCCCGCTAAAACTACCCGACGAGACGTCGTCAAGAACGGCGCGATCTGCCGAAACAAAGCAGGCCGCTCGGAATGGGTATTGGGCGCATAAACCCCAATGAGACGTAGAACCTTATCCTTTATGGTAACATCCAGCACGCAAAGTCTGCCCGCCGGATCCGCGAAGACAAGGGTACAAGCAGCCTTCAAAGACTTGCTCACTAGCCAAGAGACACCCCTCGAACGACCATCAAAACAGGCTGAATAAACGGCGAACCCCTTAGACAGTATGTCTTCACGATCATGAGAAGAAAAACGGGTCTCTTGTATACAACATACATTCACTCCGAGGCGCTGAAGATCACGAGTGAGCCTCGCCCTGCGAGACTCGGACCTCAGGCCCCGGACATTTAAACTAGCTAACCAGAGTGCCATTGTGAAGCCGATTAGGGTTGTTTTTCAGGATAGAACATGGCTGGGGTGAGGACACCGACAGCTCGTCCCATAGATCCGGACGCCATCTCATTTTCGACGGTATCATCTTGAGACAAGCCGCCGATGTCTGAGGGGTAAGTAAGTTTGAGGGCTCTATAAAGGGATGGGTGAACGAAAACTGGGACCCTCCCTTTGAGTTTTTGATCACATTCATTCATTTCGGGGTCTAGAAGATAGGCAGCTGGGGGCACCATTTTGAGCGACGTCTGGGCCTCCTCTATCATGCCCCAAATCTCCCGCGTACCCGGGCAAGTTCTGACTACGGTGAGGATTCTTTGTGCAGAAGGGAAATTTTCGGGCCTCTCCACATCCACACTGTTAATTTGTTTGAAATTGTAAAGAATTTTCAGCTCCTTCGGGTTTCGCGTTTGCCCGAAAACCCTTTCCGCCTGGTCCCGGGATACGCGGCAGACGTCTTCCCCTGGGAGATAAGGTGGTTTGATCTTCTTTTTTTTCTTGTCGGTGATGGATTGCGTATCAGGACTTCTTAACCTTTTTTTTTTTAGGTGAATGTATGGGTGTTGAAATGGGCGTGACATTGGGTGTAGTAGATGGAGTCCACCCGGTAGGCGTCCTCACCGGCGATGGTTTAGACGAATGACGAGATATTGCCAGTGAGTTTGATGCAGATTTGGGCGGAGGAGGTTTTATGAAAGTTTTTTTTGATGCAGAAGGGGAAGACGGGGCAGAGGATAGGGGGCCCGGTGCCCCCAGCGATTTTTGCTTTTTAGCCCGCGTTTCATCTAATTTGTCTTTCAGCTTCTTTAGGTCTAAAATTTTCCTCCAGCCGGGTTCATTGATTTTTTGCGCATGTGTAGCATTAGTTTCGTAAGACGCCGAGGCGTCGCCCTCGGAGCTGGTAGAGGGAATGGGGCTGTAGGTGACTTTGTCCCCGGTGTCATGTTGGGACTGAAGAACCGCTGTTTGGGTCTTCCCCTTGCCCCTAACTACGAGGCGCCATTCCCCCTGCTCCTTCTCCTTATCCACACTAGTGGCAGGCGTGGGTTTCGGGGGTAATGTTGGTCTGGGCCCAACCGGGGGATTTTCCTCACCGGTCCGCCTCGCAGCTAGGCCCACTACAGGCGCCGCGGATTTTAGCTTCTCGGCCAAGGGGGGATTTTGGTCGCCAGCGACCGGAACTCCAGGGGCCTTCTTTCCTGGGCAGGAGGAGGAAAGGTGACCAGTCTCTCCACACCTCCAGCAAGTTGGTCTTCTACCGGTCACTATGACCGGCATTTTCCGGTCGCCATACTCCAAACAGTTGGGGACGGACTTGAAGGCCTTCTGGTCGAGCATTATATCAAAAGTCCATCCCTCGTTCAAATTGTCGGAGAGAGCTCCTAAAATTTGGCCGAACTGCATAAAAAATGCAGCCAGGAGCTCTCCGGAAATTTGAGGAGGAACTTCGAAGACGGCCACCCTGGTCCGCCTGCGGCCTTCATATTCTGTTCTGATGATAAAATCTTTCGTTATCAATTCCTTTTTCGCCATGGCCAGGCAATCTTCTGGGGTGGGTAGCAGAATGTCCCACATGAAGAACCCTGTACCCTTTATTACTCTTTGGGGTTTTATCCCCAGGGACAAAAGTGATTTAATCACAGTGTCTTTTGTGGAGCGACAAATCTTTCTTGTTTTCTTATCCACCACAAAAACGGTCACCATTCTCTTTGCGAACACATCTATTTCCTGGACAATATCGACGAACCCATCTTTATTAACAAGATGGACGTACCCCTTCGCCTTATCCAAGAAATCCGCCATGTTCAAGATACAACTTGGGGGGGGGACTTCCAACATGAGGGCAATTCCTCGGCGGTCTTACTTTGTGCCTCCTTTGGCATTTCTACATTTTTGCTAGTATCTCCTTTTTTGGTGACACTAGGGACTTTTTTCAAAATAGGGCTAGTATTAGCCTGCTTTTTCGTAGGTTTATCCGGCGGGTCTGCTTTCGCCGCCGACCCAAAAAGGTCTGTTTTTACATTTGACCGACTGGCTTCGTCGGCCATGGTGTATTAGTGTGGGGACTTCCAACTGCGGGTCCAAATTTTAGGGGAAAGGAGTTGGGAGAAGGTAGAGAAAAAAAAATACAGAAATTAAACAAAGAAAAAGCCTGGATGTACCAGTAGACAAAAAATAAATAAAATTGGGAACAATAAAAAACAAATTAGATCAAACAGAAAGAAATAAACAGGTAAGATTAAAAAATAAAGATGGCGCTCAAAGGCAGCCGAAAATAAAAACAAAAACAGAAAACTCCTTTCTTTTTTTTTTCAAAAATTCAAATAAAATGTTCAAGAAGAAAAAGAAAAGAAAAAGTCTGGTTTGTAACCAGAAGAAAAAAAAAAAAAAGTTTGCGGCCGAAGCCGCTAAAGAAAATAAATTAAAATCAAATGAAAAAACAAACTAATCAAACCAAAAAGAAAGAAAGAATGCGACCGAAGTCGCTAATAAAAGAAGTTGGGTATCAAAAATAAAAACGAAATAAAAAACAAAGCTTTCTTTTTCTTTTTCTTTTTCTTACAAAGTACTTATTTTTATAAAAACAAAAAATAAAAAAAATAAAAAATTATGTGGGCCGAAGCCCCCCAAAAAATAAAACAAACAAAAGAAATGGAAGAATAAAAAATTAAAACTTAAACAATAACTTAACAAAAGTCTTGGTGTGATCAAAGAAAATGGTCAATCCAAAAAGTTCGCCAAGCAATCTTCGTGGCCAAAAAAAATCATGTTCGTCGCTCTGCAACACAAAAAAGACAATTAGACGAGTCCAAAAACACCGGTCACAAAAAGACGGAGGGTCAGAACAATATTTATTTATACAAATGAGTATAAAATGTGGCACAAGGCCTAAAAGGGGGATGGGGAATGACGGTCTTCTTCTGTCTTAAATCTAAACTTAGCTAGTCCCAGACACGGACCCAAACAAACTAACAATATTCCAATCACCAAAACAACACATTCACTCCTACCTTTCTTACTACGTTCACATATAATGCCTCAAATTCTCTATGAAGTCCTAAATAGTCCCCTTATGTACAAAAATTGTCTGTGGGGGGAGGGTCAATAAAAACAACAACTTTTAAAAAGATCCCCAAATGAGTATTTACAATATGAATTAAGTATTTACAATAAAACTAAACAAAACTGTGTTAGTAATAAAACCCCCCACAAACCATAAATGTGGCAGCAAAATCAGTTAACTAGACGAAATCAATGCGGGGCTAAGAAAAAATAAGAAAAAACATTCATTCCTCCAAGCATTCACACAGACACACACACATTCATACACAACAACAAATACGAAAAAGCACACACACGAAACGAAAGTCGCCCCGCATCCACCAGAGAACTGAAGTCACTGACCACCTAACGAGGGAGGGGATGGGGAATTAAAACAAAAGAAAAATAGGGACAGAAATAAAAGGGACCAATGCGCATGCATACCCTAGCTAAGTTTACTAGAAAAAAGGGAAAACTAAAGATTCAAAATCGAAAACCTAGTCTAACCTAAAATCTGGGTGGGTTGCCTATGTTCAACCCTGTTAGGACAAATCCTGTACCTAACCGACATCCAAGTGCCACTCTAGGTCAGCCCCTTTCACTCTACACATTCGCGAAAGATTCACCCACCTTTTGCCAAATTCCGATGAGGTGAGCCGCCGCCTTTCCGTCCTAATCTTGACTTTAAGCTGATGCTTAAAGTACAAGATCAGTTGGGAAGAGGTGAACTTCTCGCCCTCATGGAATCCCTTCTGACGCGTCGTCCAAATCACGACTCTCATAATCGCTAGTAAGCAACAGAACACATAGTGTTCAGCCTTCGTCAATTGCGACACCACATTGCTACAAACAGAACTGGCTTCCAGGACAAAGAACTTTCCCTGCAGCATGCGAACCATGAGGCCTTCAACAAACTTGCACAACGGCACTACCGTCTTGCACTGAAAAAAGGCGTGACCAATGGTCTCGACTTCCCCAGTGCAGCGACGACAGTTTGGATATTTCTCCAAACCTGCTGAACAGAGTCTCTTGCCGACCCAGAGGGCCCCACGAATCATCAGCCAGGTGAGTGATGCCTCATCGTTATTGAGACATTTCAACCCAGGCGCCCAAGGCCATATCGAGCGAGCCTCCTGCTTCGTAAGACCGAGCTCGTCGATGAGATCACCTTGAACGGACCCCCTGACTAACAATTGATACAATGCCTTACGAGACAACGCCTGGGCGTCGGAGAGGCCATCCGTCGTCCGTAAGAGGAGCTTCAAAGCACTACGACATTCGCGGTAGAAGGCGCACTCGGCACGAGGTCTACGGCCGGCCTCCTCCTCGCACGAGTGCACACTTCTCAGGGATGGGAAATGTTTTCGGACATTTTCTTTCCAAAAGGTGCCCACCTCATCCAATCCGCGACACATTCGTTCTAGAAAGGTAATGCGAAGCATATATTGACGAATCTCAATGCTAGGCATACCCAGACCGCCCTCAGAGGGATGAAGGCAACAGATCTCGCGAGTTACCATAGGGGCCTTGTCTCTCCACAAGAAAGAGAACAAGGTCTGGACTAATGACATTAGTCTGGCATACGGGAGCGGAAGCACAGAAAGTCGGTAAAGGAGGATCGGATATATGTGTGAAACACATACCTCCGCCCTTCCCTTCAGGGAAAGTCTCCTCCGAGACCACAGATTAACCGCGATCTCGGCCTTCCCTTGCACCTCCGACCAATTCATTTCCAACTCGAGATCAGGACCGAACCAGACGCCGAGTATCTTGATCGGCCCATCCGTCCAGAGGAAAGGTCCGGGAAGAGAAACTCCCTTCCACGCACCCAACCGCAAGCCCACAGACTTATCGCGGTTGATCTTGGCCCCTGTCACCATCTCATACCCACTGATCTCTTTGCTGACTTCGTCAATCTCGGCTCTGCTCGACACAAGAACCGAAACGTCGTCAGCATAGGCAGAATACCTGGCTGAGGTGGAAGCCCCAGGCAGGGAAATTTCGCGCAGGACCGGATTCGCCTTCAACTTGCGAAGGAATGGTTCCAACGCAAGAACGTAAAGCAGAGGCGAAAGCGGACAACCTTGACGAATGGAGCGAGACAATACGAAAGGCTTCGATCTTACCCGATTCACTTCCACCAGCGCACCGGGGGTCGCATACAAAAGTCGGATCCAGGAGCGAAAGTCGACTCTGAAACCGGCCGCCGAAAGGACAGCCTCCAGAAATCGATGGTCAACCCTATCGAAGGCCTTGGACTGATCTAAAATTGATCAGCGCGGCTTCGCTGTCGACTTTTTCTAAGATCAAGCGTACCATGTGAAGGTTATCCTGAATAGTCCTACCGTTCACAGCACAAGTCTGTTCGGGGCCAATCAGACTAGACAGGACAAGCTGCAAACGGTTGGCTAAGATCTTCGCCAAAATCTTTAAGTCAGTGTTTAACATCGTTAAAGGGCGAAAGTTCCCTAACCCATCCCCACCGTCCTTGTCCTTACGCAGCAACTTGATCACACCCCTGGTGAAGCGTTGGGGTAAAGACCCCTCCTTCATCCAGTGGTTGTAAATCAGTTCCAGCAAAGGAACAAAAACGTGCGACAACCTCAAGTACACTTCGTAGGGAAGACCATCTAATCCCGGAGACTTATCCAGGCCAACCTGCTTCAGCGCTTCCCAGATCTCCGACTCTGTAATGGGACCCTCGCACCTAGCCGCTTCAGCTGCCGAAAGGCAGGGAAAGTCAGCTAAATAGGCGTCGAACTGAGCAGCGCTCAGACCGGGCTCCCTGGTGAAAAGATCCTGAAAGTAGTCCCGAAACACCTCACATATGCCCGCGTTTGTAGTCACGGTCCGCTTATCCGGCAACGTGACGCATGCGATATGTCGCTTAGACGCGCTTCGATTTTCCTCTGCACGCAGTTCAGCGGCCATATTCGTTGCCTCAGAAAACATTCTTTTTAACCTAGCCCTAACTACCAGAGCTTGATCCTTCTTGATAAGCAAGGAGGACAACTCTGCCTTAGCTAAAGCTATGTCCCCACTAACACGGGATTTCACTGCCCGATTGACTTTATCTTCTAAAGCAGTTTGCGCCGCTAATCTATCTAGATTGAGTCGACGACTAAAATCGGCAGCAAACGATCGGATTTTAGATTTTAATTTGCCCCACCAGGCATTTCCCACAACCGCACCCGTCAATTCCCTTTGTATCATTAGTAAAAGCTGGTCCCGGAAACCCTGATCACCAAAAAGGGAACAGTTCAATTTCCAGTAACCAGCCAATCTAACCTTAGGCCTATCTAAGTTTACACGGACCCGGACAAGCCTATGATCCGTATAAACTATATAATGGAAACTTGGACAGCCTAAGAGCCCTACATCGACTCTCCTAACTAAGACCCGGTCCAGGTAGCTCGCAAGCGTCCCGGGACCGAGTTGCCACTAGTTGTCCAAGTCCATGCTACCTCCCGATGGTGTTCATTCCGGAACTTATCGACAAGATCAAACTCATCGATAAAGTCCCGAAATGGTTTCACATCCCGGTTGTTAGTACCTTGTTTTTGCCCTATACGATCTATATCGGGGTCAAGGACGGCATTCCAATCCCCCGCTAAAACTACCCGACGAGACGTCGTCAAGAACGGCGCGATCTGCCGAAACAAAGCAGGCCGCTCGGAATGGGTATTGGGCGCATAAACCCCAATGAGACGTAGAACCTTATCCTTTATGGTAACATCCAGCACGCAAAGTCTGCCCGCCGGATCCGCGAAGACAAGGGTACAAGCAGCCTTCAAAGACTTGCTCACTAGCCAAGAGACACCCCTCGAACGACCATCAAAACAGGCTGAATAAACGGCGAACCCCTTAGACAGTATGTCCTCACGATCATGAGAAGAAAAACGGGTCTCTTGTATACAACATACATTCACCCCGAGGCGCTGAAGATCACGAGTGAGCCTCGCCATGCGAGACTCGGACCTCAGGCCCCGGACATTTAAACTAGCTAACCAGAGTGCCATTGTCAAGCCGATTAGGGTTGTCCTGCAGGATAGAAAATGGCTGGGGTGAGGACACCGACAGCTCGTCCCATAGATCCGGACGCCATCTCATTTTCGACGGTATCATCTTGAGACAAGCCGCCGATGTCCGAGGGGTAGGTGAGTTTGAGAGCCCTATAAAGGGATGGGTGAACAAAAACTGGGACCCTCCCTTTGAGTTTTTGATCGGTTTCATTTGTTTCTGGGTCTAGAAGATAGGCAGCTGGGGGCACCATTTTGAGTGACGACTGGGCCTCCTCTATCATGCCCCAAATCTCCCGCGTACCCGGGCCAGATCTAATAACAGTCAGGATTCTTGAGGCCGAAGGGAAGTTATTCGGATTCTCCACATCTAGGCCATTTACCTTTTTAAAATTCCAAAGAATCTTCAGATCTTTTGGGTTACGTGTTTGGCCAAAAACCCTTTCTGCTTGATCCCGGGGTACGCGGCAGACGTCTTCCCCTGGGAGATATGGTGGTTTGATTTTTTTCTTTTTCTTGTCGGTAATGGATTGTGCATCTGGACTTCTTAATCTTTTTTTTTTGAGGTGAATGTATGGGAGTTGACATGGGTGTGACATTGGGGGTAGTATATGGTGTCCACCCGGTAGGCGTCCTCACTGGCGAAGGTTTAGAAGAATGACGAGATTTTGCTGGTGAGCTTGATGCAGATTTGGGCGGAGGTGGTTTTATGAAAGTCTTTTTAGATGAAGAAGGGGAAGACGGGGCAGAGGATAGGGGGCCCGGTGCCCCCATGCGATTTTTGACTTTTGCCCCGCTTTATCTCCAACTTTTCTTTCAGTTTTTTCAGGTCCAAAATCTTTTCCCAACTTGGCTCGTTAAGTTTCTGGGCTTTTGTTGCGTTAGTTTCGTAAGACGCCGAGGCGTCGCCCTCGGAGCTGGTAGAGGGAATGGGGCTGTAGGTGACTTTGTCCCCGGTGTCATGTTGGGACTGAAGAACCGGTTTTTGGGTCTTCCCCTTGCCCCTAACTACGAGGCGCCATTCCCCCTCCTCCTTCTCCTTATCCACACTTGTGGCAGGCGTTGGCTTCGGGGGTAATGAGGGTCTGGGCCCAACCGGGGGATTTTCCTCACCGGTCCGCCTCGCAGCTAGGCCCACTACAGGCGCCGCGGATTTTAGCTTCTCGGCCAAGGGGGGATTTTGGTCGCCAGCGACCGGAACTCCAGGGGCCTTCTTTCCTGGGCAGGAGGAGGAAAGGTGACCAGTCTCTCCACACCTCCAGCAAGTTGGTCTTCTACCGGTCACTATGACCGGCATTTTCCGGTCGCCATACTCCAAACAGTTGGGGACGGACTTGAAGGCCTTCTGGTCAAGCATTATATCAAAAGTCCATCCCTCGTTCAAATTGTCGGAGAGAGCCCCTAAAATTTGGCCGAACTGCATAAAAAATGCAGCCAGGAGCTCTCCCGAAATTTGAGGAGGAACTTCGAAGACGGCTACCCTGGTCCGCCTGCGGCCTTCATATTCTGTTCTGATTATGAAATCTTTGGTTATTAATTCCTTTTTCGACATGGCCAGGCAATCTTCTGGGGTGGGTAGCAGAATGTCCCACATGAAGAACCCTGTACCCTTTATTACTCTTTGGGGTTTTATCCCCAGGGACAAAAGTGATTTAATCACAGTGTCTTTTGTGGAGCGACAAATCTTTCTTGTTTTCTTATCCACCACAAAAACGGTCACCATTCTCTTTGCGAACACATCTATTTCCTGGACAATATCGACGAACCCATCTTTATTAACAAGATGGACGTACCCCTTCGCCTTATCCAAGAAATCCGCCATGTTCAAGATACAACTTGGGGGGGACTTCCAACATGAGGGCAATTCCTCGGTGGTCTTAACTTGTGCATCCTTTGGCACTTCTACATTTTTGCTAGTGTCTTTTTTGGAGACACTAGCACCTTTTTTCAAAATTGGGCTAGTATTAGCCTGCTTTTTAGTGGGTTTCTCCGGCGGGTCAGCTTTCGCCGCAGAACCGAAAAGGTCTTTCTTCACATTAGACCGACTGACTTTGGGCTGAACTTCCTGCTTCCTCTTGAGGCGCAGTATTTATTACGTATGGAATAGTCCATTATGTTATTATAGGTAAGGTCCCATACCAAAAACAATGACAATATAATGGGAAAATATACAAGTCTCAAATGAATACCAAAAACAGGCAGATAAAATAATCTTTCACCCGAGTAAAGTCATTTAACCCTAGAACACTAACCATCAATTAAAGTTACACCACTACTAACCATGGGTATGTCATACCCTATTTTGAAAATATTAAAAAGAAATATTAAATATAAATCTTTATTTGAAATATTTTACATTCAAGCACTTCAAACTTTTTACTTTGAGTGAATATTAATAGGAACTGAAAAAACATTATTTAGGTAAGAAAATCAGGTACTGAAAATTGTAATTAAAAATAGGAAAATTTGCGCTGGGTACTATATACCTATGGATAGTGTTCTAGTGTTAAATAAACACATTTTATGAAAACAATGTTTTTTTATGAGTTCCTAGACAAGCGCCTTTTAGATATAAAATGTTTTGGTCGAAGACAAATACCTATAACCCAAGATGTTTATTTCTGTCGGTTTTTTGACTAAATAAAGTTGTTTTATTATTTGCGTCTGCACCTTTTAGTCAAATATAAATTCCTTTAGATTAAATTTCAGGCATGAGATGACGAACTTATTCTAATTTATTTTCACCTGACATTTTTAAGAATATTCGCTTAAATGTTTCATAAAACATAATTTTTAGAATTGCAAAATCACACTTTTTTATATCTTTATCTTATTTTCCTTGTAACTATTCTCTGTTTTACTATAAAGGCGCATCCATACTCAATGGATTTGCTGAATTTAACAAGATATAAAAATCTCTATCGAGTTTCTTTCGAGTTTCTTCTTGAAACTAAACAATGGAAGTTAATGTATATTGAAGAATTCTCATTGTTTATGGTCTCAGTTCAGTAGAGATAGAGGGATGTACCTGTTTTTTATTTCGAAATTAAAAAGAAAATATTAGTACTATCTACAAGTACCGCTTAGTGACTACGAATTCCACAATAAACTAACTTATCTTTCGCACCAGTAAATTGTAAGTAAAACAAAAATTATATCTGCTTCGATTTCTTTGGCCACAGTAAATATGAACGTCGGGTGATTGGAAAAAAATACGTTTTTCTTTTTCTATTCTTGGACACCTAAACTCATTTTTGTTTTGATAGGATATTATTCAATGTTTTTGGCTTCAAGTGATTTCATTTTTTTACCTGGGAAAGTGAATTTGCCACCAGCACAAAATGAATTCTTGCTGTAAATCAATAATCGTTCTAACCACTAACTTGGCATAAAGAAAATACATGATAACACTTTCAAAGTCGTCACTGATGCTGCTTGGTGGTTAAAACAATCTTTTGCAGATAAAAATGGATGCTGTTCCAACAGAGAGAATTCTTTATTTACTTGATAAAAGTGAATAGCTTAATTCCAGAAGAATTGCTTTTTTTAAATGGGTTTTCTACTACTAAAATTGTTAAAAAAAAACATCAGTTTGCATCTTCTAAGATTCGGAAGATAATATAGCATCGAAACTCTTCTTTAATTGAGATCAGTTTTGGGAGCTGCTAATAAGTAGGTGAGCCCCTAATAAGGAAAGACAAATGACAACAATGCTTCAAACTCAGCAGCAGCAATCAAAACATGAGCAGCAGCAGTGAAAATAGGACAGCCAGCGGCAGCAACAATTGCAACCTAATCAGAAGGCAGGTTGAGTTTAAAGCTCCAAGTTCCCTACAGCAAATTGTCCTACGGGACAATGACCTAGTAGCTAAAAGGTTTATGAATTTGGTAACATAGTCGTTGTGAGTTCAAACCCTGGGTCGGTCGAGCAATAACAGAAAAATAATAAAATTAAAATAAAAACTAGATGATATCCGTAGGCATGAGCAGTGGAACGAGAGCAGTCTAACCCCGATTAAATAAAGGGTTCAGTTCAGAATTCTCCGTAGATTACCCAGATCGATATACACCTGAGGAAGGCCGTTGTGCCCTCAGATGCGACAACAAAATGAGGACAATAATCCGAATATAAATAATGTAAATAATGGTAACTCTTCATCCCATTAATTCAGACACATATAAAAAGTTATATAACGTTTTCCCATACACATATATACCGGGCGTAACAACAAAATTTCCAACTCGTGTAACAGAACAATTGTCCATGCCACAAAATGTTTAATATCTAAAAAAACACTAAACTAATAGAATTTCTTTTTTCCAGGTTTTTGGATAAGATATTCAGCCATCTCGACACCATTTGTCGTATGAATCAGTGAAAAACCCTTTGAATCATTCAGCTAGAAAGTGAACAGGTTAAAATCGTTTTGTGTCAGCCCCACTTTGTCTTCTCAACTGAGCAATGGTGAGAGGAAAAAGACAATTGAGGCCTTCAATAATGGTACCGACATTGATATTCTCGCTTTTATATTCAAAGTCCATTCAAGAATCATCAAGAGAACGGTGAATAATTTTTAAAAAGAGGAAACAGTAGAGATTAAAACTGGATCAGGATGTCACAACAGGAAGAGGGGGTCATCATGTCAACTTAGAGCTAAAGAGAGAAATTAGAAAAAATCCAACTCAAATCCTAAGACTTGAAAATGAAATCGTACGTGAAGCCTCTGAGGCATCCTGTTACTTCAGTTAGAAGGTTAAAGAGGATGAATGTCATCTCGAAAAAGGTGTAAAATGGTTATTTGAATGATACTTGAACATTATTTCAATACTTCATGTGCTTTCGATCCTTAGCTATGATTAATTAATGATGAACATGTCATATTCGGTTATGATCGATTTCATCACGATTCTTCTGTTAAGCATAGAGAGTAATTATTTTATTGCTCAAGTAGAGTTCAACAGTCTTATAACAACCTCGGAGAATTCCAGTAAGATATTTCTAATCATTTTTAAGATACAACGGTTCAGAGCTTAATCTAACAATTTGACAAATTTGCTGTTACACGATTTGGACAATTTTGGTGTTACACCCAGTATATCATAAAAATGTATTTTTAAGGTACGCTATATTTATCTGTAAAAGTTCTCAATATTAGAGATAGAGCATATGAAAATATAAAAGTGGACACTTAGGTTAGCAACAAGCAGCTACAGCCTGTTTCCTGGTTGAGCGCAATCTTCAGGCCATGTGTGCTGTATTTTGTATCGACTATATATATATATATATATATATATATATATATATATTAAAGACATTTTTTATGTTTAACGTTCTTTTTATAGATACAAGTATTTAAGTAAATGCTCTGTTTATAATAAACAGTATTAAATAACATTTACCGGCCTGAATGTCCGAGAAATTAAATGTTATTTAATACTGTTTATTATAAACAGAGCATTTACTTAAATACTTGTATCTATAAAAAGAACGTTAAACATAAAAAATGCCTTTAATAAATAAATTGTCGGACTTTGTCCATTTCTTAATGTATATATATATAAATATAAAAGTGAACATAGAAGTCAACACTTAGAGGCGACAGTCTGTTTCATGCTATATACAATCGTCAGGCCACCTATAGATAGATAGATAGATAGATAGATAGATAGATAGATACATAGATATTATAAGAGATTATAATAAAAACATTTTGAAATTGCACACAAAAGCTTTCATGCTTCAACACTATGAATTTACTTCTTCAGGCAATGATAAGCAACTGGTGATTAAATGATTCTTTAAGGAAATTTTTAAAACAAAGTGTTACTTCTTTTCCGAAAGTTAAAGAGGGGGATATAAGGTCAGAATTAAAAATAGAGTTCTGAGTATGTCTTGATTAACCAATTAAATGTCAGATATACAGTAAATAGAAAAGTAAACGTAGGGAAGAGGTGGGTGAGTTATTTTTTCATATCACGATAAACCTGAACATAGACATGGCATCATTGACGATTGCGGAAAATATCCCAGCGACAAATGTATCGTGATATATACATATATATATATATGTGTGTGCGTGTGTGTGTGTATTTCGGCTCAGATTGAGGAATCGGAGAGCCGAGTTCGAATTCCAGTCAAATCAAGTACATTCATTTATGTATACCCTTGGGGAAAGTATTAATCCTCTTCTTCTCCCTCCAGCTATGAGTAAATAGCAGAACAGACTGCGTTCTATAGCCTTTATTGGCAACTGGTCTAGGAGAAGGACAACTCGGAATTCAAAATCTGGTTGTTTGGGGACTTTGTGACACGTAGTGCACGAGTTCTCTGTATTTGGTCCTTCAACAAGTGTAGTTAGTTCTGCACAAAGCCTTCACTTCTATAATCAAATCATATGTGCCGGTGTCTGGGCTGTTGGTTCCTAGAACTGAGCTGCTTGACCCTCATACGACAGTAGAGTCCACCATTAAAGCTACGAAATTACATTAGGAAAGAGCAGCTTGGTTAATAATTAGCTTATTTTGAAGCAAAATATACACTCTAAAAGTAATTCAGTTGCACGCTCCAAAATAAAACAAAATTCAGATGGGGAAACTAAAAAGTATTACGACTCAATCAGTAACGATCTGAAAAGTGAAGAAACCTTTATACGAGGGGTACCCCAAAAGTAATTGTGTCATATAATTTTATTCATTTATTGTTGCATGTTTATATTCTTATCACCTCCAAAGTATTCTCCATTTGAAGCACTGCACCGGTCCAGACGTGTTTTCCATTGTTCAAAGCAATCCTGGAACTCATGGGAAGTTATATTTTTTAATGACTCCATCGTTTTCTTCTTAACCTCTTCCGCATCTGCAAAACGTTTTCCTTTGAAGACTTTCTTCATTCGGGGGAACAGAAAAAAGTCACAGTGGGGGCGAGATCAGGTGAATAGGGACGGTGGGGAAGTGGGGTCATGCCATTCTTGATCAGAAACTGTCTCACACTCAAGGTGGTGTGCGCTGGCGCATTGTCGTGATGAAACCACCACCCTCCACTTTTCCACAGGTCAGGGAGTTTTCGTCTCACCTTTTCTCGCGAACTCTTCAGGGCTTCCAAGTTAAAGGCCTGGTTAACAGTTTGACCAGGAGGAACAAATTCTTTGAAGAAAATTCCTTTAACATCAAAGAAAGAAATCCACATCGTCTTGACATTGGACATCACTTGATACGCTTTTTTTTGGTCGTGGTAACGTTGGATGCTTCCACTGACTTGACTGCTGTTTTCCGGGTCGTAGCCATAGCACCAGCTTTCATCACCAGTGATGACCTTCGAAAAAAGGTATGGATAAACTTCCAGTTTACGACAGGCATCCATTCGTGACTTCTTTTGATCGTCCGTGAGCAAGCGAGGCATCATTTTCGCTGCCACTCTTTTTATTCTCAATTCCACAGTCACAATTCGTTGACATGAACTCCAAGACACACCAGTCAAACCAACAATTGTTCGGCGACGGTCTTCCAAAATTATTTCATGAATTTTCATGATTCTATCAACTGTTCCGGAGATTGAAGGTTGCCCTGAACAAGGCTGGTCTTCCAGTGACAATTGACCATTGCTAAAGCGTTCAAACCACTCATAAACTTGTGTTTTACTCATGAAAACATCCTTGTAAGCCGTTTTAAGCGTGACAACTGTTTCGGCTGCTGTTTTCCGAGGCAAATAACAGAATTTCACAGCAGCACGATGCTCCTTCATTTTCAGCCAAAATAGACGGGCTTGTCACACAGAAAACGATTCCGGTTACTTTTGGGTTCCCCTCGTATTATTTGGAAAGGTGGCATCAATGATAATTGGTGAAGAATCTAGAATCTAATGTAGAAAACTTTAGGAATACAAAAACCACGAGAGAAGAGAAACGATAACGTTTGAGTGAAATTATGAATAGAAATTTGCAAAATTTAAATTAAATGGAGTTTGAAAAAACAAAATGGCAAAATGGGAGCATCATTAAAGACATAATCCTTATTAAAATTCAATATAGGAAATGATCATCAGATTGCATCTAATAGAGAAACTGACCGAAATTCACGTCTAAATGAAGAACGAGTGCCAGGAATAGTGAAAATAACGTAGGAGACATGAATAGGGAGATGATTAATGCAATTGATGAAGCAGCAGAAATAAACAGCAAAGCAAACGAAACTAACAATAACTAAACGACACAATCAAAGTGAATAGAAGAATTAATTTAAAAGCGAAATATCCGCATAAAATGAATAGAGACCAAATTTAAACACAGGCTAATCAGACTAAAGAAACAAAAAAAAGGAAGGTGAACAGGAAAAGAACAAAAGTCGCTATCAGGAAAAGAAATAGCTTGAAGCATGATCCATCTTCAGGATAAACGTTTGCATTAAAATACAGAAAATTTAGGAACAAGTTGTTAAGCCTAACAAATCAGAACTAACGTCTCCTTGCTTAAAAACTAAAGCGAAGAATGAAAAACCACAGATGAACAGCAGATGTTGCCGCTGTAGAGAAAGAGATGACATAGTATACCATATAATCAATGAATGTATCGAATTGTCTCCAAACGAATACAAAAGAGTAGAGCAGTGCAAACTGTACAAAACATTAGATTCGACCATTTAGACAATGTTTTACAATACAAACTAGAAACTTCACCGGAAAATTAACATCACAAATTTCAAGGTTAAAAGAAAAAAATACCAAATCGTAGATGGACAGGTGACAGAGTAAAAGCGTGAATGACAGAAATATCGGAAAATTTCCTTGGAGCTTGTAAATCTTTGAAATATGAAGGATAGAGTCATACCCATAATAGTAGAAGCACTTGGAACCGTGCCAAAGCAATCGAGATTTGATGAGTTGAAGTGTGAACGGGCTGAAGGCGTTCTGCAAGCGAGTGACGAAGTACGAGCTAATATTTCAACACCTCGGTTTCCATGGCGTGAGCCGAAGAAAGTGGCGAAGGATATCGGCGGCAGAATTTTCACTTTTGGGTGGGCCACGGTGAACGGCGAATTCTGACGACCAACGGTGTCAGATAGAAGGACGAAATCATCGCGACTAGTCTGAAGTCAAGTGGTCTACGACGGAAGTGGTATTAATCGACGACGCTGGTCACAGTGAAGGAACCGGAAATCAAAGCGCTACAGCTACAGAGGAGATGGGCGTAATTTTCAAAGACGTTACAGACAATAGCCTTGCTGACGTCGACGAGGATACTGAGACGGGTGCTGAAGATTTGATATTTACTGTTATTCAATACTCAGCGATGAACACTAGGCCTCTATCTGGATAATAAAATGTATGAATAATAATAATAATAATAATAATAATAATAATAATAATGAACACAAAAAATGGTATCATGAAATAATCAAAATATTCTATCGCTCAAAATGTAAGAGCTCCAGATTTGAATCTATTTGATTTGTTACTTGGAATAAAACATTTGAAGTGTTTCTCTATTTTTCCATGTTGGGATATTGCTGTGGTAAAAGCCGGTTACTCTCCATACTAACATGAATGGATAGATTCATTTATGATAAGTAGTCCTGGTTAATTGTCAAAGGAAGAAGAAGATAATACTTTGTCAGTGACTCGTCTCGCTGAGTATTAAATACTACTATAACGACTGACTCTGTCGAGTTAAGTGCTGTGTCTTGCCAGACCCTACATCACAACAGATATGTATCTACACATACAGTATTCCACTCATTTCGGACATTTATCTTCACCTGGTTCGAATAATGTGTGGAAAATACTTAAATTCGAAATTTCAAATAATACAAAGAATATCAAAAGATATACAAGCGAAAGCTTTATGATAAAAACAATAAAAATAAAGATACCAGTTCTAAAATTGTGCAGAAATTGAAAATGCTTAGCCTACATTTTTTACCGTTTGAATAAGATATATAATTTAAGAAAAAACATGACACATGTTGTGACCATCTTTAAAAAATATGATTATCATATTACATGAAACAAGGAAATATAACTCCTCTTGAAAAAATAAACCCTACGGTTAATAATTTGCCTTCAGAGAACTTGATGTAATTGGAAGATGGTTCTCAAGTTATAACAGTTAAAAGGAATCATGTAGCTAGATTTATTTTAGGACAGAAAAGGTGAGAGAAGGAAAGTTTTTTTCATCATAATATGAACAAAGCTTTCCTTTTCTCGCTTGTAAGATACTATACAACGTGTATTCCCTTCATTATAGTTATAGATATTGGTATTGATCACTTCCATGCAAATGCGATACAATTTGAAATCTCGATTGGTTCGAGAGATCGATTTCATAACTCTGTTGTAAAATTATGTTCGCTCATTACTTCATGCATGGGACTTATAATAAATAATTTACACCCAAACAATTCGTCTTCATTCAAATATTTAAGAAAGATTGTTTATGAGTTTGACAAACATTTCACAATTTGTAAAGTTTTAGAATTAATTCATCTCGAATTAAACAAACAATATCTTGTTTTGCTTTACTGTTTAAACAAAATCCGTTTACGTTCCATAAGACGGATTATCCAGCGCAAGTCTGACGAGTTAATCTCCCACGGGTCATAAAAGAAACGTAATAAACGATGTGATTCAGTATATAAAGTCTTGGGTCGTGTCTTAGTACTAAAATCTGTAAACGTAAACTGTCTGACACTTGTGAGTCTTGTGACAACAGGAATTTGATTTCATCTCAAAGACAGTATAAATACAAGAACTTCAACTGTTTCTCGAATTGTTATTAAGGATAAAAATTAAAATCATAAATCAATGTCGTCTTCTCTATTTTATGTTTTCTGAAAACAAATACTTAAATAACACACACACACACGCAAGAGTTAATATTATCCAATATTATCTAAGTTGCTCTTGTCTTATATACTGTCAAGCTTTTATATAAATATACACGGTGTATCAAAAATACTCACGATATGAATATCTTACCATTGTTAAACCGAACACTTCTCACACTAAACACTGAAGACAGACTAGCCACAAATGTACACGAATAACAAATGTTACCTAGCCTACATAGCAACACAGCACCATCTACCGTAAACTTTCTTTAAACTTAACTCAAAAAAGAAGTATTTGCAGACATATGATTATATGAACTTTGGTTCTTGTTTTGGTGTGATGAACCCGCCCAAATGTTTTTAAAAGTATTTTTAATACAACCTGTAATATATATATATATATATATATATATATATATATATATATATATATATATATATATATACTAGCAGAATTACCCGGCTTTGCTTGGGTTTATTCAAAAAAAGATCACGAACCTCATCCAATCTTTAAAGTTAAAATAAAGAAGATTTCAATCTTTAGTGCCTCTAATCTAGATGGCAAAAAATTATAATGACATGAAGTGTAAAAACATTTATAACAGGAGAAAATTGTTTTTTACAGAAGCACAGAAGATACAAAAAATTTGTCAGCAAATGAAGAGTACATTAATCGCAATCGATCTTGGAAAATTGTTGAGCAGAAATGCTTTCTTGACAGCTTTTGCTCAAACTACATCTAAGGAACAACATGCATTGGAAGGAAAAGAAATTCAACAAAGGCTTCTCTTAGCAGCCAAGGCTGAAAACCAACGTTCACAAAGACTGTATAGAATTATTCTTTGCCCCTCATTTTCGACAGCTCGAGTAGCAGTAGTTCTGGCAGCGTTTTTTTCTCGTCTAGTTAACCGTTGCTCATTAGTTTCTGCTGACCTTGCATTAGCTGTACGAATAGCAATTTTGTGTCAGTCTAATTTGAGTTTCTTGTTGTGAAGCGTTTCTTCTCCGTGCTTTCATGTGTTTGGTTGTAGTAGTAGCACACGTCCAAGTGAAGGATTTCGCTTTCTTGGCATTACTGTCAGACTGTAGTTGGAGGGGTTTGGCTAAGCTTTTTGTATAACAATGAAGTAATCAATTAAAAAGCAAGAATATTATACACATTAATGGAAATATAGCCATAATAAATTAAATGCAAGTTTATAAGGGAGACCACAGGAACGTGGTAAACAATTATAAGCAAGCTCGTAAAGTTAGGATTTATCTAAAAATAGACCAACAAAAAAACGATCTAGTGATAAAAATAAAAATTAACGTGCAGCTAGAAACCTACTCACTATGAACGTTAAAACGTACACGCTAAGTTTAGCATAATTATAAATGAATCGAAAGAGGGTCTTTACGTAATTATAAGTGCATTTTTCAGAATAAAACTGTCAAAATATCAGGGCTCAAGTTTCCAAATATATGAGTAAGTATTATTTAAACGCTGATTAAAAGATGATAAATAATTAATTAAAAATTGGCATTTACGCTTAAACTTTTTTAATAATATGATTTTCACAAATTTAAAGTATCAAAAATTCAAAATATACATGCATGAAGGCAGCCTACCTTTTTACTGGATGACAACTTTGATGTGAATGAGATTTTTTGCATTTATTTCATCACACAGCACTAATGAACACTACACGTGAAGCAAAATTGATACTACACACTACATAACTCGCTCGATCATTGCACGTGGAGCAAAATCAATTGTACACACTACACATCTCAATCGAACTCGCACACGCGTCTTGTACCTATGTGCACTTCTCTCATCGGTGCACACTTTCGTTTGCACTTTTTTTTTTCTTAAGGAAGTATATATTTTTTGCTGTCAAGTTAATGCAAACTAAACTATTTCAGTACCAAAACGGGAAATCCATGGGAAAAACTGATATTTTTCATAATGTATTTATGACACATGGGGTGTCAGTTTTGATTTTGAGTTGATTGATCTAAACACAATGTATGTGCAAATTTTCATCGGAATGCTGCTAACCACTTCAACTGAAAGACTTATGGGGCAGCAATGTGTTCATAGTTCATCTTGGGGGACCCTTATGTAGTTTTCAAAATCTGATAATCGTTTTTTATTCATTTTAAGATTGTAACATACATGTAAAATTCCGTCGAAATCGAAGGAATTTGAAAATTTGGGGTCCCTTTGGTTCACCCTAGGGATCCCAAATTTTGATAGTAATTGAAATAATGAAGGACATCTTTTTAAGTTTTCTATTTAATCGACTTTATGGCCAAGGCTGTAGACGTAATTGAAAATTTCGGGGTTCCCTGCTGGTCCCCTAACTCGTGTTGATTTTCAGTGAATCCCAAGTGACTACTTTAGTTACTCGATATAATCTCAATATGTACTGAAATTTTCGTTGAAAGTGGGGAATACTGCTACAAAATACACTTGAAAAGCAACTGAGGCATCAAAGGGTTTATAGGGTCATCCTGGGGGGAGGGCTTATGCATTTTTAAAAATTTGACAACCGATTTCTATCTCATTGTAAGAGCGTAACAAACATGCAAAATTTCATCAAAATCGAAGCAATTTGAATTTTTGGGGGTCCCTTTGGTAAACCCTGGGGGTCCCAAAATTAATATAGCGTATAATAAGCGTGATTTTTGAAAAATGAGTAATTTTTTGCCCAAGCACATCCAGTATCGAGTACAATTGATGTTCCAAAATTGGTGGAAATATGCCTTATGGTTCTCGAGTAGTTCGCGAACACACACATACACAGAGTTTTATATATATATATATATATATATATATATAAAATATATAAGTGTTTGTGTGCGTGTGTATCCTGATTCAAGCATGTTTCAGTAAATAATGTAGATATTATGTCGAGTTATTTTTATAATAATCCTTTCTAGTTCTCTAATTATCTTCTTGATGTTGAGATGAAATTCATCAAATAAGGTGTCGTAGTTTTTGTTAACTCAAGTAATTTCGGTCTCCTCCGACATCATCCTCAGGGGTGAATTGCGAAGACAAACTTAATGTAACTGTAATTATAGCAGAGCGCATTCGCGTGCGTTTGCAAAAATGGCCATGACAACGATGACAGTTACATTAAGTTTGTCTTCGCAATTCACCCCTGAGGATGATCTCGGAGGAGACCGAAATTACTTGGTTTAACAAAAATTACGATACCTTATTTGATGAATTTCATCTCAACATCAAGAAGATAATTAGAGAACTAGAAAGGATTATTATAAAAATAACTCGACATAATGTCTATATTGTTTAATGAAACATGCTTGGACATATATATATATATATATATATATATATATATATATATATATATATATATATATATATATATATATATACGCCTGTTAGTATTTAGATAGATAGATAGATAGATAGATAGATAGATAGATAGATAGATATTGAGGTCAAAACCCAGAGGTGACAGTCTGTTTCATGCTAAAAGCAATCGTTAGGCCGTCGGTATTATTTTTTTTGTTCGATAATTAGTATATACAGGTAAGTGGTTGTTGTGTTCCGAATTATTCTAAAGGCTATTGAGTAGGAATAATTGTCGATCCGAATGTAGTTTTAGGGCTATTTATTATGTTTTAGGTAACGTTTTTATTTATTATTCATTATTTTATTGTTGTTTGTTATTACTGCGTCTTCTTGTGTTTATCTGTGCGTTACAACCGTCAGCATCCACCAAAATAACCATTAGAATAATAGAATAGACTACCCACAATGCAATACGATAGACTACCCACAATGCATAACTGATCTGTATATATAAATAGTCAAACAAAAAGTCAACACTCATGGCCTGATAATTGCGTTTAGCATAAAATAGACTGACTCCTCTTGGTGTTGACATCAATGCCCACTTTTATATTTACATTCGCTCTGTCCCTGATATTGATCACTATTACCCCTAAATATAGCATACCATAAAAGTATATTTTATCATATATATATGTGTGTGCGTGCATGTTTGTGTGTTCTTTAAATATCTGTCTTTCCTGCAGGATTTATTTGCATTAAAACAAATTTAATTAATTGGTGTATTTTCAATTAAAAAAAAAAACAGATCGAAGAAATTATTTTTTCTCAATACATTTCAGGGTGATACCCCGATTTTTGTACAAGATTGCTACGTCCATCATCAATTTAACAAAACCCTCTAGCAAACTACATATGCCAAATATATTATTTACTAAGCTTAGAATATGTTTTCGTAAAGTTCAAAAGCATTGGCCAAAGCTAGAACTCATTCAATACTAATGGTCAACCAGATTAGCTTGCAAACGTTTATCCCGTCTTGAGGTCCCCCAGATGACAAACTTCAAATGGTTCCAAACATTAAGATATCTACAGAATTTTTTTAATAAAGAAACTTAGACACCGCCTTTTCCTCGTACATTATTTCTAGTCTCTAAGACTATAGATTGCCACCGAGATTTCTATATGGCGCTACCCAGAGACAGAGAGAAAACCTTGGGGAGTAAAGTACATGCTTTCTTGATATAGTTTGCTTACGATTCAGAGAATATAAATGAAAACTGATATTGTGTTTATAATTATAAGCACGTCATTGACCTTGGACGCAATCATATCGTTCGAAGTAGCCATAATATTAACCCAGAAATTGATTTCAAAGAGGCAAAGATATCGAAATAAATGTGTAATCTGCATTTTATATGGAATTCATTTCTTAGAAGTAGTTTATTTTAGATGGGGAGATTTTACTTCAAAAAATACAAAATTAATATGTTGTCATTGAATAATACTCAAATTCCCTGTTGTAAAAACAGTCAGTTCACATTTCTTTAGCGCCAATACATATATACGTTTAAAAGTTGATATTTTGTCCAATATTGCATTATCATAAGTCTATAGATTCTACGGAATTTCGTTCTTTAAATAAACTCTATATTTAGAGAAGAAATCGCTTTGATTTCTATTATACAAGAAAACAAAATACCTGCATGTATAAAGAGAGACCTCCTTGGAATGACCCATTAAACTCCGTAGTAACATAAATAAATAAAACGGATTATAATTTTCCTTTTAAAAATACTGTCTTAATAAAGAAAGAAAGAAATTAACAGAATCGAAAATTGCAAGAAAATACGTAAAAGGAATATTAATTGAAAACCAAAATACTTCTTTATATCACCAATATCTGTAAAACCTATTCTTAAAGATCTAACCATTTGCAGATTATGTAACAAAGAATTACACAATTTTAATACTCAGTTAAATTACATTTTAAAAAACTAGAGATATACTCATACGCCATGAGCTATACGAGTGACGTTCATACCATGAAAAGAAAGAATAGAATTTAAAACTTGAAATATGCTGTCGCATCAATCCACGACTAAAATTTCTGATGACGTTAAATAAATATTGCGACCTTTTCTGCCTGTCATCAGCATGGCTGATGCTAAATTTGTCCATTAAAATGAACTAGAGCGACTATATTGAATCAATTGCTACCTCTACTGCTAGGCAAGTTGGTTCACTGTGTCATGCCAGACAATTTTTCTTGTCAGAATCCATCTTAAATATTTAAAAATCTACCATTCGTCCTTGCATTTAATACTGTTGCCATCTCTAGTTTGCTCCTCCTGTACATCTCGAGATTCTTGACAAAATCTAGACAAGGGTCTGAAATACAACTGATTTCACTTTTTCACTGACGTGACACGGCTTCCCTCTGTCTTTTCTATAAATATTATTGATAATTTCTATGCTGAGCTTTTTTTCCTGATGCCCCGACGACATGAATTTAAGCGAGCTACTAGATTCACAACAACGATTCGTCGTTTTACTGTTGGACTAGTTGGATACAACCACCACTTCTACTCTAACAGCTTCTTTTCTCGCGCTTCCCATCATTTGAACTCCCTTCCGATTTCTTGCTTCGATGATAACTAAAATCTCGAAAAATTAAATGCAATGTCACTAGTCATTTTCTGTCTTCTTGGAACCTGTTCCTTTTTTTTATCTTTTTCTCTATCCATACCATTTTCAATTTTCTCGTTTGCATTTACATTCACTCTGTGTAACCCTTTGCATTCTAGTGGCATTGTCATTTTTCATAGGATGAAATGATTTTTAAAAATGTTAAATTTATTATGTGTGTTCCTATTTTAATCCATTTTAAACTTACTGTCTGATACCATCTATATTTTCAGCTCCTTATTATGAATCAAAATACAAGCTGTGATCTAGAATTAAAAATATCTCAAATCAACCAAAATGACTTTCCATAGCGTCCAACGTTCTCTCCATTTGCTTTGTAAATCAGCGTAAATAAACACTTTAAAGGTTTCTGTCTGTGAAAATCTTCACACACAAACATATAAACATACACACAACAATATTACGTATTAATGATTAACTAAATGCATCAAGATTTCACGCTTTTTTGTATAAACGAGAAGAATGGTCAGTGAAAGGTTTCTTGTTCGACATTCAGTAAACATACTTAATAAATAATTTATCAAATATTATCGACCTTTATGGCCTTAATGCTTATAAATTGAGCACGGTTCAAATGGGTGAAGTATATGAACGGCTTGGTTTTCTTCAAAATAAATACTTTAGACTTTTGTAAATTGTTTAACTTATAAAACTCAGCAAAATTTCAAGAAGAGCTTCCTGCCGGTTTTTAAAATCAATAATCAAATTTTCTTGTTCACAGTGACTCTCTAATTTTTTAATAGTTTCATTAAACTAACTGCAAATTACAGTATTCAAAAACATTCTGATAGACTTTAAGATCGATAATTATATTTACGAAAAGTTTTCCAAAACGTGCGCCAAAATGAGCGGCATTAAATTAATCATTTAGTTTATTTACGTAAGATTATTTCGCCTAGATAATTGGGTTATTGACTCACAATAGCCAAAAGTAAATATCAGTTGCATCATGGAGATGAATAAGGAATGAAGAGAAAATAAATAGATAAGGAGGAACAAACAGAATATTTCAAGGAAAAGTAAGGCATTTGTACTTGTAATTTGTTCTTCACAGATAAAGGAATACACAGATCAAATTTTCAACCTATAAGTGCTTCGCTTCTTTTGGCAAAGTGCTAGATGCTTTAATAGAAAACACACACACATATATATATATAAATAAAAAAAATGAACATTCAACACTCAGAGTCGACAGACTGTTTCATGCTAAACGCAATCATCAGTCCACATGCGTTATGTTTTTCCTCGACTATTTCTATATACAAAACACAAAAAATAAATCTCGCCAAAAATGTCATGGAAAAGAAGGAAAAGTACATCAGCCTACAACAATCAATCCAAAAACTGGAAACTCTGCTTGGAGCAAAAAATATCTATCATTACCTTCCCAGACCAAAGCAAACTACTAAATAAACGATCAGAACTCATCTCACTATGCAGACACGAAGACAAATTTTACTACTTTAATTAAAAATCGAAAACTAAAAAGAATAAATAAAAATAAATAAAATAAAAATAAAAAGTAAAATAAATTAATCCAAATAAATAAAGTAAATAATAAAGAAATTAGCAAACCACTCCCGATAAAATAACCGTTAGAATAGTCTACCCAGAATGCAATAGATTACTCACAATGCACCACTGACCCGTATATATAGAGGAGAAAAAAGACAACGCATGTGGTCTGATGATTGCGTTGAACATGAAACAACCTGGCGCCTCTGAGGTTTGACTTCAATGTTCACTTTTATATTTACATACGCTCTATCTCTGATATTGAGCACTTTATCCCATGAATATAGCATAAAAATATTTCTTCATATATATATATATATATATATATGTGTGTGTATGTGTGCGCGCGCGCGCACGTATGTGTTTTCTCTATTTTTTTTTGGTTCTAAATATTGGCATTTGGAATAAAGTTTATTTGATTCAGGTTATGGGATTTTATTTGATCTTTTTTCTCATGAGGTAAATGCAATGTTGAATGGTTTTCTTTTATTTTCTGCATTTGGAAATGGTTACTAGAATTTTGTTCAGTTTATATTTTTTTGTAAATGTAATGACCGCAGGAAACAACGTCTTCGTTGGCAGAAATATTTTATCTTCTTCACTTGAACCAATCGATCCATAAAGCACGCAATATCAGGAATACAGACAATCACATACGAGTTACGCTCAAAAATAGATAAATATATACTCATCTCAGATGTTATTATGCAAATCAATGTTTTCTCAATAATATTGGCATTAAACAACCGTTGGTAGTAAGATCTTCCTGACATATTTACATTTATATTACAAATATTTCATGCAAATTTCAGTGTAAACTATCTGCTTTTATTAGAAATATTTACAATAACTTATTTAATGATGTTAGATTTTATTTTGCAACTCGATGGGTTTTTCATTATATATTGTAAATAACTAGGTATAATGATATATTGATTAATATTTAATTTCATAGGATTATTGACATTGGCCGTAAGGCTGGTATACGCCCAACAGAGAAATAAGATAGAGCAAGATTATGAAGTTATTAGCAATTGCAATATTTGGAATATTGCGAAAACTTTGAATAGAAATCAGAAAACAATCCGAAAAGAAATCGGAAACATTGGCAAGATAAGATTAATAATTGGCTTTGAGAATGTCACAAAATAAGATTTGAGAAAAAAAGAAGACTAGACTATCCATCAAGAAAATATTTGAAGTCTCCGATGAACATGTCATCTTAGCTGTGTATTTTGGATCAATGACATTAAAAAATACATTTTCTTCACACGCATTTAAGTGGAAATAACGTTTTTCTTTCGATATTTTTGCCAGATAGAATTTAAGCAGCCGATCTATTCTCTGGCCATTTTTCAAGTGAACGCTGTATTCGATTTTTAAAATTTGTTTTTCTTTTCTTTGTTGTTACCTTTTACTGAGACATACGGGTACATCAAAAATCACTATGTTAAGTTCAAAGTTTAAGTTCAATGGAATGTCAAAGTATATATTGGATGAAAGTTTCTCCATAACAAATATGAAGACGTTAGCCTGAAAAATATTATGGAATAAATAAATTTTAGATAATAAATTAATGCTGAAAAATATTTCAGTTTAAATAACTTGTGAAAATCAAGATAATAATGCGAAAAATATACAAAATAAGGATAATATTGCACTGTGTGGCATCAGACAGTAGACGAAGATAGAATATATCAGGCGAAACAGTTTGCTAAAAACCAAAAAGGAAAGGGAATTCTAGAAATATGTGGAATAATGAAAAAATTAGAGTTTCCAAAAACGGCAGAAACAATTTTAAGTTTTCTGTAAATTTAAAAATCGTTCACGTTACACGGAAGTCATTTTTAAAATTACTTTTCTTTTCAATTGTATTGACGCTTCTATGATCGGTAATAAAAGAGAAAATTGAAAACTTTGATGAAGATTATAGAGAGAAAACTATTCAAACACTCAGGTGCTTTTATAGTTTCTTCCAAAAGGTAGAAATCCATATAAAATACCTTGAATAATTATATTTTCTTTTCTGGGTTTTATAAAATGTCAATAAAACTTATTTGACGTTGAGAGTTATTGATCAGTATCAAATATTATTATTATTATTATTATTATTATTATTATTATTATTATTATTATTATTACTGAGCGAGATAGAGAGAGGATCAGCACGCCAAGATTGTGACAATGCTGGGATACAAATATACGATGCCCAATGTACCCCGAATGACACCCAGTCTGATAAGTATAGGCCAAGCATCACAGCCAAATGTGAACGATATGCTGACAGGTTTTGATAAGAGCAGCAGATTACCGTCTAGGTGAGGCCCAGTCAGAAATATCTTCAGTTCAGGTAATCCTGTTCACTCAGATGTCTTCAATTGCGGTATTTCCAACTAATGTTGGCTGTCTCATCCTCCAAACTTAAAATAATAACCCTTTCGTGACTTGGCCACGAGGGTCCCCAATTACTTGCTGTCATGAACAGAAATACACAGTTCGTTTAACTGCTCACAGGGTTCATTCTCAATTGGTTACGGTCAGGCAACTTTTACAGGAGCGGATGTTTATTGCAGACGTTTTGATTTCATTATCTATTATTATTATTATTATTATTATTATTATTATTATTATTATTTCTTTGGATTTCTATTGTATACACATTTCGTTCAGGGTCCCAACCAGATGCCTGTGTTCAGAAATGTCTTCACGACAATTTCCTCTGATTGTTGTTGCAAAAAAAGACAAAGATCACACATATTTTAAATAAAGCTCTTTGTAATGTGTGATTTGTACATGTGAGTACAATTTTTGTATTTCTTTAAGGCATGGGCTACCATGAATCTCTTCAATTAGTATATCGGAACCTTTTCCAATCTATCCGAGGACTCCAACTACAACTAAAATTATTGAGGTCCATATTTGCCACATTTTATTATTATTATTATTATTATTATTATTATTATTATTATTATTATTATTATTATTATTTGAACTTTGTGGACTGAAGCTACAGAATCATAAAAACTGTACGAGATAATAGAAATCACATCACTTGAGAGCAGCAGGAACAATAAAAAGGGATATCATTTGTAAATCAAAGAGAAAATAAGGATATAATCAAGATGCTGGCGTTCAACACTACTTGAAACAAAAGGTTAGAAAGGAAACCTCTATCAATACTTGAAAGTGGGATAACAGTTACTCGACTTGAGGAATCTATTTTCATGAAAAAAATTTTAAGGGTAAGATTCTATAAATTTCAACCGACAGAGCAAATTAGCAAATGGACTAATTAAATAGCAATTTAAATTGTTATCTTACAGATATTTTTCTTGTTCATCTTCAAATTTGTTTGAATTCTGTAATGAGTTATTTAATAATATGCGAGTAAAATGGCGACTACCGTTTTTTACATAAGTGATACTTCGTAGCTTTAGAGTAACTTAACATTTTTTGTATCTTTCACACCTTAAATACTGTCATCACTATTTTGTCAGTCATAACAATTTGAGAGATTTTCCTTAAAAATCAATATAGATTTGCTGAAATAGTAAATGGTGAGATTATAAAAAACCTTTGGCATTCAATGACAGAATAGTTAGCATTATTGTCGATTGAAATTTATACAATCGTTCTCTTAAAATAGTTTTTCATAAAAGTAGAATTCTCAAGTCCACTAACAGTTATCTCTCTTTTAAATATTGACGGGGTATTTTTCCTAACATTTTCGTTAAAGTAATGTGGAAAGTCAAAAATTTGTGTCAGTATTTGTGGTGAGATGGAAACGTACTAGGAAGAGGAAAAAAGTCAAACAATTATGTCCTGACCCCCAAAAGAAGAGGTATTGAGCAAAATTTCATGGAAAAATTAGCTCAGGAGGAGGTGTTGCAATGGAATATACCACATCCCCTATCGCCTTTGTGGGCTGATTATATTAGTATATATATATATATATATATATATATATATATATAGTGAGTACATGATGTACCTCGGGCTTACTTCGGCAATTAGTTCGAAATTCGTCTCGAGCTAAGCTAGTCGAACTCTCTGTCTTCGGGCAGAGAGGAACCCAGACGAGGCTATGCCGAATGGCAGAGTCTCGTCTGGAGGGGTAGACAGCTATCCGACTCCGTTTTTTATGGGGTGTACGGGTAATTTTTTACCCGAGCCTACCAGCACAGATAATCCACGTCAAATTCGGCCTTGTGCCACAATGTTGGCAAATATCCTTGCTTCGGCAATTAGTTGAAGATTCGTCTCCAGCTGTGCGAGTCGAACTCTCTGTCTTCGGGCAGACAGGAATCCAGACCAGGCTATGCCAAATTGCAGTCTCGTCTGGGGTGGTAGACAGTTACCCGACTCCGTGTATACGAGGTCTCCGGGGAATTTTTTCCCGAGCCTATGTGCTCGGTTTTACCCCTCATTAAAAATGGCCTTGTGTCACATCCTGCCTCGCAGGGAGGTAAGGTAAATAACCTTGCTTTCAGGAATTACTAGCCTGCCACCCGATTCCCTGTCTTTCAGTAGTGTATTACAATAAACCTCTCTTCTTTCATCCACGTGCGTGCTGCTGTTCCTTCACCCGTTTACCACCTTTATCTGTTTTTAACCTCATTAAGCATATAACAATTTGTCTTCTAGTTACATGTGCTATCCATTTTACTTGTTGCTTCTGTTGCAAATCTTCAAATGGTGTGATTTTCTACAGCCCCAATCTACGAGACACAACGAAGGACAGTTCTCTTAAAAACGTAAAGTGATCATTCACTTAAAGCCATTTTAATCATTGATCTGAGAAAACGGTTGGATATAACTGATAGTTAAGACATTTCTGAGTGTGTTGGATGCCATTCATGACATTTATATGGGGCGAGTTCTGACATGCTATTTAAAATCAATCCTCCAAGTAAATTTTGATTCAAAGACAAACACAATCCTTTTGGTAAATAGATGACTTTTAAGATCTTCAAGCTGAAAAATTTATTTACTATTAGTAGTTATTAGTAGTAGTTTACTATTAGTAGTTATAGTAATCGTCCTCATGGAAGTAGTAGCCATTATTGCTGCTGTTGCTATTATTGCTTTGTTTCTGACATAAGATATCGATCAGTAGATCGAAGCTATACGTGATAGGTCACAGATATTGATAGGTCACAGAGACTAGAATATTCGAAAGATTGCTTTTTTCGTTAAATGTCAAAATATCAAAAGTTTATGTAGTTTAATTTTCTGTGATTAACGTATTTTATTTATCATTTACAACGTAAACATTGCCATCAATATTGATTCCACCTCTATTTCAAATGTTTTCGCAAAAATTATAAAGATACACATAAACAGAATAACACTACGACATTTAAAATAACAATCCTTTCATTCCTACACATTTTTTAAATAATTTTTGTATATTTCTTAATCCATTTTGTCGATTTTAACCGATCTCGTCTTTGGTCAATAATGTGAAATAATGTGAAACTTTAATGAAAAAAAGTAACTGCCAGAAGAATTCGAACTCGCATTTTATAGCCGATCAGCTTTTCTTTTATGATCAATGAATCCCTAATACACTAGTGAACATTTACGGTTAGGTAGGGGGCTCATCTTATAAAAATTGTTATTTCCACTTACCAATTATTCAAATTCACAAATCCTATGATCTTAAATCAACAATACTTTAAAGTATTATAATGATATTTTTATATTATTTCTACTAGTCGTACTAGTAGTTTTATTGTTGCATTATTTTATAAGGTTTTTGTTTTCTTTCTCTGAGATAACAAATCTGTTATTCGACCCTAGGCTTAATAAGCTACAGAGGCTAGAATAATTCGTGCAATTCCCTGCAAATCCAATGTCATCCTAAGAAAGGTCAACACAGTTCGAATTCCTACGAACCACGCCTGTTGTTAATAAAAACAATAAGCAAAAAAGAAGCAATAATGTCACCGTGAATATCGGACTTGGATAGTTTATTCCTGGCATGCACTCGGTGGCCGTTACCTATTCTCTACTTCTCACTCAAAAATCTACTCAAGTGTTAATAAATTACTTTGTTTTTCCCTTAGGAAATAACTGTCTGTTACTCTTTACACGTGATTCTCTCTCTATACAGATGAAAACAATAACTGATTAGATATTGGAAACTTCGTTGACCTATAGAATTTCGCTAAGCAGGAATTGGCATTCCAATTTTGAAAATGGCTTAGAGAACACTTGATTGGTTATTGCCATATATTGTTATACATTTCAAGACGATAAATTTCTCAACCTCCCATAATATTCACACTATCACCCCTTTTTAATCCTGTTCTTATTAAGATGGAATGGCTTGCCTTGTTTCAATATCTCACCATTACTTTGTTACGATACCTGACGAATGACCAAACAAGACCAAGTTGATTGGCGTTTAGGACAGAGACAAGAAATTCTTCAAAGCGCCGCGTTCAAGCGGATTTCTAATCAAATTTTTCTTTTCTTTTTCCTTCTTTTACTCATCTTTCTAATTTATTTTCCTTCTCGTTTTTCTTTCATATTCTCTTTATCTTTTCTTTCCGTCTTTTTCGTTTTCTCTTTTTCATACACAATCACGCACACATATAAATATATATATTGTGTATTTAGGAAGCAATCCCTCTTTTATACAAGCTTCATTAAATCAACTGAAAAGGTACTGCGAATAAGCTTTTTATTTAATTTTTCTAATGTTCGTATAAATGTCTTCTTTTCTGGACATAAAATATCTCGAAATTGTCTAAAAGCTATTCTTTTAGCCATTTTCAAGGATGATTTTTATTTTTATATTTATTCTTAACTGAATGTATGTTTTTTATGTATGTATCTAGATTGATATGAATTTGTCTCCAAACACGGTCAGCACATTGTGGACATGTTCATAGTTGATGTTTTGAGTGCTGACTTTTTACTATCGTTGCTCCCATTATTTTTAGTCTTTTTTGCATACGGATGAGGTTATTATATTTGTATTTTCTTCAAATATGTTGCAGATTTTATGAAACTATTTATTTCCTTTCTCCTTCTTTTATTCATTCATTATTGTTCCTTCTAATTTGTTTCGTTTCTCTTCTCTCTTTCAATTTCTCTTTCTCTCTCTCTCTCTCTCTAATACCCACACACTCATATATATATATATATATATATATATATATTGAACAATAAAAAAATTAAAAAATTAAAATCTTTAGACACACTGGGTTGTAGATTAATATTCTTTCGTTTTTTTATTATTATTCCATTTAGATTCCTCGACTAGTTTCGACCAAAATGGCCATCATCGGGAGGAGAAATATTTCTGCTTGCTGGTAGCAGTAAACTACAGAAATGAATGTCTTGATGGAGAAAATGAACTTTTGTCTGTAGTTTTCATTTGTTTTTTTATTTTTTTATCTTTTTAAAATGAATCTTTTAACATTCCTTGTGTTGGTCAAACAGTTTCTTTTAAGTTGTTATTTGAGATAAGTGCTGGATAGATACATGCTGCTATGTATACTCTGGTCAGTTTGGCAGTTTTATTGGGCCTGGTGAGGGGATGTGTCTCTGTTTAGTGTTTGTGTTATCATTTTGCTCATTAGGGAGTGAGTGAATATGATGTGTGTATGTGTGTATATTCGTGTGGGTGAGTGTATAAGTGTGAGGCCTCCACACCTCCGTAAGCATGTATGTCTTGTGTGGGTGAGAAATGTGGGTAGGTTTTGATTTGTTGAGTTATATATTCGTACTACTCTCTATATATTGTTAAATTTATGGTTTAGCCCGTCTGGATATTTTGTTTTTAGACGTTGTATCCACTTATTTTCATGGGACTCTAAAATCTTTCTAATGTTATCTGCTCTGAACTTTTCTATTCTCTCAATTATAGTGAATTTGGCATGGGTTTTGAAATCATGTTTTTCCAGGCGGAAATGTTGCTCTACAGGTAATAATTTTTCAAAGGGCATATTTTTGGCCGAGTCCACGGGCTCGGAGATCCCACGTTAAACCGGCCTTGTGCCACATGATATCTTCGTAGGGGGTGGGGTGACTAAATACCGTTCCGTCCGAAGTCGGGCGACCGGCTGATCGGTTGAACTCTCTCCCTTCGGGCGGGGAGGAACCCGAACGAGGCTACGCCGAAGGGCGGAGTCTCTTTCGGGAAGGTAAACCGACCCTGAACCCGCTTATACGGGTTCAAATGGCATATTTTTGACCGAGCCCACGGAGATCCCACGTTAAACCGGCCTTGTGCCACATGTCGGGGGGTGACTAAATACTGTTCAGTCTGAAGTCTGGAGTGAGGTCAGTCAGGAGTCTGTCAGTCAGTCAGAGCGAGCGAGTCAGTCAGTCGAGTCAGAGGCAGTCCGAAACAGAGTCACGTTCAGACAATTACTACTAAACCTGATTGTTCGTACTAACACTTTCTACTTCACTGTATATATTCCTGTTTGTAATATATCTGTGTTATTCCATATCCTCCTTCGAGTTCTTCTCTATTGGTTCTATCTTGGACTATCACCCTGGTACAAGGAACCGGACCATGACAACTAGCAGATTTGCCCGCTTGCTATCGCTTGAAATCTTTGAAATAAAAATTTTAAGTGAACATTTCATTCATACATTGGCTTGTTATATTTAAGTAAAGTTTTACAAATAGGTGCCGATTTGTTGAAGGCCAAGTAAATGCAAATTTTCTGCACTATATAAGACGATATTCGTAAAAAGAACTATTTTTATATGAAAATGAAAACAATACTCGAATAAAAGAACAGTAATTAAGGACAGTTAATTAATGAAATAAACTTTTTTTAAATCAAATCTCTAAATGATGGCTTACAAAAAAAACAATTACCAAAATATGCTTTGACAATGACAAGCATGAAGAAATTTCCTGAAAATGAATAAATGTTACAAACAAAAAAGTATTTCGTTTTTTTGCAATATCAAACAAGAAAATAGTCTCTCAAAACAGCTTAACAATGACATGCAAAAAACATATCCCCAGGAAAAAAAAGGATAAAAGCAAATAAGAGATTTCTAAAACTTTCTCTGATAATGACCAGCTCCGGCCTTAAGCCGATTGTACCGATTGTTCTTAATAGGGTGCCACGCCCAAGATTACTCACTCTAGGGTAATCTACTCTCGTCTTGTCAAGTACACACAAAACATTGCAACTGTAATATATTTACAGAGCAGATTTTACAGAGAAAAATAATAATTATAATTTCTTCTGAAATCTTTAAAGATCAGTCGTGTTTCTTTATACTGTTTATATATAAAACTTATTTTTACCGGTCTCAAATTAAATATGGTATTTGCAATACCAGGGAATCAATTAAAGCGTACGTACATATATGTTTAACAAAGTCTGTCTGGCAAAAACAAAAAATTTCATGAAATGCAAGATAAAAATAAACTGGCAAGAAAATGAAATTGTTGCGACATCCGGAATAAGGAAAAGGATTGTCATTGTTTGTGGCAAAACATGTAAAAACAAATTGTTGCTAAATCCAGAATAAATATATTCATTATCATTATATGCGGCGAAAACATACAAACTGAAGTTGTTGCTAAATCCAGAATAAGGAAATACATCATTATTAAATGAAATTGTTGCTACTTCCGTACTAAGAAATGCGCTATCATTATTTGCGGCGAAAAAGTAGAAAATGAAATTGTTGCTAAATCCAGAATAAGAAATTGTATTATAATTATTGCCGCGAAATAATAGATACTGAAATTTTTGCCGAATCCAGAATGAGGAAACACTTTATCATTATGTGGGGAAAACATAGAAAATGAAATTGTTGCAATTTTCAGAATACGGAAATGCATTACCATTATTTGTAGGGAAAACGTAGAAAGTGAAATTGTTGCTAAATCCAGAATAAGGAATTGCATCATCATTATTTGCGGCGAAATCATAGGAAAAGGACTGTTGCTAAATCCAGAATAAATATATGCATTATCATTATTTGCGGCGACTATATAGAATTTGAAATTATTGCTAAATCAAGAATAAGGAAACACTTTTTCATTATTTGCTGCAAAAACATACAAACTGAAGTTGTTGCTGCTTCCACAATAAGAAATGCATTATTATTATTTTGGGCGAAAACATACAAAAGGAAATTGTTGCTAATTCCGGAATAAGGAAACGCATTATCATTATTTGCAGCGAAAACATAGAAAATGAAATTGTTGCTTCATCCGTTATAAGGAAATGCCTTATCATTGTTTGCGGCGAAAACATAGAGAAAGAAATTGTTGCTAAATCCAGAGTAAATATATGCATTATGATAATTTGCGGCGACAACATAGAAAATGAAATTGTTGCTAAATACAGAATAATGAAATGCCTTATCGTTATTTGCGGCGAAAACATAAAAAATTAAATTGTTGCTGAATGCAGAATAAGGAAATACTTTATCATTATTTGCTTTGAAAACATAGAAAATGACATTGTTGCAACTTCCGGAATAAGGAAATGCATTATCATTATTTGTTTCGAAAAAAAACGATAATGAAATGGTTGCTACATAGGGAATAAGGAAATGCATTTTATAAAATGAAATTGTTGCTAAAGCCAGAAGAAGGAAACACATTATTATTATTTTTGGCGAAAACATAAAAAATTAAATTGTTGCAGAATCCAGAATAAGGAAATGCATTATCAGTATTTGCGGCGAAAACATAGAAAATGAAATTCTTGCTACTTCCGGAATAAGAAATGTGTTATCATTATTTGTGGCGTTAACATAGAAAAGAAAATTCTTCTTAAATTCAGAATAAGGATACTTGGAACATGAAATTTTTGCTACATCAAGAATAAATTTTTCCATTACCATTATTTTCGGCGAAAACATAGAAAGTGATATTGTTGCTAACCTTAACTCTCCAAGTTTTGATTCACCACTGCTGTAGACTGGTACTGAACTGACAACTCTTTCGGTTTAGTGACTGGATCTAACCAACGCCTTATCCCTGGGCCATGTGTCCTTGAGGAAACGTTGTGAATATGACAATGCAGATGAGGATAACAGTCCGAATAATGTAAATAATGTTTGAACAGTTTGACAGTTACGTTCAGTGGTGCTTGTATGCTTTGCGGCATATCAACACATTTTGTGTCATTTAATGCCGAAATTTAATTTTCATAGGAGCATTAGTAATTTCATTTGCAAAAATGGATTGCTTGTAATTTTTTAACTCTGAAAATGTATTGCTGGTATTTTTACTATAATTTTTTATACTTTTACAGTATTTTAACCCAAGTTTGGGCGTTTACTATTTACTCATAACTGGAACCCTAACAGGTGCTACCACCTGTACGAGCGGACCTGGGAACAACAGCAGATGGTTCCACATTCCTCAAAACCTCCCCATCAGTAGCCTTGCTGCCGGATGTAGTTTATCATTATACCCAGGACAGTATGTCCATTGAAACTGTAATTACCGGGATTATTTTTAATTTAGAAAAAATCTTACGGAAAAGCTTCACAGATAAAAAGCAAGAAAAGTATATTTTCCTTAATGAAATTAATAATAATAATAATAATAAAAGACGACAATGAGTTGAAAGGCCTCCTCAATATTGTAAAATACTTCAGTGACGACATAGGTATGGACTTCGGATTAGATAAATGTGCAAAAGTAACATTCAAGAAAGGTAGAATTACAGAAACACCCTTAATAGATTTAGATTTTGTCACAAAGATTAGGGAACTGGAGCATGATGAAGCTTATAAGTACCTAGGAATTAGCGAAGGAGATGGCATACAACAGCCCCAAATGAAGGAAAAAATAAGAAAAGAGTACTACAGGCGTGTACCTCTAGTACTAAATACTGGGCTAAACTCAAAAAACAGAATATCAGCTATAAACACATTGGCTGTCCCTGTGGTGCAATACAGCTTTAATGTCCTTAACTGGACCATAGCTGAAATTAAGCGAATGGACGCCAAAACGAGAAAGCTTCTCACTTGCTATCGCATGCATCATCCCAAAGCTGATGTTGATCGTCTGTATGTGCCCAGATCCGAAGGAGGCAGAGGATTAGTTCAACTAGAACTGTCCTACAAAACTACAACAATTGGCCTCCAAAGATACTTGGAAACTACAGAAGACTGGATGATGGTATGCGTCAAGGAACATGAAAGTAGTAAGCGTCTTTACTCCGTAATGAAAGCCAACAAATTCAAAATGGAATTTCAAATGGGCGTAGAGATGCAACTACAGCACAATACACCGGCTGAAACTGCAAAATACTTAAAAAAGACAGCAAAGACGAATGCAACCGACCAGATACAGAAGCAATGGCAAGATAAACCACTTCATGGCCAATACACTGCCCGTACCAAACAAGCTGATGTAGACAAAACCCGTACCCATCAGTGGCTACACAGTGCAGGGTTGAAATCGGAAACTGAAGGTTTTATCCTTGCTGCGCAGGACCAATGCTTGATAACTAGGAATTATCACGCACATATACTAAAATATTGTGTCAGCCCAAAATGCAGATTCTGTATAAAATATCCAGAAACGATTGATCATCTTGTATCAGGTTGCACGATATTGGCACCCACTGAGTATAAAACCCGACATGACAGAGTGGGCCAATATCTGCACTGGAAAATCTGCAACTTCTACGGGAAGGAAACTGAAAGATACTGGTATGAACACCACCCAGACCCGGTTACGGAGATAGGACCTGTTGCAATTCTATGGGACTACACAATACACACTGACAGAACAATCAAGGCCAACCGCCCAGATATTGTTATTAAAGACCACAAACAAAAACGGTGCCTCCTTATTGATATGGCAGTCCCTGCTGACTGCAATGTATCTTTGAAGATATTCAAAAAGCTGTCAAAATACAAGGACCTTGAAATAGAAATCTCGAAAATCTGGCATATGGGAACATCAACAATCCCTGTTGTAGTTGGAGCCCTAGGACTGGTTGGAAAAGATTGCAGTAGACTAATTGAAGGGATTCCTGGAAGTCCATGCCTCAAGGAGATACAAAAATTGTTCTGACAAGTACAGCCCACACTTTACGAAGTGCTTTATCTATGTAATTATTTATTTTTTTTTTTTTGTCAGTGAAAAGTGTCATGATGCCATTTCTAACCTTAGGTCCCTGGGGGGGACCCAGAAAGAAATGTGTAAACGCCAGAAATCAAAGAAAATAAAATAATAATAATAATAATAATTACAATCATAATTTAATGATAATAATAATCCTAATTTAATCATAATAAGAATCATATTTTAATAAAATAATAATCCTAATTTAATAATATTAATATTTTAATAATAATAATTATAATTTAATAATAATCCTAATTTAATAAAAATAATATTCATAATTTAATAATAATCCTAATTTAATAAAAATAATGATAATAATCCATTAAGACAAATGCAGTTTTGAAGCCGTCTTTCTGATCGCTTCACATTCTATTTTAGAGATATAACATTTATAACAAACTTTATTTATATCTCTAGGATTTTTTCAGGTCTGGTTTATGAACCTGTGGATTCCACTAAAAATGTTCCCAATCTGTCTTCGCAATTCCTAAAGCCAATCTCAACAATTAAAAATAAAAAGATATTTGATAAAGATTGGTTCACGATAACAAATATGAAATCTTTGCAAATTATGTTTCAACAATGGCAAGCAAGAAGATAGTATATAGTTAAACAATTGCAAAACTTTTCCAAATGACGCCTAAACAATGACAAACAAGATGAAAAAAATTCCGGCTGAATTAAATCACGAAGCAATGAGTTTTTTGATAAACAATGAGAAATTGAAAATTGAATAAATAATGAAATTCATTTCTAATCAAATATTTTTTTCCGAATAAAAGCGAGAATAAATGGTCGACAGAAGAATAATAAATCCTGGGGGAATTTTCTTTCATAAATGACATCGACAAGCCAATTGTAGATCAATAAGAACTTTCATTTTTGTAATTCTGTACATTCAAAATGTGTCCACCATGAGTCGAATCGAACACGTCTACTTGAGAAGCAGATACGCTATTACAGCACCCACCTTTTTTTTGCCGCGAATAAGTTTTTCATTTCAAAGTTTTCCCCTTCTATTCTATTACCGAATTTCCACTCGATCAGTCTAAGAGAATGATAGCCAGAAACGCAAAGAATAATATATTAAATAGAGCATCAAAACATCTTTTAGCAAGAAACTTTAAATAGATGTCATTTTCTCGATACTCACTCAAGGGCGGACAGATTACAAGTTCTTCTTTGCGTCTAGGCATTGACAATGCTATTGAATCAAAAGAGAAAATAAACTTCTTAAATATACACTCAAACAAATCCTTAAGGATTTTTTTAAACCGAAAACAAATAGGACCTAAAAGCTCTTATTCAAAAATATCGGATTCCTACTTACAAAATATTCGCTACTTTTAACGTCTTTAACTTATACACAATCCAAGATATATATTTAAAGGTATATACATACATAAATATTATCATTACTTCAAAAGTTATAGTTATTTGAGAATTTTGAAAAAATAACAACATAATTACTTTTGATTTTAAAAACTAAATCTTAATAAAAAAAAATGTGCTTTCATTATTAATATTTATCAAGTGCGCAAAACCGGTAGAAATAATATATACGGTTTAAAAATAAAAACATCGTCTATTTCAAATACGAGTATCCACTAACAATGACGTTTGAAGTAATAAAAATTTCTGGTTAAAAATAAATCTATTAATTTCTTATGCATAGATGTACAAATGTTCATATAGGTACAAATATACAAATGCATTTATATATACGTGTGTGTGTGTGTTTGCAACAATTTCAGATATAATTAAAAAATATATTCGTAAAAGAACAATATGAATAAAGACAAAAGGAAAACTTATCTTAGCTAACATGTTTCATGTTCTGATTGACCTTCTCAAAGATTTGGAAAGAAGTAATTCTTTCCAGAACGGAGATATTTGAAAAAAGTCCGGGTGTAGATAAGATAAGATAAAGTCCGGGTGTTGATAAGATTCGATAGTGGCACTCACGAGAATTTTCCGTCTAAGTTACACTTTTCTCTTCAAAAAGAAACTTTGTACGTACGTTTATACGTCTGTTTTTATCTACTCTTAGATATTTCCAATCCAAAACAATTTATCCAATATAAACAAAATAATTACAACCACATCCAAAACCATTATAGATATTATCAGAACCAAAAATATCAATAACAATAATAATTTTGAAGTAGGTAGATATATAAAAGAAATCGCCAGAATCCCCACAATATACTAAAGAAAATTGCCTAAATTTAAAAATCCGAATCTATGAACAAAAAAAGGTATTTTACGCAACAATTTATCAAATGCATTAGACATACATAAATTCAACCATAACTTTAATCTATATAATGCCATACTTATTAAAAGAGTAAATAACTTAGACGGAAAAATCTCGAGTGTCGCTACTAAAACTTCTTAGTATGTAAATCTGCACCCCAGATTTTTTCAAATAACTCCATTCTTGAAAATATTACTCTTTTTCCAAACCAAATATACATTAATATGAAAATGTTAAAACATTAAAAGAGGAAACGGTTAAAATCATAACTTCCTCTTATTTAAAATATATAATACATAAATTAATCTAAAACTAAAATAATATATTAATTACATTATTTAAAAAATTCACTACAACATCATTTACTAACTTTTGTTTCTTAGACATTAAATTATGTCACTTAGCATCATCTCTAATTTATCTAGATATTTCCATTAACCTGGTGAATATTTATGAGCGTTTCTTAAATTGAAAAGTTTTGAAAAACTTCTACTTTTGTTCATAAGTACTTGTTACAAAATAAAAATCTTACATTTGCCTTGATAAAGGCCACGAGAGGATGAAACGCGTTGGCTAAGACAAGTTTTCCTTTAGTCTTTACAAACACATACACACACACACACACACACACACACATATATATATATATATATATATATATATATATATATATATATATATATATATATATATATATATATATATATATATATATATATATATATATATTAAATGAGTGATTGTATGCAATAGATAATAATTAATGAGGCCAGGAGAGTATCAGATGAAACGATGTATATTTTGTCGAAGTATTTATGCAATTGTTGCTTTTTTAATATAACTGTTTTGGTATATGGCAAATTGTCTGCATCAGGGTTTGCCCGATAATTAAACTGATCCGGTCGTAAAAATAAAATGTTGGCGTCAGTCGGAGAGCGATAGCTATTCAAACAAATTCGTCTTTCAGTTTACTTTCCTAATAAAGTGAGTTCGAGTCTCACTGACTCGTTACTTTAGTTTTGTGCGAGACTGGACCAACCTTATAATGCTTGCATCCTTGCTCAATTAGAACAGGTCTCTCTTTTTTAAGTCCTTCTGTAAATAACAGCCTCGATCTGGCTCTTGAATAGACTTTCCCTGTACCCCCTCCCCCCAAAAAAGCTCATATACCTTTCACTCAAGAAAGAGAACAGTTGAACAGATGATTTACAACCGGGAAAGACAAATGAGATTTATGAGATTAGTTAAGAAATATCAAGTCTTAAAAATATTTTTTCAAGGCTAGTTATTATAGACTGAGTAAACTAGACGAATATAGCAAAAGTATTGAATGGAATTCCAAATCATAACTGCTAGTTAGAACTTTGACGACCGGGTCTGAGTGGGGATCGTTTGAAATCCGGGGCGTGGAAGAAGCTTGTCATTGATGGATTGTCTGAAGTTTTGATATAATACGGAAAAAACCGCGGAAACGAAGAGTTTGGATGGAGCGGTGGAGAAGTCAAGAGGTTTAATGGCTTTTCGCTCTCAGATGGAGGGAGAAAATCTCATGCACGAGGAAAGGATAGAAAGCTAACAAACCTATTGATATCCGTCCTTTTTTCTTTCTTACTCACTCACTATCTCACTCTCTCTCTCACACACACACACACACACACACTCCCTGTCCTTCTTGCTTCCTCCATGAACTGGTGCTTACTATGATCCCTATCAATGAATATAAAACAAGAAAATTGAAGATTGAATTTTCTGTCGTTGATTGAATCCATTGATGCAGTGTTGGAATTTCATTTGAGGAATGGCAGATACACACTACAGTCCAGAAACAACACACAACGCAATACAATGACACAGTTCTTTATATTTGTCCAATCTTTCAAATATCACCAAATCCATTCAGAAAATTTTACTGGATAATTAATTCTTCATAACAAATAACATTGAAGAGTCTTTTTTGTGTGACAACTTTTACTTTTATTGGATTATGTCCTCAGTTTTTCTCTGATGTGAGCTGTAAACTATTGCCTTCTATTGTTGTCTTCAAACATGATATGCACGAAAAAACATGGAACTTTTTTGTTTTGTCATGTTTATGCTCTATAATTTCCATCCAGCAGAAAGCATACATTGCATTTTATTAGGGTTATACGATCAAAGTCCGACAATTTATAATCAAGACAAACAAAGTTTACAAAGAACAGATATTTTCGAAATTTGGCAGTAAATACCGTATTCAACCATTTTCACAATGCTTGATTCTTTATAAATGTTAAACAAGATATTTTTTTATTTTTGCCAGAATATTTCAGATGAGAAATTATCATTCTTATGCAGAGATTTACATTGACGAGTCTCTTCATCTTGGTTATTATAATCACAACGTCTCGCCCGTTTTAATCTCCTTATTCATGCGTCTGTCGTAGTTGCTAAGTTCCGGGACAGTGAAATTAAAAGAAGGGTTCCTTTCCAAATTGTCAGAAGGTCAGCACCTGACAGATACAGCTAAAGAAATTGTGGGAGTACAATTGCTGCAGTGCTCTAACGATATCTTTCTATATTTCTGAGATAAGGTATTGTAATTATTTACATTGTTCGGACTTTTATCCTCATCTTTATTGTCATATTCACGTTATATGCTCCGGCCTTCTTCAAGTGATTAGAATTTCGAACATACCCCTTTATTTCTTCCACCGAGGTAAATTGATTAGTTCCATGAGCAATATCTCTCTGATGTCTCACTTATTTCCCTTTAATTCAACTCTCCAAAGTTTTGTTCACCACTGGAGTAGACAAGTATTGAAATCACAACTGGATACTGGATCCAACCAACGCTATTATCCACTGGGCCATGTGTCCTATGGATTTTTTTGACTTATAAACTTAATGTCTCATTAATCATTTTTACCAGAGCTCATACTGCAATTTTTTTGTTATTATTAAGACATTTTTTACCAGAGCTCATATTGCAATATTTTTTCTTATTACTTTTCTCTAGGACTCCGTATTTCTGGCTCCCATATTGTATTCATTTCTATGCTTGGTCGGCTCAGGAGATTTCTTTGGCCTATCATATGTGCTGATTCCTTAAGTTTTCTTATTTTCCAATGATGTTCTCTATCTATTATTACAACCTTATCCTACAGGGTGTAGGTGGCGGTAATCTTCCTTTTCCCTCCATATATGGTCATCTACGCCTGATTCTCTATACTTTCCCTCGTGTTACGACTTTACGGTGGTTTTGTAGACTTACCTGTTTCTCCTTTATATTTCTTACCACAGCTGCGCGGGGTGGCTTACGCACGGTCCTTAGTCATGTTCTCCTCTGTGGAGGGTCTTTACTCGGGAGAAGTGTCTGCGAAGTGTCCAACCACCTTTGAACTTCAAAAAATAAAAACCAAGAACATTATTTCCCTTAAATCAGTGGATAATAAATTATATTTCCTAGCGAGTATCTTCAAAATTCTAACTAGAACACAATAACTTCTCCACTCTAAAATCATTTTTCGTGTTTGTGGTCAAATTCTGTGTAAATACTTTTTGAAAGTATAACGATTTTTCATTTTTTTATTACGATCTTTTACGATTATATTTACGGTCAGTAATACAATTTTGAGACATAAAACCCACACTATTTATAAGGGCAAAGTGTTTCAGTTTTTATATTTTAATTCGGTCGCTTCATGTAGAAACCGCTAAATCTTGAGAATCGTCCATTGATTTTATTACCTTTTCCTCTTCTCTGAGAAAATATGAACTTGATTTTACCCAAGAGATTTAATGGAGAGATTTGACTGAAACCGTCTATAAGTTAAAAAATAACAATAATTTAGATCCACTTCAAAAAGAAAAGTATCGTTTGTTATCTGACTTATGCAAAAATGAGATCATGATATGATAAATATGAGGTATATTTAAGAAAATATACTCTTTCAATTCATAAAAAAATTGAAAATATTTAAGATTTTCATTTAAAAGAATATTCAAATTTCAATAATAATCTACCTAAAACTTCAAATAAAAATAAAACGATTGAAGTTTTGGAAAGGAAATATTTTTTTATGAAAGCAAATTTTGGAATAAACATAAAATCAAATTTGCGTCGGCCGGGAGTCGAACCCGGATCGTCTGCTTGGGAGGCAAACATGCTCGCCGTTACACCACCGATGCTTCCTCGGAAAATCTCTGACTTTCGTTTCATATATTTTGCATCTCGCTTCTTGTTTCCAATCGATATTCACGTTTCCACTTTCTTCTTCTGCACGGCTGCCAAAACTAACATCGGAGCGACGCACAACCATTGCTACAGGCGACTCGTTACTTTGAAATTAGAAAAATCAATTCTGGCTTCTTCTAAGCTGCATATCACAGAAAACTGGTGTAAATGCTTCACGAAGAAGAAAGAATTGGTGGGTCTAGGAAAGATGTCAGTTTTTAGAATTGTACAGAAAAGAAAAATGCAAACAATTTTTTATTGACGACACAAAGTTCACTAGTAGAAAAAGAATTTTATGAACTTAATTTCATTTTTTTTTTTTTACTTTTCTTGTAATTGTTTAGGATTTAATTTTCTTTACCTCAATTTGTCTGTCATTCTATCTTATCCATTCGTCTATCTATTCCAAACTTACCAAATTGTCTTGCTTTATATCTTGTCTGTTTTTCTATATTGTCTTTTTGGTTTATCTTGTCTCCTTGACATTCGATTTTCTCAATTGAGCTGTCATTGTATTTTATGCATGAAATATCTGTATTTCTCCATAGAAGGCTTATCTTTCTGTCGTATTGATTTACTTTTCTATTTGCTTCTTTTTGTTTTTCTCTCTCTTTCATCTTTCTATTTAGTCTGTTTGTCTTTCTATCCTCTCTATATATATATTTCTGTCTTTCTATCTCATCTATTTGCCTATCTTTCTATCCTGTCTGTTTTTCCTTCTAACCTCTCTCTCTTTATATATATATATATATATTTCTATCTCCTGTATTTGACTATCTTTCTATCCTCTCTGTTTATCTTTCTACCTTCTATCTATCCATATATATATATATATATATATATATATATATATATATATATATATATATATATATATATATATATATGTATATATATATGTATATATATTCCTATCTATCTATTCTACCTATTTGACTATCTTTCTATCCTGTCCGTTCATCTTTCTAACCTCTTTCTCTATATTTTTCTATCTTTCTATCTAATCTATTTGAACATCTTTCTATCCTCTCTGTTTATCTTCCTATCCTCTCTCTCTCTATATATATATATTTCTATCTTTCTCTCTCCTTTATTTGACTCTCTTTCTATCCTCTCTGTCTATCCGTCTTTATATTTTATCTACTCGTCTTTCTTTCTCTGTTATTTCTGTATCTCATTATATCTTTCTCATTGTATCGAATGCTACCTATCTATGCCTTTTACTTTTGTATACACCGTTGAGCAAATACTTTTCATCATCTCGTTAATTATTAATGAATGTATTTTCTAACAATATACTTATTCGAAATGAATAGACTTGCTAAGAATCGAGACTAAGACGTTTTACCGCTTTTTTTTATATTTCTATGTTTTTCTCACCAGCAATCAACGTTGTTAATTTGCAGAAAATATTGATAAATATTTATGAAAGTAATTCATTTTCTTTCGACACTTTTTATCTTTTTATGATTTGGTTTTCTCTGCATATTTTCTTTTCTCTCGCTCATCTTTTTTTAATTTAACTTCACAAATAATGAACAACTATCGCATAGAATTAAGCTATATTCAGCAGTCTTCTATCATAGATCACTGTTGTAGTGACTACCTGAGATAGTAAGAAATACACTTTGCACTCAGTCTAACATCAGAGAAGCCAGAGGCTGGTTTGATCTGAGATGACCTCTTAGCCGCTGAGTGCAGACCCATGTGATCGACCGAACTCCACTGGCGTTGCAATCGTGTGAAAGAATCTTATTACAGGAGATGTATAAACACCTATCCTCAGATATGAGATTGGCAGTCTCGAAGACACCGTAGACGAAAATGTAAGGTCCATGTCTCAAATGAGAGACCCGGGGCCGCTCACACACACACTGGTCGACAGTAAATGACAAAGCTGGAATAAAGTCACGTATCGTTTTCTTCATTCTTCGACACAACCATTTTTCATTACAATAATAACAAAATCAACACCACATTTTTTAAATATTGATTACCTATAAGCCCTATTCATCGGGGTTACTTCTTTCCTTTACATTTTTTTTTAATTTATGAAAGACAACGTTTATTTGAGATCATACACACTGTGATTGATGCTTGACTTGAACAGGTTTAAGATTGTGCTGTTCAGGAATGTATACTCGCTAGAGATTGGTCTACAATGTAGGAATTCTTGAGAAGATGATATTTGAGTAGAACTTCCTTCTTACAAATGGAATATGGAGGAAATGTGGGTAAACATTTTACCGTTTTCGATTTGTTTTTTTCTTCTTTTTTTTCTGGTGGTCATCAATGTAAAAGTCTAGAGAAAGAAGTTCTGATCACATTTTGGCGTTTTCATTGTTTTGGGATAATATTTTCTTCTCTTCTTTGTGGTATATGACTGTTAATTGACGGTTATTATGACGGCGGTTGATAAGGGGGAAAGTTGGTTTCATGCCTTTTCAAATTCTCTTTATCGATTGTTGAGTTCCTACTTAGTGTACTAATCTATGAATCTAGAATAGAATTTCTGACCAAGGAGCAGGACCAGGTTTGTGCCTGTTTTTAAGGGAAGCGTACGATTCGGTATGTTTTATAAATTTATGTTTTTTTACAGAATATGTTTTGAATCAATTTGAAAAAATCGAACCAGCCTTAAAAAGATATAAAATGTCGATATTTAATAAAGCTTAGTCTGGCATAGGTCTACAATAACTTAACACTTACTGATAATCGAACGCAATGGTTTACAAAAATGATAAAGGTCACTCTAAAGCAGGAGAAGGAAAGTTATTTTTATCCCGTGACCCATAGGGTCGTAGAGGAATCATGTGTACTGCAGCCACAGTAGAAGTGGTGTTTCTTGGGCAAGATAGACTGGCGGAGCCCAACCCTCTCCAGACCAGTTTTGAATTCAGAGCTTTTCCTTCTCCTAGACCCGTTGCCGCCCAAGGCTATAGAACTCAGTCTATCCTGCTATTTACCCATAGCCGGGAGAAGAACAGTATTCATACCTTTCCCAGGGGTATTAGCATGTAAGTGAATGTAATGGATCTGACTGGAATTCGAACTCGGCTCTCCGATTCCTCAATCCGAGCCGCTATCCATTACTTCGCCGTAACAGGAATGTAATCTCCCTTAAATTTCGATGAGGTCCATTTTAAGACTATTTGTCGCCAACCATTCCAGATTATCAAATACAGGGAAATCTCGAGTTTTCAGAATGTCAGGGACCAAGTTTTTATATGCCAATGAATAAAGATCCCTGATATCAGAGCCAATTTGTCGAAGAACATATCAAGCCATATTTGGATTATCTCTCTACAAAAGACGTGCACTAAATCGTTGAATTAAAATGTTATAAGAATTTCTTCGATTATAACATAAGTTCCATGATGTCGCTACACGCGGATTTCTGCGTTGTAAAGAATTTACAGAGGGCTGAATGGATTGGAATTGAAAAAGTGAAACCAGTGAATGTTGCAACTTTTGGATCCTGCCTACTAGTCTATCTTCGTCTTAATGCTACTGCAAAAAACATGTAACCAAACTTTGCCTTTAAGCTCTTCCTCGGCAGAGCATGTGAGCTTGCGTGTAGCTGGAAAACAGGAAATAAGACGGTCTTGAACGGAATTCTGAGTAAGTCTTTCTTGATGTAATCACATTTTGTACACAAGTAGCAAACTATTATTATTGATTATTAATTCTAAGTATTTTCCATTTTTTTTTATCGTTAAATTAAACTGAAGGAAATAAAAACAAACTTTCTCCCGATAAGATTCAAACTCACAAACAATAATCTTCAAACGGTGTGAATAAATGACATCATGTTAAACAAACAATTGAAAAAATAATAATAATTCCATTAAACAAAAAAATGACGAAACTCCTGAGATGTAACAGATACTCAAAACGAGATATATCATGAATCTCCCACCGCTGCAACAAAGATAATTAAGTTACTGGCGAAATCTGCTTGTATGAAGACTCTTGAACAAAAATGGATATGCAAACCCTTGTAAGGAAAGTACCCAAAGTGTCTGAATAAACCAGGCATTGCTGCTCACCAAATCCATCAATGGCTTTAAAGCAGTGGTCTTAAGGGTGAGACAGAAGGCGTTATTATGGCAGTACATGACCAATATGTTCTAACTAATGTCTACAATGCGAAAATTAACAAAGATGGCCCAAATCCTGCCTGTCGCTTATGCCATCAATTTAATGAAACTTGACCAGACATAACTATAAAAGATTTCAAAAAAGGAACATGTCAACTAACTGATATGACTTGCCCACAAGTTTTCCATTGTTTCTAAAAAGAATTTCAAAAACTGTCAAATTATAAGGAACTGCAAAATAAAGTAACAAAAATTTGGAAACTTAAAGCTACGATTATCTCTGTTGGATAAAGAAGGGTACTGAAAATCGTGTGAGAAAAATCATTGAAAACATCAGCATCTCAGAGCTAAAAAAAAAAAGATTACTTTGGATGGAAATGAACATATCATCTGAAAACGAAACGACCCATATATGCATAGATAAGTCAGTGCCCGTTTTGCTCATAGACCTCGGAGGGACTTTGTAATTCAGTCAGTTATGTGCCATACGTGATACACGCTTAGGCGATCATGTATCTTTCGATACATGACTGACGAGGCAGATTTTTACCCGCAGTAGGCTGCCTTTTCTTTCTACGGTAGACCAGTTGCCATCATAGAACCCGGTCTGTCCTGCTATTCACCCATAGAAGACGGAGAAGTGGATTCATACCTTTCCCAAGGGTATTAGCACGTAAGTGAATGTAATAGATTTGACTGGAATTCGAAGTCGGCTCTCTGATTCCTAAATCCCATCCCCTGTCCATTACTCCAATTTACCTCCCTTAGGCACTTAAAATTATTCTCTGGTAAAAGATGTTACCACACACAATAATAATAAGAAAAGGAAGAAGATTTGTGCTATAATGAAAATACTTCCGAATCTCAAAATATCTTGGAACTGTCTTTAAAATACAACCTAATATGGAAAAATGTACGAAGATATGAATTAATTATAATGTTTAAAGTAAATGTAGAAATAAATATAATGTTTAAAGAAAATTTAGAAATAAATATACAAAAATATAACGGAAAGTTCGAATCATCTCCTAATATCGCTGTTGTAGCATTCAGTCATTGAAATACTGACTTTATGAAATATGGCTCGGAAACCAAGAAATTTTCAGTGTCCTCTTTTATGTGCAGATCATTTTTTAAAGTTTTATCAGTCAGTAGGTTATGTGCCATGAAAGATACACGCGTAGGCGGTCATGTACATTTTAATACATGACTGATGAAGCAGATTATTTTTTCCTGCAGTCGGTTGCCATTTCTTTCTGCGGTAGAGCAGTTGCCATCCTAGTCTATAGAACCCGGTCTATAGATGGAAGAGAAGAAGAGGATTCATACCTTTCGTTTTAGCACGTAAGTGAATGTAATGGATTCGACTGGAATTCGAACTTGTCTCTCCGATTCCTCAATCCAAGCCGCTACCCATTACTCCTCGTATCACAGAGTAAATATTTATCCCGTTCTTTCATTTACAATGTCATTTTATCCATCATTTTTCTGAATCTCTATTGATTCCTTATTTGCAAGTATTTGATCGACTAAAACACCATATGATAGTTAATCAAAATATTACTGTAATATTTACTGCCAAAGGCAACCAACGTTACCACATCTACACAAGAGAGTGTAAGTCCCTAGCCGGACTAAAAAAAGCCACATTCGCTCTGCACATATTTGAGGATCAATCATGCAATGACATTACTCGAACTCGAGTCGCACCCATCATGTCTATGTATATAAATACGCTGATATATGCAAATGTGCCTATGTTAGTATATGAAATTAAGAATGTGTTTATGCATATGTTAATTTATATATATATATATATGTTAATACATGTAAATATCTATGATTTTAAATGTGTTTATATATGTATAATTTTTATATAAATACTAATTATATGCATATATGATTAGGTATGTATATGTATTTATGTATATGTGTTTATGTATATACGTGTTTTTATGTATGCATATTTGTGTATGTATATTTTTTATGAATTTAAATGTGTATTTGTAATATTTTTAGTATTCGAGGCGTGACAATTTACTTCTGGGTATGACCGTAACGTGTCCCTAAGAATAATGGGTCATACAAACATTTTTACCTGATCATTTTGCAATTTCCGCTTTATTGCAACTCACATCAGATCAGTCATTTGTTGACGAGCAGTAGAAGTAATAGTATATGTTCATGTTATGCTGTAGACGGAAAAATGAGAGAAAGGAATCTAAAGTGAAGGATTAATATCGTTTTAAGATCAATAAAGGTGATAGGGAAATGTTAGTTTCATTAGCAATGTCTTATGTCGAATATACTATGAAGAAAGAATGATTTGGGCTGGCACAGGCGGTTCAAGATAGAATAAAAAGTGGACAGCGAAAATCATAAAACAGATGCACATGGGGACAGAGTGCGAAATTTGATGCGATCTGTCAAAAAGAGTGCAGAAAATTTGATGATAAATTTGCAGTATAAGGACGAAACGCCCCCGATACTGAGGGTGTACCAGTCTGGTGTGAAATTGCCTTCGAAAATGACATTAAAACATTGCGCTCGATTACCGTTTAGAAGTTATGGACAATGTAACTTCGACTTCTTTCTCGTCGCGTACGCAGAACATCCGCCATTACTGTCTTTGTTCACATTTGTTTGCCTCGAGCAGTCATGCGGCGCGGAAGCTTCAGCTGTCTTGATTACTACGCAATGCGCGAAGTTTGAAATGAATGCGTGAAATAATGCGCTTAAAAACGTAATATCCGACAATTAAAATAAAATAAAAATTACGTGTCTGAAAAGTAAAAAAAAATGATTTGTTCCTTCTTTTCAACGATTTTTTTTTTTTATGTGTCGTGAAAGTTTCTTGAATTTAAAGCTTCATAAATTACATTTTAAGGTGAGATTCTTTTTCATTAGCTATAAATAGATTTATTAAGGACAATAAAGAAAAATACTATTCATTTAAAACTTCATTTTAAAAAGTAAACACATTTTAAAATAACATCGGCGAAAATTTCGCAGAAATCAAGACCAGTAAGATACGAAAAGCTGTAAAAAGGCAGTTGACTAAGTAAGCTTCCACGCATTATGACTAGAGGAAAACATATGTGAAAAACGCCAATAATGGCGGTCGGACAACGCAAAAGAGATCGAACATTTACTGACGATAAATTGAAAACGGGAATCGAGTGCAATGTTTTAATGTCATTTTCGAAATAATCAGGCTATTTCACACCAGAATGGTGCACTCTCAATACCATGGGCTTTTAGTACTTATAACGCAAATTAACCAAAATGATTTGTATAGTGTAGCAGATTCTAACAAAGGATCTGGGAATGATAAACATTTCCACGAAGATGAAATTCATCACAGAAACAATATTTCTGGTTGTTATTATTATTATTATTATTATTATTAATTAATTAATTAATTAATTAATTTCCTCCAGAGAATGTCCATCTTTCATCTCATCATCTACGTATGCAAATCTCTTTATAAGCTTTTCTAGTGGGACAGCCATCATATACAGTCCTGTGTATATTGTCTTCTTAAAGAACTATACTTTAGCTTTTTTACGATATAAATATATTTACCTGGCTTATGTCAGAGGGTATCCCCCAGACGAGGCTATGCCGAAGGGCAGAGTCTCGTCTCGGGAAACTAACTCCGTTTATACGTGGTCTATAGGGAAATTTTGCCCGAGCCTGAGGGTTCGGATACCCCACTTTAAACTCGGCCTTGTGCCACATCTTGCTGCGTGGGGAAGCGGGTAAATAATTATAAATATGATACATGAAATTTCGCTTGCGACAGTCTGGTGTTAAAATTCTAAAAATACTAGCAAGTAACACGAAATTAATTTTTTTAAGTATCCTAAACTGTTTTTTCTTCTCAATACGATGTTGTATTATTCATAGTTTAATTAACTCTATGTATAATTAACATTTTAATGCAAATTATAGAAAATATTTTCTAGAGATAATTACTTGAATCTGTCGTAACACGTTTGTTAACCTATGACCTACGTTAATAGGTGAGACAGATTAGACTGCAATAAAATACACTGTGTACAATTAAAACTTTTCGATAATTTCAGCGATTCAAATCACTTGAGAGAGTGCCGGAAATAAAACTCCAGTTTTAGTTTAAACGTCAGCATCTCTAACTGAAACGGAAGCTAAAACATTCCAAAGTTTCTTTTATGTTTTCATTAAGATTAAACATTTTTATCAGAATAATTATGTTGAAAACATGAAATTCCTGTCAGTATTTTTAAAAAAATTAGTAACGTCCATGAAGTTACCAAAAATAACAAATTGGTACTGTAAATATCAAAAGGCTTCGAGAGGAAAGAAAAGCTTCGATTTTTAATTAACATAATTAATCCTTTTATAAATTGATCAGTCTACTATTTCCCCCAGAAAACTTATTCACCAATAGCATTGCTGACAAAACAAACCTTGCCTTTGGTCTCGAAAAGGACTTCCAATCTGTGATTGAGTGAGGCAGGAAATGGCTTGTAAACTTTAATGCCTCCAAAACGAAACTGCTCTCATTTACCCACCGCAGAGAACCCTCACTGCCCCTTATCAGAATAACTAATGCCCAACTCCACGAGAGCACCACAAAAAAGCAGCCATTTTAGAGTCAAAAATTTATACATAAAAATAGAAAGTGCAATTCAAGAATCATGTATTTCCTTGTCAGATTTATTCAACGTGTAAAGGGAGATAATTCTAAGAGGACATGAAGTATTAGGAGAATTTATTATCAGTGGACATAACCTTAATATACGCTAAGCTGAAGACTCTGTGTTGATGGCAGATTCCCAAAGGAAACTGAAAGCTTTATCAGACAAGTTAGTAATAGGATGTAAGAAAAAGCGATTAACCATTAACTATAAAGTAACATGCATAGTTTTCAGCAAAAGAGAAATCCCAAGGTGTGAGTTATGTATTGGGACGTCAAAATCAAAACTGTGCTGAAATTTAAGTAGTGCTTTAACAGTTATGTGTGATACCGAAATCCGGAGACGCATAAGAAAAACGAAAAGATACGTTTCAGAAGTGTGAGGGAATGTTTTCTATCGTTCATTCTCCTATATGGCAAATAATGAGGAATAATTTGATTACAGATTATGAACCTGAAGTGAGAATTTTTTTTACTTCTACCGACGAATGTTTATCATGAGGGAAACTAGGCGGGTTTAGGGAGGATATAAACTGCAAAGTAACTGTTGTTAGCAATAAAAAAAGAGAAAATTGAAATTTGGGGGACATGTAACAAGGAAATAAGGCTTGGCGAATTTAATACACATCTCAATGAAACCAAGAGAAGCAGGGAGAAGCAGCGATGATGAGTAAAATGGCGACAGAACAAGTAGCAAGTGGACGAGGAGTTGTTGTAAAGGAGCAAGTACTTCGATGTAACAAAAGACAGAAAGTCGAGTAGAGTTATTTAGTCTGGTTTATTGAAAATATATATGGAAAATTAGATTTTCTATAAATATTTATTATATTGTAATATAAAACTATTTATATTATAAAATCAGTGACTTAAATAACAAATTTTGACATTATATATCTTAAATAACATGATGCATATTGAATTTAATATGATAACTAATCAAGTGTACTAGGTGTTCAATTCATACAACTCACCATTATTATTCCAGATTAAGCCACTATATATATATATATATATATATATATATATATATATGATAAAGAAATAGAATTAAGATAAATATTTATGGATAAAAGTGCTGAATATCTGAGATAGAGTATATATGAATATAAAAGTGAGGTCAATACCAAGTTGCAATAGTCGATTTTATGGTTGAATACAATCTTCAGGCCATGGAAATACGCATAAAATATTTAATATACATAGATATATATATATATATATATATATATATATATATATATATTGTAAATTTTTTATTGCGATTGTAAATTACGGGCGAGTGAACGATTTATTTATATAAAACAAAATACAACCTCTTTTTACGAAAAAAAGGGGGTTATAACTTTTGTGGGCTTTACTCTGATCAACCAATCATATATGACCTACGTTAGATTTAAAATTACCACCGCCCATTTTTATTTTTTTCGTAAAAAAGAGGTTGTATATATATATATATATATATATATATATATATATATATATATAAGTGAACTTTTAAGTCAGCACTCAGAGTCGACAAGCTGCTTCATGCTAAACGCAATCGCCAGGCCTTTCAAATGCCTTTTAATATTCACTTTTATATTACATACGCTCAATATCTGATATTGAACACTGTCCCATAAATATAGCCTACCTAAAACTATATTTCTTCATATATACATACAGCTAGATAGATAGATAAATAGATATTAGATTGGTGCATAAATAATGTCACATAGTAACATATGTGAGAAAACGACATTATTTTTGCATCAAACTAATAGATAGATAGATAGATAGATAGATAGATAGATAGATAGATAGATAGATAGATAGATGCTTTTCTAGTGCAGTCAAGCATGTATTGATAAATCTGAACTTGAGTTTCGAACATTTTTACGGACATATTTTCAATAACTCATCTAATAAATATATATTGTGCTTTTATCTTACGCATGGATATGGAAAATTAAATTTTGCGCTGATCTGTTCAAATATCAAACTGTGTTTTGTTTTTGTTTTTCTGCGTGATTCGTGGATTTCAACTGTTATGAGGAATCTTCGACGTCCAGATTTAGCATATTTGGCGTCCCAGATTAAAACATTTGGCGTTCACATTTAGAATCTTTGGAGTCCAGCTATAGAATCTTCCTCTACCAGATATCGAATCTTTGGCATCCATATTTAGAATGTTGATGTTCATATTTAGAATCTTAGGTGTCCTCATTTAGAATCTTTGGCGTAAACATTTAGGATATTTCAATTCCAGATCTAGAATCTTTGCCGACTATATTTATAAACATGTATTCCACATTTAGAATACTTAGTGTTCTCATTTGGAATCATTTACGACAGCATTTAGAATGTTTGGTGGTCTGATTTAGAATCTTTGGAGTCCACTTTTACAATCATGCCGTCTACATTTAGAGTCTTGGCGTACATATTTAGAATCTTTGGCGTCCACATTTAGATTCTTTCACAACCAGATCTAGAATATTTAGAATCCACACTTAGAATCTTTCATTTCCGAATCTAGAATCTTTGGTGTCCAAATTTAGAACATTTAGCGTGTACATTTAGAATCTTGGTGTCCATATATAGAATCTTTGGCGGTCATATTTGTAATTGTTGGCGTCCACATTTAGAATTTTGGTGTCATCATTTAGATTATTTGCTTTACACATTTAGAATTTTTCACTTCCATATTTAGAATCTATGGCGTTCATATTTGGAATCGATGGCGTCCACATTTAGAATTTTGGTGTCCTCATTTAGATTCTATGCTTTACACATTTAGAATCTATCACTTCCATATTTAGAAACATTGTCGGTCATATTTGAAATCGTTGGGGTCCACATTTAGAATTTTGGTGGCCTAATTTAGAATTTTGATATCTTCAAATCTTATGCCGCACCATATATATACATATATATATATATATATATATATATATATATATATATGTATGATAAAGAAATAGAATTAAGATAAATATTCATGGATGAAAGTGCTGAATATCTGAGATAGTGTGTATATAATTATAAAAGTGACACTGAGGTCAATACCATGTTGCAACAGTCGGGTTTATAGTTGAATACAATCTTCAGGCCATGAAATTTGCATTCAAGCTTATAAGAGAAATACTCGAAACATATTTAATTTACATAGAATATATATATATATATATATATATATATATATATATATATATATATATATATATATATATATATATATATATATGCATTGTAAATTTTTTATTGCGATTTTAAATTACGACCGAGTGAACGATTTATTTATATAAAACAAATTACAACCTCTTTTTACGAAAAAAGAAAAAAGTGGGGTTATAAGTTTTGTGGGATTTACTCTAATCAAACAATCGTATATGATCTACGTTAAATTTAAAATTAACCACCCATTTTTTTTCGTAAATAAGTGGTTGTTTATTTGGGATCGTTGGTGCCCACAGTTGGAATTTTGGTGGCCAAATTTTGAATTTTGGTATCTTCACATCTTTGCTTTACACATTTAGAATCTTTCACTTCCATATTTAGAGTCTATGTCGGTCATATTTGGAATCGTTGGCGTCCACATTTAGAATTTTGGTCGCCTAATTTAGAATTTTGGTATCTTCACATCTTTGCCTTATACATTTAGAATCTTTCACTTCCATATCTTGAATCTTTGGCGACCACATTTACAACCATTGCTTCTACCTTTAGAATATTTAGTCTCCACATTTGCAATCATTGGCTTCCAGATTTTATCTGGCCGTCAACATTTAGAATTTTTAGCAATGAGATTTAGAATCTTTCACTTCTGGATCTAGAATCTTTATAATCCATATTTAGAATCTTTAGCGTCTACATTCAGAATCTTTCAATACCAGATCTAGAATCTTTAGCGTCCATGTTTAGAATTTTGGTGTCCAAATTTAGAATTTTGGCTTCCTCATTTAGTATCATTGGCGTCCACATTTTAAAACATGCCTTCTACATTTACAATCTTTACTGTCCACATTTAGAATCTTTCAATTCCAGATCTAGATTCTTTGTCTTCCATATTTAGAATCTTTGGTGGTCACAATTAAAACCATGGCCTCGTTTTTTAGAATCTTTGGCGTGCACATCTTTGGCATCCAGATCTAGAATCTCTGGCTTCCAAATTTAGAATCTTACACTTCCAGTTGTAGAATCTTTGGCGACCACATTTAGAAGCTTGCATTTTCATACCTAGTATCTTTTTCCTCCACATCTTGGAATCCACATTAAAAATCTTTGGTTTCCACATTTCAAATCGTTGGCGTCCTCATTTAGAATATTGGCGACTTTATTTACAATCTTTCATATCTGCATTTAGAATCTTTGGCATCCCTCACTTCCAGATCTAGAATCTTTGCCTTCCATATTTAGAATCTTTGGCCGTGACATTTAGAATTTTGTTGACCAAATTTAGGATCTTTGGACTTCTCTCCTAATTTATAATCTTTCATGTCAATATTTGGAATCTTCCACATTCAGATCCAGAGTCTTTGGCGCTCACGTCTATAATCTTTTATTTCCAGATTTAGAATCTTCAGCGTCCATATTTAGAATCTCTTACTTCCAAAGAAGTAAGAGTTTTTTGGCGTCTACATTTAGCATCTTTGGCGTCCACCTTTAGAATCCTTGGCGTCCACATTTACAATATTTGATGTCCTCATTTAGGAGCTTTGGCATCCACATTTAGGAATATGGTGTCCAATCTTTGTTTTCAACATTTAGAAATATGGTGTCCACATTTAGAATTTTCCGTGTCCACGTTTATAATCTTACATTTCCAGATCTAGAATCTTTGACGTCCCCATTTAGAATCTTTTACTTCCAGATCGAGAATTTTCACGCCCAGATCTCGGATTATCTATGAGATAAAATAACTAGCTCATGAATTATGCAACTAAGGAAAGTTAAAGGAATATTTGACCAGAAATTAATGGCAGTGATATGAGGGATGCGAATATTCGTCTGAAAATTTGCTAAACTTTTATAAAAGTAAACGTTTTGCGTTTATGAAAGACATGGTATTTCTGGAGAACTAAGTATTATGCCCTTATACGTTATCTTTTAAGACTTCTTGTTAGATGAGTTTATTACAGTTATTCGCACAATAAATTTGCTAGAGAACTGTTTAACATATCTGCCATTATTAACTCAGAATTTCATTATCTTCCAAAGTGAATTGAATCCCAAGTAAGAAAAACTCTGTGGAAGCTGCAATGCGTTATTTCTAACCCGAATGAACGATGAAATGTCTTCAAGAATTCTGAAACAATTTCCTGCCAATTCCTCGATTAAGATACATTAAGAATCATAAATAACACCATAGAAAAACATACTAACTGTAAGAGAAAGTCACGTCAAAACGAAATTCTTTTGCAAATAGAATGGAAAGCATCAACCTGAAACCTGTCGAGCATATAATTCAGAAGAATGTTAGAATGATCTGATTCTAAACAACAACCTTATTATTGAGACTCGGCTTCTGAAAATAAGGTTTTGTCTCGTAATACGCAAAAACTGCTTTGCTTTAGAGAATCTGTTTGAAAACATTTCAAATGTTCACCAATGTTGCTTTATCTTCCTTAATGACTAGAAATGAGGAAAACGTTCGCCAGTATCAAGAAGAATTAAATCAGCCCTTATAGGGAGACATCAATATTGATTCTACAATCATCTTATTTTAATTCTGTTTATCGATCGCTTAACTCCCTATTTAGCACGTACGTTACGCCATGATAATACACGTAATAAATAATGGCCTCTACCGTTTTGATCGCGTGAAAATATGAAAAAGACAAATCAGACATGCTAGTTGGTCTCAGCGAAAGAAAGAAAGAAGGAATGAATTAATGAATGAAAGATAGAAGAGGCGATGTTTATCGTCTGTTTCAGTGAAATGAAAGTGTCAATTTTAGATGTTTTCATTTGTACTCCATTACTTTTTTAAATAACTAAATATTTATGATTGCTATTTCAATATTTTATTAAAGTTGATAAGCTCAAATATGTAACGATGCGATAGGTGAATTTCTACTAATATTTGGTAGTGGCAGAACTCACAATAAGCTTATTCGATCATTAACTGAATAATTCAAATAGGAAAATCTACCTATTAATTATAAAACATTCAACTAGGAAAATCTTTTAATTATAAAAGCCTTTAATAATTCTTTTCCACTTGTTTAAAATTTTGCATTGTAAATTATCAAAAGCATTTACGCTGATCGTGAGCATTTTTTACTTGAAAAAATTGAAATAGTGAAATTTATTTCCTGCGGGTGTTGCGCAAGAAAACAAAACCTAGATGGGAAAATTGATTGTATTTTAGGAAAATTCCTTGCTTCAGCGTAGCAATGAACCATAAAAATGTCTGGTTCTTCTACAAATGCCGGCTAATTATAAAAAAGATCATTTGTCCCATTGCAACGTTGAACAATTAATAGTCATGTCATCAAAGTGGCATGTGCTATACAATAATTAATCAATTAATGAAATTAAGACAAAAAAACATTAATTGCTTTCTTTCATTTTGTTCCACTTTTACTCTGATTTTAACCTTTCTTCACGGATTCAAAAATAGATATGAGGAGAATTTTACCATTTGACTTGGAATGGAATTTCGTCATGTGCTCAAAGACAGAACGAAAGTATTATATACACAATTATTTTAGAATTAGTTGCTCTTCAATTGCTGCGAATTCAAACATCAGGAACTATATCTACAAAAACAAAATGCAACCTAAGAAACAATTGCCTGTTAATGACAGATAGATTTTTTCCTTCGACTCACAAAATTGCATTATTTGGCATTATTTATTGGTAAAAAAAATGACTCTGCCATTCCAAGAATTATACTAGATAGCCTCGGAAATATTTACTTAAAATATACGTGTATTTTAAACAGTTTTCCATGTAGAACTAACACGAGTCACACTTATACATCAATTATTATATTAAACAATTGTATTGGTTTAGCTGTCTAACGAAACTCCAATATGAAGGTCAATTTGAACTTAAGGCAGTAACGATTATTATTGTCATGGAAAATTGCTTTCAAACGATATTCCGATTTGTTTCGAACTTAAATAATTTTGCAAAATTATGAGTTTCTTTCGAAAAGTTAAAATATGATTTCTGTCTTATCTTCTATTTCTGAATTGCAAAACTGGAATGTAGAATTTGCACAAGTCTATCACTAAAAGGAAATATTGTAAAAAGCAGCGTGTCAAATGCAGCAGCGGCTGACGAAAGGAATTTTGTGGATTAAAGGCAAAGATTCACTTTCGACGTTTTCTTGCATAGAGAAATAGAGAACGTAAAAGCAAGACTGCTCGTTAAAAATAAAATACATTCACACACACATATATATATATATATACATATATATATATGTGTGTGTGTATATATATATATATATATATATATATATATATATATATATATATATATATATATATATATATATATATATTAGCTATACTTTTTCTTAATCTAGTCAGAGTAGAGAAAAAAGGAAGAGGAAGATTGTGTTCCGACAATCGTCTTAGAAACAACATTATCACTACTTGCTTTAAAAAACCATCATTCTAAATCTTGCTTTTATCAGTATATATATATATATATATATATATATATATATATATATATATATATATATATATATATATATATATATATGCAGCTAATCGTGGGTTTGATTTATCCCGGTGGTTTGTTGGGGTTTTTTTTCTGTTGTGCATTTTTGTTATTTGTGTCATGTTCTCCATACAACTGTAGCTGGTTTTTATTGTTTTTGTTGAATATCTTGTGCAGAGAACGTGATAGGGGCAAGTGTTTGTACATGAGTTTAATAAATATTTCTCTTACGTTTGTTTTTACCTTTTTGTTGTACGGTGGGTTGAATCATATTAAGTTTCTTTTCTTGTTGGCTTTTTTTTGTGCAGTGTGGTTGTGTATGTGAGTGTTGCCGAAAATCCATCTTCTGCTTCCTAATTCTCTTTGGCTTTGTTCAAGATGGTTTCACTGAAAGAAATGTCAGATAACATGTGGACAATTCAATGTAGGATCTGATGGTTATTGATGATTAGATATGTGTATGTAAAATGAACTGTTGCTGGGTTTTCTATATGGTTTATATGTAACTTTTCTTAGGCTGAATGTTACATCTAATCATTCTAATTCTTTTTTGTTAGTTTTTATGTCGAAACCCATATTTTCCAGAATCTTTATTATTATTTTTTTCTGTTACAGTTTCTTAGGATTATAAGATCGTCTTCTCTGTAGAGGCCTATATCATTTTATCGATTATTTTACTTAGTTCATGTAGTAAATGTAAATCAGTGCCATCCATCTACGGAACATGGAAGCTAGCCGCTAACTCAAGATCAGTATGGAAAACGGAGAGATTAATCTTCCAGGCCTGTTTAACTTGGGGTTACTGTGGACCGGTTCCTTACATACAAGGGCCACACTGCAAAGACTAAAGGCATGGTCGGACTAAGCAACATCCCAAAGAAGCTGAATAACACCAAATGGGGTGACTATGCCAGTACAATCCGCACGACAGCCTTGGCCTTTTGCTAATCCACAGCAGAATATACCTCACCATTGTGGAGCAGATCATCACATTATTAAACAATAAGAAAGAAAATTGACCCTGCCTTAAACGATACTTGCAGATCATCGTGACCTCTACTTACTTACACCAGAAAGTTCACTCGCAACTTGAGACGTTGAAGCAAGAAATTGACCCTCTTCATCTACTCCACGGCTGTGAAACAATGATAAGGAGGCTCAAGTAACTACACAGCTTTCTACATTCAGTCGAACCACTGAACAACAGAGTTCCTAGTCAGCGTCTGTCCCTGTGATTCAGCCAACTTAAGACGTTGAACACAAACTCTATCTCTCATGTCCTACAGAATCTCTCACCACAACCCCCGGCTTCAATGACGCCTGGCCTTTCTGGTCCAGCTGTTGGTCGTTATAGAGCCAACCTTCGAAATTGGGGATATGCAACCGATGATAGTCACAACTGCCAATACCGGCAATCAAAACTATGGAGCATCTTCTAGTTTGCCCCAATTTTGAAGATTAATGTGCACTTAACGACCTTAAAACCTTAACACCCCAGGCAAGGCTCTGTGTGCAACACTGGATGGGAGTAGTGTAGAAACTCGATAAGAAGAAAATGTAGTAAATATATACCTATAATCTCGCATATTTCTGCTCCATCAAAGTTTCTCATTGTAATGTACTTTTTTAGGCTCAGTTTGACATCGCAGAACTCTACTTCTTTTAGGTTTGATTTAATATCTGTGTCGAATCTCATATTTTTTTAAAGTTTTCCTAATTATTTTTTTCTGATCTTGTCTATTTTTCGTCTGTTACAATTTCTTAGAATTATGAAACCGTCGTCCGTATAGAGACCTGTATCATTTTTATCGATTAATTTAATTAGTTCATCTAGTAAACCTCGCAGGTTTATGCACCATCAAAGGGTTCCCATTGTAATCTCAAGATATCCTTTCTTCAAAGAAGAAACGTTTGACATTACAATTATTGGTATACATTTACTATATTTTACAGCCAATCGCCGAAATTTTCTTTCTGCACAACATCGTATTTTCCTTTTTTCTGAACAAAACAATATTTTTATCATATATGTGTATATATATATATGGTGTGTGTATGTGTTTGTGTGGGAATAAAGTTGAATGAGAATCCGATTGAATGATAAATATATAAGAAAATATGGAAAATTTCAATTTGACATCTTTCGCCTATGAATCGCCACAGTCAGCAAAATAAATCTACGAGACAAAACCGTCCTGGGTAAGACGATAAACTACATTCAACAGCAAGGATTGAGGAGCATAGAACAACCTCTTAATTGCTGATGTTCCAAGGTCCACCCAGATGGACAAATAGTTACCCCCCATACACCAAACTGGGGTCAAAACACTATGAAAGTGTAAAAATAGGTTTTATTACCAGCAATGAATTTTTAAAGAAAAAAATTACCAGCACTACATTTTTGAAAAAAATATTACCAGCAATACATTTTTGGAAAAAATATTACCGGCGGTGCATTGAGTGAGAATATTACCAGCAATACATTTTTGGAAAAAAAATATTACCGGCGGTGCATTTGGTGGGGAATATTACCAGCAATACATTTTTGGAAAAAATATATTACCGGCGGTGCATTTGGTGGGGAATATTACTAGCAATACATTTTTGGAAAACAATATTACCAGCGGTGCATTTCAGAAGGGTATTACCTGAAATACATTTTTGGAAAAAAATATTACCGGCGGTGTATTGAGTGAGAATATTACCAGCAATACATTTTTGGAAAAAAAATATTACCGGCGGTGCATTTGGTGGGGAATATTACCAGCAATACATTTTTGGAAAAAGAATATTACCCGCGGTGCATTTGGTGGGGAATATTACTAGCAATACATTTTTGGAAAACAATATTACCAGCGGTGCATTTCAGGAGGGTATTACCTGCAATACATTTTTGGAAAAAAAATATTACCGGCAATGCATTTGGAGAGCGGGATATTACCAACAATAAATGTTTTTAAAAAAATTATTACCAGCAATACATTATTTTTAAAATTACCAGCAATAAAAATCTTGTCAGCATTAAATAACACCTTGAGGTTGATATGCCGTAAAAAAAACAAATCAAACCGAAAGAAAATGTGAATCACACTTAATTAATAAACTAAAGATGCAGTTGAAGTAAAATCAATGTGATCACCTGTTATTCACGTTTTCTCTCGCCAATGTAAATTTTTTTTTGTGAAATAAATTCATTTTTATGATTGCGCCGATTCATCGGCGAAACATTTCAAATAGAACTTCTCAAAATTCTCTTATATATTTAGCGTGCGTATGCGTGTTTGTGTTGAATGAAGTTCTATTTACATACTGATACATATATATGTATATATTTCATATAATATTTTCTATATTTAAAGGAAAGAGTGCTCAATATCGAGCGTAAAATGTATGTAGATAAAAACAATGTAGACAGAGAAATCAACACTGCATGGTGACAGATAATTTTGCCTTAATTATATATGTTTACACGTTCTTTTTAGAGTTCTAAAAGTTTGATTACTTTCGTTATATTTCACAATGTTTCTGCTGATATGTTTTTTGGCCTTCTTCAGGAGTATACGTCATCCGGTGGTCTCGAGATATCACTTACAATTTTTATTATTTAAATCCTTGTATGCAGCACAATTGTAAAGATATAATCAACTGATATTGGCTATTTAATATTCATTTTAAGTATGCATAACCAGATTAAGAAATATAAAATTTTATTTAATATTCTGAGCATTACTCCGAACCACAAACGTTTTCTAATAAGAGAAAAACAGTACATTGAATGCAAGCATAGAATCCAGTCCCTATTTGTAAATTGAATATTTTAAATAATTAATCAAAATAAATAGTAATTACAACCAAAATCAAGACAACAGGGCAATTTAATGGACCCTTTTTTAAAACTTTTTTCATCTATAGACTTAATACACATTTGAAAGACGTTCGCTAGAAACTTTGCCACGTGTCCAATATTAAATCAATTGTTTATTATTCGTGAAGCATAAAATTGATTTTGTTTTTACAGAAAAGTTATTTCCCAATTGTGCTTCAGCTTCAGAAAGACGAGAATCTGTAGAAAAAATGGTCTTATTGTAGAGGATCCAAAAATGCATGATATAAGTAGGTATTATAGACAACTAAAACATGAATATTGAAAATGATTTCCTGGCCCAGATGGAAGTTTATTCAGACATATATAGGTTAATATATCGACTTAATGGATTATGTAACACCGAAAGAATATGCTGGTATGAAATCAATATTCGATTAGCAAATAATAAGGGCTGATTCATTTTGTTAATCTTCTCCTGAACTTCAATATGAGCAAATATTGAAACAAATACACACTGTTCTTGTTTGTTATTTGAATATTGACTATAAACCAACATATATTTCAGAGTTATCTTCACTTTGCGCTTTAAAATGTTTAATCAAAGAAGAATTCTTTACTTGAGTAGCACCAACACCAGACACCAGTGTAAAGAATTTAAAGGAATTATTTCAAGAACAAGATTTTCATTCAAATTTTCTAATCCTTTTCTTTATTTTTCAGACTGTAGTCGTTTGTGCCTCTAAACAGTTGACTTCTTACTGAAGTTTTAAAAAAATCATGTTAAGTCTTTGACGTATAAACGACGAGATATTTAATAACATAGACAAACCTAATTAGCTTCTCCAGTAATTTAGGAGAACACAAGGAACAGAAGTCATTATAAATCTTCAGTAGTAAAAAGAAAAAAAAAAGTTTGTTGCAGAAGTTTGAATATCACTCATGGAAATCTAAAGAACAACACTTGTCGATATTTTCCATCAATTTGGAATGTGAAGATATCGAACGCAGGTGTCTCTGTAGCCTTGAATACAGAATTGAACTGCATCCGATTTTCAAATAGATGAAAACACATATGTGTTAACACTATCATCGCTTTTACTTTGATCAGTTTTTATCGAATTCTGAAAGACAAGAAAGCAATTTGAAAACATGCAAATCAGTTGTTGAATGAAAAAAGTAAATTCATTCATCTTAAAATGAGAAAGAAATACATTCAGGTTATTTTATGCAAATCTCTAATGAATAAACAGGTGTTTGAGAAAAGATAAATTAGTTTACTTTTTCTTTGAGTTTTAAAATAAGGTTAACTTACCCCGATTTTTAAAACTTTAATGTATATCTAAAAATGTATTCATTTATTGTTGGAAAAATGAACAAAATATCAGTTGAACAATAAAACTTTCTTCATCTCCTTGAACTCTTTCAAAGAATAACAAAACAGGAGCTTCTGAAGCTATATTCCGATTTATAAGAACTTGGGTTGGAAATTGAACCGAATAAAGTAAGATTTCGACTCAGTTTTGTGTTTATTTTGGGGATATTTCATTTTGTGACGAACACTTTCGATTGAATTAGTTAATACATCGGAAGATGAAAATTTGTCATAAATCATAAATTAAAATGGAATGCTATCAAACATTAACATTATATAAAACTGTATAGAATTTAGGAAGTAAATATTACGATCACAGTAGGATTATCCACTCAAAAAAGTATATAATATCGAAAAAGATGCTATTATGATAAAAGTAGATTATCTATTTAAGAAAACCTCTGCCACTAATAAAAAAAATGATTAGGACTGGTGCTGGTTACCCGAAAATGTTTTAATACTGACGAAAGAAGAGGGTTAAGTCTAGTGTATATTATCTTCCCAAGAAAGTCTCTAGCACTGACGAAAGAATGATTACAACTAGCGTAGATTATCGATCTTTGAAACTCACTTACACTGATGAAGGTTGGATTCCGATTAGAGTAGATTATGCATGCGTTAAAATTTCTAGTATTGAAGCAGGACGAATTAAGACTAGCGTAGATTATCACCCAGTAAAAGCCTCTAACATTGACGAAGGAAGGATTATAACTAATGCAGATTATCTATTCGAGAATATCTCTAATATTGACAAAGCAAAGATTACAAATAACGTAGATAATCTATTTGTTAAAATCTCTAAAATTGCTGTAAAAAGTATTACGACTAGCGTAGATTACGTCTCCGTGAAAATCTGTCGCATTGATGAATGAAGGATTACAAGCACAGAATATCCATCCGTGAATTCTTGAAATCACAAATGAGTGCGTGCCATTGGATAATTATAATATCACTATCATTTACGAAGGAAGGCGGATATTTCTTATAGTTGTAGAGCACGCGAGTGACGGTGGACTTTCAACTTAGCTCGAAAGAGGATAGATGATTAACATGTAAAATTGACGAAGGAATAGTTACGACGAGCCTATATTATCCCTCGGCGAAAGTCTCTAAAATTGACTAAGAGAAGATTGCAAGTATCGTAGATTTTTAATCGGAGAAAGTCGAGAAAAGTGTTGAAGGAACCTTAAAGTGGATTATATATTCGAGAAATCTTCTAACCTTAACGAGCAAGGATTGCATTCATGGTTTTCGCTATAGAATGAATATGAAACTATCTTCAACGGTTGCAGTTGAGCTGTAACACTGTGCCCTTTCTATTCTCTTGAGAATGAAAAACTTAGATGAATATATAATATCAACATCAACACCGATACAAGGATTCATCTTTTCCGTTTTCAATCATGAAGATATTATCTTTGATAAAATGAAAGGAAGGAATAAATATGAATATGAATGGAGTAAGAAAGAAAAACAAATTGAATTTGAGAAGAAAGAACGAAAGAACGAAAGAAAGAAAAATTGAATTGAAGAAGAAAGAACGGAAGATCGTTTCCCTTTCAACTATATTTTAAAAGAAATAAATCGTATAAATTTCATGCATTTTCAAAACAGGTTTCTGAAACATTTGAAAACAACATAAAATATTCTCTTTATTAAATCAACTTGAGAAATTAGCAAGGATTTTGCGAGATAAGATCTGTGTAAATAACTTCCGAGTGAGCTTGAATAAGAGATAAACTGACTTAAATTGAACTGAATTTTGTTCTGCCAAAGTTTTTACCCACTATGTAAAGACCAAAATGTTTGCAAGAAAGAAGAATCAAAACAAGATAATTTTTACAAATTACCAACAATAAAGGAAATTTCCTTTTCGTGTTTGGGTGTTTTGCAATTTTACAATTAAATTTAAGCAGTTCAATAAAGAAGTCAAGACAAAGTGTACATTTAATGTAAATTACTATTGTGATAGAGAGAGTCTGAGAAACACACACACACACGCATATTTTTTTAGTGAAATTGAAGCAGATTTGAACTAGCGAAATTGATCAGAGCATTTCGTTTACTGATGGGAAATCTGATCTAGAGCAGGAGCTGTACCCATTGGAACTGGGTCATTAGCAGACAATGGAAATGGTCGAAATAATTTTTTTTGATTAAAACTTGGAATAGAGCTGAGTAAGCAATGAGAACCTTCAGAATTCACATGATTTTGGTTGAAACAGCCAAAACCCCGTGATAATCACGTGTGAAGTAGTAGGGCCAAGGTTCAGTTGTAATCAGCCGAGTTTTTCTATATAAACGCGTAGTTATGCTGAAAAAGAGGCAGACAGAAGAGAGAAACGGAAGAAGCAGTCGGAAGAGAGAGACAGAAGAGAATTAGCCTGGGCAAGAGTTGGGCTAGAGACAGTGGAGAGTCGAGTTGGAGACTCAAGAAGTAGAGAAAGTGATGTTAGAGATGGGAACGAAGCGTCCGCTAACATGTACTGTTGATATTACCGCTGCTTCTGCTACCACGAATATTACTACTACTGTTACTACTGCTAAGGAGGAACGCTACTATAAACTTTAAGCCGCGCACAGAAATCGTATTCCCCCATCGCAAGAGTCGTATATCCTTCTAAGACGATTTAACAACAAGTTAATCATAACTCTCTCTCTCTCTCTTTCTCTCTCTCTCATCGCAAGAGTCGTATATCGTTCTGAGACGATTTAACAACAACTTAATCACAACCCACTCTCTCTCTCTCTGTCCAGAATCCAGTGTATGCATTTTTACGTCAATTACTTTTCTTTTCTCTAACCCGTTTCTTTTCTATACTATTCTTTTCTGCAATATAAAAGACATTAACAATTCAATCATTGAATAATTTTTTGTCCGGCTTTCTGCAGATATATTTTTTTTTTTTGCTGCATTCTAAATTTCTTAGCGCAGATTCTCCAGCCGTGTTTACATCTTCAGTCGACCGTGAATGGATGAACATCACTTCTGCTTTCTGGATCAAACCAAACACAATGTGGACAGGAAGCAGGATTAAACTAGTGGACCAGTCGAATAATCTACGGATGCTCAGGCGACCTACGGCCACTCCCTTAAGTTCGGTTAGGACCGAGTAGACACCTCAACCCAGAGAGTAAAGACGTTGGAAGTTGAGGAGCTGGAGTGAAAGTGTTTGACTTGTGCCGTGTTGACCAGGATAGACCCGTGGGAATTAACACGGCCATCTGAAGGAGAAGAGGAGGTTGCATTTGTTTTGTTCAGTCGGGACCAAGTAAGACCAGAAAGGACTCTAGTCTTCGGACTATATTGGTCTAAAACGGGACAGAATGAGGAAATGATAAGGAAGCAAAAGAAGGAAGAAAAAGAAACAAAACACGGAGCGACGGTCCTCAGGTAAATCACTTTTTGGTTTCCTTTGTTCGCTCATTGCACTTAGATCTGCCAGTAATATTTTTGATCTTGCTTTGACTTTGTCGACTTTGTACGCAGTTGAAGCGCCACCATCGTGCTCAGTATTTTCCTTTCGTTCTGTCGTCGGTCTCTCTTCTTGTGGGAAAGTGGTAGTTGAGAAGATGCTAGGATTAGCGTAGCAGGATCTGACGCCATAGATTACCTTGGGGACGTGGTAGTCCCCGAAATATCGATGGGTTTCAGGGGGCTGATAGGTAGCATGAAACTACCTTCTTATAAAGAAAACCCTGCGGACCTGCACGAATGGATTCTGTCCATTCAGAAGAAGCGGGTGATCTATGGCATCTCAGACCAAGAAATGCTGCTCCTAGCTTACGACGCCGCGGTGGGGCAGGTGTCAAAGTTCATAGGTGGGTGGTACAAAGAAAACTCGGCCCTGACGAGGACCGAGCTTAAATCCGCTTTGGTGCGCCAATACGCAAGTGAGCGTACGGCCATTGAGGCAGCCAGGAAATTATTCTGGCTGCAAGAAGAAGAGGCTAATGAGGAATTGGGGGAAAGAATTGCAGGGTTAGCGGCGTTAGCTTTTCCGGAGTTGGCGACTCGGGACAGTGGTCCTATTCAGGCCTTGTTGGCCGATGTGTGTGTGGACGCGCTGAGTGACAGGGACCTCAGGGGCGATGATCTGAAGCTGGGACCGGTCAGCCTGGCCACAGCCATAGATGCAGCTCGGACCAGCAAACGACTCTGGGATAGAATAAGAGGCGGTGTAGGTAGGAACCGACGTGGGCCAAGGTAGTAATGAAAAAGAAGGACCGGGAGCGTATCCAGATACGGGACCCGAAAGAAGAAGTGGAAAAGGACTGTAAGGCTGAAGCAGTTCCAAATAGGAGAGCCTGGGATCTGCGTTATGGGTTTCACAAGCCCACACTGGGCCGATATGGCCTGGTGTGCTGGACTTACAAGAATGGTGGGCATCGACAAACTGTGGACAAACGATGGAGGCGACCCAAGGTCTTTGGGGCCAAACTGCACGACTTGTGGCTCGGACACAAGGCTCGGTGATGTACGGCAGAGGGAGACCGTAACCTGCGGATAAAGCGAGTTAATACGCTAGTGCCCCCTACCGAGAAGGAAAAGGGTCCGGGTAACGCCGATGGGTCACACGTGAAAAAGTAAGAGGTAGGGTGGCCCCAGTGCAAGTAAAACCTCTGAGATGCTGGACATGTGGTGTGGTCGGGCACTTTTAGGCAAGTTGTAAGGAGCGAAGGTGATGAGACGAACCTGTCCTCGCAGGAGAAAGATGGACTACACCGAGCGGAACAACCCTAACTCGAATAGAGGGGAAAAATGGGTTGCTCGTCCGAGAAAAGAGAGTCATCCGAGCTCTACCCACACAGGAGGGCCCCTAGACAGAAATGGGATCCCCTAGAAAAAGTTGAACTCCTGTCACCGACTCCCACGTCTCGGTTGTCGAGAAAGCGAGAGGAAGGGAGAGAACATACAGGAATGAGAAAGGCACAGGTATACCGTTTGCTGAAGGAAGGGCCAGACTTCACCTGTAATGTGTTGCTGGGAGTCAAGAAGGTGAAGGCCCTTGTCGATACTGGATCTTCAGTGTCACTGGTTAGCTCTAAGGCTTTTAGATAGTTGGGACTGAAAACGAAGATCCTATCGATCTACCAATAAGTCAGGCTAATAGTAGCAAGATGAGGATAGAGGGTATGACGTGGCTACCTTTCCAGAAACTTAGTAAAGAACAAAGTGAGTGAAATGATGGAATCAAGCATAATCGAAAGATCCAAATCTCCCTGGAGTTTTCCAATAGTGATTGTTAAAAAGAAGCATGGAAGGCAGAGGTTTTGTGTGGATTTTCGTCAATTAAATGCCATTACGAAACCGCTGGCAGTGCCCCTCCCCTTGATTGATGATATTCTAGCTCTTTTAGGAAAGTCTAAATGTTTTTCCACCTTGGATTTGAGGTCGGGATATTGGCAGGTAGCCCGTAGCAAAAATGATCAGGAAAAGACCGCTTTTACCTGCCACATGGGTCTCTTCAATTTTAGAGTTATGCCGTTTGGGTTAGCAAACGCCCCGGGTGTATTTAGTCAGTTAATGTCCATCGTATTGAATAGCACTGAGGCCTTTCCCATGGAATATGTAGATGACATCATGGTGTTTTCAAAATCACCGGGGGAGCATTTTGAACATCTGCAGAAGGTGTTCAATAGGTTAAGAGAACATGGATTAAAGTTAAAATTATCGAAGTGTCAGTTTATGAAAGAAGAGACAAAGTACTTAGGGTTTATCATAAACAAAGAAGGAATAAAAACGAATTTAGACAAAGTAGAGGTTATAAGAGCCATGCCCGCGCCGCAGACCTTAAGAGCGATCAGGGGATTTATTGGAGCCATTGGATATTACCGGAGGTACATACCAGCATTTAGTCGACTAGCAGGTCCTCTAACAGCTCTAAGAAGCATGCTAGGTTTAAGTGGACCATGGATTGTCAGCGTGCATTCGAGGATCTAAAGGACCAGCTGACAGTTGTACCCCTATTGGCCTACCCAGATCTGAGTAAGCCCATGGTGCTGTACACCGATGCTAGCGATAAGTGTATCGAGGCGGTTCTTACACAACCATGTCCCGATAAGGATGGACCAGTCCCGAGTGTGCCTGAGGAAGTGCCAAACTATTTTCTGTCTCATCGGCTCTCCGAGACTCAGCAAAGGTGGCCAGTAATAGAAAAAGAGGCGTTCGCCATTCTGTATGCTGTGCAAAAATTAGATTATTATTTGAGTGGGGCTGTGTTTACCATTAAAACAGACTACAAATCCCCCAAATATTTGTTAGAGGCGGAGTGGACGAATAAGAAGATACAACAGTGGGCAGTGAAGTTAAGTGGGTATAACTGCAGAATAAAATATTTGGCAGGGAAGGATAATACCTGTGCTGACCTGTTATCGAGGATTCCGAGGCAATTTGAGACCGAATCTGTCAGGTTGGAGCCGGGTGTGGATGATAAAGCATTCCAAATTAATGTGATTAATTCACAGGCGTTGAAGAAGAGACTTTGTTTGGAAGATCAGGAAACGAGTGAAACGGAGATTGTTTCCGACCCCCCCCCCCCACTGGAGAGATATTATTAGACAAAACCAAGAGGATAGCGAGATAGCAACTATCAGGTCCAGGGTAGAGACAGGGCGTACCTCCAAATATATGGTGCACGATGGAGTGTTGTATTACCTTTCAGGAAGAGGCGAGGAAGCAAGTTTAAAAATGGTGATACCTGAGAAGTTGAGAGCTGAAATTCTAGACCAATGCCATAGGAGGTTAGAACACCTGGGAATTGATAAGACGTATGGATTAATAATGAGAAATTACTACTGGCCTAAGTTGTTTAATGATGTTGTGAACCATGTAAAAAAATGTGTAAGATGCCAAGTACAGAGTCGAAGGTGTAGGGTTACCCCAGTATTGGAAACTGATGTTCCATTTCAGAAAGTAAGCATGGATATTTCCGGGACCTATGGAGAAACACATAGAGGTAATCTTTATATGCTGTGTTTTGTGGACTGGCTGACGAATTGGCCTGAGGCATTTGCCATACCGGATAAGAAGGCACGAACGTTATCAGATATAATACTGAACGAAATATTCCCTAGGTATGGGGCCCCCCGAACAGTTGGTTACCGATAATGAATCGGAGAATGCGAATCAGATTATGAGAGAGGCGTTGGGAGAATTAAACATACAGCACATAACTACCTCTCCATATCACCCCCAAAGTCACGCTATGGTAAGGAGATTTCATAAGACCCTCGCTGATGTGTTAGCTAAACTAACAGAAGATAATAAGGAAAATTGGAATTTATTCGTAACCCAAGCGTTAGCAGCTGTGAGATTCTCGATGAACGAGACGACAAAATTTTCCCCTTATTACTTGATATATGACAGGGATGTAGTCTTACCTATAGACAATCTGTTACAACCTAGGGGGAAGTATTTAGGAGAGGATCATCACCAAATAGTTTTAGAAGAATAGCATAAAATTTTTACGCAGGTGAAGAGGAGGATTCAAAAAGCCCAGAAAAGGCGAAACGATAGGGTAAATAAAAATAGAGAATAGATAGGTGATCCAGTGTATTATAAAATACACATGAGAGAAGGTAAATTGGACCAGAGATGGAGTCCATACTATAGGATCGTGGAGCAGACGGGTCCGGTTTCCTTTGTGATCCGTGACCAATTGACCGGACAGGTAAAGAGAGTGCATGCGAATGATATAAAGCTAGCTGAAATAGAAAAATGGAAAGGAGCCGAAACAAAAACTCAACAGAAAAGGCTGAGGAAAACTACGTTGGTAGAACCAGAAGGGTTAAAGACTGAGAGTGAAAGTGAAGGGAGTGAGGAGATTGAAATTAGCCCAACTACCCTTCGAGGGCTGAGGGAGGTAAATCGGACCCCAGCGGGATATTCTGAGGAAGCGGGGATTGAGCCTAACTTTAGGGAAGAAGAAGAACTGAGTGAATGGGAAGAAGAGGATGAAATTCCGTTAACTCAATCGCAAAGTAAATTGCGGGCTGAAAAAGCACCTAGTGTTAATGAGGAATTACCACTAAAACGGTGATTGAGGGGAATGGTGCAGCCCGAGCAGCCCAAGAATTAAGTGAAACCAATACAGTGGCTGTGGGGAATGAGTGACGGTCTGGGACTAACTGTACATTTATCATCAGCGTTGGTAAACTGTGTGGACGGCCCCCATGCATGCACGGCGCTGGTGGTGGTGGGGGTCGGTGCTTAAGGTATCGCTCTAAGATGTAACCACCCGCTAAAAACAATAAGAGAATGATTGAGTAAGACGAATTATTTTCTCCATCTCTTTGCAGACATGGACGAGAGGAGGCTCGTGGTACTGACGATGCTAGTTGTGGTAGCTAATACCCGGGAACACACTGTATTTAAGAAGACTATCGAAGTAATTATAACTAGATCAAAGTGGTTGATAACTTTGGTGATAGATCTGCAGCCGTATGAGAAGTTACTGGGTCAGTTGAAGACCGAAGTGGACAAACTAGATACAGCCAAGACACAAGTCGCCGGAGAATATTTACAGACTCCGGAATACCACCGTATATTATACCCCTTAGCTCAGGAATCCCTAATACTTGAGAGACAATGGAAGGATATGAGCTACTATTTGAATGGAATAAAGTTGTTACGGACCAGGCAAAAAAGGGCAGTATTACCTATAATGTGAAAGGCATTAAGCGTGTTGTTTGGTACAGTCTCCAAAGGCGAAGTGAGAGTAATTAAGAGGAAATTAAAGGTGGTAGAACAGAGGCAACAAGCAATGGCTCAGTTGGTTCGAGAGAACGTATCCATACTTAATGTTACTAGACTGGAATTGACTAAGAATAGAGGGAGTATCAATTGGTTGATTTCTCACCTACAGGTTTTTAGAAAAGAAGTGATAAATGTAACAACGTCTGTAACAACCGAATTACAGAAATTAGAGGGGTTTTTGCAAAGGTATTTTCAATCTTATTCTCTCATCGCAAGAGTCGTTTATCGTTCTGAGACGATTTAACAAGTTAATCACAACCCACTCTCTCTCTCTGTCCAGAATCCAGTGTATGCATTTTTACGTCAATTACTTTTCTTTTCTCTAACCCGTTTCTTTTCTATACTATTCTTTTCTGCAATATAAAAGACATTAACAATTCAATCATTGAATAATTGTTTGTCCGGCTTTCTGCAGATATTATTTTTATTTATTTATTTTTTGCTGCGTTCTAAATTTCTTAGCGCAGATTCTCCAGCCGTGTCTACATCTTCAGTCAACCGTGAATGGATGAACATCACTTCTGCTTTCTGGATCAAACAAATCACAACGTGGGCAGGAAGCAGGATTAAACCAGTGGACCGGTCGAATAATCTACGGATGCTCAGGGGACCTACGGCCACTCCCTTAAGTTCGGTTAGAAACGAGTAGACACCTCAACACAGAGAGTAAGACGTCGGAGGTTGAGGGTCTGGGGCGAAAGTGTTAGACTATGATGAATACAACTTTGAAATTTACTTTATCAAAGTTATAAATTAAAACCTTCTTAGGTAAGGATTTTTGTAGTATATAATGTGTTCGGAAATTCATAGAAAAACGAAACTTGCAATATGACTCAAGTTGTGTAAGACGATATATCAAGTTCTCACTTGAAAACAAATAACTGGCAGGTTTTGTTTGGTTTAAATTTGTCGTCCCCATGGAAGACCGACAGCAGTAAGCTTCAAACATGAAAAATGTTTACAAGTTATTAAAATAAATTCTACTCTGGTCTTCTTGAATAAACCTCTGAACGGAAATCTAATATAGTTTTACTGAAATTTGTTGTAAAACGATGCAAATAAGTGACAAAGGTTGTTCAGCTAGAACTAGTTACTTCAAATTTATACACTGTCAACTTAAATGATAGAAGATATTTTTAGCGTGGCATTCCTAAAATCTGTTTTCAATACAATATATATATATATATATATATATATATATATATATATATATATACACATATATATATATATATATATATATATATATACATATATATATATATATACATATATATATATACATATATATATATATATATATATATATATATATATATATATATATATATATATATATATATATATATATAATGGAATATAGTAGTTTTTTATTATTCTAGTTTGTGATTCGATTAATTTAAACGTTGTACATTAGGCGTTAAAATTAATGATTTCTTATCCAAAAATCAAACTTCGACCTATGAACTAAATCGAATTGTATGTATTTTAGATAAAATCAAGCAAAACGTAAAATTAATGAAAAGAACTCAATTTCAAATAATTCTGTCACCTCTTCAACAAGAAACCAATTTTTTTCCGTTGTTCCACAAAGTTGTGAACTGAACCGATTTATTGCAATTTCTGAAATCTTAAAAACAACAGATTGTGCAATCACTCACATCATAGCAGCAGAAATAGCCTCGTGTTCACAGGAATAAAAACATATATAGAAAGAACAGTAAAACGTGTTAAACTGTAAATTAAAATCATACAACGTATTTACTTTTGTGTAGTGATGTATGTATATTTTGGTTAGAAGTGCTTTATGTTTACATGTGATAAAAGGAAGAAGTCACTTCGTATTATGATAAGCAATGTCTGGGGGAGAGAAACTGGACGTCTTGACTTTCCAATGGTCGCTAGCAAAGAGATAATTCAGCGACTTTTGGCGCAAAGTCCGTTTTCAAGCAGGAAATATTTCTGTTCCATGTTAGGATAATTTTTTTTTTTTTTTTTGGTGGGGGGGGGGTATTTACTTTATTTTAAACAGCGTTTTAATGTTATTTGCTTTATTTTATTTTATTCATGATATTCATCATTATTATTATTTTTATTTTTATTTATTTATTATTAATAATAATAATAATGTCCGTTGAAGATTAAAATTTCTAAACGCTGATCGAAATTGTCACAAGTTGAAAAAGGAAACAAGAGGAAAATGGAAATATACGTCTGATTTATGTCTTTAGTTTTGAACGAATAGTGAAAAGCATTCAATGAGCGTCACTAACAGCAAGGAGAAAATATTTGGCATAGAGTTCAAAGACAATAAATGTACCTGAACCGCATATCAGATTTGAAAGGCGCGAAATAAAACCAGTTCAAAGAAAAAAGATTAAAAAACAATTTGGTCCCATGCGCGAGACTTAGAAAAGAATTTCTTGCTTGAAACTTCAAAACTCATCCGATAAATTGTGATCAAAGGAAAACAGAAAAAAGGAGACAGTAGTTTCAATTTCATTCAAGATAAAATAAGGACCAAATATCGATTTAGTTTGAATGTAACTCGATGAAATATCAATACGTACACTTTTTAAAAACAATGTCTATACGTTATCTCATGGATCAGTCATTGTAGTGAATTCGATCCTCACTAAGTGCCAGAGTAAGCTGAAACACCTCGACGTAGAGCAATAGTTAGCAAGTTTGTTTCGCAGATTATTAATACTGTGTGCTCCATACTTATGGACTTGTGTCAAACTAAGCTCAACATTATAACTATCCATAAAAAAGAGTAACTGCAGTGAAAACTAAAACTATGAATAACGTTAATTCAAGAACAACGATTGATACGAAAGTATTAATGAAATCACAGAATCAGAAAGGATATTGATTGATTCATTTGGTGTTTACGGCTTATCAACTCTTTGTGAGTTTTTTATTGTAAGAATAATTCTTTTTTTTAGTGAATATTGCATTTTTTTAGAATAACAATAATTTTACCAGATACAAGTCCTACTATTTAAGCTACATCTGGGGAAGAGATCGATATATACCTTTCCTAATAGTATTTTGGCATAAGTGTCAGAACACGGTGAGAGAGAGAAAGAGAAATTTAAGTTGGCTCTCAATTCAACGAACTTAGCAGAGTCTAAAATGACGACAAGCAAAACAGACGATTGCCAAATCCTGGCTTATCAAATTGATACCGTCAATTACAAGGTCAAAATCGATACCTAAAACTTATTTTGATGTCACTTAGTTGATACAATCTCAATACTCGTATACATTTCCCAATAAGTAATTGTGTTTATTTTCTTCGTGGACAATTTTGAAACTTTTTTGGCAATGTTTTTATACATTATTTATTACTTTCCTCTGTTAACAGATTCAATAATTTCTTTCATTCTTAAACGGTGAATCTGCAACTGAATATGTTCCCCATTAATAGATTAGTAAAAGGGAAGTTTCATTTTCCTTCGCTACTATAAACGATCTGTCTACGAATATTCTCAGTTCAACGGTAAATATATCTGCAGACGCTACCACGATTTATGAGAGCAGCGCCCAAAATCTTGATGACCAGAACCTGGAAGCTGATCTCCCTTCCGAACTTGCACAAGGTGCAGGCTTTTGATATCGACTACCACTCAAATTAAGTTAGTAACGTTTCATCAACACAGAGCAAACTGAGTTTTCTCCAGTCATCCTGAACGTTTGTACTCTTAATGATGGTCCTCATCAGGAACACAACATCTCACGCAGATCTCACGCAGATCTCTTATATACGATCGATAGCCAAAGACGCTGGAAAAATGATTCAGTTCCCAGAAAAGAACCTGCCTCCTCCTGTCGCACTTTATCTTTACAAGAGCCAGACCAGACCAGACCAAAAATTGAGTATTGCTGCCACATTTTTTTCTGGAGCAACCCAATCCTTACTTTCTAACCGCGACCTAGTTCTAAAACAGTCTTGTGGGTGATGAATGGTTTTCAACTCTACTGTCCCTTTCTAACATACGAAAAGTTGCTTCATATTTCATTGGTAAGGAGGAAGTTCAGATTTTTACCCAGAACTCTTACAATGTGGGACAGACTCCTGAGAGGATGCTTCGCTTATTCCTAATTTCTTCAAGGCGATGGTCAATCGTTATCTATCCGACATATTCTCATAATATGCATCCATTAAAACTTCCCTGAAAACAATTACAACAGCCTCATTTAGTATCCCTCAATTACGTGTGATTCTTGTGCCTTTTATTAGCTGAATCAAAATAAAATTCACTTTACCCCTAATTTTGACCATTCAAATTATACATGTTAGAACGTTTAAATATCTATAGTTAAAATTCTATTATTATACATTCTCAAAGTTTCGCTTTTGTGTGCTAAATATTCGAGGCACGATTTCTTCACTGATCAAAACAAGGATTTTTTTTAATAATAAAACAATTTTATACGTATTTTCTAAAACAACAACCGCCAAATTACGTTTACATATGTAATAGACTATTTAATAGATTTATTTTTTCCCTGATGTTCTGCGAATGGTTTCGAAAAATAATCTATTCTGGCATTGTTTGCTTCGTCGTATCTCTGATCATCCTGTGAAACTGTTGTCTCACGAAATTTTATTTCAGATTAGACACCCAATTCAGATGGAATGACAAGTAGACAAGAATGAGTATGTTTGACATCTTCTCTTTGCTTTTAACCAAGGTCAAAACTACTTGAGACAGTTGTGCTATGTACGGAGATGACTTCATTACCGACAGAATGAAACAGAAATAGTTTTCTCGTTTAAAGGAGGGGAAGTTTGAACTCACAGATTCTAGCCGACCTGTTCAATTTGACGAGAACCAACTGCACGCGCTGATTAAAGAACTACGCCAGACCCCTAAGAAATCGGCTCAGAAGATAGTAAGCTGTTATGTAACTTGTTGCATCGCAGCTCATACCAGACACCAGGTTCGTTGACAGAGTGTAGTTTCTTGCATTCAAACGCTTGTGACTTAAAAATTATTGTTTGGTCAGATCTCTACCCACGAGTGAAAAACAAAACAATTTCTAGTAGTAAACCAGATTTTATTCTTAGGTAGTACTTTACTCCAATAAGCGAGCGAATGCGGGTTGAAGCGGAAGTGAGGCGGGAAGTGCGCAATTCAGCAGCCGCTTGTTTTCCTTTGCGCGGGATGGCCAGCTTTATAGAAAACAGTTTTCTTTGTCCTGTCATCCTCGTCCCAAAAACAATTAATCTTACTTCCCTCATTTTCTCTAAGTCTTTCTCTTGTACTTTGAAGTTAACTCCAGTTAGTGATGGCCATCGGTCAAAAGTAAACGTTCCGTATCGAGTTTTCTTAAATTTAGCTTCTATTGCAACATACTGTCGCTCATCATTTTCACCAACGAACCAAATTGTCGATGCTAAGGTGTATGCTGAAAAAATGAACAAGCACAAAGATGCAGTTGAGGTGAAAAATACTTGACCTGCAATATAATGTGTTTATTCAACATCACAATAGACGCATCCTCGACGGTAACATGACCAAACATGCAGTTAAAGAGTTTCGGTTGGAAAGTTCTGCCACATCCGACATAATCTCCTATTTTAACCCCTTCAAACTACCTTTTCAGTCACTCTCTAACAATTTTTTTTGCGGGGTGGTGTTTAGTTCAGCAACGACGTGGAGCTTAAGATGGGCCTTGATTAATTTTTCGAGTCAAAATTTAGTGATTTCTATCGGTGAGGCATTGAACACTTCGTTCATCTTTGGCAGGAGGGGAATGCATTGTTGAATGATTCATCAGAACAATTAATAAATAATAATTATTAAAATAAATCATAAAAAACAAACGAATTTATGTATCAACATAATAAGAATTATTTGTCCCGTGTAGCTTAATATACACTAAGTCACAGCCGGGGTGTTCCAGTATAGATTGAACTCACTATACAAGCAAACGGGTCTGTGAGGCTAGTTTACTGAGCATTGTGTTGTGCCAATCTTTATAGTGAGGCGAACTTATAAAGTTTTATCGTTCCCAAAACCAAGGAATTTAATTAAGTTAATCAAGAAGTGTTAGTTCCATACTGTATTTTTTCTTACTTTAAAGAATGAACGAACCAATTGAGAACTGAAAGATCCTAGAATAAAATCCATTCAATCTAAATTTCTTCTGTGCAATGAAATGGAATCTGCTGAACTTGACAGAAATAAAATTCTGGATTTTCTGATCGAATGTTTCATCATTTCCAGTAGAAGGAATAAGTAAGGCTTTGACGAAACAATATTATGGTCATGCTGGGAACAGTTAGAACCTCCAAATTATTGCTTTGCCTTCTTTTACTGCTTAACACAGCGTTCATTCTGAGAGTAAAAGCTCAGTTTAAATAACGGCTTAAGGGTGATTTGATAAAAAGGTGTCAACGATGAAGCCAGTGCTAAAAAAGGCATCAATTGGATCACGTCTGGAAGATACTCAATGGACGATAAAGTAGATTCAATTGTAATGGAATTAAACAGAGCAAAATGAATTAATATAAATTACTCGAATATGTGTCCTCATCCTTGGGATGGTTTTCAAAATACACTGGTCGACGAAAAGCTATACTCTCCGAATAATCTCCTTATTGCTTAAAGCTATACTCTCTGAATAAACTCCTTATTGCTTAAAGCTATACTCTCTGAATAAACGCCTTATGGCTTAAAGCTATACTCTTTGAATAAACGCCTTATTGCTTAAAGCTATACTCTTTGAATAAACTCCTTATTGCTTAAAGCTATACTCTCTGAATAAACGTCTTATGGCTTAAAGCTATACTCTATGAATAAACTCCTTATTGCTTAAAGCTATACTCTCTGAATAAACTCCTTATTGCTTAAAGCTATACTCTTTGAGTAAACTCCTTATTGCTTAAAGCTATACTCTCTGAATAAACTCCTTATTGCTTAAAGCTATACTCTTTGAATAAACTCCTTATTGCTTAAAGCTATACTCTCTGAATAAACTCCTTACTGCTTAAAGCTATACTCTCTTAATAAACTGATACTTTCTACCTATATTTTGAATATATCGTAATTTAATTCCCGCTGTCTAATTTATAGTCAATGTTTTGTTTTGGTTTGAATAAATGAAAATATTAAATTTTCAAACTAAAATCTGCGCTATTCTTTTGCTTTCTTTAACCTTAAGTAACAAATGAATCACTTCTATTTTCAACATGATAGTGCCCAAGAAAGAAACAATTTTGGCCAAAAAACTCTACTTTCTTATTATTCAAAGTAATTTTGCTTTACTCTATGCTTAAATGACAACTTCGTTCCAACCCCGATGACGCTCTTAATCTGCTCACTGCAATAGCATATTTTTTAATAATGGCAATGGTAATATTAGCCTTTTCTTACAAGGAAACATTTGGAATTCATTGAGGAACAATTAGTGCTGCTTTCTTTTGAAACTTATAAAATCTTACTCTTAAAGGAATTTTTCAGAAAAATAGGTTTTTCAAGTTAAGTAACTATTATCGCTCTTTCCAGTATTGATGTGGATTTCCTTCCTAACCTTTTGTTTGAAGTAGTGTGGAATGTCAACATCTTGATTATGTCATTATTTTCTCTTCGAGTTACATGTGCTATCCATTTTAATTGTTGCTGCCGTTAGCAGTCTTCAAGTGATGTGGTTTATGTTATTTGGTACAGTTCTTTGTTTGTTAGCGCCAGTCCACAATATTCAAAAAACTATGGTGCTTGCTAAGACCCTCGGGCTTCTTTTGCTCAAAGCCAATTTTAACCATTGATATTAGAAAGCGTTTATATACAGGTGACAGTTTAGATATTTCTGAACGTGTTTGGTACCACGCATGACATCCATATGAAAGTTTCGACTTGAATCTATTTAAGAACATGACTCCAGTTTTCAAGTTGTTTTGTTTTTGTAGCTATATTTGATGTTGGGCGAAACTATCTCTGGCAGAGCTTATTTTAAGTTAAATTTCGTTTTCTCATAAATGATCCATTCGCCGAGATATTTGAAGTACTTTTACTTACTAAGCCCACATCCTGAATTTTTATGATGGATTAAGGGTATATTTCATAACTGCTTTCATTTTAATTATTAAGGGCATATTCCATAACTGCTTTCATTTTTATAAAGGGTATATTCCATAACTGCTTTCATTTTAATTATTATGGGCATATTCCATAACTGCTTTTATTTTAATTATTATGGGCATATTCCATAATTGCTTTCATTTTTATTAAGGGTATATTCCATAACTGCTTTCATTTTAATTATTAAGGGCATATTTCATAATTGCTTTCATTTTAATTGTTAAGGGCATATTCCATAACTGCTTTCATTTTAAGTATTAAGGCCATATTCCATAACTGCTTTCATTTTAATTATTAAGGCTATATTCAATAATTGCTCTCATTTCAATTCCAGATCATAGTTTCTATTTTGGAAAGGTTTATCTTGAGTCCTGTTTATTAGAACACTTGGTAGATGACTTTGATTTTCTGTTCAAGATCATTCTTATCCCAACTATGAACACCTATATCATCAGCATAGTTCCCCGCCCCAATCATCATCAGTACATTGGCCTCGGGAGGAGAAGCAGGATCGTTGTCTTCTATTGTATGTGTGTAAATTTCGATATGTTAAATGTTCTTGGCATTTATTCATCTATCCATTGCACTAGAATGTGACATAAGGTCGTTTTTAATATGAGGTACTCATACACGTACATGTGGGCTTAGGATAAAAATTGATTATACATTATCACTTTCGCGTTGATACCCACTGACGCAATATTTAGTGCAGTGAGGGAGGTGCTGTCGGGATTAGGCACCCCACATAATTTTAAGTGGAAGATGGGACATGTACTATATTCGGATTCCATCGTGAAGGTTGCGAAGCATTTGTTCTTTTACATGCTTAGTGTGACAATAACGGCGCACCAGAGAAAAATGTTTTGGATTTACGAAGTTAAATCCGATACATGACGTGATGATCGAAGGAAGAGTTTAGCCAGCAAATGGTGGCTAGTGTCTGCTTTGAAAATAAGCATTTAATAGATTGACTTTACCTAGACTCAAACACTGACTACTGACTACGATGAAAGACATGCAACTGCCTTAAGGAAAGAAAGAAACGAATAAAATGGATCTTTTCCACCAAAACTTTTCTACAAAGATGAAACTTGTAGAACTCTAAGACTCATTGTCCTCTCCCTCATCAGTATCGAAAACGACATTATTTCACCGTAATATAAATACTACACTAAGAGTGCAATTTTACTCTTCTCTATTCAATAAATCTTACTTTAAGAACTTGTGATCGAAATACATTGAAACTTTAGTTTCATACGAAGAGAGATATTGACATCATTATAATCATAAGAGGCAATCGAGACTGTATTCACTATATTTTTTGAAACTCTATCCGCTAAAAATCAATTGATATTTGAATGTTGATTTTAATGTTGATTTTAATGTTGATGTTGAATGTTGATTATATTCTTAAGAGGCAGTCAAGACGGTATTCCCTTTATTTTTTGAAACTGTATCCGCTTGAGTTGTAATGAAATATTCTAGACATAACAAAAAGTCTTTACAAAAAGTCTTTACAAAAATATGTTTGTCAGATATTTGGCCAGGGAAGTGATACATTTTCTGCACCCCGTCGCACTTTATAAATTTTCCGCACCCCATTGCATTATAGAAGTTGCAAGCAGGTTTTATTCATAGTAATTGAACATAGTCTAAGTATCTGGAAGTTTGGCTTGAATTCTCTTTACATTATTTGACGACTTTACTATTACCACTGTAATGGTAATATTAGCCGTATCCTGATAAGGAAACATTCAGCCTTCATTGGTCGATTTATTTATAAAAATATTTCTGTTAAAACATTTTTTCAGGAAGATTGTAATGCGGAAACTGGTGAGTTCGATCCTCGCCGATCGTTCTATATTTTTGGTCGTGTGTTAGCATAGGATATGCAATTAAATATAACATATCAAAGAATGATGCCTGTGATTTTAGAAGTATCGATTGAGAAAAGCCATGGTTGTCGATATATGCTAAGTTTATCTTAGGCAGAAGTCTAACGTATTGAAGTACTCAGACTGGACAGTAATTGGCATGTGAAATGTTCTTGGTGATTACTTCTCTACAAATCGAAGAATAGCAGTTGACATGCATAATGTTTTTATGGAACTCTAAACCGTAAATATATATATATATATATTTGTTTTTTTGTTGTTTTTTTGTTTTTTGCTAAGAAAATTTGAACGAAACCGTATAACTGTGTACGATCAAGAATCACATGAGAGAGGAATAAGATTTCGCAGAAAACAAAAAAAAAACGATATGATAAAGATTTTTCCTTCTGATTCGAACTTTCCCTTTTCCGGAAGACAATTTTACATTTGGTGTATAGCCACTTACTCAACGATTTATCCGTTTCTTATATATCTACAAAGGAATATCCTTTTCTCTTTTTGTATCCGTTAAATTAAAGAGTTGTTAATTTTGACAATGTATTTTTGTCTTGATTTTAAATTTTGATCTTTCATTTCATTTAATTTTATTCGTGTTACCGAGTTACCACATCCTCAACTTGAACCTCTTACTTGCTAACCATTCAGCTGCTATACGGACACAAACACATCAGGAATCGTGTCATCATCTGTTAGTGACGTAAGATTTTTCGCGGAATTAATTCAATCATAGAAATAAAATCTACATCGGTTTTTGTTTTTTTTTTTCTATTGCTGTATTCGACATATGGATTCCTCCTCCGGTCGTTTTGGATGTTCGGTAAAGAACTGTGGAATGGCTCCTGTTGAAAAAGGAAGGAATATTGAAATCAGGAAGAAAAGGAAAATGAAAAGAAAACTCCAAGAAAAGAAGAATTTGATTTTTTTTTTTTTTTTTTTTTTGTTTTTTTTGTTAACAATTTGCATAGTTATATTGAAGCATTCTTTTGCGAACAATGATCAATAAAACTTTGGCGACTTCTCGTATTTCAACGAATGAGTTTTTTTGCCCCAAAATATTTTTCCCTAGCTATGCCACATATTTAAGAATTCGTTCACTGTTTCAGGAATTTGAGAAAATTAACAGAAACTTACAGAAAGTTTAAAATAATACAGAAAGTCAAAACTCAGAAAATATTATAGGAATAGAAGCAATCTCAGACACGCATATTTTTTTTGGGTGGGGGGCTTCTGTAAATGGAGAAGTTGGTGAAAATATAAATATATATCTCAATATACTTTCTCTTATTTCAATTAGTAATTTGTTCAGATTCTCACTTTGAAATTAAAGAAGCCTGGGGAGTTTTTCATATTGTTGTTCCTATGTAACTGTTTGTCACTTATTATAAAGAGAGAACCACAACCATCCAAGTAGTTTCTCTTTCCTTAGACTTGGCATGAAGAATGGTGCATGAAAATCCGACCATCTCTTCTTGCAGTCGGGCTAAGGATTCTTTTCCGCTAGTGCTTGTCTTTCGTTACTTTGAGAGGAAATTGGCACCACCAAATGTTATCATAACCATCATCAGCATCATTATCATCATCATCATTGTTACTATGACTAGGTGTGGTCGTAGGGTCGCTGCACCTGACTAGCACCTTGAATATGTTTTTGGTTGCGTGTCAATGACCGAGTCTTTGTGAAGGATCTTCCAGTACACTCAATGACCTTTTCATCCGTATTCTTTTCTCTATCTGCGTATTTTTTTTTTTTTTTTTTTTTTTTTGCTTAAGGTAAATACCTTGAATGATGAAAGTAGAAAGATTATTAGCTTTTATGATATGTCCAGACCATTTACACATCTTGATGGTAGTTATGGTGTGTTCCAATCGGTTTGTAGCGGACTTCACCACATTAATTTAACTTTAGATTAGGAAACAAGGCTCACGCAGAAAAGGATAAGCAAAAGACATTGTTACACATAAAATATGTATTTAACAAGACGTACAATACCAAACAACGATGTGAAGGAAAGCCTGAGTTTAAGTAAGTAAAGGTTGAAATAAACAAGAGTTGTCTCTCTTTATCTGTTATTTTAGTATTTCAAAGTATTTCAAAGTTCACTGGAATAATGTTCATGAGAGTATTTTGTAATAATAGTTCTTGAATGAATTGCTGTGTAAGAAAAGATTATGTGAGTATATTCAAGGATTGTTCAGCATGTGAGTGATGTGTGTGAGTGAGAAGGTTGGCGCATGGTTTCAACTGTTGTGGATTCGTTTGGCAGCTGAATTCTCACTAATTAGCTAAGAAAAATTCTTGCTTAAATAAGTGACTATAGGCTTTAGATCTCTGCGCGGGAAAAGTTATTCTTCACGTACAGACGATCTGATTGATTGGCATTGACCAATCAGCGAGCGGGCTTTAGGGAGACTTAAGAAAGCTTCTGTGATCCGTTTCCCCCAAAAGTGCACAAAACTGACTACATAAAAATAGAACGATTACAAAATTGTCGTATTGCTGCGATTTGTAAATTGTCTATAATAACGTAGTGGTTATTAATTAACCAATGAATGCTTGGCGTTGTATGTGATTTGTATTTTTGTATGTATTTATGTATGTTCGTGCGTAATAGATCCGCGTAGGTTTATTTCTTCTTTGATATTACATTCTTCTTCGTATTTGGGATGTGGTCCCCGTAGCACATACCTAGAATTGTTCGGTAGAATCTCATTTCTAATACCTGGATTAATAGCTCTAATTCTGATTGTAAGAACGATTGAGAAGGTTACTTCACACATCATTTCCGGCAAATGTTCTTGTTTTTCAAATGTTTTTTTAGTTTTGCGACAGCTGCTACTATTTGTGTATTTGTGTTGCTTTTGAAATTATATCGAAAATAAAAATGCAAGCATGTTTGTAGCAAACAAAATCATCTTAGAAAATTGTGCATTCTTCTGAACATAAATTACGTCTGGATCATTGGCCATTGGAGTTATTTGATTTAATCTTAACAAATGCACAAAAAAAAGAAAGAAATTATTCTGTGTCTAAGTAAATGAAACATTTACGATGTTCTGTTTATTTTTATTACGTCTTATATTCGGTAGAGATACACAAAAATAGGTGTTAAAAGATTAAAAAATTACTTCATACAACTTTAATACGAGAATAGTCGACAGTCTGAAACGAGAAAGTGACCTATTCGAAATTTCACGGCTTCATAAAATTACACTGTGGAATAAAACAATAATTTCTTATATGACCTCGCCATATTTGAATATATAAATGAGAGAAAATGTATGGTGTACGCAAGCAAACAAGCTAAGATGTTATATTAATATTCAATTTAACTCTCTTTCTCTCTCTCTCTCTCTCTCTCTCTCTATATATATATATATATATATATATATATATATATATATATATATATATATACAAGTATAGGATTGGTGTATACGGAATAAATTCCAATAACCAACAATTACTATTCTTAAAAGAGTGCTGAATACAAATTAGAGCAGATATATATATATATATATATATATATATATATATATATATGTGTTTGTGTGTGTGTGTGTGTGTGTGTGTGTGTGTGTGTGTGTGTGTGTGTTTAACCGATTGTAGGTCAGAGTTGAATCCGACCAGGGGGCGTTTGTATTAAAAAGTGCTCTATACACAAGCTAAAAAATTGAAGTGGAGTGTTTCAAATATAAAATGTTAAAAAGTTACGAATTACTTACACGCCCGCTACCAAGATTTCGACCATTAAGATCTCATCAAGCAGTAGATGCTATTTAATTTCCTCAAGCCTTATTGGCTTATTTTATGTGCCCATATTAGGAAGTACTACAGAAGGTAGGGGTTTGGCAAGAATGGGCAAGAATGGATGGAATGGGAAGTGAAGAAAAAAGATTATGTACTCTCATCCGGATAATAAAAGAAAAAATGATTCCATCAGAAAAAAACTGCGCAAGATGTGTAAAGAGCTGGATTTCTACATTACAATGGACATCAAGAGGAAAGTAGTTCATATTTATATATTGAGCTAAACCTGTTGACGGAAATTATTTTACCACTTAAGAAGCCTAATACGTCTAAAATCTACCTTAGGAGACATCAAATCGTGTTTCAAAGACCAAGTAAATCTAAGAACAGGTGACAATAGAAAAAGAAAAAGGAATCTTATCTGGTTCAACCCACCCTTCAACATGCAAGTAAAAACTAATATAGGGAAAATATTTTTTAGCCTTTTAAATAAGCATTTCTCTAAAACGTCCGGGTTGTACAAATTATTTAATTGTAACACAGTCAAGTTGCGCTACAGTTGCACTAGCAATCTAGGCAACATTATTAAAATGTTGAATAAAAGAAATTCAAACCTTGAAGGACATGTGAGGAGTGGAACTAAGGTCCTTTTTAACTGCAGAAGAAAAAATAATTGTCCCTTAAATGGGGAATGTTGCACAGAGGGTGTAGTGTATTGTGCCGAAGTAGAAAATGACAGTGGCAGTGCAAAAACATACTTTGGTTGCATTCCAATTTAAAAAGAGGTGCTATAATCATAACTCGTCACTGAGGATACCAGAACGCAGGTTCAATACAAGACCAGAATACTATTATTGGAGTTTTAGAGAAAAGATTTAAAGAAGTCCTGCCATTAAATGGAATATTTTAAGAAAAATGAATGCTGGTAAAGTGAATAGCGGCTCCTGTAGGCTGACACAGGAAGAGAGGTTGGTCTTTGTAACAAGTGTGGAGCTGAGTTGTTGAATAAGATCCGAAATTATGGCAAAATGTAGTCACATGAGGAAGATAACTTTGGGGCTCTACAAACTGGGTGAAGTTGGAAAAACAATTATAATTTTTTTTACCACACCTCCTCACCCTTATTACTTCCGGTGCAGCATTATGAAATTTACGTCCTTGTGGTGTTGTATGTAATGATTTTGCTGAGTTAACCACCTGACTTGGCAGTCGAAACTGCGGTAATGTTCAGCATTTTACTATATACTATATATATATATATATATATATATATATATATATATATATATATATATATATATATATATACATAGTCTTTAGTTCTCATCTACTTGTTCAGTCGCTATAGCCAACAAGAATCACTTCATCCATCTGTACTGGAGCGACATGTTTGATTCTAACAGACGTCTCTTTGTCTCTATTCGTAATGAGTGCAAGCGTGTTCATAATGAGCAAAGTTACTGTTTACTGACAGAATGAAACAACGTATTTCATCTCGCAAGTTTGGTTCTAGAGATTACTGGTGGCTCTGCAAGAGTGTGCTGAACTACAGCAAATTCTCAATCCCTCCTACATTAGAACAATTCATAGTCCTGAGATCAACATCAGACAAGACGGGATGCTTTGCTCGGAAATTTGCTTCCAACTCAACACTCGAGCCACCCGTAATGCCCACCTGACTTTCCACGAGAAACTAGGGCTTTACTGACGTATATGTGTATAATTCCGTCGTTGGTCTCGGAGATCATTTTCTAAATTAGATTCTCATAAAGGAAGTGCTCGTGGCCGGATACTAGCCGGTTGTCCTAAAGAAATGGACTCAAGATGTGGTTCCCTTTTTCCAAACTATACAACGATTGCCTCGCTGATTCTTACTTTCCAGCCTGTTGGAAGTCCTCCTCTGTTGTCCATCTTTTTAAGAAGGTTCGTTCTACCGCCCTATCAGTCTCCTATCACTCTTCGGCAAAGCCTTCGAGGCTTTAATCAATGGCGAAATGGTTAAGCACCTTACCACACATGATCTGCTCTCTGACAAACAAGATGCTTTTTGCTTTGTCCGGTCCACCGCTGATATGCTTATGGCCATATCTAAATATATATACCAAGCTCTTCATAATAACGGCGAAGCTCGAGCTGTGGCTCTAAATATCTCTAAGGCATTTGACAGGGTTTGACATGCTGGTCTTCTACGTAAGCTTCAGGCATATAGTATTACAGGGCGATTATATGACTTTATCCAATCATTCTTATCAAATCGGGAAATGAATGTCGTCCTGAACGGGCTCTCTTTCAGTTTCTTTCATACAAACGCTGGGGTTTCTGATCTTCTTCAAGGGTTTTCGTGATGTCATCAGTTCTCAAGTAGGAATCTATGCGGACGACACTACCATTAACTCCTGTCTGAATAGTAAATACGTCAATGCTGACAAAGTTAACTTGACCGTTCGTCTCTAAAAGGATCTTCAATCAGTGGTTGATTGAGGCAGGAAATGGCTTGTAAATTTTAATACCTCCAAAACTATATTTAACCACCATAGAGAAACCTCCCTGTCCCCTGCCAGAATTGTTCATTCTCGAATTCCCGAAAACGCCTTATTGCACCTAATTGGCTTCGTTTTCCACTTTCCCGCATCTGTCGCAAGGAAAAGTGGTACTCTGAGTTGTGGCAGGTTCTTCTCATCTGAGTCCATCCTACACATCTACAAATCTACCATTCGTCCATGCATTGAATACTGTTTACATACATGGTCTGGTACCGCTGCTGTTAATCTCAAGTTGCTCGACAAAATCCAAAGACGGATCTACAATATGATCGGTCCTGACTTGGCACTTCGACTCCAGTGACATTCTCACAGACGTGATGTGGCTTCCCTCTGTCTTTTCTACAAATATTTTCATGGCAACTGCTCTGACTACATGAATTTAAGCCTGCTACTACGTTGTCTCTTCAGTCCCACCCTTTTACTCTCGAAAAAGTTGAATGTAACCGTCTGAAATGCGTAAAAATAAAATTGTGTTACTTCCCACATGAGCCATCAGGGATGTTTTCAGGGTTTATGATTATATCATTGTATGCCCATACTAGGTCATGGGGGATACGAGATAATTATCAATATTATTATTATTATTATTATTATTAATAGTAGTAGTAGTAGTAGTAGTAGTAGTAGTAGTAGTAGTAGTAGTAGTGTGATAGATAGATAGATAGATTGATAGATAGATAGATAGATAGATAATGAATAAACTGAAATAGATAGATAGATAGATAGATAAGCAAACTTTTAAAACATGTATGTATTTAAATACATTTATTTATGCCATATAGTTTCCACTCTCTCTCTCTCTCACACACACACACATACACACACACTCTTATACATATATGTGTGTTTTATGTGTGTATGTGTATGTGTGCGCCTAACCTTATACTTATACCTACTTGCAGAGTATTGTATGTGTTATATTTTGGTTTCTTCTCATGACTGGGTATGGACATAAATGTTCGTGGCAACGTTCCTCCTTACAATGAATCGCTTGATATGCACAAAGAGAAAAAATATCTGCTCTTTTTTCCTTTGTCGTTTGATGGAATTACAAAAGGAAGATTGGTCCATCGTTGCTCCAGAGGAAAATAGATAACACGACGAAGGCTTGTTCTTTAGTTATCTCTTTTTTTTCTGTGAATAGGACGCGTAGTATGTGACGGGTAGGAAAGCATTAAAACAAAGTGCCCATGTTTCCACCCGCTCGGAGAAGCAATCAGTGTACAAAGTTATGTGCGTGTGAGAACGAGGCTTAAAAAAATGCCCCCCATTTCTTGAGAGAATACGAAATAAAACCATGTCAAACTTAGGATAGTAGGCCTCGCATTTAGTGATTTTGTTTGTTTTTTTTATTTTACTTTTGTTTGAAATTGGATATTTTTCGTTGAATTCTTTTTGTTCTTTTCTGTTCTATAAGTAAAGAAATCCATTTTCTGTCGCACGCTGTCACTGCTTGACATATCTCGTCCAATATTCGAAACATTGGATTAAACTTCAGTCTGATAGACCAAAAGGAAATAACTCTTAAAATGAATCTCCAACATCACAATGCCCGACAGACACACACTAAATTCGCTTTGATAAAATAACTCTATTTCCACGTACACAATCTTAACAAGTAAATTAATGTTTCAAGTTCTTCAGCTGCTGTTTATATAATATCACGGTTACTTACAACATCGCTTTCTTGTTAAAATTCTAGAGACTTTTGTTTTGTCTTTTCTAGAATTTTATGTCTTTGAAATACTGCCATTTTATCTTTCTCCGATGTTAGAATAAAAAAAACAGAACACAAATTATCTTTGCGAGTGAGGCCTTTATTATCATCTACTAAATTTAGTTTGGTACAAAGCCACAATTATGGTACAGCCAGCGAGGATCGAAAACTCTACTTAGTAGATGAGCTAATTAAGCATTACTCAACACAGAATTGCCAATAGGAAAATTTTAAAACTTGTTATTTCAGACCTGGCATGAAGAATCCAAATTCTGATTTTCAAGGTAGAAAAAATTTAACTACTTGGAAGCTTTATATCGACAACAGAGTGAAATAATCAACAATTTCTGACCTTTTTTGTTATTATAGTGACCCTTAACAATTGTTGTTATGCTATTTTCGAAAGCTACTACACGTCACTTCCTTCTTCAAGTCGTGTCTTTTGAATTTGATATTGAACGTTTAATTATAATTAACTGACTTTATTTCAACTAAAATGATTCTTCCTTTAGTTTTATTTTATAGAAAAAATGAAGAGAATCGCATTAAGAATTGATTTTTTCTTAAGATTCTCAAAGTGATGTATCCAGACATCAAAACCTATTACGATTTTTTCACCAATGGAAAAACAAAGATGACAAGGAAAAAGCAATAAAAGCTTAAAGATTCACTTTATGGCTTTTCACAAAATTTTGAACGGAACAAATGTGATTATTGAAAAAAAGTCGATTTAAAGTAAAATTCTTTTACAAAGTATTTGCTTATTGTTCATTTAAAGTGATGTCATGTCAACAGAATATTGAACCTTTTCAATGATAGATTAATTCTTTCCACGAGAAAATCTTTTTAAGCTACAAGAAAAATTTAGAAACATTTGACAAATTCCGTAAAAACACCTTTCGGGTGATACTATGCGTCGATAGACGACGTCAATAGATAAAAAAAAAAGTTATTTCACAAGTAAATCGGTTTTGTCTGAGTAGAATAAATATTTTATATATTCGAAAGGTTTATTTTTATAGTTCTAAATATTGGTTTCACTTTTATTTTTGTGAAAATCCTTATTCAGATCATAAGTTCACTGTCAAAAATTAGCCTTATACATTAAAATATTTTACACAAAATTTTTACATAATTCTTGTCCATAGATTATGAGAAAATCAATGAAATATCTTAAGAAATTTTTTTTGAAGTCCAAAAACCGATGGACGTTAACAGAACAACTATTTAATTATTTCACAAAAATAAAACGCATTTTGTTTTTGAATGATTTTCTAAAAAGAAAATGAAAGAAAAGTTTGTTTTTTAAAAAGTAAAAATTGGCCAATGGCGCATTTTGTCAGCAATACATCAACAGAATCTTATATAAAAAGTGCAACATATGATCTCTCTCATAAATTAATGAAAAGTGAACCTTATGATCTCACATAAATTAATCGAAAGTGGATCATATGATCTCTCTCATAAATTAATCAAAAGTGAACCTTATGATCTCACATAAATTAATCGAATGTGGATCATATGATCTCTCTCATAAATTAATGAAAAGTGAACCTTGTGATCTCACATAAATTAATCGAATGTGGATCATATGATCTCTCTCATAAATTAATCAAAAGTGAACCTTATGATCTCACATAAATTAATCGAAAGTGGATCATATGATCTCTCCCATAAATTAATCAAAAGTGAACCTTATGATCTCAGATAAATTAATCGAATGTGGATCATATGATCTCTCTCATAAATTAATCAAAAGTGAACCTTATGATCTCACATAAATTAATCAAAAATTATACTTTACTTCTTTTATATGTGCCATGTCCTTTCAGGACATAAGTGAACGTTGCCCTCCACATCTTCCTGCTTCTTATAGTTCTTAATAAATTTATCTTTTTCTTATTTCTCCCCAACCCTGTTCTATCATCCATATGCTCAAGCTCATCAAGTATGTTAACGCAGCTCTCCTTTTGACCATCTTTCTTTCAATCTGTCCTGTGAGTATCAAGTACTCCAAGACTACCTTCCTCATTACGTGCCCCGGAAATTTCAATTCTCACTTCATGATCTTAAGTATAAGTTTGCTTTTTTGGTTTCCATTTTCTTCAAAACCTCGTTGTTGCTCACATGTTCAGTCCGTGTTATCTTTCTGTAGAACCACATATTTCTGTTGCTTCAAGTCTCTTCATCTTTGCGGTGATTTCTGGCATTCGCTGCTATACAGGAGGACAGATATCACATAAGAGTTCAGTACTCTTTTATTTGTTTCTAAAGAATTTTTTATTTCCCTTAATACACGGATTAGCTTTTGGAATGCGTCTTTGGCCATCCTAATACGTCTTCGGATCTAAGTGTTGCACTCCGTTAGAACGCTTCACTTAACGAATTATATATATATATATATATATATATATATATATATATATATATATATATATATATGTAATAAATTAACTGATTTGAAATATGCTTTTTCGCTACATAGTAATAACCATATTTCAAAAATGGAAGTTAAAAAATTTAAATTTAATTATATAATTAAATTAAAGGCATTAGTTCCGTTTCATCTTCAAGCGAATATTGGAATAACTTCCCTGCTTCCAAGGATACAGAGAAATCCAATCATTCAAACAGGGGCGGTAGCGTGTTCATTTTTATTAACTATTGTTGTATCAATTATGAGTTACGTTCGAAAAAGCGGTTAAGTTTAGAGATGGTAGGGGTGTATTTTCCAACGAATTCTGACATCCGTTAAATGCATGTAGTTTGGGGTTTTTTATTAACGGCAAAAAGTTTTTCTGCCTTTTTTCTTGTATACTTAAAGATTCTTTTTAGGGTATACTTAAAGATTCTTTTTAGGTGTGTTTGTGTTAGAATACGTTTTATTTAACTACAATTTTAAAATATTATTACTCTCAATTACTAATAGACTATATTTCTTTTAAAAACAGTAAATGTAATATAATTACATTATTTAAAATTATTTTTTCATATCAAATATAAGTATATATATTACCAGCTCCCATTTTTTAATTTTATTTTCAAATATTATTTAAAAATAAGTTATTCCAATATTCGCTTGAAGATGAAACGGAACTAATGATTTAATTTAAATATATAATTAAATTTAAATTTTTTTTAAGTACTGGAAACTACTGACACAGAAAATAACTAAATTTTTACGCATTGCCAAATATATATTAACCAATCAGCGGCGCCGTAATAGACGCGCAGTGTTCTTTGAACTGAATATCTAAAAATGAAATTTTAGAGGCTCAAATTCAGAATATGTTCAAAAATATGTCTTCCTCAAATATATAAAAATATATATTAGCCAATAAGCTTGCGATTAAAAATCTAAATTTTAGATCCATCTGGAGCCTACCTAGTTATTATAAATATAATCAATTCTTGTTGCCTAATCAGTCTTTCAGTTAACTTTAACCAGGGGGTTAGATCGTTTGTCACACAAACGAAACTGAAATTCTCACGATTAAGTACTCACATCTTTCGCTTATTTATTTCGAGTATACTACATTACAAAATTACGTTTAGCGTTATCTATTAGGTTGGCGCAAAAATAATGTCGTTTTTTGACTTATTTTTAACGTCAAAAGACGACATTATTTTTGCACCAACCTAATACACCATTCCGCTAACTTTTTTGCAAGAATAAGGACTAGCTGTCTCCATCCTTCTTTCCTCCAGTCTGCAAATAGAATTTATATACACAGTCAAACAATGTAGCCCTGTGTCACATAGATCTGAACGCGTATAAACGCATTTTCCGTTTTACATATGCTAACACAATTCATTCAGTTGCACTGTATTAAGGACACACAAAACATGTGTGAAGTTGTTCACAAATTATTTTTTTAATTCCTTTCTTTCAATTTGAAAGAAAAATAATATACCAAATATTAGGTTGTTGCAAAAATAATGTCGTTTTTTCACTTATGTTTCTATGTGAGAAAGCGACATTATTTTTGCACCAACCTAATATAATGCTCCAATCAATAAAAATTATGAAACTAATCTTAACTCTTTACTCCCCTCCTCTGATTTCTCAATTCCTTAGAAAAGACACTAAAGTTCACATGCGTACTGTGGAAGTTTACAGCGAACATCTACCGCTGGCTAGGGAACTCTCTCTTGAATCACCAGCCGATTCATACATGTGTCTCTGTCTCCGTCTCTACTTACCTCAGTCAGCTATCTCTTCTTTTTCTACCACTCACTTTCCTCTCATAACTGTTGCATGCTAGATAGTATTTCTGATAATATAGAAAAGGCCATCTCCCTACATCTGTTTGCAAATATATTTGTGTTCGATGGCTTTAATGTACACCATACCAGGTTGCTCAAACACTCTGTCACTGATCTCGCTGTCATCCAAATCCTTAAATTAAGTTCTGCCCTCTTGGCACCTCAGATCATACGGTAGTGTCTGTAAACATCCCCTTCTGCTTCCCAAGAACCTCCTACCAACAGATTACCCTTCTGTTATCAACGAGCAGATTGGGACATGACGTCTCATGGAAAGAAGATTTTAATCATCCTGTTCAAAAATGCGCGTTTGAGGTTTCTTCCTGAGTGAAATCCGGCATCGATGCTTTCATTCCAGCAAGGAAATACCAAGTTAAACCTCGTTCATCTCTTTTTGTTTTTCACCTACTTGCTCGGTCGCTATAGCCCACAAGAATCACTTATTCCGACTGTACCAGAGCGAAGCGTCTGATTGCAACAAACGTCTCTGCTCTTAACGAGTGCAAGCGTGTTTCCAATGAAGCGAAGTTACTGTTTGCTGATAGAATGAAACGGCGTATAGTTCGGCTCCAGAGACTATTGACGGTTCTAAAGAGTTTGCTGAACAAAAGTAAATCCTCAATGCCCTCCTGACATCTACAACATATAAGGTGGAATGCTTTTCTCGGAAATTCTCTTCCATCTCAACACTCGACGCATATGGACTACCTGCACCTGATTTCCCACTAGATCTGGGGCTATACTGAGTGATATGCGCATAACCCCGTCTTTAGCCTCGGACATCATTTCTAAAGGCAATTAATTTCATAAGGCAAGTGGAGGGGACGGGATACCAGTCGTCGTCCTAAAGAAATATTCTTCCGGGCTGAATCCAGTTCTCTCCAAACTATAAAACTATTGCCTCGCTTTTTCCTACTTTCCGGCTTGTTGAAAGTTCTCCTTTGTTGTTCCTGTTTTTAACAACTCTGGAGAACCTTCTGACACCTCTAACTATCGCCTTATTAGTCTCCTGCCGATTTTCAGCAGAATATTCGAGGCTTTAATCAATGCTGATGTGATTAAACATCTTATCTCTCACGACTTACTCTCTAACAAAAAATATGGATTCCGTTTTGCCTGTTCTAGCGCTGAGGTGCTTACGGCCATTACTGAATATGTATATCAAGCTCTCGATAATAATGGCGAAGCTCGAGCTGTGCCTCTAGATATCTCAAAGGCTTTTGACAGGTATTGTCATGCTGGTCTTCTACGTAAGCTTCAGGGCTACGGTATTACAGGATGATTGTTTGATTTAATTCTATCATTCCTATCAAAATCGTGCATTGCAGGTCGTCCTGAATGGGCTCTCGCTTCCAGATCCTTTCACGCAAACGAACGTGATCCGCAGGGGCTTCTATCTTTGATCCTACGTTGTTTCTGATCTTCATCAATTATCAAAATAGAAAATCCATCAGAGCTGACAAAGTTAACCTGGTCGCTCATCTTGAAAAGGGCCTCCAATCAGTTGTTAACTGGGACAAGAAATGGCTTGTAAATTTTAATGCCTCTAAAACTAAACTGCTCTCATTTAACCACCAGAGAATAACTTTCCTGCCCACCATAGCCTGGCTGATGCTCGACTTCTGGTGAGCCTCTCGCTGCGTTTTCTTGGCCTTACGTTTTCAACTGATTTGAAGATGAACAACTACATTGAATCAATAGCTACATCTACTGCAAGGAAAGTTGGTTCATTGTATCGTATCAGAAGGTTTTTCTCGTCAGGGTTCATCTTTTACTTTTACAAATTTACTATTAGTCCATTCATTGAATACTGTTGTCATATATGGTCTGCCTTTCATCTCGAGGTGCTCGACAAAATCTCGAGACGAATCTGCAATGTGATCGGACTTGACTTGCTACCTCGACTCCAGTCACTTTCTCGCCGACATAATGTGGCTTCCCTCTTCTTTTTCTACAAATATTTTCATGGTAACTACTCCGACGAGCTATTTTCACTGGTGCTCCGATTACATAAATTTAAGCGTACTATTAGATTGACATTTAGGTCCCACACGCTTACTGTTGAAATAGTTAAATGCAACCGCCACTTCTACTCAGTTTCTTTTCTAGCACTTCCTAAAAGTGGACCTCCCTTCCGCTTACCTGCTTATCTGATAACTGCAATCTTCAAAAATTTAAATACAGCATCAATCGCCATCTTCTGTTCTCTTGAACCCCATTCAACTTTTGTCCTTTCCTCAACCCCCCCTGTACAGAGTCTTTTCTCACACTTTCACCCCCTGTAACCTCCTGCGTACTAGTGGCACTCCCGCCTTGCTTGGCGTGAAAAAATTTAAAAAACGGTAAAGTCATACATTTTTCCCAGCAAACATGCAAGATTCACAAAAAAGAAATATATATTTCGGTCGTGAACTTTTGACTGTCTATCTTCATAACAGACATTTTCTTCACCTAGAAGATATAGATTTCATCACATTCACCGATCACAGTATCTAACTTTTTCCTTTCATACAAAAAGTGAAAAATACAATATTTATATATTTCCCAATTTTGTAATGACGTCGTCACAATAACATTATTGATGGCGCATTCTTACCAGTATCTATTTAAAACGTTCAACTACAAAATTTTGTGTATTTTACAAAAACAAATTAAGGACAACAATGAAATAATTTTCTAAAATGTTTTAAGTTTCATTGACAAAACTTCTGAGCCACCTTCAAGCCGAAAAAGAAGCCACTTAATCCAGAAAACAGGATTTGGAGGTCAATCAGGAAATCTTTCTCTCTGGTCGATCAAAATTTCTCCAACATATAGAGACAGCTAACAAAATAAAAACTATTTACCGTTTTGTTTTTACAATATTTATTTGGAAAAAGAATTTGCACCGGCTTGGCGCAGATAAACGGATGAAAGAAAGATAGATGTGTTCAGATTCAAATTCTTATTTATCATACAGATGCTCTTATTTATCAGGCTTATTAGTGAAAACGTTTTCTAACCCCTAATTTATTGCGGTTCTTGAAAATTGTTCTTCTGGCATATCAACCGCTTTTCTGACGAGATAGATAGATAGATAGATAGATAGATAGATAGATAGATAGATAGATAGATAGATAGATAGATCGATCTGAACAGACGCGCGTATTTGTATTTCAACTGGACCAAGAATATTAATAATCAGTCATCAGATTCGTGGATCGAAATCTCTTAATGATGTCTTTGTTGGGGAGCGGTTATTATTTATTAATTTAATTATATTTATTATTTAGTTATTAGTATAATTTTTAAAACAATCTGGAAGGTTCAAATAACAAATTATATTTAACGATTAGTCATGCTGATGGCTGAACAAATTCAAAAAGAGCGGGGACTTCTTAAAGTCAACCTAATGCGTGTACAATTTCGAAATATTAAGATTTAAGTAACTTTATGTCGAAATCACAATGAAGAAAGAAAGAAAAGAAAAGAAAAAGAAAGATGGAATTTCTCCAGCTTGTGTTATTAATGTCCAAGAATTAATTAGATCGATTTTATAGAACTAGCAAAAGATAACATTATCCGTAAAGAATTTCAACGAGGCAAATTGCAAAATTTAAGAAATAAAAAATTAAATAAAATAAACGAATAATGGCTTAAAAAAAACAATTTCGAAGAATTGGCTTCAATCATTTTTCTTTAGTGATTGAAAATCCTATTTTACTTCACAGCTGAGAACTTCCTTTCCATTCCTATTATTGTCAAAATTCTCATCATTGTCAGCCATGATAACCAATTGATAAATTAATGATAAGGGCAAATAATTCACACTTAAAAATCGGATTTTATTCATTTTCAGCGGGATAAAATGACTTGACGCAAGTTGATTTTTACAAGAAGAAAAGATGATTTCCTTTATTTATTGCTAAATATGATCGATTGATTTTCTTTTTTTTTGCATTTCAGCTCGTAATTTCCCTTGAACCGTGTATTGATTCAGTTGATCAAGTTTTGCAGTAAAACTCAGAATGAAGAGAGATTATTTGACAGTAAAACTATAACTCCTCTCGAAATAAAAAGGGATAAGTTAGGATTCAATCAATGACTGACTCTTACTGAAGAGATCAAAAATAAATTTGAAAATGACAAAAAATAGGGTGTTTAAGATAAAGCGATGGTCAACATGATCATGTCCGTAATGCAGTGATTTGGATCTTTTCTAAGTGTTCTATTTTTGTTTTGTGTGTAAGACTAGGTTAAACATAGAAAAACTTCAAACCTAAATTATCAAACACTGTTGGGCGATTTGAAATTTATTCTTTCCTATTAATCAAGCATTTAGACCTTCAAAATTATTGCCGATTTATTTTACGAGGATTCTATTCAAAAGTGAATATATATTATTTGAAGACTCGTTTGAAATAAAGAAATCAATGCATTCATTTAGTGGTTAAGTCTTTGAGGCGAAACAGTTACGAAAAACTTTCAGTTGTGTGTGCTAATATACCAGTTAATTTTAAAGGGAAAATCATTTTTTGAAAGATATGAATATATTTTAATTTCAAAAGTGGATGTGGTGTATTGTCAGTGGTATTACCTTTGCAGCGAAACAGTCGACTCTGCTTTACTTAGGTAAATTGGGAGGCGGAACTGTACTAATCCACGACCTACATCCAACTCTCACCAAGAATCCGCATAGGCTCACTCCGGTCATTGACATCGACCTGTCGGTTAAACGGTTTGAGGGTATTCGGAAGGGTTTCCCAACGCGACCGGTAACGAGAAACGTCTCTCCCCAACCCACTCGTGCCAAGAAACCATCAGCCAGTCCCATGAGTGTAGAAACTGCACCTCAGAGGTCAACGGCTTTACCAGTGAGCGGAGAAATTTCTAAGAGGAGGTATAACCTCAACATCCCCGGCACAAAAGAAACCAGATAGCCGTTACATTATTTTGCCTTGAATGTCACCATGAACCCCAATTGAAACCAAAAATAGGGGGGGAGTGGTGACCCAAGATGACATAAAATACGCTAACTGAAAAATGAATGAATATGAATTTTCACTTTTTTATTTGCTGAATTTTTAAATTTCCAGGTTAAAATATATTATTTAATCGGTATATCTTCAGATTCCCCTTTGAATAAATTCAAATTTAAATGTCTCTTGTTTTAACGACATTTTTTTTTTTCAAATCGAGACAAATCAGTTTAAGTATCAGTCAATCAGGCCACAGATTATAGTACAATGGACATGAATATTTTTACGCATAAAGCAATCAGAGATCTGATTTTTTTTGTTTTTTTTTTTTGGGGGGGGGTTGTTGTTTTTTTTTTCCATCAAGTCTCCCCCCCCTCAGGGGAAGTGCCTAATACTTATAAAAGCACGTTTTCAAATATTAACCTAAATGCTAGCTTCCACGTCACTGTTATAAAGTCAATAAATGTAACAGAAATTCATTGCCGATATTAGAGTTAATTAATCCTTTTTATTAAACAAAAAATCTGCTCGGAATGAGATCTGAAACATGATCCATTGCTGAAGTTCCTCTGATTAACCACGTTTTTTGTTTTTTTTATTTAAATTTTTTGTTTTTGCTTTTTGTTGTTTTTTCACACAGCAAGCGAATTGGAGATTTTTTTTTTTTTCTTTCTATTCTTTTTTTTTTTTTTCTCGCCTATTCGCAACTCCTTCGAACGACTAGTATTTTATTGATTCCTTGATATCACTTGCTTCTTACCAAGACTTCAAATAGTCAACCGATATTATCAGTCCTTGTGCTGTTCAAATAGGTTTTCAATTCCGCTCTTTCTTTTTGCTGCGCATTTTCTTATCAAAGGCGTCTCACTGCTCATAAATCGTGAAAGAAGAAACCTTTCTGATCTTCCTTTAGATTTCAACGAATGCAACAGTTACATCGACATAAGGTTTCATATGCCTGCTTTATGGAGGATTTTACCGAAACCAATTTTAGACTCTTTATTTATAAAATTTTGCGCTGAACATACTAATTTTTATCTAAGTGATGCTAAGAAGATCTGGACGGTAAAGATTTTTAGGTATATATATATATATATATATATATATATATATATATATATATATATATATATAGGGAAAGACAAAGTGTGATTTTGTATTACAATTTCCCCAATATATATATATATATATATATATATATATATATATATTAGGTTGGTGCAAAAATAATATCGTTTTTTGACGTTAAAAAATACGTCAAAAAAACGATATTATTTTTGCACCAACCTAATATATATATATATATATATATATATATATATATATATATATATATATATATATATATATGAAAGTGAACATTGAAGTCAACACTCAGAGACGACAGGCTGTTTCATGCTAGACGCAATCGTTGCGCAGCCTGACGATTGCGTCTAGCATGAAACAGCCTGTCGTCTCTGAGTGTTGACTTCAATGTTCACTTTCATAGATAGATAGATAAAGACAAAAGGAAAACTTAGCCGACGCGTTTTGTTCTTTGATGGAATTTATCAAAGCAGATCTAAGGATTTTATTTTTCAACGGCTATTTTTAACTCATTTAGTATTCTCCATAACTTAAAACTTTTCAGTTAATCTGATGAATATCAATTAGAGTCTCTAAAATTTAAAAATTTTGAAGAACTAACTGATTATAAATACTTGTTGCAAAGTAAACTCCTTACATTTGCCTGGATAAAGTCAATCAGAGGTCAAAACGCGTTGAATAAGTTTACCTTTTGGTTTTATTCATATTGTCCTTTTACAGATATATATTTTAATTATATCTAAAATTTTACACATACACAGACACAGACGCGGGCGCACACGCGTACACACACACACACATATATATATATATATATATATATGTGTGTGTGTGTGTGTGTGTGTGTGTGTGTGTGTGTGTGAACGTGCGGTTGCAGATCGGAAAGAGGTCAGCGAACTGTGTTTGAAATACGCCTGACTTCGTTACATTCGCTTTTTTCCACAAATACTCCTGAGAAAGAAATACATCCATCTCTCTCCCTCCCGTCATGGATAAAATAGAAAGGCAGGTTGGACTCTGTAACCTTGGTTGCCAACCAGTGTAAGAGAAGAACAACTCTGAATTCAAAAGGCTGTTTGAAGACTTTCGTGACAGACTGTCATCAGTTCTTCCGAAATGTGAGGCTAGTTCTACACAAGTGCAGGTAAGAATTGTATTGTTAAGCCTTCATACATTAAAATCGACATTAGAGTCTACTATATGTATGTGTGTGTGTGTGCGTGTGTTTGTGTCTGTGTGTGCGTGTGTACATATATACAGTTATTCGTACACCAATCAATTTTGAATATTTTTATCCATTTCTCAGAATCTAATGGTCGTATAATGCCAAGTTTTTTATATGTTAATAAGCCCAAAAAAGAAATAGAAAACTCAAGTTTCAGAACAACATGTAAAATGCAACAAATTTGACAAGCGAATTATAGAAAATAGGAAAAGACAAAATTATTCGTACAGTATGAAAAATAGAAAAAATTGAGCAATTTTCACAATATGGCCTCATCTTTATAACTAGTTGCAATCGTTTTCTAAAGTTTTTAATGAGATTTAAACAAGTCTTTTCTGGAATTTTTTTCCATTCTTCAATGGTTACACATTCTAATTACTGAAGGTTTTTTTGGTAACGACGATTTATTCGAACTTTCAATTCTTGCCATATATTTTCAATAGGATTTAAGTCAGAATCCATTGAAGGCCACCGTACTTTTACTGAAGTGACACAGTCACTGATTTATACTTATGTTTGGGATCATTATCTTGCTAGAAGAAGATCATCGCCGACCTAAATGAAGATTTTGCGCTGTTAGTTGTAGATTTTCATCCAGAATTTTAATATAGTCTGCAGATTTCATTATTCCTCTTATTGCAATTAATTGTCTAGTACACTCCTTGGGTTTTCTTCCACGACCAAGCAAATTCTCTGTCGTCCCATACTGTTTAAACTTCTTTATAACGGACTGTACTGTGTATCTAGGGATAGCTAACCGGTTTGAAATAGTACTGTGAGTATTTCCCGACTTGTGGAAGTTAATAATTCTCTGTCTCAAGTGTTGTTAACGTAAGAATAACAATGATGACACTCTATGCACCACGTGATGCTCTTAGCTGGAATTATCATAAATATTCTACTGAATAAATAGTCTAGAAAGCTTCACCGATAAAATAATGATGTAAATTACTTATACTTACACGAATCATTCAATTTAAAACGATATTTTCTAATGTACAAATAATTTTGTCTTTTCTTATTTTACATAATCCGCTTGTCAAATTTGCTGTATTTAACCAATTGTTTTGAAAATTGAGTTTTGTATTCCTTTTTTCTGTTAATTAAAATATTTAAAAAAAAAACTGGCATCATACGATTCGATTCTGGGAAATGGATAAAAATATTCAAAATTGATGAGTGTACGAAAATTTTCGTAGTTGACTGTATATGTATATGCGAGAACATTATATATAAATTTTTATACACCAGAACAATGTTAGGCAATTTAATCTAGTCCTTTCCAAAATATTTTACCGAAACCTTCAACATATATCCAATATATTAATGATGCTTTATCAATATTTCCCCGCAAAATCTTAACTTGTAGATAAATTAAACCAAGTCGAACGTTCGATAGAATAAATTATGTAACAGAAACAAACAATATATTACCTTTCCTCGATATCATGTTAAACCATACACTAATAATGACCTAGAATTAAGTGTCTATCATAAATCTATTAATGATATCGTAAATTCCTGTTCTCACCATAACAGCAAAACAAAATTTAGAATAATTATTGGATTCTATTTAAGAGAACTCAGAATTTGTAACCTCAGTATTTACATGGTGAGAGAAATATATTGAAAATATGTTTAAGCTCTTTTATATAGCCTAATTATTTCATATTCAATGCAAAACACAAAATTCATCAATTTTTTTTTTAAATAAAAGAATAAACGATACAAAATAAATTAACGAAGCGAGATACGTTACACTACAATTGGAAATAATTTATCTAAGCTTAACAATAATTTGTTCCAACTACTTCTAAAACAATAAGGGACTTAATTAATACAAAACAAAATAATAACTACGTAAAAAAATTTCTCAATTGGCTGTGATTACTTCCAACAAGAATACATAGAAGAGAGACCGGGAGGAATTTATATAACAATTATGCGAACAAAAGTGAGCAAAAAATGAGATATTTTACAAAACAACACACTCACTGTATTAGTCGTTCACCTTTATGAGTCTGAATATAATTTCGATTTTTAAAAAAAAGCTACTTTAATTAAAAGAGAGAGCAATTTACTAATGACATGTCTAGAAAGTGCACTGATTGCTAAATAATCTACAATAAAAATTTGCATCCAGGTTCTTACAATATTTCACCTTTCTTTTCAGATCTTCTGTTATCATATTTTAAAAAACAAAAACAATAAAAACAAAATCTATAAAAACAAAAGAATGATAAAAATAAAAGAGAACCATGAGACTGTATCCAGACACAGTAAAAAAAAAGTAAAACTCAAGCATTTTAAATTTTAAATCCAGCTTTTCCACATCTTCATCATTTTCCTTCGTTACATAACTGTAACCGACTTTCGCATTTATATATATATATATATATATATATATATATGAAGAAATATAGTTTTAAGGTGTGCTATATTTATGGGATAAAGTGGTCAATATCAAAGATAGAATGTATGTAAAGATAAGGCGGCCTGAAACAGCCTGTCGCCTCTGAGTGTTGACTTCAATGTTCACTTTATATATATATATATATATATATATATATATATATATATATATATATATATATATATATATAAGTGGTCATTGAAGTCAACATCTAGAGGTGACGGTCAGTTTTATACTAAGCGCATCGTCATGGTCTGACGATTGCGCTTAGCATGAAACAGACCGTCGCCTCTGGGTTTTGACTTCAATGTACACATTACATACGCTCTATCCCTGATATTGAACACTTTATCCCATAAATATAGCATACCTTAAAACTACATTTTATAAATTGTAAGTTGTAAGTTGTTATTAGATAGATAGATAGATAGATAGATAGATAGATAATGACTGGAATCTGTACTAAATTTAACTCAAGTTAAATCAATGGCATATTTAGAGAACACTTAGTGGGGACCAAGCTGTACTCGCAAACGCTTGAGAGATTTATATGATAATTGATAAAAGAGAAAATGTTTTTTTATTCAGTGAATCTCCTTACATGATTTGAATCGCAGAAAAGGTAAAGAAAAAAACATTTCATGTCTAAGCAATCATACAGTCATCACACTATTCACCTAATTCTGTTTAAGCGACTCATAATCAAAGCTACGATCTCACATCTCGTCTTTCTCAAGCCAATGGACACAGATCTCAATCTTTGAAATAATAGTCAGTATGCAAGCGTAATAAAGCGAGCTTCGTCAATTAGAATTTCTGTTATGCTTGATAAGGGTCATTTTATTTCTTTACTCCGTCAGGTGTGAATTCCTTTAACAAAATGACATGATTTACTGCTGCTTGATAAATATTTTAACCCAAATTGCCATTTAATTTGAAAGCTGAAAAGTAAATTATTAAAAAAGAAAGCTATGTAAAGAAACAAAATGTTGAATCTAAAAAAAAAAGGTTAAAAAGGTATTTTGCATTAATGAATAAATGTAAAATATGTGAAATAAATCCGTGTTGAATATAATAATTTCATTGCGGTAATCAAATTTAGCAAAACTGCATTCCAGTAATGATCGGTTTCTACACCAAGAGTCGAGAAATCGATGCATAAAAGCGCATTATTTATACATGCATGTGCCTGTAAAGCTCTTTGGAAAATGATGACGTCGTATATTTTATAAGTTCATGAGTGTACTCATTGAAAGGTAATATGAAGATTGCCTAGAATCAGTTACCAAATGTGTAAAGTTAGTTTTATGTAAGAAAAAATATCAAGCAACATCCTGAATTTTTTTAACTTAGACAGATATACATAAGTGATGCTAATAAAGCGACAAAAACAAACACAGAAATATCTATCTATCTATCTATCTATCTATCTCACTCACTCTATGGAAGGATCTTTTCTGAAGTTAATAAATCAGTTCCTTCTTTAACCCGACTAACATATTTTAAAGAAAAATTTATAGTTTAAAGAAAAACTTTGAACTAAAATTGACCCAAAACTCAAAATCATTTTTACGTTTTTTTTTTTTTAATTTAAATTTAAATTTTATTGTTGACATTAAAGAATTTCGTTGACAAAAATTACTTATTTGGAAAGAAATATTATGTTACAGAAAATTTCATTGTTTTGTAATGACATTAAAGGTAGTAGCAGTAGCAGCTTTACTTTAAAGATAATAGCAGTAGCAGCTCTAAAATAAAATTTACCAGCAGCAGCAAGCGAATATAAAAACACGTCAACCTTTAAATAACTTTCTTCTTTTTGGGTTTTCCCTTTTTCGAACTGCTGATATGAAAATTCCACGCTGAAGCTACAAGGGTTGCGAATGCTTCACCGAAAATACCCCAACAAATTACGTTTCTATTATAACATTAATGAACATTTCATTGTGTATACAATTTACGTCTAACAATAAAACTCTTGTTTTAACTTTCCTATTGTTAATTTTTATTTAATAAATGTTATCTTTGCATTGCAAATCAATTGCTCTGTTATTTTGTGCATGTGCTCTTTACCCAACTACTATTTTATGCACTACAAAATGTTCCCGTAAAAGGTCTTACGCATTTACTTATGAAGTAGGTAAACATTAAAATGTTTATCGATATTCAAATGCATCATCAATACTTTTTATAGTCAAAATCATAAACAATTGCATAGATCTACCTCCTCTCTTTATCACGATTGTCGAAGTACAAGACTATCCGCATGGGGTTAAAGCTATTTACTCAAACTAAGAAGTATGAACTTTTTGTCTATTAATATCAGAGTGAGCCACACGAATTTGCCCTCTCACTGATCATATATTAAGCCCCTATTTTTATAAACAACGTTTCCTGATGTTTTTTCTATATTTTCAAATTAATTACTTGGAAAGTGTCAAAGGAAATACTTGGAAAAGTATTTTCAGAGTTGTCACGTGGTATCTTCAAGTTGAAAAAAGATTACAAAGTTTTATGAAGAATGGAAATTTGTCCTTTCAATTAAATGAGCCCGGGGACTGTGAAAAACTTCAGTCGACTTGTATACAGTACCATTCATAACGACAAGACACATTGATGGTTCGCAAAGTTTGTTTTTTCACTTAGATTTGATGCTAAAATTTCTATCGTTTGCAAACAGATGTAGAAAAAAAAGAAAACTGGTCTGATTTGATAATTTATCAGAAAATTCTCTCGTAATCAAAAGAAACAGCCTCCGAAGAATCTCTTACAAACAAGCTTCGTTTCGTCTATCCCAAGGGCGAAGAGGTAATATTACCAACAGAACGTTTCTTTTTTACCAGACATCTAAATGAGGAAATCCTAATCGTCTTGAAAATTAACATACAGCATTCTTAGCTTTTACTGAATTCCAAAATCATACAATAATAAGAACGAAGCCTCTAGATCAGTAACGAGGCAAGCCTCTAATTTTATTAGCATTATAATGTAAGAATACACTGGAAACCTTTCTTTCTCTAATTCTGTTTATTTCAAGAGATTTAACATCTCCAGACGTCAGAAAAGAGTGAAAAGTTAAAAAGTTTGGTGATTTGGGAATTACCTGGTTGAATATAAGGAAAAGAATAATTCCTTTAGAGTTTTAGTATTCTTAACTAATTTCTTCTGAGATCAAGATCAATTTACAGAAAAGAACGGCTGCATCAAACGTAAACAATGTTCCACAAAGTCAAGGACAAATGGGTGACTTTGAATTGATAAGCATTGAATGGATCAAATTGGGCTATTTTATTCATGTTCCTTCTCAACTAAAAATTAATACCTAGAATATCAAATTATGTTATATTTCTCTCTATTATACTGTTTCCTACATTCAATAATCTGTTATTTTGACTTTGGTAGGTTTGTGTTTGATGATTTTAGCGGTATATCAATACATCTATGGGTTATTTAATGACGAAATGTACCTATGTTGAACACAATTTTATGGAGTTAACTACAGATAAAATGAATAGTTGGTTATTTTGCTTTAAATACGTCTTCTTTGTAATTTTATGATTTCAACTCCAGATATTTTGTACTAAATTTTATACTTTCAGGGTAAAGGTATGTTTTTTTAGATATATTGTTTGTAGATCTTAAAATATATTGTTGATAATATTACTATAAAAATATGTTTTTATATTGTTTTACTGTTGCATTGATTGTCATTTTGCTATAAAAATCTATCTTTATTCATTTTATTTATTATACAAATGTACTGTTGATTTCAAATTTTTGTTTCAAATCTCCTATCTTATCTTATAACTCTTCCAAAACATATAAAATTTTGTACTTGCTTTATTTTGACGTATTCATTTCATAAGTCTCATGTTGGCTTGTCTTAATATATTTTTAGTTTCTGGAAAGCTTCTTTCGTTATTCCAATGCTCTTTCGAATTTCTGTTCCACATTTTCTAACTTCTCTTATAACTCTTCTCGAACGTGCTTGCTTTATTTTGACGTATCCAATTAGTAACTCATGTTGGGCTGTATCTCTTGTTAATTACATACATTCCGTCTTCTTCCAATTTATGGTTAATCATTGTCTAAAAATACATGCAGTTTTATTTCCGTGCCTGCTTAAAATCCGGTAACATCTGAAGATTTTATGTTGCTGAGGTTGTGAACACCGATAATAAATCCCGGCAGGACCTCCAGCTTTTTTAAGAACGCTTCGCTGCATTTTGTTAAATAAACCTGATGAGAAGATCCATTCTTTTATTACACCTCTTTCTATCGTTGCATACTTAGTCAATTAATTTTATACGGCGACCAAATAGTAGATGAAAGCATAGTTGGGTGGTGTCAAATGCGTTTCTGTAATGGTATTGTATTTCTGTATCTGTTTTAGTTTGCATGCCATTACATTCTGAGTGTTATTTTCGTTCGTACATACAAAATTTAACGATCTCTGTTGCTTTTCCACACAGCATAAAATACTCATTATTGTAATCATTTTTGTTTCATACTGATTCATATGCGTAATTATGTAAGCATTATTAATGTATGAAAATAGTATGTAAAAGAAAATCATTTTTTTATTTAATTCTTTCATAATTTAAGAATAATTCTTTTGTGTTGCGGTGTACACTTATCTGTGTCAAATAAGAACGAACACACAACTCGCACCTTTATACATTTTACTTACTACTGAATAACAATAGATGTAAAACATGACCAGTGAATACCGGTAGATTGATAGTTCGATACGTGACATATGAGGATGCGTGACTGCCATCTTAAAATCACTTTTCTTCTCTGACGTCCTACAAAGTTCTGATCAAGGGTCATCACCTAGTTCCCACTTAGGAAGAGAGTTAGCTTCCTTGTTATTACGTCTGCCCTAACAAAATCAGTTTGGCATTTTTCACGTGCTTTTAGTTGTAATAAAAATAAGAAAAGTGTTATTTTGTATTCATTAAAAAGAAAACTTAACAAATGAAAGTCTTAAGTATTATCTGATAAAGATATATTGTCACTGCATTGATTAATTGTAATAAATCTATCGGCATCTTCTTGTAATTGATCGTCATCATTTGTGCTTATAAAAACTATAATCCCTTAATATTGTTTTTAAAAGCACCCAAGGAAATATAACCTTTTCTTAGTTGCTCTGAAAATTCATCTATTAGTTTCTGTTCACCGACATTTTCTTTAATGGAATATTCAAAATGTTTCCATTAATATTCAATTTCTATAGCTTTACGCCTCTTGTCCTTAGATTTTACGTTTCTAATCTTTTAATCTTTTCTTCAGCTTAACATGATATTTCATTAATGGATTGTTTCTCGACACGCATTGATAATAAAATGACACACACAGAGACAACGAATGAATATAGCAAAACTAACACAAGTCACTTTAAAAGAGTTATATGTTAAATTCTTTATCCTTTTCTCTCGCTTCACCGCATGAATTTCAAAAGACTTCATTTTCAGCAGATGAGATTCGGCACATTTAAATGTTCCTTTTTTGCTTCTCTCGTCTTTAAAGAATTCTTCACTGTTTTATTTATTTTGAAATGTTTGTAAAGTGAACAGTTTACGCTATGCTACACATTTTATGATAAAAGTCATTATATCATTTAAAGTCATTACTTGCTAAACGTTTGTCTGACAACAGCTGATCTGTGCAAAAAGAACATATTTTAAACCAAAAACCCAGTAGACTTTTGTTGAAATATATTCAAACACACCCTTGTACAAATTAATTGGAACAAAACGAATAATTCCGTTATTTACTTTTATTCGTATTTTTCTAATGAAACATGAGCCAGTGTACATGTTAGTACTTCGTATGTCTATTTCATGAAGTTGTTCCTTGCATATTGACCACAGATCCTCTGTTAAATTTAAATCAAGAGAGTTTCCGTGCCAATCTATAGTACATCAATTTGCTCACTGGTAAGGCTTATCAGTGTGTTCGTGCAGCGTTACAATTTTCGTACGCTTCCTTGGAGTAACGTCCATCGCAAACAATCGCTACAGGACAACTAATCGACAGTCGAGACAATAGTGCTTGGGCGTGATGAAAATCTGATGCAATCACGGATAACGCAATATTTTTCAAGGCCAAACAAATTTCATCATACACCCTAAAATACATTCATATAACTGCACACCACTGCAATAGACCTAATCTGAGGGAAACATAGAAATCGATTACACACTGTCACTCCTGTGGGTCTAAAACTGACCGTATGATGAAAGAAAAGAAACTAAAGCGGTTGTTTCAATTAATTTGCACAAGGATGTAGATAGTAATGATTAATTATTGTTGTTTTTTTTTTCCAAATACAAATGTAATCCTTGTCCTTTTGGGAAAAGTATTTATTTTTGTTCATTAACAGTTCTATTTGATTATAAACACAAGTCTACTTAGAAGACCGTGAAGCATACAAATAAAATAGTTCAATAAATATATTTTTACTCATAAAAGCATGTTTTAGAATAGTAAGAATGTACTTTTCCTATTAATAGTGTTATTGTCGTTACTAAACTCTTAAAATTATGTCAGTTTGTCCAAAGTGTTTGTATCAACCTCCACTTTAGAAGAAACCATACTTAGAATATTGCTGCCACATATGGCCCGGTGCCCCTGCTATTTACCTTGAGTTCCTTGATAAAATCCAAAGAAAAATCAGCAATATTACTGGTCCTAACCTGGCGGCTCGGCTTGAATCACTTTTCCACCGCCGTAAGGTTGCCTCGCTGTCTTTTCTATAAATACTTTCATGGTAATTATCCGGGTGAGCTCTTCGCCATGGTACCTAGATTTTTTGAATTTAAGCGCAGTACTAGACTGGCGTCGATATCTCATCAATTTACAGTTGAGCTGGCAACATGTAGCCATAAATTCTATGTTAACAGCTTCTTTTCTCGCACAACTCGCTTATGGAAATTCCTTCTGGCTTTATGCTTTCCATCCAACTTTAATCTGCAAAAATTTAAATGCAATGCTAATCTCTATCTACTGTCCTTCTGTTTACTCTTTTTTCTCCCCGTTTATCATTAATGTTTCTGTTCTTAATTCTTCCACACCTAGCAACCCTTTGTGTCTTTGCATGGGGTCATACTGTTTTTGTTTGTTTTGTTTTTGTTTTGTTTTTTAAATCCAGTTGTCAAGAGAAACGATTTTTCTTTTTGTCTTTGTTGTGAATACAGTTCACTTCTGTTGTAAGAAACTTCTCTGCTTTATAAATCAACAATCGATGTCCCTGCTTTTTTCTTGGGATTAAACACTGTCTATTGACATTGTGGGAAATGCACAACTAATCCTATTAATAAAACGGTTTTCAAGGCTCTCTCTGTCTTATTTCCTTTTTTAGTCTATGAAATGGTTACAATAAAGTTGGGAAGTAACAAGTAGAGACCACATCTGATTTCAATGGCTACATAAACATCAATCTAGAGCAGACCTCCGTCAACGAGAGAAATTTAAGATAAAGACTTCCATTTTGTCACTTATTCCTTTTTAATTGTTCTAAATATATGACACTTAGAGTGATGGTTAACAAGCTACTTCGCTGACTATTCGCTAATATCGTGAGACAAATCCTCCTACGAAGTCAACCTTGATCCAGGCTGATTTAATATTTTCTTGCCGCATTTTATTCCTTTTAGAAAATAACATTTCTTATGCAAATTTACAAAATTTGCTAAAGCAGTTCAACATTTCATTGTGAAATCTGATTGATTGTTTTTCAATCTACTTATAAAGACATACGGAGAAAATGAAAGCAGATAAAATTTGATATTTGATTCTTTATACAGGACATTGTAAATTTGATAAATACAAGATGAAATGATGGAAGATGTTGCGAGAATATTTCTTCAACAAAATATAGACATAAGCAAAATTCAGTGAAAATTAATAAAATTAGAACTTTTATGCGCGATATATAATGATTTAAAAACTTTCTGCTGCTTCTTTTCGAATTGAAAATCAACGTTAACGTCAAGACTATTGTCAACATAATTTTATTTTGAAATTTTGCACCAATTTTATGCAAAGAGAATAAACTCTTAATTGCGATAAATCAAACTGTAATAATCAAAAAGAAAAAGAAAATTAAATCACTGCCGTCTGGCGCCAAAACAAAAAAGGAAATGAAAAAGAAAATCTCAATTAATCTGTAGAATTATTGTCTGAGGATTTTTATCATTCAAGATATCACGCAAATAATGAATATAAATAATTCGGTAATAAATTCAATTCGCTAAATATTTTGCGTTGAAGAATATTTCATAGAATATAGAAAAGAATTTTGTAACGATTTGCTCCAAAAATACTAAATAGCTTGAATCAAATTTAATGTCAACAAGTCGCCATTGTTCTAAGAGAAGTGATTTGCGATGACTAAGAGTATAAACTCTATTTTAGTGACATCCCAGATGACACTAAACTAGACTTTGCACTCAATGACCCACCTAGCAAAAAGATTTTGCGCTTCACATGATATCAGTAGCTGCCTACAATGAGATCAACCTATCTGTGCTTAGAATGTGCACACTTGGGACAACTGATGATAGGAAGTACCCACTCGAGAAGGAAAAACAAGGTGAGTCTCTCAAATCTTCGCCAGAAGAATCCTCATTTGGAGAAAACTTCCAAAGCCACGACGATATTAATTGACGAAGTCTGTTATTGAATAAACAATAATTTAGGTATGAGAGGATCAGCCTCATGTTTTTATTAATCTATACGACGATAACGTTACAGTTTGTTTGAGGACGACACGAAGAGCTACTTGAAATATTTCTAAAAAAGCCTCATTTACAAAAAAAAGATATTCGATTAACCCGTAACCTCTAATGACAACAAACAGTTTGCATGCGGATAGAGAATGTGTCTAGTGAATACACAAGAATATGAAGGAGTATGACAAAAAAAAACAGTTTTTCTAATTGGATTTATAAAAACTGTACAACGAAATACTTCTAAGAAGAATAAAATACCGATCCGGATTTATTATCGTTTCACATAATCTTAACAGCATACAACACACAGATAATATTATGTTGACGGCCAACTGAGAAAGAAAACTGAGAGAACTTTGAGGTATGGTAGTTGAAGAATATAAGAAGAAAATACTATTAATTGTAATAAGACATAAGACATTGTTAACAACAAAAGAGACACTTGCGAGCTACATATTTGAGACGTTAAAATCAAACGGGTGAGGAAAATTTAACTATTTAAGTAGTATAGCCAAAGACGATGGAAAGAGTGACAAAATTCTATTCCGTCTCGTTCTTCTTTGAAATGAGTTCTCTATTTGATTTTTGGGTAAATTATTTCTATAAACCTTTCTCAAAGTTCCAATATGGTCCACACTTTTTCAACTAAGTTTACTATTAAGATCATCTAAGCTCTTGCTTCAATTTTGACAAGATTCATACTGTTTTAAAAACAGTTGTCCATAAATTGAGATAAACTTCAATGGCTTACCTCGAAATATTTCCGGTTTATCCAAGTTATAACATGTTAATCCAAGTGTACTTCGATGCAAAGAAAATACTAGAATATTTGTATAATTTTCTGTAGTTTTCATAAGATACGTTTTCCACCTGGTGACGATAGAATTCCCAACCTAATTCCTTATGTATGTTTAACAATGTCACGATAGAAAATTTAAAGGGAAGGGTTAATTTTGTTGTATCAACGATTATATAAACCAATTGAAAATTAACCCAGCGACTTTCTCGTTATTTTTTATAACTATTTTCACCAGCAAAACCGTTTTTTGCCCTTTTCATAACATGGTTCCGCTACAACTTGATTCAGCACTTAAGTACGGACGAAAATTCGATCTTTGTTGCACTGTGATCAAACAACACAACATGGGAAGAGCGGATGAAGGAATGAAACAGTCAATAGATCACCATCAGTTGACTGGTGCCAGTACTGACCAGCGTGAGAAGGACCTCGGATCGAACCGAGCAGACCGTGTTATATATATATATATGTGTGTGTGTGTATGTGCGTGTGTGTGTGTGTGCGTGTGTGTGCGTTTGTGATTACAAATGTTTCCCAAGTATCCAAAAATTGTCAGCTGTTTTCCCTGTTTTCAAAAATGATAGCGTTCATCTGCATCGTAGTATTGCCTCATCAGCATCCTTATCCTCCTCAGCAAACCCTTTGAGTCTATTACAAGGAAGTAATTGATCAACTCACCAAAAACAACCTCCTGACTTACAAAGAGTATAAGCTTCACTTCTCTAGGTCCACTGCTGATGTTTTAACAGTTATTAACTGCAAAAGCAGTAATGCTCTAGAAGGTAGCTTTGTAACCAGAGCGATTTCCTTGGATATCTCAAAGGCTTTTGACAAATTTTAGCATAGGTTTCTGCACAAGCACAAACTATGACATTGTTGGAACTACCATTTTCTGGAACAAACACCCTTGTAAGAACTTCACTGATTGCATCAATCAATCAAGACCTCTTCAAATAAAGACTTATTCGTCATTTTCACTTATCATCCTAATCTTCCTTTACTGCTTGTTCATTCATATCATACACTTCATTTGTCCTTCTCTGTCTCTCTGTCTCTCTGTCTCTCTCTCTCTCTCGCTATATATATATATATATATATATATATATATATATATATATATATATATATATATATATATATATATATATATATATATTGCGTATATATATATTGCGTATATTTTGGCAGAATATTTTCATTAAATAAATAATTTAGACAAGATTTGTCTACTTATGCTTAATATCACCCTCTCATATTTACGGACAACTTTCTTTAATTTTATTCCGAGTACTTTCGATATTAGCACAATGTCATCATCAAGGACATGTTTTTCTAAGACAAATTTGTTGTGTTCATCTGAAAATTATTTTTTTTACTTGTGAAGTGAAAAACGCTAAACTTATGTTCCTGTACGATTTTTAAATTTTGTGATGTAAACATACACATGTAGTAACGTCAAGGAAGGGATATTTTTAAGTATTTAAAGCTATTAATTAATACCTAGATATTTTAAAACTATCTACTGTAAACATGTTAAAACATTTGTACAGCATTCATCATTAATTTTATAAAGGGTCGGTTTGAATTTTTAATAAAGATATCTTCAAGAATTTTTAGTTTACGTTTATTATTTTCATGAAAAAGTATAAATGTATTTTCAACAACAATTTTTCTAAATTATGAATGTGGACAGGCATGCTGTTTAAAATACTGAGCGTTGTTAGACGCATCATTCAAATGAAATCTCAAACTTCTAGACAATGTAGTTGTGGTGTGACCCACATATATATTATATATATATGCCACTATAAAAACACACAAACAAAACTATCTTCACAGTTCTATTATATCTAACAATAATAAATCAATTTATCACTTCATATATTCCCAGTAAATATTACATAAAATCAACTCTTGAAGTAATTCAAATCCTAAAAAAAGAAAAAACCTAATAACGAAACCATAGCTTCACTTGATATTGAAAATTTATTCAATAATGTCCCAGTTAGCGAAACTATTGATATTATTATAAGAAACATATACAATAATCCATCTCTACCTCCACTTAAAATTAGACCTTGTATATTACGGAAACTACTGTTAACTTTCACTACTGAAGTACCATTCTATGATGACAAAAATAATATATATGTACAACGGAATTGTGTTTCTATGGGTTCAGTTCTGGGACCAGCCTCTAGTAATTTCTATATGTTTAGTTTTGAAAATAATATATTTAATAAATGTAAAATCCCTCCATCTAGCTAAAATGTGTCGATGATATCCTGATCTTAGTCAAGAATATAGATGAAATATATCAGCTCTAAAAACAACGCCAAAATAATTCTGTCCTTAAATTTACATTCGAACTTAATATTAGGAATAAAATTCCTTTTCTAGATATATTGATAAACACTAATAATAAATTCACTATCTCCCCATATAAAAACTACTAGCATAAATTCATGCACTTTTAACTATAAGATTAAATGTCCAAATTACTATAAAATAGCAATTATAAAAAAAACTAATAAAGCATGTAAAAATTAACTCACCCATAAAACAGATTTTCTACGGTGAGCTAAAAAATATAAAGCAAATTCTTATTAATAATAACTTCTCTAATAATATTGTCGATTACTGGATAAGATGTTCTGTTATAAATTTTAATATAAAACAAATAAAATATAATAGTTCTTCAAATAATCCGAAGCATATTAATCTTTTATATTGCAATCAAATACATTCTCATTATAATCAGGACAAAAATATCGTAAAAATGCTAATAAATACTAATATATCCACCATAAAATTACAAAAGTACAAAATTAAGATTAATTATATACCAAGCTAAATTCGATACATTCAATTTAATCATTCGCAATTGCTCCTCCCCACCAATTAACCTGTTGCAGAAAACCAACATTATATATAAATTCAAATCTTCATTGGAATGTCCCTTAATAATATATATGTTGTCCACACCACGACTACATTGTCTAGAAGGTTGAGTTTTCATTTGAATGATTTCTCTAACATCTCTCAACATTTACAACAGCGTACCTATCCACATTCACAATTTAGAAAGATTCTTGTTGAAAGTACATCTATACTTTTTTGGTAACTTTTTCTTTTAATAAGGATACTAAGAAACTTGTCCATAATTATGAAAGGATCCTATTAAGAATAAGTAGAAAAAACTTATCTAAATTATTTAATGTGACATATCTTAATATATGTGTGTGTGTGTGTGTGTGTGTTGGTTTCAATCTTTATTAGGGTTGATTGCAAAATGCTTTCCCCTCCTCATTTTATAAGCAGAAACACACAAATGCATTCTGGGATTTCTTCCTAGACAATAATATAGGCCGGTTCGAGGTTTCATTTGACTAAGTCCCGGTCTGTCTTGAAGTCAGAACGATACGTTCGCTTATCTTAACTAGCTGTTGGGTGTCAACCCCAATTCTTGGCTTGAGAAGTTTTTTGCCATATTACTGTTGCTTTGCCTTATTACTGTTAATTTGCCTTACATATACTGTTTGTTTGCTTTATATTGTTTTTGCTTTATGATATTATATACGTAATAACAATATATAATTATATATATATATTGTATATAATAGTATATGTAATATATAACAATGATCTCAATACGGCCAGCGTCACGGTATGAGTATCGAAAAAAATTGTTTTTAAATGTTCGGTCAATGTCTTGTAGAGAAAATAGTTTTCTAATTGATTAAAGTTACTCATCGGATTGATACATGTGAATTTAACTCATGTCCGAATAGAAAAAACGTCAATATGTTTAATTATTAACTTGCAGGGTTTTACTAATAAACCTAAGCAAGTTTCGAGAAAAATAATTCTTTGAATGCGACCATAAATAGATGTACGGAATGGTGATGAAAATAATGAACAATAAAATGCTTAATAATATCACAATAAAGATTATCTTTATAATTTTCAGTTAATGTATTCCTTGACTTTAAATAAAATGAAAAGAGATTATTTACCAATATTCTTTTTTTTTTTTTTAAATGTTTTTATAAATATCGAATTATAGAATTATACTTTCGTGACTGGTTTTTAGTTTCTATTTTATTAGGTATGTGCAAAAATAATGACGTAATAATGTCGTTTTTTGACGTTACGTCAAAAAACGACATTATTACGTCATTATTTTTGCACATACCTAATAATTTATGTTTTTATTAAATTCTTGTGTAAAGGCTTCAGGTTTGAGAGAAAATATTACCTTAACTTGCTGGCTAAATTAAAATCCGTTATTTTACTTCGAAATCTTTGTATATGGCTCGCTTATTGATGGAAAGATTTTATTAAAAACGTATTTGCTTATTTTGTTTTAAAAAAAAGGTTTCAAATTATTCTTGATAATTCAGAATTGAGACACCAATTATATTAAATATGATGATATCCCTCAGATCTTGTAGCATTTTTATAGAAAAGCAATTACGCAACTCTTATTTAATTTGGTCTAATCCTTTTTTTCTTTTTTTTTTTTTTTTTTTTCGCCTCTTTACGTTGATTATAGAAAATGGTTTTATATTGCTTAGCTGCATCTTTGGCTCGTGTCACTATCAATTATGGATGCTTGATGAAGTTGATCTCCAATCTTTGTTAATCAATTTTGATATTGGTGACAAGACAAGCAAAAATTGAACCGCTCTTTAGCACATTTTTATCGCACATCTTTTGAACACAAACTGAACTGTTTGGATGAATTTACTATAATTATATTACAGTGTAGCAAGAACGCCCGGGGCTTGTCGTATAATGCCTGAAATACAAGTAGCCATTACATAAACTGAGTTAGTGTCAATAGTACCAATATCAACTGCTTGATTGTGGGTAAGGAACTAGACCCTATAATCGAATGTGTCTAAGTTTGATCGCGATGCTTGTTTTTAGAATTATTTTTAATTTTATCTTTTTGCAACCAATCGATCTTTGATCATTTTCATTGTTCTAAGCTTTAAAAAGATTTCCTTTTGATTCTGTCTACGAATTTCTGCGCAGTTTATATTTTAGAAGTATACAGAATTTTTTCATCTACTTTCTCCTATTTTTTCCTTTTAATGAGTTCCATAGTCAGCAATTCTTGTTTCTGTACAAATCGAATGTCTAGCCAAATATTTTTCAATAGAAGAAAATTAATAATCCATATTTTTTCAACATTTATTGTTAGCTGCACTCATTTCCATAATAGTTTTGATTTTTTTGTAATCTTGGTACATGCTTTTTTGGAAGTGTCTTTTTTAGAAGTGTCTTTTTAGAAGTGTCTTTTTTAGAAGTGTCTTTTTGTTTTCTTTTAGTAATTTCACGCTCCGTGTATGCTATTTATAAATGCCGATTTCATTACGTCAAAAAAAGTAATGATAACCTCTTGCGGGTGGGTTTATTGTAGTACTAAATAGTGTTATGTGATATGCAAATCTTTTTTATAAATCTAATTTGGATTTAACACACTTAAGCTATTAAAATGTGGCATGAATCCTAACGAAGTATATGACCAAATTTCTTTCAAAGAAATAGACAGAAAACACAGAATTCCAAAATAGAAAAGCATCAGTTATTTTCAGATGGAAACATAAAAGAGTTTGTAAATAACAGACATTTTGTATTATCGACCACAACTATAGCCCACAAGCTACCATGTTCATTGATGGTGTGTACTTGAAGAGCAATATCTAGGGAAGCTGTGAATAGGAGTTCGGTTGGATATTGAGATTCAACAGAACCAATAGCCAATAAGCTTTCATACTTCTCCAGACTTGACTATTTAACGTTAATCAACAGAAAGAGGAAACTTGTAACAAGAAGAGTTTTCATCTTGTTCGTTTTCTCTACATCCTTTCAGCCGCCCTCTTATTCTCCTAACATCGCAATCAATCGTCACACAAAGTTGTAATGCGACTAACGTCATTACTCAATTCTCCATTGAAACAGTTTAACCAGACATCAATTAGACTTCAGAACTAGACATCAATTAGACTTCAGAACTAGACATGCGTACACAAAAACAAGGACAATAAATATAATTGTCTAATATAATATAATTGTCTAATATAATATAATTGTCTAATCTATAAATATAATTGTCTAATCGATAAATATAATTGAGCTGAAATCAACATTGAGACTGAAAACAAAATTTATGCCGAAACAAAACAACCGACAACACATTACCTCTGTTAAAGATGTCAACTCGCAGTTTTCCTGGTTTACATATAGTCATTTTATTTAGTTTTAAAAGATATTTCTTTTAGCAAATAACATATCAGATATAAGTATAAAGAATATTTTATTTTAAGGTTTTTTCGTTGGAAGAATCAAAAATCATCGCAAGTTCCCTTGATATCATTTAGTCTATTTTGGTTATTTCAATTACTACGATAACTCCGAACGTGAGTATATATATATATATATATATATATATATATATATATATATATATATATATATATATATATTCAATATCCTGATTTTCAATCATCATGCGCCTTTTATTTTTTGGGGGAAAGATAACTAGATAATGTAGAGTTCTTCGTGGGATTTTTTTAAATAAAATGTTAAAGTTTTTAAACGTATCGCCCGAAGAGACCATCAGGTCGAAACTAAGGTCACGTATTTTAATTGACTTCCTGATTTTTAAAGTTAAAAGCACTACATATTATTTTTATTGTTACATTTATTTTTTTTCTCACGTGTATTGAACACTTTTTAATACCACTGTTTCCTGGTCTGAATCAACTATAACATTAACCTTTATATATACATATATATATATATATATATATATATATATATATATGTGTGTGTGTGTGTGTGTGTGTGTGTGTGTGTGTATGTGTGTGTGCATGTGTAATGTTTTTTATTCAGTTTTTCTTGTATTTGTATAAGTGATTTCGTTTCTAGAAATAAAATTTGTAAAAAAATTGTCGGAATAATCTCTCTGTATGTGAGCGCTTTCGGCTATTCTACAAGATGTTATCAAGGATATATAGAACATTTCAACAATTTCTACACACTTTATTTCCAGGACTGAAATCACTTATACGAACACAATAAATATTTGAATTAAAAGCTAAATCGCAGTACCTTGTCTGTCATTTCTAATGAAACTTGTATAAAAGAGGGATATATAAGTAATAATATCAGTGGTCAATATATATATATATATATATATAAATTTCCAAGAGGATGGAATCCAGGTAGAACTCACTGTCCAGGACAGAGTAAGAATATAATATAAAAGGCTCAAACACTGATATTCCATGGTAATAATTTATTATATTGGAATCGTAATCACCATGCAATTCGTCGGACCTACAAATTCAAAAGGTAATCGGAAAATATCTGATTTCTTTTTGAATTTATAGGTATGATGAATTGGATCGTGATTATGATTCCAATGTAATACATTACAACCATGGAATATTAGTGTTTGAGCCTTTAATATATATATATATATATATATATATATATATATATATATATATATATATATATATATATGTAACAGGGAAAAAGTTTTATAATTTCTTGTGCTTAATTATTAGGTTGGTGCAAAAATAATGACGTAATAATGTCGTTTTTTGACGTTAAAAAATACGTCAGAAAACGACATTATTACGTCATTATTTTTGCACCAACCTAATAACTCAGTTCCTAGTAGAAAGCTATTTAATCCATTAGTGTATGTCATCCAATATTTTAGAGAATCATATAAGTTTAATCTTTTGAACATCTGCCGTACATTGTCAGGTTATCATAAAATTAAATCGTTGAAATTTCGAATCTTGCATAGAGCGTCCTTGATTTTTCTGATCCGCTCGGTTTATTACTGCCGTAGATTGACAGCGTCAATAGTTGCGTTAAGATAAAAGAAGACTATTAAAAAATTAATATTGGTATAGTCCTTATATTTTTAGAAAATGCGTTGAAAAGTAAGAAACAAACAGTCGAAAAAAGAAATGAAACAGTTGTCACTGATGCGATAAAAGCGTTTAGCCTAGCTTCGTCGAGCACAAAATTAATTCGCTGTAGTGGTGATTACATTCACTTACGAGCTAATACCCTTGGGAAAGCTACGAATCCTCTTCTTCTCCCCCCACCACAGCTATGGATAAATAGCAGGACAGGCTGGGTTCTATAGCCTTGGATAGCAAAGCAACCTACTAAGGGAAAAAAAATCTGCCCCGTCAGTCATGTATCAAAAGACACATGATCGCCTAAGCGTGTATAATGCATGGTACGTAACTGGAGATTTGTTAGGTTGTGCTGTGCCAATCGTAAGTGGAGGGTCTGACTTTTTTAACATCATCGTTTGAAACCGTAGCCTCAAATTCTAATAAGAACCGCTACCGACCATAATAATTGTTAATTCAAACCATCGTGGCTTCTAAGGGTGCCTTGACTGAACCGACATCAAAATGAACAACTGAGCAAAAATAGCTTTTGAAATTGTACTCACGGCTGAAGATGTAAAGTATAGATTGATATTTCATTATTCATTGTCTTCTAAAAAAAAACTCAAAAAATATGCCAAGCTGGCTTTTTTTGTTTGATTTGAATTATTTTCTATTTTTTCTTAATTGTTTTGTTTTCAATTCATTTCGTCAAAGTGACGCTCTTGTGTTTTGTTCTTTACGCTGAAAACACTTTCTTGAGTATTCTAGAAAACACTTTCAGTTGACAAAACAGGTATTGAGCACTTTGAATGTCTCTGGTAAATTTCTTTTGGCAATGACAATTGATAGCAACAAATGATTAATGCTTAAAGGAAGCAAACACGCACCGTTTGGAATTGAGACCCTTTTGCTTTTAGGCCCTGTCAAAAAACACTTCATTTGAAAAGACGGCATAAATCCTTTAATGGATAAATGAACACCGGACATTTATAGTCAAATGTTTGAAAGATAGTGAAATTCTCATGACTGAAAATAACTTGGGAAAAGTACTTAATATTTTATGTACAAAAAAGTTTCATTGATTTTGGAATATTAACAAAATCATACAAGTTATATAATCAAAAACTGATTGCCTACAAGTTTGCTTTTCAATTCTCTTTTGTTAGTTCATGACATTGGCTCTATTTTTATTTTTTCTTTCTTTTTGTAATTTAATTTCGATCGGAAATATTTATTTCTACTAGAGTATTCTTTATTTTCCATTTATTCTAATTAATTTCACAAAAGACGTACCTATTTATGTCATCGGTATTCGTTGTTCTGATTAAGTCTTTGCTAAGCTGTTCAGTTCCTTTTATTGATAATTGTTTCTCCTTCTACACATTTTTCTATTCTTTCCATTAGCTAGATTATAGATAAAATAAAATTTTTAACAAAATTTCGCAGGCCTTTTAAAAACATTCATTCACGTGATGTAATTGAATTATGTAACTTGCATCTTGTGTATAATTTCATTGCATGTAATCATGACTTCAACAAAAAGTAGTTGGTTATGAGTTTCAATGAAAAGGCTCCTTTTTATTTTGATCCTGATTTATATTTGCTGTTATTTGTTGCTATTATTCTTTTCAATAAGGATTCAGTTGATCAAATCTAGACAGAAAATATAATTTGTAAGCAAATAATTATAAAAAGACATATAATAAAAAGTTCAAATTTATCCTCGGAGCATCGAAAGTATGGAATAAATAAGCTTCATTTATATATATATATATATATATATATATATATATATATATATATATATATATATATATATATATATATATATATGTGGAAGTTTTTCGTCCTTAGCTTACAGATAATTGACATACATGCTTCAAGATATTTATTATGTAAAAATTACATAATTGTGACACAAGGTCGAAAAAGGGGAGGGGTTAAAGCTGGTCCACACTAACTATCTTATACCTAGCTAATCAGATTCACGACCCATTCACACATTACAATTTTCCCATTCACCACAAGAACTCGTCCAACACCAATCAATCCTCCATGCACCATAATACCACATCCTCTCTAGAGGAACCAACAAAATGCGCCCCATGTCATAAACATTTAATGATAGTAAAATATATATAAAATCTGTGATGAAAAAATGAAAGGAAGGGGAGATGAACCCAGTAACAAAGTGAAATATTAACACAAATCAAACTAAACATAACTGATGTTAGTAGGGCCCGTTCATACCTCAAAAAGGAGAGGCCGCTGTATTCTGCCCATGGGACAAAATCAAGAAGCTCTCCCACTACGGGTGTGGGAAAAGGATAAAAAATCATACGGGCATGGGAAAATATAAAGCTGACCCAGTCGAGATGAAAGAGGACGGGCGAAAACAAATTGGGTGGAGGGATCTCGACTTGAAACCAAAGAGGGAGCCGGGAACAGGCCAGGGACAACACTTACATTAACTAGGTACACTAAGGCTTGTCTAACCTAACCAAGGGGAGGGCTCCACAGAAAACCACCCCGATGTGACGTAGGTCGACCTAAAAGAGAAAATCAATGCTAGCCCCGTTCAAACGAACCAAACTCGCCTCTTACACCCACCTTTCGCTGAAGACTGTCGAATGCTAGCGTTTTCTATCATTTCTAATCTCCATCTTGAGCTGATGCTCAAAGAATCGGATCAGATACTGATGAGAAAGACAGTTGCCTCGCAAGACTTCCTCCTGTCGCGTCGTCCAAATCACCATTCGGGCCGTGGCAAGCAGCGTAAGAAAAACCATCCGTTTCACCCCAGAATACGGGGGCGACACATTGTCATACGCGTATGCGCGATCAATGAGCACAAGCTTTTCGGGAGCGAGACGAGCCGTCAACTCGCCGACATGGTCCCATAAGGGGCGGATACGGGAACAATGGTAGAAGGCGTGCGAAGCCGTTCCTTCTAAACCAAGGCCACACCGTTCACAGTCTGGCAAATCCGCCAAGCCCCATATGAAGACCTTGTCATTGAGAGGTAGTTGATTCCGAACCAATCACCATGTAAGCGAAAACTCAGAGTTACTGAGATAATCCGCCGCTGGCGCCCAAGACCAGAAAGAGAGAAGCTCCTCCTCCAACAAGCCGAGCTGCTCACGTAGGGAATCCTTCGTGACCCCCTCCACTAGAAGACGATAGAAGACCTTCCTAAGCGGTGAAAGGTCACTGAAACAAGGCCGACCGACACTCGCGAAGGAAATCCGATTGAGCCGGGGTTTAGGAAGGCGCTCAACTCGCGAGATGGTGGGATATATAGTAAGGCGAGGGAACGCGTCCCTAACAATCCCCGACATAATCGAATCTCCTCCTGTCAACGCGCGACATAGGAAAGCCAACCTCGAGGCGATTTTGTGGCTCGCCAAGTGTGGCGTTCCCAGCCACCCATGACACTGAAGTTGTGCACAGATTCTTCTGTCAACCCGATTCCCGCGTCCCCTCCATATAATGGAGGATAGCGAGCGCTCGAGCGGCTTCCTGTGGTCGTCACAGAGAGGAAGTGCGGACAATCGATAAAGGACATACAAATGTATGTAGCAAAATACTTCCGCCCTGCCCTTCAAGGACAACTTCCGTCGATGCCAAATCTGACCGCCTGCGTCGACCTTTGCTCGTACTTCAGACCAATTTTTCTCCAGCTAGAGGTCGGGACCAAACCACACTCCAAGAATGCGAACATGACCGTCCGTCCAACCGAAGGGCCCCGGAAGATCGACCCCGTTCCAAGCACCTAACCGCAAGCCGGACTGCGCGCCCTGTCCCTCAGTCGGCGAAGAAGAGGCTCCAACACCAAAGCATAAAGTAGGGGCGACAGTGGGCAACCCTGACGAACCGACCTATACAACGCAAAAGCGCCCCACAGTTTCCCGTTCACATGTACCACAGCACTGGGGGAGCGATACAGGAGGCTAATCCAGCGGCAGAAGTTGGGTGCCAATCCGGCGGCCTGCAGGACAGTGGCAAGGTAGCGATGGTCAATCCTATCAAATGCCTTGGACTGATCCAAATTGATCAGCGCGGCCTCATCGACGTCTTTTACACCGTCTATGAACGTGCGGATCAGATGCAGGTTGCTCTGAATTGATCGGCTCCTCGCAGCACAAGTCTGCTCAGGGCCCAACAGAGACTAAGCAACGGACTGCCAACGCTCTTGCAGGATCTTGGCCAAAATATTTAACTCTGTGTTTAGCAGAGTTATGGTGCCCCCCAACACCCTTGCCCTTCTTCAACAGCGTGATCACACCCCTGGAAATCTGGTTAGGGATGGACCCCGACCGGAACCAGTTGCTGAACACCACAGTCAAAATCGGGACAAAGATGTGCGACAGCCTCAAGTACAATTCATAGGACAAACCATCCAGATCAGGCGACTTGCTTTTGCCGACCTTCTTCAATGCCGCGATTTCTCCCTCGCAGCTAGCCGATTTTGTCGCCGAAAGCCGAGGAAAGTCAGCCAGATAGCTCCGAAAATCCTCTTCACGGAGACCAGGCTCCTTGGCAAACCGGCTCTCGAAATGCCGCCGAAACGCCTCGCACATGTCGTCAGTGGCCCGAAGAGTATGCCCCTCCGGGGAATTGACCTCACGAATGCAACAATTGGAACCTCGGCGAATCTCTTCCTTGCGCAGATCGGCGCCCATATTCACGATATTTATGATAAATAATTTATCAAAATAAAATAAAATAATTATATTTATATATATATATATTCCACAATATTTACTCACTTTCGTTTATTAGGTAATAAATTACCTCATTTAGCGTCATCCATAATTTTGAGATGTCAACAAACACTTTTGAAATGTCAATGAATAATCGTTGTCACTTTCGTAATGCTCGTTGTAGTAGAGACTTTGTAATCGCAGATACAACTATGGTACGCCGTTGAACAATACTAGTGCCAGATGGCTTCGAATAGCACTCATACTAATAGTGCTTGTTCGATAATACTCGCTAGACAAGTAGCCCGTATAGTGATCTGAATAGAGAATTAGTATAGTGGAGAATAGCGGTCCGTATAGTAATAGAGGATAGAGTAGAAATAGCGATCGTTTAGACGTCACGCTACCACCTACTTATGCGTTTCTCTCATGGTCACGTAATCCACTTAATTCAATAATGGGATCGCCTGTTTTTGCTCACTGGCGATCTATGTTCAATCTCAAGTGTCGGCAGCGACATTTTATTCATTTATAGCACTTCCCCTTTGAGATGATTTCCTCTGGAGTTTATATTTCTTCAGCTTCGGTTCAATATTCAAATATTCCTTTCCTGTACTTTTTCTTTTACTGTACCTCTTTGATTCACTAATTTCTGGTGGCATGGGTGTGTCAAACATGTCATACAATATTTCCATCGGTACCTCTTTTCACTAAATCAGTGAATCAACATTTTAACTGATTAAGGTGTCGCTTATTTGCCCACCTTTGTCCCTGTACCATGTATGTCCTTTTGCCAATCCGATTTTATAACGCCATCTTCCCAGAATTCCTTTTCACCTTGATACATTTTAAAAAGTACCTTATCTCCAAGTCGGAAGTATTTACTTATATTATTATTTCTTGATGCTCTTGCTTCACATTCTGGTAATAATTTTTTAAAAAAGGACCTAATCTTCCTGGCGATCATCAACTCTGCAGGAGACATTCCAGATACGATGTTCGGGTTTGGTGTTATTCTGTAAACATTCAAAAATTGTTGTAGGATTTCTTCACCTGACTATTTAGTGCCCTTTTAAACGTATCGACAATGCGTTCCGTTTGTCCGTTTGATCTTGGGTGATACGGCGAAATTGTAATAAGCTCTATTGCTAATGATTTGCAAAAAAGACCCGTTATCTGAAACGATAGTCAGGAACCCCGAACCTTGCAAAAATCTCGTGTAGGAAATTTATGGTTACCGCGGTAATTGGCCTTCTACATTTTAATATTTCTGGTCATTTAGTGTAACTATCGACTATCACTAGACAGTATGCTCCGTTTAACGGTCCTGCGAATCTAGACCATGGCATATCGGTTTTCGGTCAAAGTTGAACTTTGATAGGCGGTAACTTTGCTGCCAAACACAAACTCTGCATGATTTAACTAAATTTTCGATATCTCGATTCATTTTTTGCTAGTACGTATAACACTTCATCAAGGATTTTATTCTAGAAATTTCTGGATGCCTTATGTTAAATTCCTTTAACATTCGTTTTTTGCAATGATTCTGTTATTGCATTTCTTACTGCGTACATAATTACATAATGAAAATGCATTATTTCCAGTAATATTTTTTCTTTAAATCTTAATTACTTCTTCATTTTCATTATAAAGTCATCTTTTTTTTTGTTATTTCCTCTAATGCTATGGGCAGTTCTCCTACACTTTTGTAAAATATATTATTAACTTCATTTTCAGCCCTCTACCACCGCAATTACTGTGTCTTCAAGACGTTCACAGAATTTTGGTATATTAGTTTAGACAATCTGTCTGCATTACATAATTTTTTGGATGGTAGAAAGTCCATTTTATAATTATAGTTCAATAGGATAGTTGCCCAGCGTTGCAGTCTATTCGCTTCATGTGTGGAAACACCCTTTTTTGATCTATATATGGACAATGATGGACAATCGTCTGTCTGTAATATCAATTTTTCTACCATTTTTCATTTTTCTACCTTTATATATATATATATATATATATATATATATATATATATATATATATATATATATATATATATTATGAAATGGACAGAGTCCGACAATTATTTTAAGACATTTTTATAAAAAGATATTTATAAAAAGAATGTATAAACATAAAAATGTCTTAATATATATATATATATATATATATATATATATATATATATATATATATATATATATATATATATATATATATATATATATGAGATAAGGATATATATAGTTTTATATGTCAAGAACAGTATTGGGAAATTGAATAGTATGACAAAGTTTATTTGTGACGCGTTTCGTCCTTCAGGACTTCATCGGACTAAATTTGCTATGTTGGTAGGACTACACACGTGCCCTCCATAGGGTTTCTGAGCTTAGATTATTTACACGAAGAACAAAAATACATTGAAAACACTTTCAAGTTTCTTCATTACCCTAATTATTTCATATTCTATGTGAAACAAAAAAAGTCCCATAAAATAGTCCAAAACAAAAAACGGCACCTATTGAGAAAGCCATTGAATGAAAAAAATATATTAACCTGCCTACTAATTCTATCATATCTACAATAAAAAAAGAATCTATATAAACTCAACATAAAAGCTGTTACTACTATATCCAAAATAATAAACTACTTACGCAATAGTAAACGAAACAAGGAGATAAAACCTGAAGGAGGAGTTTACGCTATCGCCTGTAATAATTGTCACAAAAATACGTAGGACAAACCTCAATGAATCTAAAAAACATATGAACACAAAAGGGACATTTTATAAAACAATACATCAAATGCGTTGGTTGCACACCGTAACGAGACTGGCCACAATTTTGACATAAAAAATGCTACTCTTATCAAAATAACATTTTACCATTCCAGGCAGAAATTCTATTATCACAATATGGAATATCTAATAACAAAAATGATGGCAACAAAAAGAAATAGAATCTAAATGAAATCGGCTAGATGAAAAAAGAAATTAAAATTCCCAACATAATTCTCTCGTTCCAGCACATGTACAGTCATAAGAAGGACGAAATGCGTCACAAGTAAACTTTTTTCCAATTTGTCACACAATTTCCCCACATATATATATATATATATATATATATATATATATATATATATATATATATATATGGAGAGGGGGCACGCGCACACAGAGAATACATTGATCCACGTTGATAAAAAGCTGGTGTTTATTTACGACATTTTACGAAGTACAAAAGATATGACTTCAGTCTTCCTCACTCACCCACAAACTTTCCTCACTCACCCACTTTCACCCATTCTGAATCTCGTTCATTGTAAATTTATCTCCAAAATCTGCCAGTAGTTCTCTTTCCATCGCTCCAAGGATAATAGAAAAGCCAATAATGGCAATGGAACTTTTTAATGCCTCTTGATATCCAAAATAATATATATATATATATATATATATATATATCGTATTTACTGCCGCAATCTTTGTCATTCATTTTGCGACCGTTTCCTTCTAACCGCCATGAGCCATTTTTAGCATCTAAATATATCGCCACTTTAGGCAACATTATCGTAACCGTTATGTGAATTGTCGGTTGTCGAGAGACATACATTACGTTTTTATGAATGCTTCATTATACTCAACTTTTTCGTTTTATTCTTTTCTGTGACGATTCTTGGAATCATTCTTCGTGCACCAATCAATTATCAGGTTAACTATCAACCAAACAGTCCAGGATTCCAGGATTACAATTTCTTCTTTTTTTTTTTTTTTTTTTCGATTTTCTCCATTTTTTTTTTTCTTCATGAGGATCACATTTAGCTACGATGTGTGCTGAAAAGTCCAAACAAGAAGCCCTTCCCCACAAACTCGGCTATTATGTCAATGTATTTCATTCGCTGATAAATATTACATATATTACTTATATCAAACAATATAGTGTGACAATATCGTAGAAAAAATCAACAATTCACTATGTAATCATTTCATCCCAAACAAAGGATAAAAGCCGCTAAGATGCAAAGAATTACCAAGAATGAAAGAAACATATAGGACAATAAAAGAACAGGTTTGACATTGCATTTAATTTGAAGGTCGTAATTGGTGAGAAACGGGGTAACCCGGAAAAACGTTCCACAAGCAAGAAGTGCAAGAGAGGAAACTATTAACATAGAACTTATGGTTATAAGTAACAATTTCAATTGTGTAATTATGAGACCTAACTGCTAATCTAGTATTGCTCTTAAATTTTTGAACTCGTGTTACCAAAGAGAAAAGCCCATTTGAAAAACGTAACTGGAGGCAAGGTAGCAGGTCAGAACCGATAACATTGCAGATTCTTTTTTGGAATTTGTCAAGAATATCTCGATATATAGCAAAAATAGCCATGATCTCATATTTTCCATATAAAAGGAGATTTAAATGCCTCTCACATTCTTTATTATTTTCATTGTTAGCACCACCACCACCACCATCATCATCCTCATCATCCTCATCATCATCATCATTATTACGAGTTGCAGTAACAGTAGTATAATTTCTACTTGAGTTCTGCTTAATAAAAATGTATTAACACATCATTACCAAATGACTTAAGGCAACAGAACGTTGAAGAAGTGTACAAATGCTTTTGTCTTAAATATGCGATTTGAAAATTACTTTTAAAATATACTTCACAATATACGTGACAGCAATGACAAGCAATAGTTTTCGGAATACATTCAGATATTCTCTGGTGTATTTTATAGCTATACCCGTTACCCAAAAATAACAGATATCGTTTATGATTTTAATTGTTACAGCTTTCAAGGTGTTTATATTTTATTTGGTTTCTGTAGGGTTGAAAGTTTCGTGGGCCACCAGGAACCTCTTCTCGACACTGTCAAACGGAGAAAAATGACGAGGTTTGGACACATTACAAGGCACTGCAGCCTGTGCAAGACCATCACGCAAGGCACTGTTGAAGGTGGACGTAGGAGAGAAGGCCAATTTAAAAACAACTGGACAGGTATGACTATACTAGAATTACTGATGGCTGCCGTTGATAGACAGTTGTGGAGGAGATTCAATATGTCTTCTGCATTCGGATCCCCCCCTTACAATAACAAAAATCAAGGGGATGATGATGATGATGATGATGATGATGATGATGATGATGATGATGATGATGATAAACAGGTATATTTCGATCAGATGGAATATTAATATCAAGTAAAAGATACGTTTGTTTTCTTTTTATCTTTGGGTGATTATATCTGGTCTCTGTTTTAATTTTCCTATCAATATTTACAGCAAAGTACCATTGCAATGAGATGTTTTGCATTATTGGTTCTATGCAATGATCTTGACAGTAATTACCGTGCACGTTTCCCAATGGATGTTCTAACACATTCTTTCATGATTAGTATCATATAGTGTTGTGGCGAAAACAGAACAACCAGAAAAAAATACGATAAATTATTACCACATGTACGTCGCAAAAGGGCAATTTCGATTCATTACCGTTTTTCAACATTTTTCCCCGGTGATATTAGATGAATAAGTTTTGCATTTTTGTGGTCAATATGAAACCCGCTGCTTCTGCTTTATGTCTGAAATTCCGAAGCAACTGATATGTGCGATTCCGATTTAAATTAATGTCACAGCTTCGAACGCATTTAACTAAATGAAACAAGCCGTATCAATGAAAATATGTCTGGTATTATGATCTTGTGGGGCTAAAATGAATGCTCCCCTATGTTTCCGCAAATCTGATGACATCAATGTGTGTGCTTACGATATACATTAGTATCACTGTTTGAAAAAAGTAGATTGCATTTTGATTTTGTGTGACCAAAATGTATGTCCCCCAATTCTGCTTTGGGTCCGCAATTCCGATGACACACCGATGCGTGTGTTTCCGATCTACATTCGTATCACTGTCTCCAAAGCGTCTATTGCATTTTGCTCTTGTGAGGCCAATATCATTCTTCCTGTTTCTCCTTCATATCCTCAATTCCAAAGCTCTCCATTTACATTAGTTTCTCTTTTTCGAAAGGCTGTTCAAACAGAAATTAATGTTCCTAATTTTGTTCATGTTTATTATGATTTTTCCTTCTAATCTACTGAACTTTTCTCCCTTACTTTTTCATTTATATTTATCGCCTACCAAATTTATATCCCGTTTTTCCTAAATATTTTTCATGCCTGAGAGCATTTTTTATACTTGTCAACTGATTTTTACATGAAATCTTCAGGGATGATATCTTATTGATCTAATCCGATTGTTTCGGCATTTTTCTCAGTCGATTTATTAGTCACCCGCCACCATTGTTTCTCGATAAACACCGATGTTTCATGGTCACATTTGACTCAATTGAATTCAAGTAATATTTTCGCAAATTTTTATTCATTTTTCTGATTTCAATTATTTTATGCTATAAGTTGAAACCCAAATCACAAATGTATATTTGTTTGTTACTTTATTCGGTAATTTAAATTCTTTCTTTTCCATATGACACACCCACTGCTAAAAACATACTTTTTAAAATGTTCTTTCAAAATTGAATGCTGGATTTCTTCTTTGACTCCTAACTACTTGTATACTGCTCACATTTAATACGATTCCATATGTTCAGTTCTATAACGTTAGTTCTCGGCAATGTGTCTCTTTTGAGAGTGGCTTTTTCACACTTAACCAAACATAACTGCATTCAAATTTTGTCATTAAAGCTTTTAAATACCCGCAAAAAATAATTCTAGATCATCCTTTTCGTAACCGTATAATTTAATTTGAAAGAGACAACTGATTATATTAGTTCCAGTTTTGTATCTATATCAGATACTTCTCCGGTAACATGGATACTGTAAGGAATGATTCACAAAAAAAAAGAATGAGGAATATGAGGAGGAAATATACGACAATTTATGATGATATTTTTGGATGTGTTTTGTGGCCGTTAATGATTAATTATAAATCAAGACATTAATGTTAAGATAAAACAGGATTTAATTACAACCGCAAATAAACACTTAATCCTTCAATACGTTTGATAATCTTCACGGGAACAAATTGTTTTCTTAAGAAACCTGTCTCCACTCAAGATTTGATCCGTCAATCCGGTGGATCTCGCCGACAACCTCTTGTTATATCGAAAACAGATTGTTATTTACAAGAATCATGAAGTTCATCAGGATTTGATCTTTCAATCCATTGGATCACTGGATCAGTTTTTGCTCTATCAAGGATAGATTTTCTATTGTTTCAATCATGCCTCTCGTTAGGTCTTTCAATCTATTTGATCATGTAGACAATGTTTTGCTCTATTAGGACAAAAGTTTTAATTTCTAGTATCCTGCATCTCATCAGGATACTTTTAATTCATGAGATCTCGTTCTTTTGCTATGTCGGGAAGAAATTCTTATTTCCTATATAAATATATATTCTTTCTCACAGCGTTGAGGTTAGGACGTTTAAATTGTTGCGCAATGTGATATTTTTATAGTTCTTTGTGTTGATTCTATCTTTTAGAATTTATTATCATTATGCTTGCATGCAAATGAAGAAAACCGAAGAAGTTCAATTTGTGTGATTTTTCAGCTCATCTTTCAATTCTAAAATATTAAAAGCTTTGCTAATATTGTCTTTTCAATTCTTTTTTTTTCTTTACCCTTTTCTCAATGAATTGTGATTTTTTATTGGAAACTTTATCATCACTACAGATTCTCTTCCAAAAGTTTTTCAATTCATTTTCTTCTGAAATTTTTCGTTTTTAATTTTCTGTTAGTTTTTTTTTTTTAGTTTTTTGTATAATTTTGTTTTCTTTATTCGAGTTTTAAATTTTTTCTTTTGCTTAGTTTTTGTTCTCTTCATATTTTCGTACTCTTTCAGATTTTAACTCTACTTTTTTTTTTAATATTCCCTTAATAGGTTTTCTTCTACTTGACTATGTTTTTCTTTGTGTCAGCATTTTCATCCTTTCCAACTTCAACTATTGCTCATATTTCGCCTTTTATAAACTCCATTTTCAATTTTAATTTTGGTATTTTACACAAATTTAATTTCTTTTGTTTTTTCTCTTGAAGTGCATTTTAATTCTGTAATTTTTGCTGATGCATATGTAATTTCATTATCTTCAGTCTGGTCAGAGATCATTTCATTAATAATCTATTTTGTGGCAATATATCTTTTATTTATATTATTATTATTATTATTATTGTTATTATTATTATTATTATCATCATCATCATCATCATCATCATTAATAATGATGTTCTTCTTCTTCTTTCGCTTTTGCCTTCGCTTTGTGTAGTACGAGTTGATCGCAAGTCTTAACCAGAGAACATCAAGAGACAACAAGTTTTGCATCAGAAAAAACAAACAGATGAGATGCCATGCAATCAGAGAGACAAAAATATGTAATTGTGGTCACTGCATGGAGAGAACTCTTCGCAAGATGTGAGTAGGACCTATGAGTGGTATTTTTACAATTCATATACTTTGGGGCTTCCTGGAATTTATTCCGCATATTTGTTTGTCTCTTGGGATATAATTTCCAAAGGCCCAGTAACAACAGGTAAATTCTTGTTATAAGATACCATATTCTACAGATTTCTCTCTCAAAGTTTTTGCATTTACTTAGTTTCTAAAATGCTTTCAAAGATGTGTTTGGGGCGGCAACATCTATCAGAAGACATTATTATTATTATTATTATTATTATTATTATTATTATTATTATTATTATTATTATCTTACTTCCTTTGTTTCCTGGTGTATATTCATTTCTTTCTGGGTCCCCGCCAGAGACCTAAGATCAGAAATGGCATCATGACATTTTCCACTGAACAGTTCTGAAAACAAATTACACTTATTTTACATAATAACGCCCTTCGATTATTATTATTATTATTATTATTATTATTATTATTATTATTATTATTATTATTATTGACCCCACCTTCACAATGTTTTTTTAATTCGAACATTCATCAGCCAAATATAAACTTTCAAACAGAAATGTTATAACGAAATATGATTCATTTAAAAATTAAAAAAAAAACTAGACAAATATAAATGACAATGGAAATGCAAAAATAAGAAATAAATAAATAAGATTCAAAGTAACAAACATAAGCTAAATTGGCACAAATATTGGAGAGAAAGAAAAATTTAATTCTCAGTAGTGTGCTGAAGTATCTATCTAATAATGTAACCAACAAATTTATCATAGAAAGTATTTTAAGGCAATTATCATAAACACAAATTCAAATAAATACACATCCGAGTACAAATATGTGTCCGTTGGGTTTATTATAATATTTTTTAAAAGTATTGAAAATATTTTAAAATTAATTTCTGAATCAATTTTTTAAAAAAATGCAGTAATATTTAAATTCTTAAAGTTAAAAAAAGCAGAAATTTTCTTTACTTAATAAAATATTAAACTGCTGATGTTCAATTCAATGCTTGAGCGTATAATTTCGAATTCATATCGACATGCTGCAAAATGTTCAATCAATCAAGAAATCATACATTGATTATTATGATAAATCAATATTTCAGGGAAACTTGTTTTGGTTGGAGTATTCACTCGTAAAATAGTTATTTGGATTATTACAATATTTTAGCAAAAACTGCCAACATTTCATAAAAATCGCCATCTAAATTATTTCCAATCGAAAGTGTTTTCAAAGACGTTGACTTAAATAGTCATCGGGGAGAATGTGAAAATCTAAAAAACGACAAAATCTTTTATCATGTACGAAGGACATTCAGATATGTTTTAGGTATAAGTCATTTTGAAACTTTCAGTTAAATATGCGTAGATAAGTAATTTTGAAATTTTCTGTCATAACTCACGCCTAATCGAGTTGAGTGTGTGGAACCCGATCACCTACGCTAGGCCCAAAGGTCAAAATTTACCCACCCTCTGCAACTGCGGGATCGGGCACTTTGCTGGGAAAAATATTCCCAGACCAGTCTCCGTCCATAGACTGACCCCGACTGAGTCGTACTCTACCAGAAGATAGAGAGTTTGACTATGGCGAACCAGAAAGCGCACTGTCTAACTCCGACGGACTAGTATTTACTCAGTCTCCCCACTGAGATGAGCTGTGACACAAGGTTGATTTTAGTGTGGGAACCTTGCGCCTACATTCGGGACGAAGGTCAGAATTTGTCCAGTTCCCACAACCGCGGTATCGGTCATTTTGCATTGTCTATTTTTCTCCGTCCGTAGATAGAACACTGACTGTGTTGTACTCTGTCCGAAGATAGAGAGCTTGGCAATCGCAAACCAGACGGCGGCTGCTTAACTACGACAGACTGGTATTTACCGGTCGCCCTACTGCGGACTAGATGCGGCACAAGGTTTCCAACCGTGTCACTGATCAAAATTTATCCAGCACCCGCAAAAGCGGCATCCGATAAAAGACTTGTCTGTTTTTCTCAGCCGATTTTCTATCCGAAGACAGTTCGCGACTGAGTCACCCTCTGTCCGAAGACAGAGGTCTTGTCAATTGCAAGCCAGACAGCGAACTGCCTAACTCCAGCTTGTCTGTTTTTCTCAGCTGATTCTGTATCCGAAGACAAAGCCGCGACTGTCACCCTCTGCCCGAAGACAGAGGCCTTGTCTTGTCGTGAGCCTGGGAATGACTGCGACGAAATTCTGCTCCGAGTTCTTTATTTAAGCTGTCTTGCCTAGTTCATTTTTGTTACCGGAAGTGTCTTATTTACTCCTCTTTTGATATTCTTTTACTAGTATTTTATTTTTATTTATTAGTATTCACCCCACCTCTTACTGGTGAGTTCACCACATACAGAACTTTGTATTTTTTTTGTTTTGGGCCAACCTCTAATTTTCCGTACGTTTCCTTTTTTCTGGTAATCATACTTGTACGTTCAATGAATTCTTAAGGTGTTGGTACGTCAAAAATATCATACAGTATTTGTATAGGTCCTTACTTTCTTGCAGGCCTTTCTTCGGTAAACCTTTTCTTTAACTGATTGAAATGCCTTTTGCGTTCGAATTTTTTCCTCTTGCCATATATATCATTTTTCCAATTCGTGACATTATTACGCCGTCTTCCCACATTTCTTTTCCATTTTTATATACTCTGAAAAACAGTTTTACGTCAATTTTGAAAAATTTGTGTTCTTTTTGTCATCTGTTTTCATTCTTTATTGACTGGTTTAATTTAATTTTTCTTGCGAACATGAATTCTGCCGGTGACGTGACTGTCTGTGTATTGGGTTTCGGCGATATCCCGTATACTCTGAAGAATTTTGGTAGTTCTTTTTCGTTCACTTTTTCATAACTTGCTTTTTCCAAAGCTTTCTTAAAAGTACCCACAAACCGTTCAGCTTGTCCGTCTGACCTTGGGGATACGGTGGAATAGTAATATGTCCAATCGAGAACATTTTACAAAATTCTTTAAAATCGAAAGCAGTGAATTATGTACCTTTATCTAAGACTATGGCATCCGGAATGGAATATCTTGCAAATAGTTCCTGCAAAAATTCACTGTAACCGTGGAAGTTGTTCTTTTTTTCTTTTTTTTTTTTTTTTTGCACTTATACATTTCAGGCGACTTAGTAAAGCTATCCACTCCCACAAGATAATGTGTTTCGTTTATTAAGACCTGCAAAATCTATGTGCAGTCTTGTCCACGGAGTATCTGTCTTTCGCCAAGGTTGTAATTTCGAAATTACAGCCTTGGTCAAAGACAGATACTCCGTACGCTTTTACTAATTTGTCAATGTATTGATCCATTTTGGTCCAGTAAACATAACTTCTCATAAGATATTTCATCCTTGAAATTCCCGGATGTTCACTATGAAATTAATTTAATGTCCGCTTTTGTAATATTCTAGGTATTACTCTTTGTGCAAATATCCGTACTCCGTCACATAGCGAGTAAGAGTTCGAGCCTTGTGATTGTGTTCCAAATATTGTCTATCCTTTTTTTAGTCGTTTTTTTATTGTCTTCTTCTGCCTTTACTTCTGTTTCTTCTGTTAGTTCACCTACTACATTGTATAATATATTTTTAATTTATATTTCACTTTTTAACCCTGCAATAACAATGTCCTCAAAAGGTTCAGTACTTTTTGGTATCAATCTTGATAAACCATCAGTATGTCCTAATTTTTGGACGATTGGTATTCCATTCTGAAATCGTAATTTAATAAGACGGTACCCCAGAATTGTAATCTATTAGCTGTATGGGTAAGAATTCCTTTTTCGAACCATAAATTGATAATAGATGTCGGTTGTCCATCGAAAAAAGATTTCCACCTCTTAAATTCGAAAAAAAATCCTCTGGATTTGGTAATGGGCAGTTAAGGAATTCTAAACATTTATTTAAACATTTATCGAAAAATTATCACAAACACTGTTTCTTTTTCTTTACATACACTGCTGATGTTGCCCATTTTGAATGGCCAATCTTTTCAATGACACTTGTTTTTTTAAGTTTGTCTAATTCTTTGTTGACTTAATCCAATGCTGCGAACGGCACACTACGTTTCTCTTTAAAAACTGGCGTCGACCTTTTTTTCATTTGAAATTTCGCTTTGACTTTGGAACACAGACCCAACTCACCCGACAGAACACCCGGAAAACATTTTTTTCAATTCTTCCTTTAAATTTTCACGTTATTTTTTTTAAAACTGGTAGATTATCCACTTACATTTTTATTATAAATATTTATAGGTAAATCCCACTACTCAAATAATTCCATACAGTTAGTACCAAAATAAAACCTTACAAGTCATTTCACCAATAAAAAATAATTTCTTTCCAGACACGCTAGGTGAAATTTTTTAAGTTCTTTTTAATATAGGTTTTTTTTTTGCTTTCCATGTGGCTTCGTTAATTATTGTGATATCACTACCAGTGTTTAGTTGCATTTTTACATCCACATTAATTTTCACATAATCAAATTTTCGATAGTCTTCTGTAATTATTCTTTTCCGTCACAACGCTGTGTACGAAATTTATTTCTGTGAGAACATTTCCTTGCTTTAGTTTTACAGTGTAACTTTTTATTTCCTATATTTCCACATTTGTAGTACTTTTAATTCTTAAATTGAAAGTCGTCTCTGAGATATAAACTTCCACATCTGAAACATGGATCATTTTTTCCACATTTTGTTTAGCTTATATGCATGCACCTTCTATTTTTTTCAATTTGTTCGGTATCGCGTCTCAGATTTAGAATTCTCTGACATTAGTCCGATATTTCTTGTAGTGCTAGTTTTTGATTCTGTTCAAGTTTCGTTAGAATTCTATCTCGTATTTCTGCATCTTTTTTGCCGTTAACCCTTAACTAAAAATTAACCCTTTAAACATATCCGGAGTAGTTCATTTAATTTGAATCTTTCACACACCTTTTTCATGATTTCAGGATATGAGACAAAATCTTTGTCCTCTTTTTTCGTCAGATTCACGCACTCCCAACAAGTATTGAATAAGGAACTTTTTTCGGTAAAAATTTTAGTCAAAGTATTTACTATTTCTTCAAAATAAATTTCTCCTCCTTTTTTCACTAGTATAAAATTACAGTATTCTTCATGTTTTACCGGTGCTAAGATTTTCAGCAAATGTCTTGTTTTTCTCATCGCTGCATTCTTCTCAGAAAATATGCTACGTATCTCCTAAGATATACAGAAAAGTTAATTCCACTCTGTGAATTCTATGTAAATTCAGTTATGGCATTTGCCACCATATCGGGAGTGCAAGACTTTGTGGAATTTTTCGTTTCATACCGTATTATTTCAATTAAATTTTGTTGTTGCTTCTGGAGTTCCAATAACTGCTGTTGTTTCTGTTGCTGTTGTTGTATTTTTACCACTTCCATATTTAAAGAATATCTGGAAGGGTGTTGTTGCTGTTGTTTTTTCTTCCTTTTTTTCTCATCTTTTTCCTTTTTACACACACAAAAAAAAATTAAACCAATGTGCTTCTAGTTTCTCGTCGTCACTCTTATCATGTGCGCCGAAGCAAAAAGTACTTTTTACTATTACGTATGAGTTTCGATCCCGCGTCTTAAGGGCCATAATATTATGTCTCGCTTAGGCGATTCGCCGTGATGTCATTAATTATTTCTCTTCGACTGACTCCAACGGATTTCAACTGCGACTTACTTTGAGTTCTTTATTTAAGGCGTCTTGCCTAGTTCATTTGTATTACCGGGGGTGTTTTATTTACTTCACAACACTTTCACATATGTATGTGTAGGTATGCCATTTTGAAATTTTCATATATGTATATCTAGATAGGTTATTTTGAAACTTTCAGATATCTATGTGTAGATATACTATTTAAAACATGTAAATATGAAGCAGTTTTTCATAAAAGAGAAATTCGAATATGAAGTTTGAATTGAATGCCTGCAAAACAATAGTAAATAAGTGATTACAAAATATGGCAATAAAGATTAGTTTGAATTTAAAAACAAAATCAAATTAAGAGAAATTAAGGATTTTGAAAATTTGGAGACTGTGTCATCGAAATTAACTCAGTTTGGAAAATTTAATCTGTGATATTAATTAGAAAAAATAGGTTTATTGTTGTCACTGTCACTGTAGCTTTTATCTTTATTTATTCAACTACGAATCAGGTCACATATGATATTTATACTAAATAAAATGTAAATACAATGATTTTTGGCAATAATTGAAAGAGATTTCTATTTAATGAAAGCATGTGTTTGATGCTTCAGATTTGTAATATGCCCTGAGAGTTAAGAAAAAGAAATTTTTTACATGATCTGAAATCGGATTTTTTCTTCTTTTTATATTGCAGAAAAAAAACAACAAATCATATTTTTATGCTTCAACGAAAGATTTATTCACTTAAAAACTTAAATCTTGAATAAAGGGATCAGATTATTTTTTCAGGAAATAATCTTTTATGTTTTGATTAAAACTTGGCTGTTTCTTCCCTTTTTAATGTTTGTCAACAGACTATTTACTGGCTGACTAGTATAGTCACTTTCTATTTTAACTGAACTATTAATTGAGTCTATGCGTAATAAGACAACTTGTAGCAGTAATTTCATTTTTTAATAAAAGTGTTTATATAAGAAGCATATTTCAGTGTTGTGATTATATGTTTCCAAGACAAATATACAATTTCAACCCGGTTCACTTTGAAGAACTTCCTGAACGTGACGAAATTTGTTCAAGTTCAATATAATTGGTGAACTTATTCCTTTTTTTATCATATGCAAATTAAACGTCAACATTAAATTCAAGTTTATTATTTGTTAAACTCAGTCGTTTGTGTCGACGGTAAATTGATTTTTGAATATTTTAGAGCTACAAGTTCTGTATTTTATTTTAAGGTATCAAAACTCAGATATCGGCTCGAACCCGAGCACAAAGATCAAATACACTTTCCTGCACATGGTATTTCTCTTACCAATCCAATAATTAGATAGTATTTCTATCTCTCTTGGATATTAAAAATATCCAGTTTTGCACCTGAAAATGCGTAGTCCCCAACAAAATGGGGGCTTAAGTAAAACTTCTTTTTTCCAGGGAAGAATAACTACCTTAGCTCAGGGATTAGATATTCACGGTGGAATTGCTGGCTGACTTGACAACAAAATTTACTGCCATTATCAGATGAGATACAACATTAATTCTGATGATAAAATGACGTTGGTTTTGACAAGATAAATATTTGATGCTTTCCATTGGTGCATACACCCATTTGATAAGCTTTCAACCTTGTCCATGTTGATCAATAACAAATGATCGATCGGCTTTTTCCTTTAGCTAACGATGTCACATCCGAGCTATAATGCTCCTTGCTATCTGTGTTTCATAAAAGGATCTGTTTCGCTACACGATTTATTAGACTTGATCTGTTGTTTCAATTCCGGTGTTTGGTCTAGGGTCGGGAATGTATCAAGCGGACGTCACTCTGCCTGAGGAATGAGAAACTAAAACACGCGGAATTGTCATTTATATCGCCATTTCAAATGCTGTTCGATGTTCAACTTCACAAAATACCAGTCAAGAAAAATAAGACTAGTAAGTAAATGATACATATGTGCGTATATATGTATATGTATATATGTAAGTGTCTGTTTGTGCGAGATTGTGCACGTATCTATCTATGTGTGCGAGATTGTGTTTGTGCGTATGTATGTGCTTATTCAGGTGTGTGCGTATGTGTGTATGTTCGTATGTGTGTCGGCATGTACTTGTCTGCGTTTGTGTGTTTGCCTGCGTGCATGTACGTACGTCCATATGTATGTGTATGTGCGTGTTTAAATGTATATTTTTGCGTGCGTGTATGTATGCGTGTTTGTTGGCGTGTGTGTGTATGTTCGTGTGTGTGTTTTTGTAAATGTATGCGTGTATGTCTGTGTATGTGTATTATTTTGTATGTATGTATGCGTGCATATTGATGTGCGTGTTTGTCTCTGTGTGTGTGTGTGTGTGTGTGTGTGTGTGTGAACAAAATCTGTCAAACGGTAACGTTGTCTACAAGCTTCCTGGGCGCCATGTGCAGTCATTATTTCAGTGACTGGGGATGATTGATAAAAATCGCCAAATACTGACTCAGACAACTACGACTTCCGGTTATATAGTGAATATGGTCTGTACAAATATGTACGTGAGGGTTTTTTATGCCTGTGTTGACAAAAAGACAGACAGCATAACCTGTGAAAATTACCTTCAGAATAATATGTGTTATGAATAAACTGCAGTTAACTAAAAATTAAGATAGAGTCGGACTTGATGCCGATGGCAAAGATAACGCCGTAACATATACAACTATTCAGTCTTATCATTTTCATTGGAATTGCTGTCCATTCCATGACGTCAAATTGAGATAAACGGCTTGTCACGAAGCAGGTAATGTAATTGATTCATCAGGTGTTTTTCAGCTTTTCATGCAATGTCATAATCACGAATTGACTTTATAAAAATAGAAAGTAAACAGAGGAGCGAAAAATATTATGAGAGAAAGAAGAAAACAATGAGCTAACCATCATATGATGAAGCAAATATAACGATGAGAAAAAAAGTTTTTCTGACTTTACACTGAACCGGTGAGCATCATTGTTTTAACAATTTCTGAAAGCAAAACCAGGAAGCAAATACTGGAGAGAAGAGACGTGATAACAACTCAAAAAAAGAAAAACATAAGAATTCCATCAGCCTACAACAATCCAAAAACTGCGAACTCTACTTGGAGGAAAAATAGCTATAATTATCTTCCCAAACGAAAATAAACTACTAAATAAACGATCAGAACTCATTTCAAAATACAGACCTGAAGTTAAATTTTTAATACGTTACCTAAAAATCAAAAACTGAAAGAAATAAATAAAAATAATATAAAAATAAAAACAAGTAAAATAAATTAATCCAAATAAATAAAGTAAATAATAAACAAATTAACAAACCGCTTCCGCCAAAATAACCGTTAGAATAGACTACTCACAATGCACCACTAACCCGTATAAATAATTCGTCGAGAAAAAAACAGAATGCATGTGACCTGATGATTGCGTTTAGCATGAAACAGTCTGTAACATGTCTGTGATGACTTCAATGTTCACTTTTATATTTACATACGCTCTATCTCTTACATTGAGCAGTTTATCCCATAAATATAGCATACCTTAAAAATATTTTTCTTCATATATATATGTGTGCGTGCGTGCGTGCGTGCGTGTATGTGTGGTATTATGACAATGTGTAAAAAGTTTACTTGTTTCATCTGATGAAATCCTGAGGGATAAAATGCTTTACAAACTATTTCATACAATTTCCCCAATACTGTTCTTGATATATAAAAATATATTCCGTTATATAATAATATATAATATATATAATAATATATATATATATATATATATATATATATATATATATATATATATATATATATATATATATATACGTGTGTATGTGTGTATGTGTTATACTTTTATATTATCTAAATTATTTAGTTTTGTATGTTTTTACTTTTTGTATATTTTTTTCTATATTTTGTCGTTAGGTATAAAGTTATATTATGGAATTCTGATTTAGTCTTTTTTCTTATGATGTTGTAGATAACGGAGAACGAAATTGTTTTCGTGTCTTCATACGGAAATGATACTTGATTTTTTAAGAGTTTATTTTCTTCTGGGAATATAATTAACGCTATTTTCTTCTTTATCTAAAAGTTTAGATCGTTTTCAATTTTTGATAGATATTTGTTTCTTATTCTCCGTGTGATTTTCTTGTGATTTCGTTTGTCTTTGTGAATTGCTAAATAACTTTTTGTTTGGTTTACGTTGTCGAATAATGTTTTCTTTACACAGCTTCTCTGTTCGGTAATTACAGATGGTGTAGTGAACTGTGTATTTTCCTATGATTTTTAATACATTTTAGGAAACGCTAATTCTAATTTTTAGAGGATTTCTGCTGAATATATAATGTCATTTCCTCGTACTATATCTCGATAGATAAATACGAAGAGAAAGGAGAGAGAACATGACAAAAAGACACGATTATTTAATATTTAATGAAAATACATCCCTTGACAATTGACGTATATGGTAGCATATTGACAATTTACGTATATGGTAGCATATAGTTATGGCATATATTTATGGTTAGGTTAGCCGTTTCCCTATAAGGAAATATATGACATTCGTTGATCGAGCAGCCAGTACTGTTTTCGGCTGATATTTATAAAATCTTTCTCTTAAAACTTTTTTAGCAGAGCACGTTTCTCAAGTCCACGAGTATCGCTTCAGTAAATGTTTAATTTCTGCTACCAGGCTCTATCGTTTTAAGAATCAGGTCAGACCAAGAATATTGCTGCTACATTTGGGCTGATGCTGTTCAGTCCTCACTAATCAACCTTCAAAAAGTTCCAGAGTTCAAAAGCATTTTCGCGGCCTTTTTTGGTGATGAATTATTTTCCACCCTACAACCTCTTTCTCCACAGATGGAAACGTTTCTAGTCTCTCATTACCCTATCTCAATTGACAAATTTTCTAACGAGTTATATTCCTTAGACCCACCACCTAAGATGATGCCATGTCATGTTCAGGGTGGCAAATCGTCCTCATTTCTTTGATATTCATTTGGTAAGGAGTAACTTCTACTCGACTAGCTAATTCCCTAAAACTGTTACTTTATAGGATAGAATCCCGAGGGGATGCTTCTATGGTCACTAAAATATTAACCTCTTCAATTCTGCATATCCTCAAAATATGAACTTCTAACTTCCGGCTTCTTTTCCTTACAACAATCTTACTTAAAAATATTCTATCTTGAATGATTCTTGGGGCTTGTATTGGATGAAGTAAAGCAAAAAAACATACGAGTTACTCAGATGACTGAAATTGTATATTGTATAATATTCTCTGTCTGAATTTCTGGAATGAGGAGTTACCATTATTTATATTATCTAGATGCAGACTATGGTTCTCATCTTTTTTGTTGATGAGGTCAAGGGTAATGTTGATGAGGTCAAGGGTAATGTTGATGAGGTCAAGGGTAATGTTAATGATAATATTTGCTGTTTCCTTATTAGCCCAGTCCTTAGTATGACGATAAACTACATCCGACAGTAAAAAGCCTCTGATTATGCGATTGGAGTTTTTGAGGAGTGTGAAAACCCTTCTTAATTGTTGTTGTTTCTAGGTCCACCCAAACCCGGGTGTGGTAGCACCTGTTAGGGTCACAGCTATGAGTGAACCCCCTAACAAAAACAAAACATTATGAAACTATAAAATACAATTTTTTATGAAAAAAATGAGCAACATTACATATTCATAATAAAATTACTAATACATTTTTAAAGCAAAGTGACCAGCAATACAATTTTATAGAGAATTACCAACCATACATTTTATAGCAAAATGACCAACAATACATTTTATGCGTAGGTGACAGGGTACAATTGCGTTCAATATATATTTAGCTGCAGCCATAAAATTTTGTTCAAAATATTTAGATTTCGGCATTAAATAACCCACAGAGGTTGTTATGACTCAATCCTTATAGCATTCGGTATTCATTCACCGAACAGCCAGAATTGCTATTGTTGGCTCAAATTTTACCCTTAAATATGAATATACTGTAAATAATGTGTGAATGTCACAGTGACCGAGCAAATATTTTTTTCTTTTTTACATTACCAGGTTTTCCAGCCTGTCTGCTATCCATGATTAGCTCGCCACGACTTGTACATTTCTCCAAAGGCAAAACCGCTGTTGGAAAAAGCTATAGATTATATCTAAAGAGAACGCGACGAGGCAATTAATGGTGATCACGATAGAAAAAATTGCAGATTGTTTCGTAAAATGAAAAAGAACGCTTGGATAAGTATGTGAATTCTCGAATACGGCACTTTGAAAAGAACGAGGACACTTTTGCTCTATTTTGGTCATTTCCTTAACATTAAATATTTAGATAGATTCCTAACAGACTTCATTGAACCGCTTGAATCCTCTTATCAAAATCGCAGAATTAATTTTTTTTTATGTAGGGATCAATTTTGAGTGGTGGTCATTGAAACCTTATGAAGCATAGTGTGAATTCCTAAAAAAACATCCATATTTCCTCTCTGTGTGTGGGGGTGGGGGGGCTCTCACATTTTCTATTCACTGTGAAATAAAAAAAAAGTAACTTTTCATTGAGAATCTCAGCTTCACTCCATACAGCATAAATAACTCAAGAATGGAAGGTTCCAAAAAGTATCAAGCGGTTCACTTGCTTAAATCAATATCTTGCCATAAATTCTATTGAATATGCCTGGACAATTATGGATGGGACTTAAGAAAAATGTATAAAGCTACACAAAAGATTTACATTGTGTTTGGAATAAGGCTTTGTCTTACAACATATCGGACGAATTCTACGAAATAATGAAAAAAATCATTAAACCCGACTGATGATAAGAATTTCTCTGTCTCACTGTCTCTATCTCTCTCTCTCTCTCTCTCTCTCTCTCTATATATATATATATATATATATATATATATATATATATATATATATATATAAAATAATCGAAATATGACTTCCATTTTGTATAGCGTTTTTACATGTTTTTCATGTAATATCCTAAAATAATATATATATATATATATATATATATATATATATATATATATATATATATATATATATATGCGTCGTCGTGCCGGCAGATAGAATGAAAGAAATTAAATTAGTTTGTACACACATACATATATATATATATATATATATATATATATATATATATATATATATATATATATATATATATATATATATACATATATATATATGACAGACAAGGAATATTTAATTAATTTTTATATAGGTTTCCAGCATCCTTACATTTTTCCGTTTTGTAGAAGTAAGGGAGTAGAGAACTTTCCCATAATTTTCATTGCCCTGAGCGCTTTCGGCCACTTCTTTAGCCATTATCAAGGGGGTTTTGGTTTTTGGTGTTGCTAGTTTTTCCTCATGTTTTAACTGTTTACAACAATATGTTTTAATATATAATGAGCACAATAACTTTCAAGTTGATTTGTGATATTCCCATCAAAGATCTTACTGAATACGTGATTCTAATTAATAAAATGATTACTTTCCAGTTGATTTAACGACTGCTTAACTTAAGAGTTTTATACATATATACCCTATCAATATAAAAGTATAAATATTAACTAAACTTATTTAACTGTCGATTAATTACCTCGAACTTTAATTAATAATAAATTCAAAGGAGATTCCGACACAAAATATTTTTAGTATTTATGTAATTTTTATGATGATTGATTTGCATGATTACATCTTTTTTTATTTATCTGCAGATATTGGTCCTTTGTCTTGTCAATTCGCTTCTAGCTTATCTATTTTCGGTGGTCATTTTAAACTGGCAGGCAGGTCGATCAGAAAATGCGTTCAATTAGAATGGAGCAAAAACAGCATCATGTTTAGATGTAATAGAGTCTATCTTCTTTAATTATTTTAAAGTACTTTCATTAAAAAACATTTTGAATTAATGTAGTTACTGATATAATATATATATGATATATATATATAGTCTGTATTTATTCAATCGATGTTAGCCGAGGACATGAAGGGGTAAGACCACAATTATTTTGGAGTGTTTGAAATTCAATTTGTCAGTGTGCTACTATGGATGTAATAGAGGGATACATTTATAAAGCAATTGTTAAGTTTGATGAAAATTGGTTGAAAGATTGACGAAAAATAAAAATGAAATCAGTAAAAATCGCCATTTTTCGCTATTTACGCGGGTTTTCACAAAACGGGTGAACTCATTTATCAAGTTAAAAGACTGTTAGACAATAAACTTATGAAGTGAAGTTTGTATTAAATTGCTTGAAATTGAGAGTGTTTTTAGCTTAAAATTTGTTGAAATCGATTTTTGGATTTTCGCTAAATGCAGTTGTGTAGAAATAAAAATGAGGTATCGTTGAGCTCGTCATGGTGTAAGTAACCTACATACCGTATTTGAATGAAATCGAAGGAAAAAAGTTGAATTTATTGTGTTTTGATCGACTTTATCGATTAATGACTTTTTTTTAATTATAGATTTTTACGCTAAGAACCTTATCTTTTACATTGTAAAATGCATGTGTAATGTTTCGTCAAAATCGGTTGGATTGATCTCGAGTGAAATGCTATCACACAGACAAAAAACAGACACACACACATCCACTGTTATATATATATATATATATATATATATATATAGAGAGAGAGAGAGAGAGAGAGAAAGAGAGAGAGAGAGATAACAGACGTGAAAACAAAAAAAAAAATTTTTTTAAATATCTTCAGGCTAGACTTGAACTCGTATCCTATACTTTGAATGACTCCTGACAATTTAAGCTGCCAAAACACTTATTATCCTTGCCCCTATGTTTTCTGTTACTGTATTTTACTTTGGTCTTGGTCTGTATTGCTGTCAGCCAATAATAGTAATGAGCTTAATTATTTAACAGTGTTTAACTACTGCTTCTGTCGATCCAAGTAACTTTCTGGGAAATTCAAAGCCCTTTATTTAATCTAAGGGTGGATTCTCCTCATTTCACTGTCTATATCTCGTCTTCTTTTTTTTATATCTATTTTTTATTTCGTATTCTTCACCCTGTTTCCCTTAATTTGGTTCCGTACTAAAAAAAGGAATTGAATCCACAAAGTTACTCTCTCATCAAATTAATGAATCAATGCTTTAAACCACAAACCTAATGCATTAATGTGTTGAGTCAAAAACTGAAGATACCTGAAGAAGGCCAAAGGTTACAACGGCCGAAACATTGTGATAATAAAAACAAAGTTGAGGACATTAACCCGAAATTAAATAATGTAAATAATGATATTCTTAAAATGTTTTTGACTCTGGAATGACATATTTTCATTTTTCTATTAAATTTGCTCGTTTTCTTCATCTTGAATATTTTTATTTTAAAGTTTGTAATCAATACATTTCATCTTAGCAAGCAAAAACTAACGACTCGCTTAAAATATCGCAATAAAAAATTAGAAAATGATAAACAAATTCATCAACTCTAATTAACAATGATTTGTATCCGTGCCGTGACTTTAAGAGAAAAATATCTCCTTAATGACCAAAAATAAAATGATTGATTGCATAAAAATCTTGAAAATCGTTTTGTTGATTTTCTATGTATCGATTAATTTAGTGAGCATTTTTTCTTAGATCAATTTCAACAACGTTGTTTTTTCTTTTATCTTTACCGACACATTAAGATCCAAATATTAATTTTATTGTTAAAAGAAAAATTCTAAAAAGTACTTTGAAAACGTTACTTTCATTTTTCCGTTTATGTCGCCATTTGTTGCTAAATGTTTTGCTTTTTTATTTGTATTATTATTTTGACTTTCGCATATTTTCGATTATATCTTGTAGAATCCACCTTTTTTCACTGTGGAATACTTCGAGTCGATTTGCCTGGCCGCAGACTTACATCTGCCTCATTGGCTGAGCTTTAACTATTAAATTGTCATAAACAATTTCTTTCCACTTTAGTTGATTTTCCGTACAGACGGCGGAACTTGCAGATAAAAATCAAACAAAAATGGAAAAAAAAGTTTAAATTATTAAACAAATGCCGCCATGGTCTGCGCATAATGTTTTTAAGTTTGGGTTCGGCAAGGGACATGTGAAATATTGCCTAAAGGGGGAAAAGTTATTCACGGATCATCGAAATAACTCCATTTCGTCCACAAATTTAAAAATTTAGAAATTAACTTAATTGAAACAAGAGGGAGAAAACACACACATGACCATAAGAACCAGAAATTATTTCGCCTTAAACCAACATTAATAATAATTCTCCACACATCCATTGATATGCATTGTATTACTTCAAACGTTTGTTTTTAGTGGATACCCGTGTTTAAGTAGACGCTCCGTTTTTTGAAATTAGCAAATTAGCACAATGAGGTAATGAACTGTACAATTTTAATATTCTATCGTGTAGCTACACGTGCAAACGTCAAGGTGGCGTAACTAAGTTATTGTAATGTCTAAATATTTTAAAAAAGAAAAAATTATTTAAAACTATTAGTTACAACATGGATATTTTAAACTATCTACTGTAAACATTTTAAAATATTTGTGCAGTATTCATAATTAATTTTATTATGGGTTAGTTTCAATTTTTTAGTATATTTTAATATTTATTTCTTTAATATTTAATTTTTAAATATTTAATTTTTTAATATTTAATTTCCATGTATATATATATTTATTTTTCAAATAAATATTGGAAGCCGCAGATTCTTAGTACTCTTAAATAAAATTATGTAACTAATCCGGATTTTATTCTATTACAGTTGTTGGAAAAATAGTTTATGAGATAATTCTTGTTAAATTTTTTGTAGACTTTTATTTGATGATTGGTATTCATTCTATTTACCGTAATATGTAGGAATGGTAAAGCGTTGTTCATTTTAATTTTCAAAGTAAAATCTATCGTGGGTTTAACGTTAAGTCTAGTTGCAAAGTCATTTACGTTATGTGGATATGTTATTACAGTACAATTTATGTCTCTAAAATAAAAATCATTTTATATTAAAATATTTCTGAAAGGGGTGTTTTCTAGAAACTTTAAAGAGAGACAAGTTAAAACGATACTAAAAGGGGAACCCATCGGTAAACAAAATATTTGTTTATAAAAGTTGTTGTCAAAAGTGAAAAACACTGATTAGTAATTAATTGGTAAATTTCTATGATATTATGTGGAGGAAGATTAGTAGCTTGTCAGAAAATTACCAAGTTTATTGTTAATAAAGTTATCTTTTTTGCGGTCGTATATTTTCTATGCCTTTCTTTTGGTGTCGTGGGTAAAATAATAAGGATATTGAGAATTTTTTTAAGGTTTATTTTCTATGTATATTTCTTCTTTGGATCGTTCTATATAGCATAATATCTAGGAAGGGTAATCCCTTATTAGTTTCGGTGTTAAAAGTAAAGTCTATCGTGGATTCAACTTTATAAAGTTTACTTGCAAAGTCTAGAAAAAGTACTTCTTAAGTTTTTTTAATGGTCCTACAATTTTCCTTTTATAGATTACGGGAAGAAATTGCAGAAATTTCCCGTAAGAATTTTATTGATTCAAGTGAGTTTTTGTCAATTCATTAATCATTTTCAAGGGGTTCGTTGTTAATATGTTTATTGCTTCAAGCGCTTTTTTGTCAATTCATTAATCATTTTCATGGTGTTCGTTGTTAATATGTTTATTGCTTCAAGCGCTTTTTGTCAATTCATTAATCATTTTCAAGGGGTTCGTTGTTAATATGTTTATTGCTTTAAGCGCCTTGTGACGTCACCCGGGGTCTCTGCTGATTCGGATGGGAATCTGGTTAGATTCGGTATCAGCTTTGTCGTTCCCAGCTCGCCTCCAACGTCTGGTTACCGAAGTAACTGCTTTGATTTCCAGTCTAACCTACCCACGTTGTGATTTGATTTTAGGTAGACGAAATCAATCAGTCGCCGGGCCGTAATGCAAGTCGAGTCCGAACAAGGGTAATACCGCACAAGTATATGTAAAAGAAAATAAAGTAACAACTCGAAAAGTTCAAATGTGTAAAAAAAAGGATAACAATATTTTCTATCTGGTTGCTGAATACAGGACTGCGTCTTTCTCCTAACACGCTTATACGGATTAGTGACACTTTGCATTTGTTAGGCGAGTCTTAATAGCTTAAGTTTTTTTTTTTCAAGGAACTGGTTTTGGATGTATCTTCAGGTGATATTCATAAAACTTGTTTTGGTGGTGTGAGTCTAAGTCGTTCTTCAAAAATAAATTGTTCTTAGTTAGAAGTTGAGTTCGGAATTGCGTGGACCTTTCAGTCAGCTTTCTGCAAGGCTGTCTCTCTCCCTGTCTGACCAACCCCAACTCCTGTGTTTGTCTCAACTGCGAACTGCCGTCTTACTCGTTGCGACTCTGCTTATATGGACGCCGACCAAAACCGGGGTGGGCTTGTCGGGGTTTGAGGTTCCTTGATAATTCTAAATCCGCATTAAGGATTTTCTTTGTTTTCGGTCAGGAAGGTTTATTAATTTCCATTTTTGGAAGTCGTTACTTTCTAGGGTAGGGAATCGTCCTCCCAAATTCTTTTCTCATATTGGTATCTCACCCAATCCCCTCAGAGGGTGTCAACGGGTTTCCCCTCTCTCTCACAGTGGCATCTCACACCGATCTCTTCAGGGAGCGTCAACAGGCCTCCCCTCCTTCTTCACATGATTACCTTCGCCTACCGCTCACGCCACCATTCAGCCAATGGACGCCCAGCAGTGTGGGTGTGACTAGACTAACCTCGGTTTAAAAAATCTTGCTCAAAGAAAAAAAAATTATCTTCTTTTTTTCTTTTTCTTTTCTTTCTTTTCTTTTGCCCGACAACAAAGCAATACGACCCGTAGTATGGTCCCTTAATCTCAATCTTATCCGAATGTCACCTGGAGTTCGTCACTCGAGAACTTCGCCAAACAAGTGGGTGGTCACCTGGCGATCTTGCACGCTACAGCCAATTATTCGTTGTGATAAAATAATTTTCCTATCATAGCCAGCTCCGACAAAAAAACAGATGCTTTTTCTCAAATGATACCTCCGCAGATAGTTAAGGGTTTAATCTTTCCTTCCTGGTACTCTGCTGGTGGTCCAGCGGAAATTTTTCTCGCGACCCAATTAATTTTTATCTCTTAGGAATCTGCCCTGTAGGCCACCTGACCGACCTGAAATTTTCACCATTGCCATGGGCAGGCTGCCACCTTCAAGTCGGTGCGCCGTCATAAATCAAACCAAACCCGGCAAAACCGAGATCCTACTTTCCTCACCAATGGAAATAAAAATCTTTACCAATTTTCTTTGTTAGAAAAGATAACATCGCTCAGTGTCCTTTTCGTGATGGCTTCTTATCACCTAAATTTAATTCTCGCCTTTTCTTTTTTTTCTTTCTCGCAACCCTAAATAGTATCACAATCCTCCCCTAACCTATTTGTCATTTACTCGTAAATGACACCTAAACCCAAATACACTATTTAGCATGCATCATGCATCTGGCCCTTGCAATTCTATTCGGTTTTACATGCAAGGTGATGTTCTTTTCACCTTCTTCTGTTCTACATGCAAATGTAATGTTCTTTTCATCTTCTTTTGTTCTACATTCAAATGTAATGTTCTTTTCATCTTCTGCTCTACATAAAAATATAATGTTCTTTTCATCTTCTGTTCCACATGCAAGTGTACTGTTCTTTTCATCTTCTTCTGTTCTACATGTAATTGTAATGTTCTTTTCGTCTTCTTTTGTTTCTCATGCAGTTTAAAGTGTGCGTGTGCCTGTGGGTACATGTGTGTGGTTATTATGGCTTGTTTTTCTTGGTCAATGTTTTTCTCTCTGATGTAGGAGGTTTTTCCGCCGCACGTGTCGGTCTCACGCCAGCCTCCTCCGCCGGCCTTTCTGCAATTTCTTCGCCGATTCTGTATGAGTAAAGAACACTGCTCGGCATCTCCCTCTCGAGTTGCTGCATGCTCATTTGATCGCCGCTACTTAATTTCCTCTTACTTCTAATCTTCCATATTGCCATACCCCTATGGCTATAATTTTGAATGTACCCATCATTGCCGACCAACTTATCGCGATTTGCTCATTATCTTCCCAAGCCATATCTTCATTTCCAACGCACTTAACTTGTCCCTCAATTGATCCATATCGATCTTTTCTATCGGCTTCATTAGTACTGGCATATTATTCAAGGTAACATTGGAGAATCCCCTCACTATTGGCTCCCATAACTCTGTACAATTGACTAAACTTCTGCCAATCAATCCTATGATTGATTCTTTCTCTTCATATCTTTCTTCTTCCTGGTAATAGGGGGGTAAAGAGATAGATATCCCAAATGCCGAACATCCCAGGGGTAACTTTAACAAGGATAATGGTGGCTTTACTCTTAATGTCCTTGTGGACCCTCCCCCACATACCCTAGACAAACTGATGGGTTTCTGTGTGGCGACTGCTTACACTCCGTCTGAAACACTGATAGCTTGTGGTAATGCCGTGTTTGCTAATACCTCTACTTGACAAGTTCTCTTAATTTCCTCTTTCTTCAAACAATTCTAGTATGCACATTTTGTGGTTACCAGCTATATAGATAAGGCTTAACGATGTACAAGTCCCTAGAGCATCATTTCTACACTTTCTAGCTTCTTCAGCTGTTAGCAACATGAATTTTGTTCTACCCTAATTTAAAGCTATGTATTCTGTTTCCATCTTGTACCTTGCTACCATTCGTGTGGCTACCATCATCATCATCATCATCCCTTTCATTTTGGTCATTCCTCCAAGACAACAAAATTATTTTGTTTTTATTCTTCATAACCATTCGGTCTTGTTCAATTCTTCATTAAATTATTCCATAATTTCTTTCTAAGTTTGTAACAATTCAGCTCTTCCCTCCCCTAACTAACTCCTAGCAGACAGAATGGTCCGGACAGGTGTGCGTGGCGCTTACTCCAAAGGTCGTACTTCATGACACCACTGATGGCCAGTTAGCAATGCCAATAATCTTCTTCCGTCGTTCGTGAGGTGCAGCTCGCGACTTCATCCCCTCCAACCACATCCACCACAGTCAGCCAGTAGGTTTTTGGATGAGCCAGTGTCGTTATCTGTCGATACCGAGTGCTTCTATTCTGCACAGCCTTCTTTGTTCTACTGAGACTTGGGGTTCTCCACCCTTCTCAATCTCATCTTCAGAGGTAGTTCTTGCTCGACCTCTAACCTCCCCTCTGTGTTTAATTCCCGTTCAGGAGGTGTTCTGTCCACTTCTTCCTCTCCTGATTCTTCCTTCTGTTTCGAGTCCGCACCCTGGACGTCTTCATTACTTCTTCACTCGATGTCTAAATCTCTCCTGTTTCTTAGTCTTTCTCTGAGTTGGGAAAGGGGTATTTGATCCTCCTCCTTCCACTCGTTGAACTCTCCGTCTTGTTTAGGGTGCCTCTTTTTAGAGCCCTTGACTGCTTGATTGGATACCTTCGTTTTTCTCTTCCTTTTCTTTGGACATGGGGGTGCGACGGTGACATCACAGGGTCTTCTCTGCACCGATTCAGGCGACGACTGAAGGCTGCTGACCCCCGCCGAGGGTTCCAACTCCGTAACTCGGATCGCTGCCCCTATCTGGCTAAGTGGATCTATCTCTTCATTTTCCTCGGAATCTTCCTCCGTCTCCATTTCTTCCGGCTCAACCAGAGTTACCTTCCTTGTCCTTGTCTTCTTAGGCCTCGGTTCGGTCATTTCAAGGTTAGCTATTTCAGCCTTCTTCAGATCGTTGGCATGAACCCTCCTTGCTCGTCCTGCCACTTGATCCCATATTACATATGATACTGGACCCGTCTGCTCTACTATACGGTAGTACGGTTCCCATCATTGGTCCAGCTTCACTTCTCTCTGTTGGATTTTATAGTAGACAGGGTCTCCAACCTTCAATTCTACTACCTTTCTTTCAGCATTGACTCTCTCATTTCTTCTCTTTTGTGCCCTCTTTATTCTTCTTCTGGCCTGTACAAATATTTTATGTTGTTGTTCCAGCAACAGCTGATGATGATGTTCTTCCATATACTTTCTTCGGGGTCTCAACAGGTTGTCCACAGGCAGGGCCACGTCTCTGCCAAACAACATAAAGTAAGGAGAAAATCTGTAGGTTTCATTTATCGTAAACCTCACGGCCGCCAGAGCATGCGTCAAACACAAATCCCAATTTCCTGTATTCTCTCTGGCCAGCTTGGCCAACACATCTCCCAAGGTTCTATGAAACCTTTTCACTTTGGCGTTTCCTTGGGGGTGATATGGAGATGTTTTACGTGCTCTATATTCAAACCTGTCAGCACCCCTCTCATTATGCTGTTTATATTCTCTGTGCCATTATCAGTGACAAGTTAAACAGAGGCGCCATACCTAGGGAAGATTTCACTTATTATCAAATCGGCCACAGTTTTAGCCTTCTTGTCTGGTACTGCAAATGCCTCAGGCCAATTTGTTATTGCATACTTGGTGGTCTCTCCCACCTCCACCTTTTCTCTAAGGGCAACTATTTCACTGCCTGTCTGCTCCTTATCAATTCCTTCCGTCCAATAGGGATCGGTTATTATCTGTGCGTCCCCTTCCTCGATTCTAACATAGGGCGATCTTTTAGCTTATTAGAGTTAATTACACCGATTCTATAGGCTTTATCATCTACTCTTTGTGCTACTTTTACAAATCTTTCTTCCAGTTGTTTCGGTATTCTTGAGAGTAAATCTGTGCACGTGTTTTCCTTCCCTGCTAAATACTCTATCTTACAGTGGTAGCCACTTAACTTTAGCGCCCACTGTTGAATCTTATTATTTGTCCATTCTGCCTGCAGTAGGTACTGCAGAGGCTTGTGGTCTGTTTTTATAGTACATACATAATATCATATGCTTCTCTTTCTATTACTGGCTATCTCTGTTGTGTCTCTGAGATCTTATGAGAGAGAAAGTATATCGGTACCTCCTCTGGTATGCCTGGCACTGATCCTTCTTTATCGGGGCACGGCTGGGCAAGAACTGCTCCTACACACTGCTCACTGGCATCAGTGTATAGTACCATTGGCTTGCTGAGGTCTGGGTACGTCAGCAGTGGGACGGCTGTCAACTGTTCTTTTAAGGTATCAAATGCCCGTTGACAGTCTTCTGTCCACTTGAACCTAGCGTATTTCTTCGTCAGGGCTACTAGTGGCATGGCAATTCTCGAGAATGCCGGGACGAATCGTCGGTAGTACTCTATAGCTCCTATAAACCCTCTTACTTGTCTCACTGTCTTAGGTTCTGGCATTTCCCTTATGACTTTCACCTTATCCATGTCGGGTGTAATACCGTCTCCGTTTATAACAAAGCCCAAATATCTAGTCTCCTCCTTAAGAAACTGACACTCCGACAATTTCAATTTTAAGCCGTGCTTTCTTAACCTTCCCAACACTTGTTTTAGATGGAAAAAATGTTGTTCTACTGTTTCTGAAAATATTAAAATATCATCTAAATATGCCATGGCAAAGCTCTCGCATCCTCCTAACACTATTGACATCAGCTGTTGGAAGATTCCCGGTGCATTGACTAAACCGAATGGCATCACCCTGAACTGAAATAGTCCCAGGTGACACGCAAATGCGGCCTTTTCCTTGTCAGGCTCATCAAGGGCTACCTGCCAATACCCGGACCTCAAGTCCAACGTAGAGAAGTACTTCGCTTTCCCTAATAATGTCATCGATTAGTGGCAATGGCGCAGCCAACGGCTTTGATATAGAATTCAGTTTCCTAAAATCTACACAAAAACGGTGGCCGCTATCTTTCTTGTCTACTATCACGATTGGAAAGCTCCAAGGGGAAATCGATCTTTCGATCATCCCAGCTTCAATCTTTTCTACTGCCTCTTCCACAGTCTCATCAGCACAGTTGTATAAATGGATGTTGGTCTTCTCTTATGAATAGGTGTTCTATAAGGCTTCAATTTCACAGGGGGTGATCGCCAGTGTCGATTTTCATTTTTACTGTGTGGGTCTGGCCTAATTCCTTATCTGATTTGGCCACCATATCTCGATTATCTCTCAGCAGACTTCCCACTCTGGCCCTAAATTGATCAGGTGCCAATATTTCTTTGTCTACTATTCCTTCTGGTTGTTCTGAGTTTTCCTTGTTTCTCCTCGAATCTCACTCGATTCAGAGTTCGTAGGGGTAGTGCTTTTCCTATCTCTTCCCCTCTCTTAACCTTTATCGTCTTTTGGGCCTGGTTCACCATCATAATGGGCACTAATTCAGCTGCCTGCACTACTGCCTCACACAGAGTTACCTCATTTTCTTCTAGGCCATTCTCTTCTACATGGAGCAATTGCAGGGTTCCTTTTCCTATTTTCTTCCCTGACATTAGCCTACCCTTTCCCGTCACCGCCGTTCTGGGGTTAGCTTTACATCTTCCTCCACCACTATTGTTATATCTTCTTCCGGGGGCATCCCAATGGCGTTCTCTCGCCATTATCTACCAACACAGTGGGATTGAACTCTATACGAGCCCTCTAGCTCTGAAGCCAATCTTCTCCTAAGATTGCTTCCATACACAGGTTGGGGGTTACGTAGAAGTTCTGGGTACTTTTTAATTTCCCAATCCTCACGGGGAGACTCGCCATCGCTTTTATCTCCAGGGGAACTCCATCTGCCTGTGTGATTTCTACGTCTGCTTCCTGCAACCCATTCTTCTGTTTCACACGCCTGTATGCTTCCTCTCTCAGCAATGAAACAGACGCTCCTGTGTCTATCAGAGCTTTTGTTGCCCAACCTCCTATATCTGTCCTACAAGATAGATCCTTCTCTTGCGTCAGTGAAGAGAATACTTGGGCATTCCTTTTCCTGGGTTCCCACCTTTGGGTCATCGCAGCCAGAGGCGCCAGCAGCAACAAATTCCTTTATTCCTCTCATATGGGGGAGTTCTGCGTATTCTGCACCTCGGCGGTTCCGGCTGGACCTCACCCGGTCTCTTGCGGCTGTTCCTAAGAATAAAATTCCTCTTCAAATGCCCTGGTCTCCTACAAAACCAGCAACTTCTTGTTGGACAGTTTACCGCAAAGTGGCCCACCTGACAATATATCCAATATTTTGCACTTCCTCTCTTCATATATCTTTATTGCTTCAAGCGCTCTTTGTAAATTCATTAATCATTTATATGGGGTTTGTTGTTGATATGTTTATTGCTTCAAGCGCTTTTTGTCAATTCATTAATCATTTTCATGGGGTTCGTTGTTAATATGTTTATTGCTTCAAGCGCTTTTAGTGAATTCATTAATCATTTTCATGGGGTTCGTTGTTGATATGTTTATTGCTTCAAGGGCTTTTTGTCAATTCATTAATCATTTTCATAGGGTTCGTTGTTAATATGTTTATTGCTTCAAGCGCTTTTAGTGAATTCATTAATCATTTTCATAGGGTTCGTTGTTGATATGTTTATTGCTTCAAGGGCTTTTTGTCAATTCATTAATCATTTTCATAGGTTTCCTTGTTAATATGATTATTGCTTTAAGTTCTTTTTGGGAATTCATTAATTATTTTGATAGGGTTCGTTGTTAATATGTTTATTGCTTCAAGCCCTTTTTGACAATTCCTTAATCATTTACATATGGTTCGTTGTTAATATGTTTATTGATTCAAACGCTTTTTGTCCATTCATTAAACATTTTCATGGAGTTCGTTGTTAATATGTTTATTGCTTCAAACGCTTTTTGTCCATTCATTAAACATTTTTCTTGGGTTCGTTGTTAATATGTTTATTACTTCAAGCGCTTTTTGTCAATTCATTAATTATTTTCATAGGGTTCGTTGTTAGTATGTTTATTGCTTCAAGCGCTTTTTGTCAATTCATTAAACATTACCATGGCGTTCGTTGTTAATATGTTTATTGCATCAAGGGCTTTTTGTCAATTCATTAAACATTTTCATAGGGTTCGTTGTTAATATGTTTATTGCTTCAAGCCCTTTTTGTCAATTCATTAATCATTACCAGGGGGTTCGTTGTTAATATGTTTATTGCATCAAGGGCTTTTTGTCAATTCATTAAACATTTTCATACGTCCGTTGTTAATATGTTTATTGATTCAAGCTCTTTTGTCAATTCATTAATCATTTACATAGGGTTCGTTGTTAATATGTTTATTGCATCAAGCGCTTTTTGTCAATTAAGTAAACATTTTCATAGGCTTCGTTGTTAATATGTTTATTGCTTCAAGGGCTTTTTGTCAATTCATTAAACATTTTCATAGGGTTCGTTGTTAATATGTTTATTGCTTCAAGCGCTTTTTGTCAATTCATTAAACATTTTCATACGTCCGTTGTTAATATGTTTATTGATTCAAGCTCTTTTTGTCAATTCATTAATCATTTACATAGGGTTCGTTGTTAATATGTTTATTGCATCAAGCGCTTTTTGTCAATTAAGTAAACATTTTCATAGGCTTCGTTGTTAATATGTTTATTGCTTCAAGCGCTTTTTGTCAATTCAGTAAACATTTTCATAGGGTTCGTTGTTAATATGTTTATTTCTTCAAGCGTTTTTTGTCAATTCATTAATCACTTTCATAGGGTTCGTTGTTAATATGTTTATTGCTTCAAGCGCTTTTTGTCAATTCATTAAACATTTTCATACGTCCGTTGTTAATATGTTTATTGATTCAAGCTCTTTTTGTCAATTCATTAATCATTTACATAGGGTTCGTTGTTAATATGTTTATTGCATCAAGCGCTTTTTGTCAATTAAGTAAACATTTTCATAGGCTTCGTTGTTAATATGTTTATTGCTTCAAGCGCTTTTTGTCAATTCAGTAAACATTTTCATAGGGTTCGTTGTTAATATGTTTATTTCTTCAAGCGTTTTTTGTCAATTCATTAATCACTTTCATAGGGTTCGTTGTTAATATGTTTATTGCTTCAAGTGCTTTTTGTCAATTCATTAATCATTTTCATAGGGTTCGTTGTTAATATGTTTATTGCTTCAAACGCTTTTTGTCAATTCATTTATCATTTGAAAATGATTAATGAATCGTGGAACCACCTCTTAATTGCTGTTGTTCTCAGGTTTACGTTGACCCAGGGTGGCAGCTCCTGTTAGGGTCCCAGCTATGGTCAATAATGAATCCCCAAGCAAACACAAAATACTATGAAAATATAAAAATCCTTTTTCATATTATAATTACCGTCCATGCATTTTTACACAGAAATGAGCAGAAATACAATTTTATAATCGAATTACCAACCATAAATTTTATATTAATGTGACCAAAATATGTATTTTTTCTGTAGCTGAAAGCATATAATTGCGTTTAAAATATGTGTCGTTGTAGCCGTCTATAACGTCACACACCGGCCACAATCACCTGGCGAGTCTGTGGTCGATTCCTCACGCTAGCCTTAGAGTTGGTCTCTCCCGATCCTTAATTCCACTCTGCTTACAATGTGTTTGGTTTAGATCACAAGGCGGGTGAAGGCCGAGCCGTATACCCAACGTCGCTGATCCGGCAGCTTTGGCGAGATGACGCCACAAGGAACAAAGTAGGAGACAGTTGTGTAAGACAACAATGTTATATCATCAAAGGTTCATACAATGAACGTTCTATTCACTAAATTAACAACATGCAGATTTTCAACACCTCCCCATTTAATACCCCCGGGAAACTATACTTAGCCATGGTCTGTAAACTCGTACAAGGCTGAAGTCTAATTTCTTCCACTCTGCGATTTCTTCGGTCCGACTATTCAGTTGTAATTGGTAGCCTGGAACAAGGCCGAAGTCTGCAGAATTTGCGTGGGGTTTGACAAAGCGGGTCTTAAACCAACTGGCAACGCGCCTCTCTCGCAAACAGCATCTCGAACTGTCTAGTGGCTTCATTTTTTTAATAAATTTGATTGCGTCTTAGGCCAACGAACAAAAATAGAGATGACTTCGGTCTCCAAGGAATGACAATCGCAATAATTAAATATAAGAAATAAAATGTATTTACACAATCATACAAAGAGTAATACTGTTAGTAAGCCCAGAGACGCGGTTAGTAGCAAATACAGATAGATATATACAGTCTCGAAGTAGGACTTCCTTAGAGTCTACGTGCTTGTAACTCACTTCTACCAGAGGTTATCTCACACTATCTCCGTTCGTATATTCTCTCACTCTCCGTCGACCGACTACCGACTCTAACTCTGGGTATTTAACGGCAGCCGTCCAAGTAACACTGGTAGAGTCCACATATGAAAAAGGGGTGGGCCCCATAACACCCCCCTCCTTAGATTCCATTTTTGTGGGGAGTTAATATTTTTGTCTCTTATGGTTGATGATTAGGGGTTCGACGAATTTTCTTTTCCTGTTTGACCTTCTCATTACTGTATCTTCCTGCGGCCTTTGTATGTCAAACGCTTCAAAGATTTTATCCATAGCATCGTTATTATCTGCGGTTGACGAGCTTGGCTCCTCCATTCGTCTTTTCTGTAGCTGGTCCATATGTCTGCTGTGTGAAATCTTTTCGCCTTTTATGGTGTATATTATATTCCCTATTCTATTGATTACTGTGCCAAGCTCCCAGTAAGCCATATTGTTTCTAAAATTTTTGAAATAAACCCGTTCGCCAGGTTTCAATGATCTCTTTGGTACCATCGGTTTATATTGATTTTTGCTATTGTTTGGCAATAATTTGTCTATTTTTTCTATAGTAGCAAACGGTACATTTCGCTTCTTTCTAAAAATTGGTTGGACGTTTTCTTTTAATTCTATTTTGGCTTTAAATTTGTTGCATCGTCCCAACCCGCTTGAAAATACCTCAGAAAATTTATTATATAATTCCTCCTTCAATTTTATAGTATCTGATGGTTCAACCTCTAACTTTTTGCAAAACGAGTTGATAGGTAGATACTAAATTTTCAGTATCTTTCATGACGTATATCTTAAGTTTTTTTCTTTTGCCGTGAAATTTAACATTCACTATTATTTCTCCCTCAAATTTTATTCGTTTGCCTGTAACCGACTTGGCAATTTTTTGAGTGTGTAACATGGTAGGTCTGTTGAGTTTTTTCCATGTCTGTAAGTTGATTATCGTGAGGTCGGAACCCGAATCCAGTTGTAATTTAATCTTTTTGTTTAAAATTTCCAGTTCCACATATTTCCTTACATTGGTGTTGTCATCATTATTCATTCTTGTAGCTCTTATTCTTTTAGTATCTTTTCTATTTCTACATTGTGATGCCTTGTGGCCTTTTTTTCCACATTCAAGACAGTTTTTTATATCTGAAGTGGCAATCCTTGTTCCAATGTAATCCTCCATTTCGATAACAGGCTGATGGCGGTGGGGACTTATATTTGTTTCGATATTCGTCATAATCTGTCGTGTATGTTGTACTTTTTCTCTTATCATAAAATTTTATTTTTCTTTCCGGGGAGGGTGAGAATCTTTTTTCATTGTCGTAAAATTTGAGTTTTCTTTCCGGGGGGAAGAAGAACATATACTTTTGTTTAACTTACGTATATGAGAAACAGCTGATCTTCAATGTCCTTTGCGTCTTTCTTTATGCTTAAACATCTCTGGCAATCTTCCGATAATTGCTGTAATGTTAGACCCGGTTCATTTTGTAATCTTGCAAGCATTCTTCTACGCATTTCGCTATCTTTTGTAGAAACTAGCCCTTGAACAAAGATGAGACATTTAAAATTGTCCGGGGTTAATTCCGCTAGTTTGAAGTCGTCACAATGTTTATTTACGATTGCGGCAAACGTGGAATAATCCTCATTATCGCCCTTTACCAGGTTAAGGCATTTCCACCTCCTATGGAAGAGTGATGTTTTGGGACTGAAGAGTTCTTTAAGACATGTCACTGCTTCGTCAAATTTTAACTCGTTTGTCTTTTTTGGCAAGATATAATCCACGAACTTTGTATATTCTTCAGTTCCTAATTTTCTAAGCAATAGACATAGCTTTTTTGCTTCTGTCCAATTTTGACAGTCTATATTAAAGATGTCTTCATGTTTTCTGAAGTAATCTCCAAAATTTGTGTCCTCATCTAGAGAATATTTGAAAAACTCTATGGTATTCCATACTGCGTCTTGCGAAAATGTTGCTTCTTTTTCAATATCTAATTGCTTGTTGCCCGCTACTTTCAATATTAGTTCCTGGAGCTCTGTTTGTCTATCTTTATTTTCCTTTTGTGTTTGTAATATTTGCTTTTGCCATTTTCTCTTGTAGCTGTTGATCATTTTGGTATTTTTGCATTTGTAATTGTTGCTCATTTTGGTGTTTTATCAGTTCTACCAACATATTTTTAAAATCTTCCATGATAACTCAATTTTATGTATTTTTACTCCTCGTAATTGTTTGTCGCTAGGACGACGAGGGAAGGATTTTTCTATTCCTTTTTTTTTTTTTTTTCGTGTGAGTTCGAATCACTCGAAGCCAATTTGCTTGTTGGACGACGAGGGAAAATTTTTCTTTTGTTGATTTTTTCTTTTCCGCTTGGGTTCGAATCTTCGTCGCCAATTTGTTTGTTGGACGACGAGGGAATATTCTTCTTCTGTTGTTTTCCGCGTGTGTTCGAATCTTTGTCGCCAAGTTGTTGTGGTTAGGCGTACGAAAAGTTTTTCTTTCCCCGTGTAAGTTTCGAATCCTCGTTCGCAATAATTAAATATAAGAAATAAAATGTATTTACACAATCATACAAAGAGTAATACTATTAGTAAGTCCAGGAACGCGGTTAGTAGCAAATACAGATAGATATATACAGTCTCGAAGTAGGACTTCCTTAGAGTCTACGTGCTTGTAACTCACTTCTACAAGAGGTTATCTCACACTATCTCCGTTCGTATATTCTCTCACTCTCCGACTACCGACTACCGACTGTAACTCTGGGTATTTAACGGCAGCCGTCCAAGTAACACTGGTAGAGTCCACATATGAAAAAGGGGTGGACCCCATTACAAATTCCATATCTGTTTCCCGTTGAAAATCCAAATCCCATTACCCAATTCGTTCATTCAACGAGTCATCCATTGACGCTCTATCCTGTTCCCTTCTCGGTAATTGAGGTCGTTAAAATATAATCTATTCTTCCGCGCGTTATCGATTGGACACTTAAGAAAATACTATCACAGTATTTATTTGACTAGAAAAAGGTTACTTCTATGCTGGCGGTCGTCGGCATTTGAGGTCGTTAAGATATAATCTATTCTTCCGCATGGGGTCGATTGGACACTTATAAAAATACCATCGCTTAAGATTAAATTGACCAAAAACAGTTGGCTTCTACTCTAGCCGTCGTCGGCATTTCAAACCTGGGTGAGGAGAGAAAAGAAAACAAATATCCTTTCCTTCCATTTTCCTTGTCTTTTTATCAATATACTTTCAGTCTATCGAAAAAGTTGTTGATATGCCGCTAAACAAAATCAGCCACACAAAAATAATGGAATTGCAATATGGACATTTCACTTTTTAAAATCGTCACAAATTATTAAACATCTGATTTTATGACGCCCTTTCTTAGTCGATTGAAAACTTTTTAGGACTTAGTTGCAAACGCTCATATAGAGGTCATCATTCCGATCATAAACATACAGAGGTCATCATTCCGTTGCAAACGCTAATATAGAGGTCATCATTCCGTCCATAAACTTACAGAGGTCATCATTCCTTTGCAAACGCTAATATAAAGGTCATCATTCTGTCCATGAACTTACAGAGGTCATCATTCCGTTGCAAACGCTCATACAAAGGTTACCATTCCGTTCATGAGCATACATATGTCATCATTTCCTTCATGAACTTTTCAGCCAACATTTTGCAAAAGCATTTATCGACTTTCACCTAATTTCTTAATGATTGTATGACATAATTTCTCTAAAAAGTTTCTTCTCTTTCGCATAAAAAATACAGCAGTTGAATGGAAGTGAAACAACACCACCAACGGGTTCATTAATGTGTAAAAGACGCAGTGTTTGGCATGGACAACGTTCAAAGCAATGACGTCATTTAATTTTCACCTGGTATTTTTTCCTTGACACATTGAAAGAAAGAGTGATGTCTTTATTTATTTTTTAAGTCTTTAGTATTTCGTCATATTTTTATAGTCGTGAATTTAAAACGAAAATTATTAATTGTTTATATTAACTGAAATGAAATTCTAAAATAATCTAACGAAAACTGAAAAGAATTTTGTACGAATTTTCACCCCAAGAAAGTTAATTTCCACTTGTAAACATCCGTATGATTGAATGCATCTCGAAAGTAAACTGCTTTCACAATGAAAAAGAAAAAGCAATATGTTTGTTTCTCTGCATGTATGTATGTGTGTGTCAAATTGAAAGTATTAGATCTTTCTTTCTATCTGTCTATCTCTCTCATATATATATATATATATATATATATATATATATATATATATATATATATATATATGGGTTGGTCTGGTTATTATATTACGTGACTCCTGAGAGCGTAAAGAATTTTCTTTGACGTGAAACCAAGATAAAGCCTAGTCAGAGGAAGATATTGCTGCAGCCGGGATAAAAGTTGAAGCCAAGCCCAATGCTGCATATATTCTCCGATTAAAGAGTTGTTCAAATTGAAATATGGAAAATAAAGAAGGAATAAAAGTTTAAACTGACGAGGAGAGTCTGTTGGCGCAAAACGAAAGGAAATACAAATCAAGACTGAAACTGATTATGTGACTGTAGCTTTAGCAAATCGGTTAGTAATCAAAACTTTAATAAAGAAAGTGAAGATATTTTTCCATACGGTTAGAAATTAGTGAATCTATAGAAACACACTCAGACACATGTATAAATACATTTATAGTCAGGCGATCATAATGGCGTTATTCTAAATTTCTAAAAATAAAAGATCAGTGCATGAAAAAACAAAATCATTTCATGTATTAATGATTCGATAATATAAGATATTTGGTCATGTTGTACGTCTGTGAAAATATCGGAAGGACAAAGGCATGTAAAAATGCATTCAGAATCGTTACATGTTGTGCCAGTGTTCGAACCTCTCTATAAGCCAAGGTGTTTAATATTGATTTTAAATATATCTTATTTAAAAGTTTAACGGAATAGACACTTTCCAGAATCATTTCGTATTTTCCCTTTGATCTCGTGCAGGATTAATCAAGACATGCGAAATATTCACGTTGGTTAAAAACATCAAATCTTTCAAGCTGCAAATGTGTAAGATTGCAACAAAAATATAAATTTTATACTTTTTTATGGATAAAAGTTCGCTTTTTATGCGGAATAAGAAATAAAACAAAGAAAAATGCACCATTTTCTCATTAAAAAGCAATCCTCCTTTTTCCCTTACCACTGAACCCAATGAAGATTCTGCTTCATTTCTAGAAACAATGATAATTATTTCCGACTTTATTTTATCAAATCATAAAACCTCTCCAAAATATGTTATTCGTTCGCATTGTATGTTCTTAACTTCAAATGTCAACCTTGAATTATTATTATTCTTAATTTTTCCTCAAAACTCCGTGACGGAAGTTCAATGAAGTTTCTGTCTAATTAGTCCACCAAGTGATAACTATATTCAACTTCTTTTATTACAGGCTAAAGTCTCTTCATAATAATTTCTTCGTAATCTTTGACTTCTCGTCAACTTTCCTTGCCAACTGTGAAATATGTTCATTCAGTGTTTTTCTCAGTGGAGCAATGGTCGGCGTCAATTTGCAGTAAGTGTGAAACTTTGTTTTGAAGAAAGCGCCAATTAGATTTCGCAGTTTTGCGTCGAAAGTAGAGCACCGAATTGAAAATGAACTTAATTTAGATTCCATTGTTCATACGAAAAATGTGTCCGTCAGTTTTTATTTTTAAATCAGGAATTTGTAGAATAGGGAACTCATCGAAAGAGAGGCAAAAATAAATGCGGACAGACTTCGAAGGAAATAATATCTATAAAGAACTCAAAATAAATTAAAACTATTACTTTGGCAAAAGAAGAAAAGGTGAACAAAGGGGGAAAATGGGCTGACAATTTTAACGAGTTCAGTGGAGTATCATTCACCAACATATATGAAGGGAGCTGACCAGGTGCTCAGCAGCGCAGTGATACTACTATCACACCTGGTTATGGGACTTCTGCTGCTGCTGCTGCTGATGATGATGATGATGATGATGATTTGAGAAGGAACCAACTTCACGATAGTCAAAATGGAATAACATTAGACTTTATAACAATTTATGGCGAAGCATTAAATAATGACGTCATTAATTAATTGCAATTGATTATATTTTCTGCATAGTCACCTATGATTTTTGATCGATAGAATTAAATTTATAGTCACACGTAAGAAATATTGCTGCTTGTTTCAAACGTTTGTAAACGTTTGAATCAAAAATATCTAACATGAAACAAAAAAGATAAAAAGAAATAAAAAAGAAATATTTGTAGCCGGATTTCATTTATTTCCTAATTAATTATTTCAATATTATTAACACAATACATGTTCGTTAAATGACGTTGATAAATATCTCTTATTAATATAACTACAGGGTTAGATAACACATGATCTCAAAAAGGGGAAGTTTAATTGGTTGGTTTGTTGGTTGGTTGATTTGTTTTACGGCTTATCAACCCTTTGACATGATATTTCATGTAGAAACATATTTCTGAATTATATAACAATAATTCTTTTTCCAAATAAATATTGCATTAACGATTGAGGGGGCGGTAAGTATAAGTTATCTAAAACTGATTTTTCAGGTACGACCTGTATAAAGATGTTGGCATAAACTTTTACTTAAAAATATATTGTAAGATTTTCCAAGGACAAACCGTAACGAAATCAACAGTAATCTTATATTCTATTATAGAAATCTTTACGAACTGCAAAATTGTTTACGGTTCCTGACACAGTATGCAAAGTGTGTTTCTTCGTTTATTAGTAGGTCTTGGAGTGATATGTGTCCTATATGGCTTCTGACTAAGACCACCTCCTCTCTTCTTATTTTTCTCTGTGTCATTTCCCAAGTTTTGGCAATTTGTTGCCCTGAAAAGTTGTTCTACAACTGTTGCCACTTGTCTTTCATGAACTTGCTAATGGTTCTATTCCAGTCAATGTAAGTGGGTTTCATACTTAATGAGTCATTTACTGCTGTACTTTTTTTTATTTCCCTGGATAATGATATGGTTCCGTATCGAGCAGAGGATAATGTTTTTTGAGAAGATTTATCTGAGTTTAATAAGGAGAATTTTGTTATTTTTGTTTTGTAGATATAAGTGCGAATTATGAGACAGAAAAGATTACGGATTTATTAAGTTGGTTCATTGAAATGATTTCTAGTGCTCAATCTATAACTAAGATTTCAGTACTGTAGATCGAAGATTTATCATGTAATCTTTTCAAAGATTTTATATTGGTTAATACAGATGTATTAGGTTGGTGCAAAAATAATGAAGTAATAATGTCGTTTTTGACGTTAAAAAATAAGTAAAAAAACGGCATTATTACGTCATTATTTTTGCACCAACCTAATACATCCTACTTTGCCTCAATTTCTAGAACCATCCCTATGTATGTACGTGTAGTTAGATTGTGTGTTTTTAATAATATGTAGTTCTACTTGATAAGATATTGGATTAGTATTTGTTTTGTGGAGCTTACTAAGTTTCCGTATGAATTTTGGTTGCATTAGAAGCGATGTAGAAGGTGAGACAAAATAGGTTTAGGCAAAAATATCTCAGCATGGTCATGTAGAAGGTGAGACAAAATAAGTTTAGGCAGAAATATCTAAGCATGGTCATGTAGAAGGTGAGACAAAATAAGGTTAGGCAGAAATATCTCAGCATGGTCATGTAGAAGGTGAGGCAAAATAATGTTAGGCAAAAATATCTCAGCATGGTCATGTAGAACGTGAGAAAAAATAAGGTAAGGCAAAAATATCTCAGGAGGGTCATGTAGAAGGTGAGACAAAATAAGGTTAGGCAAAAATATCTCAGCATGGTCGTTTAGAAGGTGAGACAAAATAAGTATAGGCAAAAATATCTCAGCATGGTCATGTAGAAGGTGAGACAAAATAAGTTTAGGAAAAATATCTCAGCATGGTCATGTAGAAGGTGAGACAAAATAAGTTTCGACAAAAATATCACAGCATGGACATGTACAAGGTGAGACAATATAAGTTTAGGGAAATATCTCAGCATGGACTTGCAGAAGGTCAGACAAAATAAGTTTAGGCAAAAATATCTCAGCATGGTCTTGTAGACGGGGAGACAGAATAAGGTTAGGCAAAAATAACTCAGCATGGTCATATAGAAGGTGAGACAAAATAAGGTTAGGCAAAAATTTCTCAGCATGGTCATGTAGAAGGTGAGACAAAATAAGTTTCGGCAAAAATATCTCAGCATGGTCATATAGAAGCTGAGACAAAATAAGTTTCGGCAAAAATATCTCAGCATGGTCATGTAGAAGGTGAGACAAAATAACGTTAGGCAAAAATATCAGAGCATGGTCATGTAGATGGTGAGACAAAATAACGTTAGGCAAAAATATCTCAGCATGGTCATATAGAAGCTGAGACAAAAAAAGTTTCAGCAAAAATATCTCAGCATGGTCATGTAGAAGGTGAGACAAAATAAGGTTAGGCAAAAATATCTCAGCATGGTCATGAATAAGGTGAGACAAAATAAGTTTCGGCAAAAATATCTCAGCATTGTCATGAAGAAGGTGAGACAAAATAAGGTTAGGCAAAAATATCTCAGCATGGTCATGAATAAGGTGAGACAAAATAAGGTTAGGCAAAGATATCACAGCATGTTCATGTAGAAGGTGAGACAAAATAAGTTTCGGCAAAAATATCTCAGCATGGTCATATAGAAGGTGAGACAAAATATGTGTCGGCAAAAATATCTCAGCATGGTCATGAAGAAGGTGAGACAAAATAAGTTTCGGAAAAATATCTCAGCATTGTCATGAAGAAGGTGAGACAAAATAAGGTTAGGCAAAAATATGACAGCATGGTCATGTAGAATGTGAGAAAAAATAAGTTTCGGCAAAAATATCTCAGCATGGTCATGTAGAAGGTGAGACAAAATAAGTTTCGGCAAAAATATCTCAGCATGGTCATATAGAAGCTGAGACAAAATAAGTTTCGGCAAAAATATCTCAGCATGGTCATGTAGAAAGTGAGACAAAATAAGGTTAGGCAAAAATATCACAGCATGGTCATTTAGAAGGTGAGACAAAATAACGTTAGGCAAAAATATCTCAGCATGGTCATGTAGAAGGTGAGACAAAATAAGTTTCGGAAAAAACATCTCAGCATGGTCATATAGAAGGTGAGAAAAAATAAGTTTAGGCAAAAATAACTCAGCATGGTCATGTAGAAGGTGAGACAGAATAAGGTTAGGCAAAAATATCTCAGCATGGTCATGTAGACGGTTAGACAAAATAAGTTTAGGCAAAAATATCTCAGCATGGTCATTTAGAAGGTGAGACAATATAAGTTTAAGCAAAAATATCTCAGCATGGTCTTGTAGAAGGTGAGACAAAATAAGTTTCGGCAAAATTATCTCAGCATGGTCATTTAGAAGGTGAGACAAAATAAATTTATGCAAAAATATCTCAGCATGGTCATATAGAAGGTGAGACAAAATAAGTCTCGGCAAAAATATCTCAGCATGGTCATGTAGAAGGTGAGACAAAATAAGGTAGGGCAAAAATATCTAGGCATGGTCATTTAGAAGGTGAGACAAAATAGGTTTAGGCAAAAATATCTCAACATGGTCATGTTGAAGGTGAGACAATATAAGGTTAGGCAAAAATATCACAGAATGGTCATGTATAAAGTGAGACAAAATAAGGTTACGCAAAAATATCTCTGCATGGTCATGTAGTAGGTGAGACAAAATAAGTTTCGGCAAAAATCTCTCAGCATGGTCATGTAGAAGGTGAGACAAAATAAGGTTAGGCAAAAATCTCTCAGCATGGTCATGTAGAAGGTGAGACAAAATAAGTTTCGGCAAAAATCTCTCAGCATGGTCATGTAGAAGGTGAGACAAAATAAGGTCAGGCAAAAATATCACAGAATGGTCATTTAGAAAGTGAGACAAAATAAGTTTAGGCAAAAATATCTCAACATGGTCATGGTGAATGTGAGACAAAATTAGGTTAGGCAAAAATATCTCACCATGGTCATGTAGAAGGTGAGACAAAATAAGTTTAGGCAAAAATATCATAGCATGGTCATGTAGAAGTTGAGACAAAATAAGTTTAGGCAAAAATATCACAGCATGGTCATATAGAATGTGAGAAACATAGGTTTCGGCAAAGATATCTCAGCATGGTCATTTAGAAGGTGAGACAAAATAAGTTTAGGCAAAAATATCTCAGCATGGTCATCTAGAAGGTGAGAATATAAATTTAGGCAAAAATATCTCAGCATGGTAATGCAGAAGGTGTGACAAAATAAGTTTATGCAAAAATATCAGAGCATGGTCTTTTAGAAGGTGAGACAAAATAAGTTTTGGCAAAAATATATCAGCATTGTCATGTAGAAGATGAGACAAAATAAGTTTAGGCAAAAATATCTCAGCATGGTTATGTAGAAGGTGAGACAAAATAAGGTTAGGCAAAAATATGACAGCATGGTCATGTAGAATGTGAGAAAAAATAAGTTTCGGCAAAAATATCTCAGCATGGTCATGTAGAAGGTGAGACAAAATAAGTTTCGGCAAAAATATCTCAGCATGGTCATGAAGAAGGTGAGACAAAATAAGTTTCGGCAAAAATATCTCTGCATGGTCATGTAGAAGGTGTGACAAAATAAGTTTCGGCAAAAATATCTCTGCATGGTCATCTAGAAGGTGAGACAAAATAAGTTTCAGCAAAAATATCTCAGCATGGTCATTTAGAAAGTGAGACAAAATAAATTTAGGCAAAAATATCTCAGCATGGTCATATAGAAGGTGAGACAAAATAAGTTTCGGCAAAAATATCTCAGCATGGTCATGTAGAAGGTGACACAAAATAAGTTTCGGCAAAAATATCTCAGCATGGTCATGTAGAAGGTGAGACAAAATAAGGTTAGTCGAAAATATCACGGCATGGTCATGTAGAATGTGAGACAAAATAAGTTTCGGCAAAAATATCTCAGCATGGTCATATAGAAGGTGAGACAAAATATGTTTCGGCAAAAATATCTCAGCATGGTCATGTAGAAGGTTAGACCACATAAGTTTAAGCAAAAATATCACAGCATAGTCATCTAGAAGGTGAGACAATATAAATTTAGGCAAAAATATCTCATCATTGTAATGCAGAAGGTGTGACAAAATAAGTTTATGCAAAAATATCAGAGCATGGTCTTTTAGAAGGTGAGACAAAATAAGTTTTGGCTAAAATATATCAGCATTGTCATGTAGAAGTAGAGACAATATAAGTTTCGGCAAAAATATCTCAGCATGGTCATGTAGAAGGTGTGACAAAATAAAGTTAGGCAAAAATATCACAGCATGTTCATGTAGAATGTGAGACAAAATAAATTTAGGCAAAAATATCTCAGCATGGTCATGTAGAAGGTGAGACAAAATAAGTTTATGCAAAAATATCTCAGCATTGTCATGTAGAAGGTGAGACAAAATAAGTTTAGGCAAAAAGATCTCAGCATGGTCATGTAGAAGGTGTGAAAAATAAGGTTAGTCAAAAATATCACAGCATGTTCAGGTAGAAGTTGAGACAAAATAAGTTTAGGCAAAAATATCACAGCATGGCCATGTAGAATGTGAGAAAAATAGGTTTCGGCAAAAATATCTCAGCATGGTCATTTAGAAGGTGAGACAAAATAAATTTAGGCAAAAATATCTCAGCATTGTCATTTAGAAGGTGAGACAAAATAAGTTTAGTCAAAAATATCTCAGCATGGTCAGGTAGAAGGTGAGACAAAATAAATTTAGGCAAAAATATCTCATCATTGTCATGTAGAAGGTGAGACAAAATAAGTTTATGCAAAAATATCTCAGCATGGTCATTTAGAAGGTGAGACAATATAAGTTTAGGCAAAAATATCACAGCATGGTCATGTAGAAGGTGAGACAAAATAAGTTTAGGCTAAAATATCTCAGCATTGTCATGTAGAAGGTGAGACAAAATAAGTTTAGGCAAAAAGATCTCAGCATGGTCATGTAGAAGGTGTGAAAAATAAGGTTAGTCAAAAATATCACAGCATGTTCAGGTAGAAGTTGAGACAAAATAAGTTTAGGCAAAAATATCACAGCATGGCCATGTAGAATGTGAGAAAAATAGGTTTCGGCAAAAATATCCCAGCATGGTCATTTAGAAGGTGAGACAAAATAAATTTAGGCAAAAATATCTCAGCATTGTCATTTAGAAGGTGAGACAAAATAAGTTTAGTCAAAAATATCTCAGCATGGTCAGGTAGAAGGTGAGACAAAATAAATTTAGGCAAAAATATCTCATCATTGTCATGTAGAAGGTGAGACAAAATAAGTTTATGCAAAAATATCTCAGCATGGTCATGTAGAAGGTGAGACAATATAAGTTTAGGCAAAAATATCACAGCATGGTCATGTAGAAGGTGAGACAAAATAAGTTTAGGCTAAAATATCTCAGCATGGTCATGTAGAAGGTGAGACAAAATAAATTTAGGCAAAAATATCTCAGCATTGTCATGTAGAAGGTGAGACAAAATAAGTTTATGCAAAAATATCTCAGCATTGTCATGTAGAAAGTGAGATAAAATAAGTTTCGGCAAAAAAATCTCTGCATGGTGATGTAGAAGGTGAGACAAAATAAGGTTCGGCAAAAATATCGCAGCATTGTCCTGTAGAAGGTGAGACAAAATAAGCTTAAGCAAAAATATCTCAGCATGGTCATGAAGAAGGTGAGACAAAATAAGTTTCGTCAAAAATATCTCAGGGTGGTCATTTTGAAGGTGAGACAAAATAAGGTTAGGAAAAATATCTCTGCATGTTCATGTAGTTGGTGAGACAAAATAAATTTAGACAAAAATATCTCAGCATGGTCATGTAGAAGGTTAGAGAAAATAAGTTATGGCAAAAATATCTCAGCATTGTCATTTAGAATGTGAGACAAAATAAGGTTCGGCAAAAATATCTCAGGATAGTCCTGTAGAAAGTGAGAAAATATAAGGTCAGGCAAAAATATCTCAGCATGGTCATGTAGAAAGAGAGACAATATGTTTCGATAAAAATATCTCAGAGGATTCTTGTAGAAGGTGAGACAATATAATGTAAGGCAAAAATATCTCAGCATGGTCATGTAGAAGGTTAGAGAAAATAAGTTACGGCAAAAATATCTCAGCATTGTCATTTAGAAGGTGAGACAAAATGAGGTTAGGCAAAAATATCTCAGCATGGTCATGTAGAAGGTGAGACAAAATAAGGTAAGGCAAAAATATCTGAGCATGGTCATGTAGAATGTGAGACAAATAAGGTTAGGCAGAAATATCACAGCATGGTCATGTAGAAGATGACACAAAATAAGGTAAGGCAAAAATATCTCAGCATGGTCATATAGAATTTGAGACAAAATAAGGTAAGGCTAAAATATCTCAGGATGGTCATCTAGAAGGTGAGACAAAATAAGGTCAGGCAATAATATCTCAGCATGGTCATTTAGAAGGTGTGACAAAATAATGTTAGGCAAAGATATCACAGCATGTTCATATAGAATGTGAGACAAAATAAGGTAAGGCAAAAATATCTCAGCATGGTCTTGTAGAAGGTGAGACAAAATAAGATTAGGCAAAAATATCTCAGCATGTTCATGTAGAAGGTGAGACAAAATAAGTTTCGGCAAAAATATCTCAGCATGGACCTGTAGAATCTGTGAAAATATAATGTCAGGCAAAAATATCTCAGCATGGTCATGTAGAAGGTGTGCAAAATAAGGTTAGGCAAACATATCACAGCATGATCATGTTGAAGTTGAGTCAAAATAAGGTAAGGCGAAAATATCTCAGCATGATCATCTAGAAGGTGAGACAAAATAAGTTTCGGCAAAAATATCTCAGCATGGTCCTGTAGAAGCTGTGAAAATATAATGTCAGGCAAAAATATCTCAGCATGTTCATGTAGAAGGTGAGACAAAATAATGTAAGGCAAAAATATGTCAGCATGGTCATGTAGAAAGTGAGACAAAATAAGTTTCGGCAAAAATATCTCAGCATGGTCTTGTGCAGGTGAGACAAAATAAGGTTAGGCAAAAATATCTCAGCATGGTCATTTAGAACGTGAGACAAAATAAGTTTAGGTAAAAACATCTCAGCATGGTCATGTAAAAGGTGAGACAAAATAAGTTTCGGATAAAATATCACAGCATGGTCATGTAGAAGGTGAAACATAATAAGTTTCGTCAAAAATATCTCAGGATGGTCATGGAGAATGTGAGACAAAATAAGGTTAGGAAAAATATCTCTGCATGTTCATGTAGTTGGTGAGACAAAATAAATTTAATCAAAAATATCTCAGCATGGTCATTTAGAAGGTGAGACAAAATAAGTTGATGCAAAAATATCTCAGCATGGTCCTGTAGAAGGTGAGACAAAATAAGGTTAAGCAAACATATCTCTGCATGTTCATGTTGATGGTGAGACAATATAAGTTTAGGCAAAAATATCTCCGCATAGTCATTTAGAAGGTGAGACAAAATAAGTTTAGGGAAAAATATCTCAGCATGGTCTTGTAGAAGGTGAGACAATATAAGGTTAGGCAAAAATATCTCAGCATGCTCATGTAGAAGGTGAGACAAAATAATTTTAGGCAAAAATATCTCAGCATTGTCATGTAGAATGTGAGACAAAATAATTTTAGGCAAAAATATCTCAGAGTGATCATGGAGAATGTGAGACAATATAAGGTTAGGCAAAAATATCTCAGCATGGTCAGAAGTAGGTGAAACAAAATAAGTTTATCAAAAATATTTCAGCATGGTCTTGTAGAAGGTGAGACAAAATAATTTTAGTCTAAAATATCTTATCATGGTCATATAGAAGGTGAGACAAAATAAGTTTAGGCAAAATTATCTCAGCATGGTCATGCAGTAGCTGAGACAAAATAAGTTTAGGCCAAAATATCTCAGCATGTTCATGTAGACGGTGATACAATATAAGTTTATCTGATAATATCTTAGCATTGCCATGTCGATGGTGAGACATAATAAATTTTGGCAAAAATATCTCATAATAGTCATGGCGAATTTGAGTCAAAATTATGTTAGGCAAAAATATCTCAGCATCTTCATGTAGAAGGTGAGACAAAATAAGGTTAGGCAAAAATATCTCAGCATGGTCATTTAGAAGGTGAGACAAAATAAGTTTAGCCAAAAATATCTCAGCATGGTCATGTAGACTGTGAGACAAAATAAGTTTAGGCAAACATATCTCAGCATTGTCATGGAGAATGTGAGACAAAATAAGGTTAAGCAAATATATCTCAGCATGGTCAGAAATATGAGAAACAAAGTAAGTTTAAGCAAAAATGTTTCAGCATGGTCATGTAGTAGGTGAGACAATATAAGTTTAGGCACAAATATCTCAGAATGTTCATGGAGAATTTGAGACAAAATAAGGTTAGGCAAAAATATGTCAGCATGGTCATGTAGAAGGTGAGACAATATAAGTTTAGGCAAAAATATCTCAGCATGGTCATGTAGAATGTGAGACAATATAAGTTTAGGCAAAGATATCTCAGCATGGTCATGTAGAAGGTGAGACAAAATAAGTTTAGGCAAAAATATCTCAGCATGGTCATGTAGAAGGTGAGACAATATAAATTTAGGCAAAAATATCTCAGCATGGTCATGTAGAAGGTGAGACAAAATAAGTTTAGGCAAAAATATCTCAGCATGGTCATGTAGAATGTGAGACAAAATAAGGTTAGGCAAAAATATCTCAGCATGGACTTGTAGATGGTGAGACAAAATAAGTTTAAGCAAAAATATCCCAGCATGATCTTGTAGAATTTGAGGCAATTAAGTTTAGGCAAAAATATCTCCACATGTTCATGTAGAAGGTGAGACAAAATAATTTTAGGCAAAAATATCTCAGCATTGTCGTGTAGAAGGTGAGACAAAATAAGTTTAGTCTAAAATATCTCAGCATGGTCATGGAGAATGTGAGACAAATTAAGGTTAGGCAAAAATATCTCAGCATGGTCATGTAGTAGGTGAGACAAATTAAGGTTAGGCCAAAATATCTCATCATGTTCATCTAGACGGTGACACAAAATAAGTTCAGGCAAAAATATCGCAGTATTGTCATGGAGAATATTAGACAAAATATGTTTAGGCAAAAATATCTCAGAGTTTTCATGGAGAATGTGAGACAAAATAAGGTTAAGCAAAAATATCTCAGCATGGTCAGAAGTATGAGAAACAAAGTAAGTTTAGGCAAAAATATTTCAGCATGGTCATGTAGTAGGTGAGACGATATAAGTTTAGGCACAAATATCTCAGAATGTTCATGGAGAAGTTGAGACAAAATAAGGTTAGTCAAAACTATCTCAGCATGGTCATGTAGAAGGTGAGACAAAATAAATTTAGGCAAAAATATCTCAGCATGGTCATGTAGAAGGTGAGCTAAAATAAGTTTAGGCAAAAATATCTCAACATTGTCATGTAGAATGTGAGACAAAATTAGGTTAGGCAAAAATATCTCAGCATGGTCATGTAGAAGGTGAGACAAAATAAGTTTAGCCAAAAATATCTCAGCATGGTCATGTAGAAGGTGAGACAAAATAAGGTTAGGCAAAAATATCTCAGCATGGTCATTTAGAAGGTGAGACAAAATAAGTTTAAGCAAAAATATCCCAGCATGATCTTGTAGAAGTTGAGGCAATTAAGTTTAGGCAAAAATATCTCCACATGGTCATGTAGAAGGTGAGACGAAATAATTTTAGGCAAAAATATCTCAGCATTATCGTGTAGAAGGTGAGACAAAATAAGTTTAGTCTAAAATATCTCAGCATGGTCATGGAGAATGTGAGACAAATTAAGGTTAGGCAAAAATATCTCAGCATGGTCATGTAGTAGGTGAGACAAATTAAGGTTAGGCCAAAATATCTCATCATGTTCATGTAGACGGTGACACAAAATAAGTTTAACTGATAATATCTTAGCATTGCCATGTCGAAGGTGAGACAAAATAAATTTAGGCAAAAATATCTCAGCATGTTCATGTAGAAGGTGAGACAAAATATGTTTAGCAAAAATATCTCAGATTGGTCATGGAGAATGTGAGACAAAATATGTTTAGACAAAAATATCTCTGCATTGTCATGTAGAAGGTTAGAGTAAATAATTTAGACAAAAATATCTCCACATGGTCATGTAGAATGTGAGACAAAATAATTTTTGGCAAGTATATCTCAGCATGGTCAGAAGTATGTGAAACAACATAAGTTTAGGCAAAAATATTTCAGCATGGTCATGTAGTAGGTGAGACAAAATAAGGTTAGGCAAAAATATCTCAGAATGTTCATGGAGAATTTGACACAAAATAAGGTTAGTCAAAAATATGTCAGCATGATCATGTAGAAGGTGAGACAAAATAAGGTTAGGCAAAAATATCTCGGCATGGTCATGTAGAACGTGAGACAAAATAAGGTTAGGCAAAATTATCTCAGCATGGTCATGGAGAATGTGAGACAATTTAAGGTTAGGCCAAAATATCTCAGCATGATCATGTAGAAGGTGAGACAATATAAGGTCAGGCCAAAATATCTCAGCATGGTCATGTAGAATATGAGACAAATTAAGGTTAGGCAAAAATATCTCAGCATGGTCATGTAGAAGTTGAGACAAATTAAGTTTAGGCAAAAATATCTCAGCATTGTCATGTAGACGCTGAGACAAATTAAAGTTAGGCGAAAATATCTCAGAGTTTTCATGGAGAATGTGAGAAGTGCTTTTCTCTAAGGGGGACATTTTTCTAGCCGTTGGAAAGTGTTGTCCTGAAAAGGACCGTTTACTGCATATCTTTACTGTTGGCAACTATGGCTGACTGTAGCTGGAGATCTGCTTGAGCGCTGGCTGGCTGGTTGAAGTGACATCCGATAGAAAACTGAAGCCGCGACTGATGATAATATCTGGAGTTGTTTGCCGGTCGTCTGCCGCTGGAACAGAGAGTACATTTTGATCTTAGATATCTTGGCCGCGGGAAGTTGTTGTTTTCAAGTTTTGAGACCTTTTTATATCTTGAATCAGTTTTACAACAATCGCTAAGCCAGGAAGATTAAGATTCTTCCGGTTTTATTTTTTTAATCTGGAAGTGCCGACAGGATACAACAAAGTCCTCTCCACCGCTAAATAATTGATCTCATCAATTAATAACATATGTATGTTTCTAGATGCTTATGAAAATTCACTTTCGTTCCTGGTTTCGTCTTTCTCATGAGAGGTACGTCCAGAAATGCTACGTACGTCCAGCATGGTACTGGATTTGTGTTTAGTGGCATATTTTCCAGAAATGCCGGTTTGGTCCTGTCGATAGCGAAGATGTTTGTAATATTACCACGGCTGACTGTGATGTACTTATTTTGAAGGTTTTTGTTATGTAAACGTCCTTTATGGTGTGTTATGTTGATGTGTATTTCAACCATTCTATTTTGTTGCGTAGTTCTTGTATAAATAAGGTTATTGGGGTTGAAATCGTATCTGATATGTTGTAGAAATATTGTCCTAGTAAGGGATACACCAAAAATTAGTCCAGCTGGTGTGTAGCCTAATTCTTTCTTAACTGTATTCCTGATAGAGTGGTGGTTTATTAATAAGTCCTTAATCCAGTTAGTGATGACAGGTCTCGTAGCCAGGAAAGCTTTTGGGGATCAGTGAAATCCAGACCGTTTGCACAGTGAAAAACCGTTGTTTTGATGTCCTTGGAGTCAAGTAAACTGCTGAATTGACGAAATATGGATGATTTAAATTGTTCTCCGCAGTCGGTCGTAATTCATTCTGGATTACAAAAGTTACAATCCAATTTTTAGAACCGCTTTGGAGGCTGCGTTAGCTGCAGTTTCTTTAAATGGTAAGGCGGTCGGCAATCGGGAAAATCTATCGATGATGGTCAGTAGGTACTGATAAACCTGACAAATTGGTAAAGACCCAAATATATCTATGTATATATATGTGAAACGGGCGTCGGGATTGGTGAAGGTGTCAATAGGGGATTTTGTGTGATGATGTAGTTTACACCTTTGGCATTCCAAGTACGTACGTGAGTGGATTAATTCACTGATGTTGGTGATCATATTAGACCAAACAAAGCCATGGGGGTGCGTGATCATATTAGACCAAACAAAGCCAAGGGGGTGCGAAAAGCCATGTAAACGTTTTCCTGGGTGTGGGAGGAATATAAGGTCTGGGGCGTTTAGTGTGACATCACTGTATAAACCTTTGTTAATGAGGGGAACTAGGTAGAGATCAGAGATGGTTGAGGAACTGAGTTTCCTGTAATCGACTCGAAAATCCGTTTTTTCAGGTTTCGGGGCCAGGTGTAACGGTGAGGCATATGGATTGCCTGATGGACGGATGATGCCTTTGTTCAGCTTTTTTCTGGAACTCTTTCTTTGCGTTGTGCATTGACAATCGTCGTAGGTGTGAACTTGCAGGCTATTCCGTTCTTCTTCTGCGGTGTTGCGCCTGACGAATTTCTGAATCTGTATACTTTAATGCAGTGGTTCCAAACCTATTTTGGTCCATGCCCCACTTTGGTATTTTCTAAAATTCTGGTGAACTGTAATATTTAATTTTTACATATACAAACTTTTACTGTAATTCACATGAAGAAAGCTTAAAAGGCCATGTCTCTAAACAAGCCTCCAAAGACCATGGCGTCCATGAAAGAGAAAAATGAAAAAAAAACAAAGGCAGTTAAATATATATATATCAGTTCATCCCATAAGTTCTGCCCGAATTTTAACTTTTTGTTAAAATGAACGAAATTTAAAAAGTATTTTATAATGTCTAATGGAGCTGAACATTATTTTTATGTTTAGATGCATTTAAACTGTTCAAATTTTATTTCAGAGAACAATAAAATTAAATTTTGTTTGATCAAATCCCTGCCAAATTGGAAGTAAACAAGAATCATTTGAAGCACATAATGCTTTATGAGTTCCAAAAAGGAAACTCAGCAGCCGAAGCGGCTAGAAACATTCACTCAGTTTATGGAGAGGAATGTGTGAATGAAAGAACTTGCAGAAGATGATTTGCAAAATTCAGAGCTGGAGATTTCACCCTTGAAGATGAAGATCGAACCGGACATCCAGTTGAGTTTGATGAAAAGCTTCTTGAAGCAGCACTTGAAGAAAATCCTGCTTTATCAGTTGAGGAATTGGCAGTTGTTCTCAGTTCAAACCATACAACTGTTCATAGTCATCTTCAACAACTTGAAAATGTTCCTAAACTTGGAAAATGGGTGCCTCATGAATTGTCTGAAAACAACCTCAAATCCCGAGTTGACATCTGCTCTTCTCTCCATTCTCACCAACTTGTTTCACCTTTTTTGGATAGATTTGTGACTGGCGACGAAAAATGGATCTTTTATCGAAATGTTAAGCGTCATAGACAGTGCCTTGGTAAAGGGGAAGGACCCCAGCCACAGTCGAGAAGGGAACTTCATGGGCAAAAGGTTCTTCTTTCAATCTGGTGGGATTGCCAAGGAATAACCCACTTTGAATTCTTACCACCTAATGCAATAATTAATGCTCAAATATACTGTCAGCAATTAGAGCGTTTGAATCAAGCTTTGAGGAAAAAAGACCTGCTCTAGTGAATCGAAAAGAGGTGATGTTTCATCAGGACAATGCGCGACCCCACACAGCAAGAATCACGTCACAAAAGATCGAAGGACTTGGCTGGGAGAAAATTCCTCATCCACCTTATTCTCCCGATCTTGTTCCTTCAGACTACCATTTGTTTCGTTGCTTACAGAATCATTTTGGAAGAAACAGGTTTTGTAACACAGGAAGAGGTTAAAACAGACATTTGTGAGTTCTTCGAATCAAAGCCAAAAGAATTTTACAGTAATGGAATTAGTAAGTTTGTTAATAGATGGAAGGAAGTCATAGATAATCAAGGAAAATACATTGTTGATTGAATCTGTAATTAAATGTAACATTTGGTCAATTGTTTTCTTTATTTAAAATTCGGACAGAACTTATGGGATGACCTGATAGTTTCAAAACATATAATATAGAACTGAAAAGTAGAAATATGAATGAAACCTTATTCTATAATATACTTTGATCATTTTAATTATGAAATAATAATGCAAAATAAAATTTGAGCTCACTAGAAAACAATTCACTACTAATCGCTCATTCCTGAATTGCCCCCTTATTCTGTTAGTATAGTAAGCCGAAGGGTATACATCCTACCCATGCCCTACCAAATGTTATCATGCCCCACCGGTGGGGCATGCGCTCCAAGTTTGGAATCATTGCTTTAATGGATGGGTGATGTGTATTTACAGATTCAGTATGTCCATGAACTCGTTACTGTGGCAAGTTGGTCATATTTAGCAACAGATTTCTTTCTTGAGTATTCTTTGTCAAGTTGAAATCGAGAAATTACTACTTTTCTTGTAGGCATATTACAAACTGTTTCTAATTTTAGGTTGTTTACTGTTTTTTTTTTATTGTTAATTTTGATGATTTGATTCATAATTACCCTTGGGATTGGGCACAAAACCCGCCGTGCTTTTCCTCTCTTTACTGTATTTTGCTTCATTATTTTAAGGCTTAGCTCTTCTTGTACTAATCCTATTTCTTTTAAAAAACAACTACTAATAACCCGGTTTCAATTGTAACAATCTTTGAACTAGAGTCCTTTATTTTTATTGTGTATCTGTTGTAGATTATATCGTTTAAGCATGTTTTTTGGTATACTGGTCTTTGAAGGCGGCTCCAAGCAACTGCTTGTCCTTTTGCTTCGCCACTGAAGAAATAGGGAAACAATTGAAGACGCTTTTCCTCCAAAGTTATCGACTCTACACACAGCGTCTTCTAATTCAGAATTTAAAAAAATACTTTTGTGGTATATGTATTTGAGGTGTGTAATGCGATGACTATGCTCTCTTTATTAGGGATTGGCGTGACCAGATCGGATCGGACTCTTCTGATCTCAAGTAATGGCCAAAGTGGAATGTTGCAGTCCGCATGGCCACATTTATCCGGCTTATGGAATGCTCAACCACCAGCCACAAGGAACTCGTCCTTAGTATTACGGGTGGCTTCCCACGTCTTACGGTGGGCCCTATTGGGCGTCATACCCTTCTACAGAGGAGTAGTCAGCGTATTCTACAGCCTCAGACAACAAGGCAGCAAATAGAGGACATAAGGATGCGTAACTGATAAATATATAAAGTATATTGTATTTCATGTTAGAACAGATGACATAATTTTGAAATATTTCAACACGATGGAAAAATTCAACTTCAATTTTTGTATCACCCAGAAATGGGTTTTATAAATTTTAGGACTGTGCCTTGTCATGTCCGTAGCAGTTGCCAGTGGTGGAATAAATAAACTAATTGGTTAATCCATAGATATTTAGGAATTATTCTTATCAACTCTTCTGCTTCAGATCCGAGACAAGATGACCAACGCTCGTCAAATATCACGAGGTCGAGAACAATTGTTATCAAGCATGAGAGCTTAGTGAAAGGTTATTAAATCTGCTGCTGTGTGTACGAGTCTTCTTCATTTAAAGACGCCTGAAACCCGACGGTAATAGTATTAAGGGATAAAAAGACAACAGCTGTAATCGTAGAATCCCAATATATTTGCGAAGTTTATCTGAGTTTGCCAAAATGGAAGAGTTGGGAGGTTGTGTTAGTTAGTCTATCTAATGAAGAGAGTATTCCTTCACTGAAAATCAGCTTTTTCAATCCTTTCTGAACATAAACACCGACCACTGGTACCGGTGGAAATTTTCTGTAGCCCATGATGTCAACTGAAAACGTATTGTAAAGAATAGAATGAATATTGTGTCCTGTAATCATTAAATTTGAATAAATCTATAAAAGACGATGGAATATTGTCAGATTGAAATAAGAATCGCGGAATTTCGCGATAGAACGATAAATGACGAAAGAATCCGTTAGGAAATTGATAGCTCATAAGAGAGAAAAGAAACAGCAGAAATGTTTTGGAGTATAATGTACAATTTCTGGTTTGTTGAAGCTGTTCAATAAATGATTACCATTCGAAATCAACATTTGTGCTTCTAATATTTATTCATTGTCGCAAAATATAGAAATAAACTAATAAATCGGAAAACTAGAAAATATGGTAGACATCATATTTCTTATTTCACTCATTTCACCCTCGAGAAGGTGAGCAATTGATATACAATGTCTGTTTCTAATCAACTTCGATTTCACCTCAACAAATTCTACTTATAAATCTATATACTGATTTTTCTTTTTCCCTTCCTAATTCTCTCTTTCTCTTTTTCTCTTTCCATGTGTGCATAGGTTTGTCCATACACATTCACGTCAACATGTGTACAATCATAAAAGAGAGAATAGAAAGAGTTTTCACAGATTGTACTTTATCAGCTTTGCCTGGCAGGACCGAATGAGAAATCGCTTCTATACAATTCTGTGTTTATTTTGTGTTTCTTTATTTTTTATTTACTGTTTTTTCAAGTCGGAAATTATTCTCACCCCTGTAAAGTTTGAGTAATTTTATCTTTATTAAAGATAATAAATGTTTTTGTCTGGCTAAAATTGACAGATAATGAAAGAAGAGTGACAAATAATATATGAGGAATATGGAGAAAACTACATTTCATTGATATATATTTTGAAATTCGAACATAAAAGTTATCTTTCAATTTATACTTACCTACATCCTAATAATCAGTTACAAAGCCTTAATTACCAATAACAACCTGTAATCAGTCTTCATACAAGATTCAACAGATATTTTGACTTATTTTTGGCTAGGTTCTCCAGGTCCTTATGTCTTGAAGGCTTCTTCGTCATTACATGTTTCTTAAACTATCTGTACATATATTTTCAATTGGATTAACGTTTAGTCTCTACTTTGGTAAACATAAATCATTAATATTATTGTTCATGAATCATTTTACACGCGTTGAAGTCATTGCCTTGTGAAAAATCTTCCAGTTTACTGTCGATTGCTTAACGTTTTGATGCAAAATCTGTTATTCCTTCAATATATTTTAACCTCGCTACCCAAATCCCACAGGTTAAAACATCCTAACATAATACTGCCACTACCATGTTTGACTATGTGAAGAGTATTCTTTGGGTTGAAAACTTCGCACTTTTTTCGCACTGAAACAGAAGTTCAAGAAGCTCATTTTATTATCTGACCAAAGAATTGATGAACAAAAGCTTAAATGTTTGTCAAATTGGTGCTTAGCAAAAGCTAGACAAACTTTCAAGAGACTGCTTTGTAAATCGAACTCTGCCTTTGTTGTCTAGTAAGGTTGTCTCTACGGAAATATTTCGATACCAGCGTTCCTTCAAAGCAGCAAAAAAAATCCTTGCTCATTATTTTCGAATTGTCTTTGATGCCACTGATGATTTTTCTTTATTCAGTGTGTGATACATTGGGTTTCCTTCCTTCCTCGTTCTTTGACGCTTTTCACAGGCTGAACATGCTTGAATTTCTTCATAATGTTTGGAACAGTTCGACGTGTAACTTGAAATTGCTTGAAAGAATTTCCACATTCTAGTAAACAGGAAGTTGTCGCTAAGTTCATTAAATATAACAATGGCAACTTAATTCCTTTTAGAAGAAAAATGGTGAATATTTCAAATATTACACTCAGTTTAGCTCCAAAACTCACATCATTTCCTGTATCGTTCATTTCCTTCAGGTAAGGTACGTGCTGGAATAATTTTGAACATGCTTTTTCGGATCAAATGCCAAATGCTATTGTTCTCTCCATATTCCTTGTTTATTAGTTCATTCATTCATCTTCATTCATTATAATGTCAAGTTGGGTCAGAAATAATAAAGAAACATTTTTTAATAAAAGAAATCACAAAATTCTTGTGGTATGAATAATTTCAAGATTAAATGAAAAAAAATTAAAACCAAAACAAAAATCAGGTACCTAATGAGAATCGATCTAGCAACCTAAGAAACTGCTAATAGTCGCACTACGACACGCGGCCTGTTATCAAAATGTATCTGACACATTAATTTATTTGACTCATTAATGCGTACCGTCCCAAATTGGTTTTGTGAGAATTAATGGATTATAAGTTAAAACCTATAATTAAGACCGAATTATTTTTTTATTTTAATTTTTATAATACCTGTTTTAGTTACTACACCGCAGAGTAATGGTTAACGAGCTAGACTAGTTCGTCATTACTACTGGGTTTCATTTTCATTGAGTGTCCCATAATTTTAACCTTGTGCCAAAACTAATCTTTGCTTCGTAAATAACTACAATTCCGTATTTTACGCTGGACATTAATGGGGCAAATTGCTTACATTCTAAAGTTATAGAAATAAATGCTTAAGCGAGTTATCACATGAAGGAGAACGTCAAATCAATTCCTTTATTAATTATTAATTGCTAATTAAGAATGCGCTTAATTATTAATTACTAATTAAGAATGCGTTTTATTATTGGAGGCGCTGACCAAAAAGTAGGATAATTAACACTTACTTTATTTTTTCAAAATTTTAAAACATTAGTTAAGATTTTTCCCGGGTCAAAATGGTCAACACACAGTTTACATTGATATTCATTTGGGAAGCAAATATTAAAATAGTTTCGTAAGAGAATTCAGTTTTCAAGCTACTTTAAAGCGACATTTTGCCACTAACAATTCCCTCTAAAAACATTTTTTATTGATTGTCCATCTTCCATCGTCACTCATTTCGCAGTAAACAGAAAATTCTACTTTCTGTGGCAGGGATTGTAACTATTTAGCAAGAATGCTAAAACACATTCGATTCTGATAGAGAATTATCCTATTTGATTCTGACCTAGTCAAGATTCATCATCGACTGTTGCATCAAGAGTTATCAACTCTGTTTCCTTCCAGATTCTCATCGATATTTTAAACCTGACAGTATTTTTTTTTCTTTTTGCAATGAAAATTAATTTTCTTAAAGAGATGGTTGTCAGTAAGTTAACAGAGCAAGAAAATATGTCTATTGATCTGGTATATAAATGTGTATTTGGGGAAAACTCTACAATGCTGACAATAAAAATAACGCGATGAAATAGATAGTACTTAATGTTGTTATCGGGGTTGAATACACATAATGCACTACATCGTTGTTACAATCAAACCAAATAATCACTTCAGAAAAAGGGTGATAGTATTAGATATTTTAAAGACCTTTGTCAAGGTGCTACACAAAGATTTGCTGAAAATGTTCTCTAGCTGTGGAATTACTGGAAGAGCCTTCTCAATTACAAAGTCCTTCCTAACAGGATGAAGGTAACCAGTTAACGGCCAGTCCAACGAGGCATTAGCAACCAATGCAGGCGTCCCCTAGGAGATTTATCGGACCAAGCCTCTTTTTACTTTACATAAATGATCTGCCTAAGTGTATACTCAGATAATTTGTAAATATCTATGCCGATGATATAAAGATATACAGGGGCAACACCAAAAATCGTGATGACCAGAGATTGGCAGCTGATTTTTTAGCCTATCTAGATCTAACATCTCAGTGGATGGAAGGCTGACCAGTTATATTCAATATCTCAAAAGAAAATAAACTAGTTGCATTCCAGCATCGCCTATCGAACCTCGAACTACTACCAGCCATGATGAATGGTTGTCCCTTCGGGGAAGCTCCGTGCCTTGAGCGACTCTTGGGCCTTAAACTCATGACAGACCTCAATTTCAACTCGTTTATATGATCCATTGTTAATGAAAAAATCACACCAGTAAGTACCTGACTCTTCCTGCTATACTCTAGATTTATAAAAGCCAAATCAGGCCTAAAATGGAGTACTGCTGTTATATTTGATCAGAAGCTGTCCAGTCCTCATTTTCCAGTCCTCATTTTCCAGTCAGGATGAAGACCAAAAGAATCTCCATCTCCTTATGGGTGACAAATTATTTTCCATCCTTCAACCATTCTTCTGCAGACGGAATGTGGCAGACTTCTAACTGCTCGATGGCTACTTCCAATGAAAGTTCTCGGAAAATCTATATTCTAACCATCATGACTAGGACTTACCATGACACTTAAATAGTAGCAAACCCAACGACATTCCATTGGAGAAAAGTTCTACTCGAACATCTTCTCACGAACCAGCTCTCTGTGGAACCGACTCCCAAAATGATTTTTCCACGATCACTACAGTCTTAACCTGTTCAAGTCTAGATTTAACCCTTATCTTCCACTCCTCTTCATATAAACTGGTATGATGTTGATTTGGGGTTAGTAGAGACAAACGCCAAATAACATGTAACAAGAAAAGGTGTTTTAATTGGCTGGTAAAAAGGTACAGAAATCGCCTGAGTAGTCAATAACTAGCTCAGCTAAGAACTTCTCTGTCTCTCGGTCTCGGTATTTATCAATCCACCCACGAGGATCGAATGTGGCACAAGGCCGTTTTAATGTGGGTATCCCCGAGCCCGTAGGCTCGGCCAAAAATATGGTCTTTCTGAACCCGCCTAGATGGAATCAGGCCCTGTCAAACTCCCCGGACGAAACCTTGCCCTTCGGCAAAGCCTCGTCCGAGTTCCCCTCTACTAATGCAGAGAGTTCGACAGTCGCCGAGAGTCAGTCTCTTGGTCTTGTATTTATCAGTCCACCCACGAGGACCAAATGTGGCACAAGGCCGGTTTAATGTGAGTATCCCCGAGCCCGTAGGCTCGGCCAAAAATATGGCATTTCTGAACCCACCTAGACGGATTCAAACCCTGTCAACCTCCCCGGACGAAACCTTGCCCTTCGGCAAAGCCTCGTCCGAGTTCCCCTCTGCTAATGCAGAGAGTTCGACAGTCGCCGAGAGTCTGTCTCTCGGACTGGTATTTATCAGTCCTTCCACGAGGATTGAAAGTGGCACAAGGCCGGTTTAATGTGGGTATCCCCGAGCCCGTAGGCTCGGCCAAAAGTATGGCCTTTCTGAACCCACCTAGACGGATTCAGGACCTGTCAACCTCCCCGGACGAAACCTTGCCCTTCGGCAAAGCCTCGTCGGGGTTCCCCTCTGCTAATGCAGAGAGTTCGACAGTCGCCGAGAGTCAGTCTCTTTGTCTGGTATTTATCAGTCCTTCCACGAGGATCGAATGTGGCACAAGGCGGGTTTAATGTGAGTATCCCCGAGCCCGTAGGCTCGGCCAAAAATATGGCATTTCTGAACCCACCTAGACGGATTCAGGCCCTGTCAACCTCCACGGACGAAACCTTGCCCTTCGGCAAAGCCTCGTCCGAGTTCCCCTCTGCTAATGCAAAGAGTTCGACAGTTGCCGAGAGTCTGTCTCACGGTCTCCCTCATGTCAACTGATATCCACCCACGAGGACGGAATGTGGCACAAGGCCGGTTTAATGTGGGTATCACCGAGCCCGTAGGCTCGGCCAAAAATATGGTCTTTCTGAACCCGCCTAGATGGAATCAGGCCCTGTCAACCTCCCCGGACGAAACCTTGCCCTTCGGCAAAGCCTCGTCCGAGTTCCCCTCTACTAATGCAGAGAGTTCGACAGTCGCCGAGAGTCAGTCTCTTGGTCTTGTATTTATCAGTCCACCCACGAGGACCGAATGTGGCACAAGGCCGGTTTAATGTGAGTATCCCCGAGCCCGTGGGCTCGGCCAAAAATATGGCATTTCTGAACCCACCTAGACGGATTCAGGCCCTGTCAACCTCCCCGGACGAAACCTTGCCCTTCGGCAAAGCCTCGTCCGAGTTCCCCTCTGCTAATGCAGAGAGTTCGACAGTCGCCGAGAGTCTGTCTCTCGGTCTCCCTCATGTCAACTGACAACCACCCACGAGGACCAAATATGGCACAAGGCCGGTTTAATGTGGGTATCCCCGAGCCCGTAGGCTCGGCCAAAAATATGGCCTTTCTGAACCCACCTAGACGGATTCAGGCCCTGTCAACCTCCCCGGACGAAACCTTGCCCTTCGGCAAAGCCTCGTCCGGGTTCCCCTCTGCTAATGCAAAGAGTTCGACAGTTGCCGAGAGTCTGTCTCACGGTCTGGTATTTATCAATCCACCCACGAGGATCGAATGTGGCACAAGGCAGGTTTAATGTGGGTATCCCCGATCCCGTAGGCTCGGCCAAAAATATGGCCTTTCTGAACCCGCCTAGACGGGTTCAGGCCCTGTCAACCTCCCCGGACGAAACCTTGCCCTTCGGCAAAGCCTCGACCGGGTTCCGCTCTGCTAATGCAGAGAGTTCGACAGTCGCCGAGAGTCTGTCTCTCGGTCTCCCTCATGTCAACTGATATCCACCCACGAGGACGGAATGTGGCACAAGGCCGGTTTAATGTTGGTATCACCGAGCCCGTAGGCTCGGCCAAAAATATGGTCTTTCTGAACCCGCCTAGATGGAATCAGGCCCTGTCAACCTCCCCGGACGAAACCTTGCCCTTCGGCAAAGCCTCGTCCGAGTTCCCCTCTACTAATGCAGAGAGTTCGACAGTCGCCGAGAGTCAGTCTCTTGGTCTTGTATTTATCAGTCCACCCACGAGGACCGAATGTGGCACAAGGCCGGTTTAATGTGAGTATCCCCGAGCCCGTGGGCTCGGCCAAAAATATGGCATTTCTGAACCCACCTAGACGGATTCAGGCCCTGTCAACCTCCCCGGACGAAACCTTGCCCTTCGGCAAAGCCTCGTCCGAGTTCCCCTCTGCTAATGCAGAGAGTTCGACAGTCGCCGAGAGTCTGTCTCTCGGTCTCCCTCATGTCAACTGACAACCACCCACGAGGACCAAATATGGCACAAGGCCGGTTTAATGTGGGTATCCCCGAGCCCGTAGGCTCGGCCAAAAATATGGCCTTTCTGAACCCACCTAGACGGATTCAGGCCCTGTCAACCTCCCCGGACGAAACCTTGCCCTTCGGCAAAGCCTCGTCCGGGTTCCCCTCTGCTAATGCAGAGAGTTCGACAGTTGACGAGAGTCAGTCTCTTGGTCTGGTATTTATCAGTCCTTCCACGAGGATTGAATGTGGCACAAGGCCGGTTTACTGTGAGTATCCCCGAGCCCGTAGGCTCGGCCAAAAATATGGCCTTTCTGAACCCACCTAGACGGATTCAGGCCCTGTCAACCTCCCCGGACGAAACCTTGCCCTTCGGCAAAGCCTCGTCCGGGTTCCCCTCTGCTAATGCAAAGAGTTCGACAGTTGCCGAGAGTCTGTCTCACGGTCTGGTATTTATCAATCCACCCACGAGGATCGAATGTGGCACAAGGCAGGTTTAATGTGGGTATCCCCGATCCCGTAGGCTCGGCCAAAAATATGGCCTTTCTGAACCCGCCTAGACGGGTTCAGGCCCTGTCAACCTCCCCGGACGAAACCTTGCCCTTCGGCAAAGCCTCGACCGGGTTCCGCTCTGCTAATGCAGAGAGTTCGACAGTCGCCGAGAGTCTGTCTCTCGGTCTCCCTCATGTCAACTGATATCCACCCACGAGGACGGAATGTGGCACAAGGCCGGTTTAATGTGGGTATCACCGAGCCCGTAGGCTCGGCCAAAAATATGGTCTTTCTGAACCCGCCTAGATGGAATCAGGCCCTGTCAACCTCCCCGGACGAAACCTTGCCCTTCGGCAAAGCCTCGTCCGAGTTCCCCTCTACTAATGCAGAGAGTTCGACAGTTGCCGAGAGTCAGTCTCTTGGTCTTGTATTTATCAGTCCTTCCACGAGGATCGAAAGTGGCACAAGGCCGGTTTAATGTGGGTATCCCCGAGCCCGTAGGCTCGGCCAAAAATATGGCCTTTCTGAACCCACCTAGACGGATTCAGGCCCTGTCAACCTCCCCGGACGAAACCTTGCCCTTCGGCAGAGCCTCGTCCGGGTTCCCCTCTGCTAATGCAGAGAGTTCGACAGTTGACGAGAGTCAGTCTCTTGGTCTGGTATTTATCAGTCCTTCCACGAGGATCGAATGTGGCACAAGGCCAGTTTAATGTGAGTATCCCCGAGCCCGTAGGCTCGGGCAAAAATATCGCCTTTCTGAACCCACCTAGACGGATTCAGGCCCTGTCAACCTCCCCGGACGAAACCTTGCCCTTCGGCAAAGCCTCGTCCGGGTTCCCCTCTGCTAATGCAAAAGTTCGACAGTTGCCGAGAATCTGTCTCACGGTCTGGTATTTATCAATCCACCCACGAGGATCGAATGTGGCACAAGGCCGGTTTAATGTGGGTTCCCCGATCCCGTAGGCTCGGCCAAAAATATGGCCTTTCTGAACCCGCCTAGACGCGTTCAGGCCCTGTCAACCTCCCCGGACGAAACCTTGCCCTTCGGCAAAGGCTCGCCCGGGTTCACCTCTGCTAATGCAGAGAGTTCGACAGTTGCCGAGAGTCTGTCTCTCGGTCTGGTATTTATCGATCCACCCACGAGGATCGAATGTGGCACAAGGCCGGTTTAATGTGGGTATCCCCGAGCCCGTAGGCTCGGACAAAAATATGGCCTTTCTGAACCTACCTAGACGGATTCAGGCCCTGTCAACCTCCCCGGACGAAACATTGCCCTTCGGCAAAGCCTCGTCCGGGTTCCTCTCTGCTAATGCAGAAAGTTCGACAGTTGCCGAGAGTCTGTCTCTCGGTCTGGTATTTATCAGTCCTTCCACGAGGATCGAATGTGGCACAAGGCCGGTTTAATGTGGGTATCCCCGAGCCCGTAGGCTCGGCCAAAAATATGGCCTTTCTGAACCCGCCTAGACGGGTTCAAGCCCTGTCAACCTCCTCGGACGAAACCTTGCCCTTCGGCAAAGCCTCGTCTGGGTTCCCCTCTGCTAATGCAGATAGTTCGATAGTCGCCGAGAGTCTGTCTCTCGGTCTCCCTCATGTCAACTGACATCCACCCACGAGGACCGAATATGGCACAAGGCCGGTTTAATGTGAGTATCACCGAGCCAGTAGGCTCGGCCAAAAATATGGCCTTTCTGAACCGGCCTAGACGGGTTCAGGCCCTGTCAACCTCCCCGGACGAAACCTTGCCCTTCGGCAAAGCCTCGCCCGGGTTCCCCTCTGCTAATGCAGAGAGTTCGACAGTTGCCGAGAGTCTGTCTCTCGGTCTGGTATTTATCGATCCACCCACGAGGATCGAATGTGGCACAAGGCCGGTTTAATGTGGGTATCCCCGAGCCCGTAGGCTCGGCCAAAAATATGGCCTTTCTGAACCTACCTAGACGGATTCAGGCCCTGTCAACAACCCCGGACGAAACCTTGCCCTTCGGCAAAGCCTCGTCCGGGTTCCTCTCTGCTAATGTAGAAAGTTCGACATTGCCGAGAGTCTGTCTCTCGGTCTGGTATTTATCAGTCCTTCCCCGAGGATCGAATATGGCACAAGGCCGGTTTAATGTGGGTATCACCGAGCCCGTAGGCTCGGCCAAAAATATCGCCTTTCTGAACGCACCTAGACGGATTCAGGCCCTGTCAACCTCCCCGGACGAAACCTTGCCCTTCGGCAAAGCCTCGTCCGGGTTCCTCTCTACTAATGTAGAAAGTTCGACATTGCCGAGAGTCTGTCTCTCGGTCTGGTATTTATCGATCCACCCACGAGGATCGAATGTGGCACAAGGCCGGTTTACTGTGGGTATCCCCGAGCCCGTAGGCTCGGCCAAAAATATGGCCTTTCTGAACCTACCTAGACGGATTCAGGCCCTGTCAACATCCCCGGACGCAACCTTGCCCTTCGGCAAAGCCTCGTCCTAGTTCCCCTCTGCTAATGCAGAGAGCTCGACATTTGCCGAGAGTCTGTCTCTCGGTCTGGTATTTATCGATCCACCCACGAGGATCGAATGTGGCACAAGGCCGGTTTAATGTGGGTATCCCCGAGCCCGTAGGCTCGGCCAAAAATATGGCCTTTCTGAACCCGCCTAGACGGATTCAGGCCCTGTCAACCTCCACGGACGAAACCTTGCCCTTCGGCAAAGCCTCGTCCGAGTTCCCCTCTGCTAATGCAGAGAGTTCGACAGTCGCCGAGAGTCAGTCTGTTGGTCTTGTATTTATCAGTCCACCCAGGAGGACCGAATGTGGCACAAGGCCGGTTTAATGTGAGTATCCCCGAGCCCGTAGGCTCGGCCAAAAATATGGCCTTTCTGAACCCACCTAGACGGATTCAGGCCCTGTCAACCTCCCCGGACGAAACCTTGCCCTTCGGCAAAGCCTCGTCCGGGTTCCCCTCTGCTAATGCAGAGAGTTCGACAGTTGCCGAGAGTCTGTCTCTCGGTCTGGTATTTATCAATCCTCCCACGAGGATCGAATGTGGCACAAGGCCGGTTTAATGTGGGTATCCCCGAGCCCGTAGGCTCGGCCAAAAATATGGCCTTTCTGAACCCGCCTAGACGGGTTCAGGCCCTGTCAACCTCCCCGGACGAAACCTTGCCCTTCGGCAAAGCCTCGTCCGGGTTCCGCTCTGCTAATGCAGAGAGTTCGACAGTCGCCGAGAGTCAGTCTGTTGGTCTTGTATTTATCAGTCCACCCAGGAGGACCGAATGTGGCACAAGGCCGGTTTAATGTGAGTATCCCCGAGCCCGTAGGCTCGGCCAAAAATATGGCCTTTCTGAACCCACCTAGACGGATTCAGGCCCTGTCAACCTCCCCGGACGAAACCTTGCCCTTCGGCAAAGCCTCGTCCGGGTTCCCCTCTGCTAATGCAGAGAGCTCGACAGTTGCCGAGAGTCTGTCTCTCGGTCTGGTATTTATCGATCCACCCACGAGGATCGAATGTGGCACAAGGCCGGTTTAATGTGGGTATCCCCGAGCCCGTAGGCTCGGCCAAAAATATGGCCTTTCTCAACCCACCTAGACGGATTCAGGCCCTGTCAACCTCCCCGGACGAAACCTTGCCCTTCGGCAAAGCCTCGTCCGGGTTCCCCTCTGCTAATGCAGAGAGTTCGACAGTTGCCGAGAGTCTGTCTCTCGGTCTGGTATTTATCAATCCTCCCACGAGGATCGAATGTGGCACAAGGCCGGTTTAATGTGGGTATCCCCGAGCCCGTAGGCTCGGCCAAAAATATGGCCTTTCTGAACCCGCCTAGACGGGTTCAGGCCCTGTCAACCTCCCCGGACGAAACCTTGCCCTTCGGTAAAGCCTCGTCCGGGTTCCGCTCTGCTAATGCAGAGAGTTCGACAGTCGCCGAGAGTCTGTCTCTCGGTCCCCCTCATGTCAACTGACATCCACCCACGAGGACCGAATGTGGCACAAGGCCGGTTTCATGTGGGTATCACCGAGCCCGTAGGCTCGGCCAAAAATATGGCCTTTCTGAACCCGCCTAGACGCGTTCAGGCCCTGTCAACCTCCCCGGACGAAACCTTGCCCTTCGGCAAAGGCTCGCCCGGGTTCCCCTCTGCTAATGCAGAGAGTTCGACAGTTGCCGAGAGTCTGTCTCTCGGTCTGGTATTTATCGATCCACCCACGAGGATCGAATGTGGCACAAGGCCGGTTTAATGTGGGTATCCCCGAGCCCGTAGGCTCGGCCAAAAATATGGCATTTCTGAACCCGCCTAGACGGATTCAGGCCCTGTCAACCTCCACGGACGAAACCTTGCCCTTCGGCAAAGCCTCGTCCGGGTTCCGCTCTGCTAATGCAGAAAGTTCGACAGTTGCCGAGAGTCTGTCTCTCGGTCTGGTATTTATCAGTCCTTCCACGAGGATCGAATGTGGCACAAGGCCGGTTTAATGTGGGTATCTTCGAGCCCGTAGGCTCGGCCAAAAATATGGCCTTTCTGAACCCGCCTAGACGGGTTCAGGCCCTGTCAACCTCCCCGGACGAAACCTTGCCCTTCGGCAAAGCCTCGTCCGGGTTCCCCTCTGCTAATGCAGAAAGTTCGACAGTTGCCGAGAGTCTGTCTCTCGGTCTGGTATTTATCAATCCACCCACGAGGATCGAATGTGGCACAAGGCCGGTTTAATGTGGGTATCCCCGAGCCCGTAGGCTCGGCCAAAAATATGGCCTTTCTGAACCCACCTAGACGGTTTCAGGCCCTGTCAACCTCCCCGGACGAAACCTTGCCCTTCGGCAAAGCCTTGTCCGGGTTCCCCTCTGCTAATGCAGAGAGTTCGACAGTTGCCGAGAGTCTGTCTCTCGGTCTGGTATTTATCAATCCACCCACGAGGATCGAATGTGGCACAAGGCTGGTTTAATGTGAGTATCCCTGAGCCCGTAGGCTCGGCCAAAAATATGGCCTTTCTGAACCCACCTAGACGGGTTCAGGCCCTGTCAACCTCCCCGGACGAAACCTTGCCCTTCGGCAAAGCCTGGTCCGGGTTCCCCTCTGCTAATGCAGAGAGTTCGACAGTCGCAGAGAGTTCGACAATCGCCGAGAGTCTGTCTCTCGGTCTCAGTATTTATTAGTCCACCCACGAAGACCAAATGTGGCACAAGGCCGGTTTAATGTGGGTATCCCCCAGCCCGTAGGCTCGGCCAAAAATATGGCCTTTTTGAACCCGCCTAGACGGGTTCAGGCCCTGTCAACCTCCCCGGACGAAACCTTGCCCTTCGGCAAAGCCTCGTCCGGGTTCCCCTCTGCTAATGCAGAGAGTTCGACAGTTGCCGAGAGTCTGTCTCTCGGTCTGGTATTTATCAATCCACCCACGAGGATCGAATGTGGCACAAGGCCGGTTTAATGTGGGTATCCCCGAGCCCGTAGGCTCGGCCAAAAATATGGCCTTTCTGAACCCGCCTAGACGGGTTCAGGCCCTGTCAACCTCCCCGGACGAAACCTTGCCCTTCGGCAAAGCCTCGTCCGGGTTCCGCTCTGCTAATGCAGAGAGTTCGACAGTCACCGAGAGTCTGTCTCTCGGTCCCCCTCATGTCAACTGACATCCACCCACGAGGACCGAATGTGGCACAAGGCCGGTTTAATGTGGGTATCACCGAGCCCGTAGGCTCGGCCAAAAATATGGCCTTTCTGAACCCGCCTAGACGGATTCAGGCCCTGTCAACCTCCACGGACGAAACCTTGCCCTTCGGCAAAGCCTCGTCCGGGTTCCCCTCTGCTAATGCAGAAAGTTCGACAGTTGCCGAGAGTCTGTCTCTCGGTCTGGTATTTATCAATCCACCCACGAGGATCGAATGTGGCACAAGGCCGGTTTAATGTGGGTATCCCCGAGCCCGTAGGCTCGGCCAAAAATATGGCCTTTCTGAACCCACCTAGACGGTTTCAGGCCCTGTCAACCTCCCCGGACGAAACCTTGCCCTTCGGCAAAGCCTTGTCCGGGTTCCCCTCTGCTAATGCAGAGAGTTCGACAGTTGCCGAGAGTCTGTCTCTCGGTCTGGTATTTATCAATCCACCCACGAGGATCGAATGTGGCACAAGGCTGGTTTAATGTGAGTATCCCTGAGCCCGTAGGCTCGGCCAAAAATATGGCCTTTCTGAACCCACCTAGACGGGTTCAGGCCCTGTCAACCTCCCCGGACGAAACCTTGCCCTTCGGCAAAGCCTGGTCCGGGTTCCGCTCTGCTAATGCAGAGAGTTCGACAGTCGCAGAGAGTTCGACAATCGCCGAGAGTCTGTCTCTCGGTCTCCCTCATGTCAACTGACATGCCACTATTTAAAGTCTTTGTTCACAGACGCAGATAAGTTCATCTTCAAGAGGGGTGGCAGGTTTCCGACACAACATAAACTAACCCATAACGTAAACCTCTACCTCTGAGGAACTCACTTTCAAAAGGATTTTTCCCCGATCAATACAATCTTACCCTGTTCAAGTTTAGATTTAACCCTTATTTTCCACTCCTCTTCATATAAAATAACCCTTAACGTATACCGCTACCTTTGATGAACTGACTCTCAAAAGGATATTTCTCCGATTAATACAATCTTACCCCGTTCAAGTTTAGATTTAACCGTTATTTTCCTCTCCTATTCATATAAACTTACCCGTAACGTAAAACTCTACCTCTACCATTTTCTTTTCTATTCTCCTTATTCTTATTTGATCTTTTGATCGAATTTTATCGCTTGAATGTAAAATCTTTTGATTCTTCAAATCTTCATGTTCAACTGGTATTTTATTATATATTTTTTAAGTTATCTCCCCTTATTTACATCCCTGTTTTCGTGTCTCTTAAAATTAATTTCATAGAAATTCAAACAAAAACTAAAGAATTAAGAAATGGTACAAAAATGTTCCAAACGACACAAATAATATCTGACAATTTTGAACATTAATCTTCAGGAACACCTGCACAGCGCATTTGATATTCGATCAGATAGAAATCAGCTGCTACTTTAGCCGCTAATAGGAAATAGCACGCATAGATAGATAGATAGATAGATAGATAGATAGATAGATAGATTTAAAATGAAAATTAGTGAAATGATTAAAACAATATTTTCTAGTCTTATAACCTATCGAGTGTTTTGAGAGGTTTTTGGTTCAACCCACTTTACAAAACCTGAACAAAAGACAAAATTATGGATATATTTTGTTTTGGGCTATAACATTTCAGTATATATATATATATATATATATATATATATATATATATATATTAGGTTGGTGCAAAAATAATGACGTAATAATGTCGTTTTTTGACGTTAAAAAGTACGTCAAAAAACGACATTATTACGTCATTATTTTTGCACCAACCTAATATATATATATAATTTTAAATTCAGTCTTTGGCAAAAATGAATGTTCACCAAAAGAAAATGCAAGGTAAGTTAAGATATAAAATATTCGAAAAACTGACCTTCCTCCAACCGCAGTTTCTACCAAAATGGCTTCGTCAGATTTGCAAGACACAGTGTTTCGTCTCAAAACAAACATATTTATTATTGTACTTACACCGGACATCGGAGAGAAAAGAAGAAAAGAGATGGGAAGTAAAAGAGATAAAAAGACAAAAGTTCAATAGAAAGGAGAAAAAACGTTTGCACAAATACTTTTATCTGGGAGTACCATTTAACAGACATTCTGTTAAATGGTAATTTTAAGGAAGGTGTGGTGTATAAGATCACCGTCGAGTAGGAAAAGGCCACGAAAAATATATATTGGATCCACGGAGGGCATGTTTAAAAAGAGGTGGTATAACCACCGATCTTCTTTTAAACTGGCAAGATACAGGAGTAGTACGAAACATGCCAATTTTGTATGGGATGTAAGAGAAAGAAATAATAAAAGCCTCAGCATTAAATGGGATATATTGAAAAAGACCGAACCTACAACATCGGGAATGGAATGTCCAGACTACTCCAGGAGGAGGAACTGGCTATAATGATATATCCTGATTGAGACAAGTTATTTAATGAGAAATCAGAAGTAAGGGTAGTCTCCATACACGCGAAACGATTCCTATGGGCCAATTATGATCCCGGATAGAATTACTTGTGCAACGTTTCCCCTTTCTATTTAGCTTTTGCCTCTCTATCTGCCTCTCTCTATGTATCTCTGGCTCTCTCTCTCTCTCTCTATCTCTCTCTCTCTCTCTCTCTCTCTCTCTATATATATATATATATATATATATATATATATATATATATATATATATATATATATATATATATTCTTCCTGCCTCTTTTCCTGCTTCTACCTCTGCTGCCGCGGATGCAAGTACAATTATAAGTAAATTTATTTTAAGACAAAACACGGCATTTTGGTAGAAACTGTTGTTGCAGGAAAGTCAGTGTTTCGTATATATATATATATATATATATATATATATATATATAGTCCCGCCAAAAGTGTCGGAACGACAAGGCCAATTCCTTTGGTTTTGTTGTTCACTGGAGCCATTTACTTTTAAGATCGACAATGACAGGGCACTTAGTATATATATATATATATATATATATATATATATATATATATATATATATGTGTGTGTGTGTGTGTGTGTGTGAAAAAATATAGTCTTCAGGTGTGCTGTATTTATGCGATAAAGTGCTCAATATCAGAGATAGAGCGTGTGAATATAAAAGTGAACATTGAAGAGGCGATAGTCGCCTCTAATTGACTTCAATATTAACATATATATATATATATATATATATATATATATATATATATATATATATATATATATATATATATATCGTTTTCCACTGACGTGTAGTGGGTTGATTATATTGAATCAATTCCTAGTTTTGCTGCTGGGTGAGTTGATTTAAATATCATACTGGACAATATTCCCACCAGAATCTATTTTGTACATTTCTAAGTCTATCATTTGCTGGTACATTGAATATTACTACTACTGCTCTGATATGTATCTAGAGATTCTTGGAAAAATTCAAAGAAGAATATGCAATCTTATCGGTTCTAACCTGGCATCTCAGCTTCAGTTACTTCCAACCACTGTAACGTGTCTTGCCTTTTCTATAAATGTTTTCATGGTAATTGCTCTTATTGACGTGATGAATTTAAGCGCAGTACTAGATTGGCAGTTAGTTCTCATCACTTTACTGCTAACATTTCTAGATGTAACCGTAAGTTCTATGCTAATAGATTCTTCTTGTGGAACTTTTTCTCGGTTTCTTATTTTCCTGTCAACTACGATTTTCAGACATTTAAATGCAACGTCCATCGTCATCTACTGTCTCTTTGAACATTGTTCTCTTGTTTTGTCCTCAATTTTGTTTCTTCTGCAGATTCATTCACTTTCACAAGCCTCTTATGTCTTAGTGACTTTATCTCCTGGCGGGTCGGTTGAAACAAACGTCTGTCAAAATTTGACCAAATGACCAAACATTCGAATTTTTTATCCATTCTTGGTCAAGCTTAAGACTTTTAAGCACCTCCTGTGTATTATTTAACTCATCATCATTTCTTGTGATTTGTCTTTCATAATCTAATCAATGAGACATTTGAGACATCGAGTGCATATCTAAACACCTGCATCTGTTATGGGCATATTTATCTACCTATGCAAGTGAATGGGTTGAACATTCAAAAATGTCGGTACATAGTGACGCACTTGAAAACGAAAAAGGAATGACCAATGAAATGGGTCAAAATATCTAAAAGTTATTTTACAAATTTTTGTCTATTTTATTATTGTTTCTTTTTGCTTTGTTAAAAGTCATTTTCTAAAGGAAAGTCCGCATCGACTCGCAGTAACATGTGGAATGAAGTGACTTCTTTGCATTCTGAAAACATTTTCTACCTGATTTATAATGTCGATTTATATTGTGTTCAAATTAGACCTTTTCTGATTCAATCAGCATCAAAATCTGTCGGCTGGATATGTATGCTATGAAGGCAAAATTAAAAATAAGAAATTGCTCCCTGAGCAGGCGCCCCAACCAAAAATATAAAATAAAATTTAAACGTCGGAACTAATCACGAACGTTCCCGCTAAAGCAAAAGTATGAGAAAAAACGTCATGCTCCTACCCTGACTACTTAAAAGGACCCGCTCAGCGATTTGGTTGATTGCTTTTGTCTAATGGAATATCAATCTCTTTGGGTTACTTTATGCCGAAATCTAAATATTTTGTATATAATTATTTACTTCCAAGGTAATTTGTAGATCATAAAATATATTTCTGGTAATTTCACTTCAAAAATGTATTGTTGATAATATTTTTACATAAAAATATATTGCTTGTATTTTTATACTTTTTTTATTGTTGTTTGGATTGCCATTTTGCTATAAAGAATGTATTGCTGGTCATTTTACTATAAAAATGACCTGTTCATTTTTTTTGTGGGGTGGGTGTCACTATTTGCCCATATCTGGAACCCTAACAGGTTCTACCACCCCGTTTCCGGATGGACCCTGGGAAGAATATCAGTTAAATGGTGTTTCCACGCTCCTCAAAACCTCCAATCTCCTGATCAGAGGCTTTGTTGTCAGATGTCCATACCCAGTACGATAGCGTCAATCAAGGCAGTACACGGGCAGTTCACAGCGTGCACTAGTGACCTCTCGGTCAACTGACCTGATAAAAGATTCAGGCTCGCACATAAACAACTGTCCCAACTGCCAGGTCGCCTCCCTGGCCTACAAAGAGACATTCCACCTTCATTCGTTATACTCGCAATGCAGAACATTTCTATTTTGACATTTCTCTTTATCTTTCCGCCTCATCGGTAATACTTTATTGTTTTCGATTGTTATTCTTGCAGCCATACACGCAGTATATATATATATATATATATATATATATATATATATATATATATATATATATATATTGTTTAATTATATTTTCATTACCATTGCTTTTACACGAGTTATTAGTTTTTATTATTTTATTCTTCATTTGATAATTTAGTGTCATTAATATTTATATTTTTTGGAAATCTGTCTTTCAATATTAGAAAAAATATTAATTGTAACGTACACTCTCGTCTGCGTTGATTTACTTCAATGAAACTTTTAAAAACATTTGCTCTTCAAATCTTTTAATAAGACGTCTTGGGAATTATTAATTGCAATAATGCATGGACATCTCTCTTTCCCTCTCTCTTTCTCTCTCTCTCTTACTCTCTCTCTCTTTTTGTTTTGTATATGTGTGTGGTTGTGTGTGTATATTGGTTTTTATGTACACATATATACGTTTATATAAGTGTGTGTGTGTGTGTGTGTGCGCGCACACACACACGAAGTGCTTTCATACATAAATATACAAAGAGTGGAGCATGCAAGATGAACGACACTGTCATGCAATTGCTCGGAAGACGAGTAACTATTCGGCTACCGTTCTCTTGGTCAAATGTATATGTATACTAGAATAGATAGATAGATAGATAGATAGATAGATAGATAGATACGCAAAAATAGGGGGTCGCACTATACACAAGTAATTTTTTGAAAAGGTTAAAAATCATGCATTTTCGGTGACCGGTCGCACTATACACAAGTATATCTAAAATTAAAATAATAATAATGTTCATAACTATAGGTTAACCAGCATCCGTTGACCAACAACAGCAGAGAGCCACTCATCTGCATACTATAGCGCACATTTAAACAACCTCAGTTTCTAGTAAAATAAAGTAAAAAAATCAACAACATAGAGTATAGAGTACTTCTTACCTCTAAGTATGGAACTCAACTCGTGGGACACATCCTGCATTATGTACAGGTAATCCTGACAAAAAGGTTGTCATTGGAAAGACAATACCCCAGCAATGTAAACACTTGCCAAACGAAAACGAATGCAAATTTGAGATAAGAAAAAATCTATTAATTCTTAAGATATTTGTTGATTTTAGGTGGCGACAAAAAAGGAAGAAACTTTGCCTACGCAAAAGTCATGTTAAGACTTAGACATAAACGAAACCAAACGGTATCTAAGTCTTCATATCAGATATTTTACGGTAAGTGTTTGTTGTTTTTTGGTGGGGGTCTCGAGATTTTGAGATAGCTTTGTACAAAAAAAAGTACGAAGTCCATTAGCTATAAAAAAAAAATATGTCCAGGATGTTGCTCAATACTGTAATATTTGACTACAGTAGGCCTCCTAATATTGCTCAGAAGCTGGGGTTGCATTATACACGAGCTATATTGAAAAAAAAATCAGGTTTTTCATAAAAAAACGGGATTGCCAAAGATGCATTCCAAAGGCTAAGCAGAGTATTAAGAAACTGACAAATTTCGTAAGAAACAAAGAAAAGAGTGTTGAACTGTTACGTGATGTCTGTCTTCTTGTATGGCAACGAATGCTGGACAATGTAGTTCTACAAAAAGATGTTGAGGATACCATGGACCGAACATGTGAGCAACAACGGAGTTTTAGAGAAAATGTGAAAAAAAGGAAACGTATAATTAATATGAGGAAGAAGCAGTTGAACATTCTTAGGCATGTAATAAAGAAGGACGGCTTGGATAATCTGATACCCACAGAAAAGATTGTGGGAAAGAGGGACAGAGGAAAGCAGTGTGTAACATGATTGGTGGGATTGTAAAATGGATGGTAAAACAGGGTTTGGGGGAAATAGCAAAAATACAAAACTTATTAAGAGCTACAATGGACAGGAAGTTGTGAAGGGCCATGATCGCCTATGTACTGAAGGGACACGGCACATAAAAGAAGATTATACGGTAATATATTCCATATATATTTAACTAATGCTAATTAAATATTTCACATATACTTAATATATCTAATTAAATGACCCTACGTAAATGTTTTCGAATTGTCTACTACGACACATTTTCGAATTTCACCATTTTCATTGAATTAAACAGACGAATATTGCTCCTCCTCCGCCTCTTGCACCTCCGCCTCCTCTCTCATCTCTTCCTCCTTTTTTTCTCTTTCTCTCTCCCGAATGAAAACCTACATAATAAAGAATGCCCCACAAAAAACGGGAAATTTGTTACATTTTATTTAATTGTTGGAACAATTGTTACAGTTATTTGAAACAAAAGCAAAGAATAGAAATTTTGTAGCTTAAAATGGAACAAAAACACAAATTTAAGCTACCAAATCTCTGTCCTTTGCTTTTGTTTCAAATAACTGTAACAAAAGTTCCAACAATTAAATAAACTGTACCAAATTTCCTGCGGTTTTGTGGGCCCCCCATGCAGAAAGAAAGAGGCGTTTACCGTCTGTTTCAGTGAAAAGGAAAACCTTTTGGCACTTTTCTATCTTCTGTCTTCATAAATAACAACCTGTGATCATATTTGTGATTGTTATTGCAATATTTTGTGAAAGTTGTTCAGTTCAAAATATTCATGATGTAATAGTTGAATTACGGAAATGGTGGTAATCACAAGAAACGCATGTAATTTTTAAGTTAAGAATTATAAATCATCAGGTAATTCAAAATATGAAATTTTCACGAGAACTGCTGGTGGAAATTATTTGACTTCGGAATTATTGATTAAGATTTTAATGTCACTATTCAAATCAATAGGATTTTCTTATCAATGGATGGTCTTTGTGTTTTGTGTAAAAAAAAATGTCATCTCCCTATGAAATGTAGAATAAATAACAAAAATATAACCGGAATACTCTGAATATTATTGCCCGAAAACACCTCAAAGACAACGATACTGAAAGCAAACAGTAACAACCATGATGCAATTGTTTAACATAAAAATGATTTGTATTTCGATAGAATCTTTAAAATAAGAAAATAAAGAAAACGTTGAAGAATTGATTCAACTGAATTTGAAAAAAAATATAGAAATATAAATCGCTATTTCAATGTAGTTAACTTGAATTGCACCTTTAGGAGCCGCATTCGTCACATCAAAATAACATTCTACCTGAACAGAAATTAGCTTCCATCTCGAAATGTTTGATTGGAAAATTTGATTTTACATTATATGTGCCGTCGCCATTTTCTCTTGCGTTTTTCTCTCATTCCCCCAAGATTCATTATTGTCTTTTCACCATTTTTTTGTCACTTTTTCTTTCACCTCTTTTTCTTTTTCTTTCTTATTCTTTGCATATCCTGTTGTTGTTGTTATTATTATTATTATTAAAGTGTTGTTAAATTTCATTGAATTCAAAAGTAATAAAGTAAAAACAGTTCTTTATAAATAATGAAGAAGAAAACATTTGCCATAATTGATTTCTAATTCTCTTAAGGGAAAAGATAACATTGTTAGCTTCCAAAACACTGGAATTTAGTCAGAAAAGCCCAGTGGCAAATGGAGTAAAGAAATTTTCAAAAATGAAAATGGTTTCATTAACATTATGTTTGTTTTTACAAATTACTTTATTACACAGGACGAGTTGAAATGCCTTTTTTTTTTCAAGTCGATCAATTCAAAATCTCAATGCCTGATTCTGATGTTTAATAAATTGATCTTTCTAGGTATACAAAAATAATTTGAAATAACATTCAATATGTTTTGAACAAGATGAAGAAATACAGTTAAAATTATTTGATTATTCTGTTCAAAAGACAAACATTTCTTCTAAAATACACAATCGCATTGAACATGTAAAAATATTTGCCATTGCTTATAAAAACATTGATGATTATTATTTGCGATTTATTCCATTTCTTGATTGTGCATGAAGAAGTAGAATTATTTACAACCACTTCACACGCCTCATTGACTGTGGGTAACATTATTTACAAACATGTCACACGCATCATTGACTGGAGGTGAGGTAACAGTATTTGCAAAGATGTCACACGCCTCATTGGCAGGTGGTAACATTATTTACAAACCATTTACATTCCTCATTGACTGGGGGTAACATTATTTACAAACATATCACACGCCTCATTGACTGTTGGTAACATTATTTACAAACATGTCACACGCCTCATTGAGTGGTGGTAACAGTATTTACAAACATGTCACACGTCTCATTGACTAGGGGTAACATTATTTACAAATATGTCACACGCCTCATTGACTGGGGTAACATTATTTGCAAATATGTCACACGCCTCATTGACTGGGGGTAACATTATTTACAAACCTGTCACAAGCCTCATTGACTGGAGGTAACATTATTTAGAACCCTGTCACACGCCTCATTGACAGTGGGTAACATTTACAAACCTGTCACACGCCTCATTGTCTTGGGGTAATATTATTTACAAACCTGTCACACGCCTCATTGTCTTGGGGATAATATTATTTAAAAATATGTCACATGCCTCATTCACTGGGGGTAACATTATTTACAATCACGTCAAACCAGTCTCTAACTGGATGTAAAACTTGTTTACACCCACATCTCTCTTGTCTCTGACTAGAGGTAATACTTATTCACGACCATGTCACTGGCGTCTCTAACTGGAGGTAATACTTATTTACAACCACTTCACTCGTATCTCTGACTGGAGGTAAGAGTTATTTAGAATCACGTCAATTTTATCACTCACTAGAAGCACCACTTATTTACAACAACGTAACTTGTCTCTCTGACTGGAGTTAAGACTTATTTACAATCATGCCACTCGCTCGTGTCTCTGACTTAAGACTTGTTTACAACCACGTCTCCCTTCTCTCTGACTGAAGGTAAGACTTGTTTACAACCACGTCACTCATTTTTTTGACTGGAGGTAAGACTTGTTTACAACCACGTCACCCTTCTCTCTGACTGAAGGTAATATTTGTTTACAACCACGTCACTCATTTCTTTGACTGGAGTTAATATTTGTTTACAACCACGTCACCCTTCTCTCTGACTGGAGGTAATATTTGTTTACAACCACGTCACTCATTTCTTTGACTGGAGTTAATATTTGTTTACAACCACGTATCCCTTCTCTCTGACTGGAGGTAATATTTGTTTACAACCACGTCACTCGTTTCTTTGACTGGAGCCTTGATTGTTCACAAGCACCTGACCTCGTGCCTCTGACCGGATGTAAGATTAATGTACAAGCACGTCTCACTCTTGTCTCTGATTGGAAATAAGACTTATTTACGGTCACATCACTCCTGTCTCTAACTAGCGGTAAGACGTATTTACATCCACGTCATTCGTGTCTCTGAGTGGAGGTAAGACATATTTACAAACACGTCATTCGCCTCACTGACTGAAGGTAATAATTGTTTACAGCCACGTCACTCGTGTCTCTGACTGGATGTAAGACTAATTTAGAACCACATCACTCCTATCGCTGACTGCATGTAGAATTTATTTACAAACAAGCCACTCGCGTCTCTGCCTTCGAAGTAAATCATATTTGCTATCATATCATTCGTGTCTTTGACTGGAGCTAAGACTTATTTACAACAACGTCACTTGTGTCTCTGACTGATGGTAAAACATATTTACACCCTGCCGTCTCATATATGAGAAAGTCGACAATAATCACTTCACTCATTGAATTTAAACAGTTTTGTCTTTTTAAAAAACGAAATGTTAACCCTGAAAATTTTAGTTTATTCAATTTTTTTTTTTTTTTTTCAATTTTACATTTATGCCTGATTTTCTCGATTATTTTTTATAAAAATATATTAATTTATTTATTTTCTTTGACGTTCTAATGGAAACCATGTCACACGCCTCATTGACTGGGGATAACATTATTTACAAATTATTTATTTTTATTGAAAAGGAAAGTTTTAAAATTCAAAATTCATGATAAATATCTGGTTGCAAAGAATCTTTTTGCGTTTATCATAAAATTTTCTTTAATCTTTGTTTCTGAAAACGTCACGGATTTTAACAATGAAATTTAATTTTTCATCCATGAATTGTGTTTGCGTTTCCCGGTGGGTGAAATTTGGTATTGCCTTGGCAGGCTTGCAGTTGTTTGAATATCTTGGTAGATATTTACTTGGTAGATATTTACTTAGTAGATATTGGTGGATATTTACTTGGTAGATATTTACTTGGTAGGTATTTACTTGGTGTATATTACTTGGTAGATATTTACTTGGTAGGTATTTACTTGGTGGATATTTACTTGGTAGATATTTACTTGGAAGGTATTTACTTGGTAGATATTTACTTTGTAGATATTGGTAGGTATTTACTTGGTAGGTATTTACTTGGTGGATATTTACTTAACGGTAGGTTAAGGTTTAGGTTATACTGTTATACTTGGAGAATTTACAGCAGACTAACATTAAAGATTAATTTCTGAAATAAGTTGATGTTTCGAGGATTTTTCAGTTCTCTTCAGCTACACAATGTTATTAAGAAATTCCGTGGTGAAAGAAAAGAAGTAACTTACTTCTTCAACTTAAAATACAACACACTTTGGTCCAAGACAAAATTGTTGAAAATGTTGATATTTGTTCGATGAAAGTGTAACATGAAGAATTGATCACTTAGCAAAGAAGCCAGTATTACCCAAAGATATTAAAAATATCGAAATGACATTTTATGACCGAACAGGCTATATGACAGGACGTTTTCACCCAGACTGCCGAAAATATATAATCATGCATCTTTTATTGTCAAGAATATGGAGATTTTTTGAAACAAAGAAATTGTGGTGACGGTATTGAATTTTCGTTTCATATAAGAAAGCAGAGATGATTTTCTGTCATGATTTTTCAAGTTTTCAAATTAAAACCATGAAAAAAATTCTTTAGCAAATGGTTCCTGAAATACTACATTTCAATATCAAATGGAATCATACAGTTACATATATATTTTTCTCGCCTTTTTGTCTGTTTGTCTCCGAAGGTTTAGAAAATGGAATTGGCGAGATGAGCTCATCCCGATCTCATCTGTTGTACTAATGCCAGAGAGAAAGTTATAAATCCATTTATTCTTCCCATGACTTCATTTAGGGGTTAAAGAGTCGGGATGGCTACGTCAAATAGCCTTTTTTTTTGTAGTCAGTGTAAGAGAACTCTGTATTTAGGACCGTGGAGAACGCAATGAGAAACCACTCTATTATCTTCCCCAACAAATCATTGCGATTCATAGCTAATAAAAAATGAAAGAATTTGTGGATAGACATGTTTGCTTATCTCTGGAAGAAACATGGTACTTTTTAAAAAGGCAAACAAAGAACCAGTACTGAAGGTTTTTTCAAGTTTTCTTAAGATTTAAAAATGATTACATAAATATTTCATCCCATAATATAAAAAGCAAATAATGTGAATATTAAGATTATAAATATGACCAAAAAATCGTGAAATAAAACTTTGGAATTATTTACACTATTTGCATTGTTCGGACTGTTGTCCTCATCTTTGTTGCCATATACAAGGACACATGGCCGAGAGGATCAAAGAGTTCGTTGGATCCAGTGACTTGACCCAGAGAGTTGTTCAATACCTGGCTACTGCAGTAGTGAACAAAAACCTGGAGAGTTGAGTTAAAGGGAGATAACTGAGATATCCGGGAGAGGCATGGCATGTGGAACAAGAACAATCTGCCCTGGTGGACGAAATAAAGGGTTCAATTCGAAATTCCAATCACCTGAAGAAGACTGAAGCGTAGAACAGCCGAAACGTTGTGAACATGACAACAAAGATGAGGATAACAGTCCGAACAATGTAAATAGTGCAAATATTACAATGTCTCACCTCAGAAATATAGACAGACATTAAAACTTTGAAATGTTAACAAAATTATTGTTTCTTTGATTTCCCGTATCTATTATAATTTTCTGAAGAATTTTATATTTTCTTGATAAATGTTTTGTAAAAGTTAAAATCAATTTCTGATTAGCTTATACAGGTATATTTTCTCTGCTTTCTGATCAATAAGAAACAATAGTTGATTCGCCTTATTAGGTATATTTGTTAATTAGCTAATTACTGTAATCCTTAAAATGTCTCTTGCTAAAAAATATTCCCATAATTATATATTAGTAATAATTTATGGCTAAAATACTTGCCCGCAGTCAGAGATACAAGCTGTGCGGCTGCTCGTCTCTTACTTGAAATAGACTCCATTATACACTCATTAGCAGTCTCGTTTCGGAATTATTTTCTAAATATTGTTTTATGCTTAACAGAGAACAACTGTACATTGCGCATGCGTGTGCATTAATCAATCTCCCATTTTATTTCAAGTTAAAAACATTCACAATAAGAAAGTTGAAATCAATAAAAAGTAATTATTTTATAAAAGTTTTTCTTCTCCAGCTAACTCTGGAGTAATATAGCAGATCTTTTTTCTAGAATAAACTTCATAAGTTTATCAAGTGTCTTTACATGTCATGCCAAATTATAGTTAAAACTTTTCAATACAATAACAGTCATATGAAATACTGTATATATAGGATATAATAATAAATTTTGTAAATTACTTTTTAGCATAATCAACAATAAGTCATCCTTATGTGACGTCACCTCTCTGCCCCGTCGCCGTCCTGTCCTGTGACGACCAATGTGACTTCGTATTGGTCGCGGCACCAAATGTGACGTTCTAACCATTTGCTGATTCGGATAAGAATCTGGTTAGATTCGGTATCAGCTTTGTCGTTCCCAGCTCGCCTCCAACGTCTGGTTACCGAATTAACTGCTTTGATTTCTAATCTAACCTACCCACGTTGTGATTTGATCTTAGGTAGACGAAATCAATCAGTCGCTGGGTCGCAATGCAAGCCGAGTCTGAGCAAAGGTAACACCGCACAAGTATATATAAAAGAAAATAAAGTAACAACTCGAAAAGTTCAAAGGTGTAAAAAAAAGAATAACAATATTTTATATCTGGTTGCTGAATACAGGACTGCGTCTTTTTCCCAAACCGCTAATATGGATTCGTGACACTTTGTATTTGTTAGGCGAGTCTTAATATCTTAAGTTGTTTTTCGATAACTGGTTTTTGGTGTCTTCAGGCGATATTCGCAAAACTTGTTTTGGTGGTGTGAGTCTAAGTCGTTCTTCAAAAATAAATTGTTCTTGGTTAGAAGTCAAAGTCAAAATGCGTGGATATCTTTCAGTCAGCTTCCTGCGAGGCTGGTCTCAGAGCTCACAGCTCAACTCTACGTCTCTCTCTCTAACTGCAACTGCTGTGTTACTGTCTGCCGTCTACTCGTTGCAACTCTGCTTATATGGACGCCGATCAAAACCGGGGTGGGCTTGTCGGGGTTTGAGGTTCCTTGATAATTCTAAATTTTCTTTGTTTTCGGACAGGAAAATTTATTACTTTCCATTTTTGGAAGTCCATTACTTTCTACTTTAAGGGAATCGTCCTCCCAAATTCTTCCTTTCTCATATTGGCATCTCACACCAATCCCCTCAGAGGGCGTCAACAGGTTTCCCTTCTTTCTTACATGTTTACCTTCGCCTACCGCTCACGCCACCATTCAGCCAATGAACGCTCAGCAGCGTGGGTGTTTGCAATTATCGCTCAAAGGAAAAAAAAATTATCTTCTTTTTTTTTTCTTTTATTTCTCTTCCCGACAACAAACCCCTACGACTCGTAGTGTGGTCCTTAATCTCTATCTTAACCGAATGTCACCTGGACTTTATCAATCGAGATTTTCGCCAGCGTCAAGTGGGTGATCATCTGGACGACTTCGCACTCTGTATCCAATTATCCAAACTTTTATCATATCCAGGTCTGGACAATAAAACAGGTGTCTTTCCCAAAACCAAATGATATCTCCGAACGATAGTTAATGGTTTATTCCTTCCCTTCTTTTTAACTTGTGGGTGGTCTAGCTGATATTTTTCTCGGTCAGTACGTCTTTTCGTGATAGCTTCTTATCGCCTTAATTATTTCAGCCTATTCTCGCCTTAATTATTTCTCGCTTTTCATTTTCACGCGACCGCTAAATAGTGTCACAATTATTAGTGCTTCATAAAGTCTCAATGATAAACTAGTCACTTTATTCAGAGTCATTTGTCTATCGATGTTGCTAGGCAAACCTGTAAGTGGTGACTTGTAAACATGTTCCAGTCTTATCTTTTTGACGGGTTTCCTAAAAGAATAAATTAAAAATTAAAATGTTAAAAGAGTTTCCTATCAGAATGATATAAAACATAGAAGGTGGTATTGTGTAGCGAAGGCAGAAATAAACACCAACACAGTCAATCATTAAATGACAAACAATGGTTTCTGAGTCGGAGACTCCCCGCAGGTTTGCGATTAATAAATGAATCCTTGGAAAATAAATATTTAACATTTTTCAATCAATGGACCGCGTTCCCGCCGACAATAAAACAAAAAACGTTTCGTGATCCCTTTCAAGAGTATTTAAGCAAAGTGCCTAGGCTGACAAAGGCAGTAAGGAGAATGAGTGACAACATACTGCAACAGCGCGGCTTAAAGGAGATTACCTTTTACACATTTACCCATCTTCCTCACCAAGCTACGTGACATTCACACTCTTTTTAATCAAGCTACGTGATACTTACAATTTTCTCCACACTTTCTCCTTTCCCTGTTTTTTCTCGCACCTAGATGCAAAGAAATCACATTTCTTTTCATCTTAAAAAACAACTACAAGCAAGAAACTTTAACACAAGAACTTGTACACACTGAGAAAGATTTCGTTTCGAAAATAAAAATATTTTATATTTGTATATTTAAAAACCTTTCTCGCCTTTTTCTTTATTGTGGGTTGATTCAAATCAACAACGGTATTAACTGTCGTCATTTGCAAAATGTTTGTTTGTAATTCATTCACTTTTTCCTTGTGTTCAGTTGTCATTTTATTAAAACATTTTGTGATGTCTCGGTTTATTTCTAGCATTCTGGAACATATATGATTTATTGGAATCAATAAAATTTTATTTTCCTAACAACGCCAAACACAAGTGTATAATAATTTCACCCGGAGAGTCGCAATTTTAAAATGTAACTGAACAAACTATGGACGTATATTAGTAGATGGGAAATACAATGATAAAGTTTGTTTCAATTAAATCCGCCCTTTGGATTAAATCCAATATGTTACCCTTTCATTTTCTTGTCGTCAGCTGAAACTCGAAATAAATCTATTAATGTTTTTTTTATTAAGAAACTATAACTAAAGTCAATCACAAAACTTTCATTATTAAAAAGAAACACTAAAATATATATAGATGTCCATCTTTATTTGGTTTGGCACAAACTCCAAATAAGAAAAACCAGGAATTTTATATTTCGTTAATCATCCAAGTAGGAAAATTAAAATCCAGGTTTTTCTTTTTTTTTTTTTTTTATCGAAACACGAACTACAGAAACCACAACTTTACATGTTATTCTATTAGGTTGTTGCAAAAATAAAGTCGTTTTCTCACATAGTAACATAAGAGAGAATACGACATTATTTTTGCACCAACCTAATATTGTGGTGAGTAGCGCAAAATTAGAAATATAAAGACATTTTTCTAAATTAAATAACATATTTAAATTCTTGATTATCTCCGGCCATCATTTCTTCTTCTTAGACTTTTTTGTTTTTGTCTTTCTCAGCAATCAACTGGTCTACGTGCCTTTTGTAGACTTCGGGGAATTTATTTATTTATTTTGTAAAGAGAATTCTGTAAAGAAAACGATAAATCGGAAGCCGAATGTTAAATATCTTCTGAATACAGCGGATAAGTGAAATCTTTCTAGCCAAATTGTATAATTCTTTTGCCCCTTTCCCTAAAGAAACATACGATTTTGTATTATCTAGATGCAATATTACGCCATTTCTCTAAAATAATTCCGGACGATTTTCATCGATTGCTACCATCAGTGAGTCTATTTTAGAACTGTACTTATTCGAATTTATCGCTTACTTATCTGAAAAGACCTGATAATAAAAGATTCCTTTCCAATTCTGCCATATAATCAGACTCATCTTCTTTTTAATGAAAGCCAACTTTTGCTATGTTTAGTTATATTATATTTCACTTGTCCTACGATTTCCTGCGTTTTCACATTGATGTAAAGTATCATCTTTTCATCACTTTTAACAATATTTTTAAAAAAAGTTAACTATAGATCAATGTTTTTCTAATTCGTGCATAAAAATTCACATATCAATTTTGACGGGTTCGATTATTTACAGCACCTTTGTCATAAGCTGATTATTCGTTTTACAAAGCCTGCTCGTTTCCTTTTTATTTTTATCCTCCTACTTTCTTTCTTTCTTTCTCTCTTTTCCTTTCCACTTATTCTTCCTTTTCTTTCTTACCGTTTTATACTTCCTGTACTCCTACATCTCTTCTCCTCCCGCCAATTTTCTTAGCGTTAATCCCAGTTGCCAAAACCGTCCAAGTTTTTTCGGTAATCACTTCAACTATGATGTCTGCATAACGGAAGATTTTCTTGATCAAAGCAGAGAATATAATCATACATCTTTTTTCCAGCGTTTTGGTTCAATCAGTTTTTGATTTTCCACAAAATCCTATCTAAAATGACCGTATTATGTTACTGCACGACAAAGTTGGCGCTTCTTGGCTTAAAAGATGACAGGAAAATGGTTCAATTAAATGGCAAAGATCACAGCTTAGTCTTTCTGGAAACGACCGCCTGCATGATGCTGACCACACAGAGATACAGAAAGTTTCGTTCGTTAACGAGTTTTAACCGAAAGCTTATACATAGGATTTTAAATGACACAAATTCATTTAAGATTATTTTATTCATTTATGTTAAGAACAGATTTCAAACAAAGAAACTGAATTAATCGTACATTGTTAATCTTGCTACATATTTATGAAATCCGTTTATATATAAAAAAATGATTATATTCTTAGTAAATGCCTTCAAATAAATAAAATCATTCATATATTTACTTACATATCACACACTCACATCACATATATATATATATATATATATATATATATATATATATATATATATATATATATAAAGAGAGAGAGAGAGAGAATGAGAGAAAGATGAAAGACATTGAGAAAAAGAGAAATAGTGATAAGTATATATACATACATAAATACATATTCGTTGGATTTTCAATTTGTCATTGTCCTTTTTTTAAATAACTAAAATTTAAATTTACAAAATGCATTTATTGATTTGGCTTTAAAAATATATTCAGAGGAAAATGACTTCAAATAAACTTATATTTATTCGAGTATTTTCTTCTATATCATATATATTACACAGAAAAAATCTAAAATTACCTCATGTGGGTATAGATATATTTCAGCCAACGCTAAATTACGTTGGTTTTATTCAACCCCGGTGGACTGACTGTATTCGTATCGGAATCAGAGATTTAGAATTTAATTTAGACAGCGGTCGAAAAATTGAAAGCGAACCTACCTATATAGACGGCTCAACCAGACAAAATGCCCGAGTCAGTGGTAAGGGGATGGTGGAACGGAAAAGGCTCCACAGATTCATCCTGGTATTAACCTTATAAAGTTGGGGTTATATGAAGAATGAGGTGTTGAATTGAAACTAAAGAATGACCGAAAAGGGAGCTTTATATATAAACAAAATTTTTAATTAAAAAAAAACTTTAGGTTCTCACTAAAAAAATACCAGATTATACTTACAAATGCGATGTATTAACAAGATTGACAATAAATTTAATACATTTTTTAAATATATTCTTTCTTTATATAAATTATCTCTTGGATTATATACCAACGTATCTATTACCTGTACTATATATATAAAGGGACAGGAAAAATAGTGATATATATATATATATATATATATATATATATATATATATATATATATATATATATATATATATATATATTATTGCTAGATAAATTAATTTACACGTATTTGACAAGATATTTGTTTTTAAACAGTGTGATTTTCGTCTACTGACCTTAGTGTTAAAGAAAATATACCATTTGGCAGAGTTCGTGGGACAGTACAGTATAGTGCAACATACTTTTACCGCTTCAGCTACGAAGGACTTTCACGTTATGCTCAAATTTTCTTATGAAGGAAAGCAGATCTCTCGTTCAGGCCTTTCGAAGCCCATATTTTTCTAATTTTATTTTCTCATCTGAAACATAAAGAATTTATTTTTAACAAATTAATGGATTTCATTTATAATCCTGCATTTACTGCGATAAATGTTACCTTTAGTGTTAAAGTCCTTCGTGGCTGAGCGTCCTAAATTTTTTCCCCAGTAGACACAGGTTCGAACCCTATCGCAGGGCACATTTTCTTTATTTAAAGATTTTTGAAAATTCAAGCTGGTAGATGATAATTACAGTGTCTAAAAAAAACAGAAATATCTACTAAAACCCGTGTATCTACTAATAAGAAATAATGTCGGATTATAAATAAAAAAAGAAATATTGAATTTTCTTTGTGAAATTTAATTGAAAAATCGTTAAAATTCAAACCGATACTTGAAACGAGGAAATTGTTGCACTTTCAATAAAAATACTTGAAATTTTTTGGCATTAGGAACTGATTTGATTTGTCTGGAGAAACAATTGAAATTTTTACCGATACACACACACACACACACACACACACACACATATATATATATATATATATATATATATATATATATATATATATATATATATATTAATTAAATTATTTTTTTGTACATTTAGCGCCATGATGAAGAACTCTGTAACTTTCAAAGTTAATCGAATATGAATCCGAATACAGAACTCTGTGAAACGCACACCATTCACCGACCTGCATAGGATTTTGAAGACCTGCTAAATGAAACTCATCTTAAAAAGATTTTGAATTTGATTATATTCTAAAAATGTTATTTCCCTACTGAATGTAAGTTCTAGTTGACTTTCTTTTGTAATGTATATTATAAACTTGTTTAAACATCACTATCTTGTTTGCAAGTTTCATATATAAACCAGGGAATTGCTTATTTAACAGGATGTCTGCGATCTCGTCAAAGAATTCGCTTTCTTGTCGACTTTTCAAAGAATTTCCATTTGTCGTATAAATCTCAGAAGTGTTCTTGTCTTGGCAGACAACCAAATGCAAATTATAATTGCCGAGAGCACTTATCTTTTTAACCAACATCATAACTGTAGAAGACAGGTTCTAACTGGAGAATGGACACGAGAAGACACAGAAATAAATAAAGAAACGCAGAAACTTTTATATATACAGTGGTAGAGAAATGCAAATGTGCCCAAATAAACTTGTTGATGATTTGAATCAACAAACAATAAAAAAGGCGAGAAAGGTGTTTAAATATAAAAATATAAAATAGATTTTTTAAATAATTTTTTTTATCAGCGTGTATGAGTATTAAAGTTCCTTGTTTGTCATTGTTTGTTAAGATGAAAAGAAATGTGATTAATTCGCGTGTATGTGCGAGAAAAAAAGAGGTGAAGAGGAAAGTGCTACGTAGGCTGGCGAGGAAGAGTGTATCACATTGTAAGTATAAGTTTCACGTAAGTTGGTGAGGAAGATGGGTGAATGTGTAAGCAAATCTCTTTTAAGCCGCCGTCATGAAGTGTGTCTCCTTACTGATTTGTCTGGTCTTTCTCTTCTGGAGCTTTGCTTATATAACCTCTTCAAAGTGATCACGAAGCTTGTTTTCTTTTGTTTTTTTGTTTGTTTTCTTTTGTTTTTGTTTGTTTTCTTTTTGTCTTGTTTTGTTTTTTTGTCGGCGAGTTGAAAAAAATATTAAATATTTATTTTCAAAGGATTAATTTATTAACCGGAAAGATGCATGAATACTCTGACTCAGAAACCATTTTTTGTCATTTGGTGTTTGACTGTCTGTTACTTTTTCGCTCCAAACTTCACCATTTTATAATTTGAGTGGATGCCACTGTCCCCAATATTCTGTTACATGTGTGTTCATATCTGAGTATTTAACAATGTGTGTGTGCGTGGGTTCTTAAACACACACACATTTTTAAATACTCATAATACGTAGCTTCACATCAATATAGTGTGGGATGAAAGTGATTCCGGGAAATATTCATGCTCAATATCAAAACTTGATTCGATAAGCGAGAAAGAATTTGGGTATTGTTTAATTCTCGGTATACTTATTTCACAAATTCATCAAACAAAAAAGCAATTATAGAAATGCTTAAAAATATACAAGTTACATTTGGGCTGGAATTAGAGTATTAAAGAATGTAAGCATGATAATAAATTTGGTTTAGGATTAAAATGTTAGGATTAATGAAATGGTAAATTAGCATGATGAGATGTAACAGTGTCGGACCATTTTTTGATATTTTGGCACCAATTTTTTAATAAATTTCGCAAGCCAAAAAATGGTGACTAGAGAAAGCAAAATCAACAATAAGGCTGCTTTAAACATCAAAATGGGATCGTAAAAAAAAGAAGAAAGCAAAGATAAAACTGAATGAAGGAAGAAAGATAAAAACCGTTCAGGTTGTAAAATAAAGTGAACTTTCCTCTTTTTAGGCATATTTGGAAAGGCCGATATTTTTTCTTTTAAGATTGTAATGTCGGTGCGAGCCAGTTAAATGATAGCACTATCAGATAAATATTTACATAATATTTCGTATTTAACTTTACATTTTATTCACTCTAATGCTACATCATTTACTCTCGGTCTCTGTGTCTGTGTCTCTGTGTGTGTGTGTGTGTGTGTGTGTGTGTGTGTGTGAAGCTTTCCCGTCGCTTCTAGTCAGATACGTTGATCTGTGATTTGGGAAACACTGCCTCACTCCTCTTTTGGGCGCTTATAATATAACTGATTGCATAAAAATCTTTCCCACGCTTGCAAAACCGTATTCCGGTGTGAATTCACGCTTCTCCATTCGGCAGTCGGGAGTGACTCCATATTAACTACCTGGTGCACGCGGTTTCGTTGGTAGTCTGATGTGACATTGAGTGCAATGTCTATTCCAACATCATATACACGATAAAATTAAACCAATAAATACGCAACATTTTAAGTATTGATTTTTTTTTAAATCAATTCACCCCAAGGCGATAATTCCACTAATACACAATGAGCGTGAAAGAGAATGAAAAGACTTTAGAAGGAACCGGAAACCCAGTCCTAAACAGGAAACAATGGATAAACCTCTGTTCCTGTTTAAAAGACCGGGGAGTAGTAGGAACCGAGTAATAGGTGAACCTATCTGCTCCTATTTGCATGACATATCGATTTACATGATGTAAGTGAATATCACCAAACTTCACCTGGAAATCTACTCATGTAGTGGATTAGATTCTCCATATTTGCTTAACTTTGTACTAAACTAAATTAAATTTAACAAATACAGCAAAATCACACATTTTGATCCAATCATAACTTGGGTGTGTTTCCCTGAGTTTATCTGCCCGGGAAACCAATGCAGTTTCTTTGTTTGCATAACACAAAATTTAATCTTTATATAAAGCATTAAATTTTACATGTTAAAAATAAATGCCCAATGTCTAGTTCTCTAAAGCCTTAAAATCTTTTTTAAAATTATGTACCTTCCGAAAGGTCTTAGATTTTACAAGTACATGTAAAATATCTTTATTATTAAAAGACTACAAAATCCGCTTTTAAATTTTAACAAAAATGTCGTTAAGTTTTATCTGAAACTTCACAAGTTTCATCCGAAGAGTAATCTCATCTTTGCTGATTTGGTTTTCTCAGATACAGAATTCATTTGCTTGTGTTTTTTTTTTTGTTTTGTTTTTTTTCTCCACACTATTTCTTATGTCTGTGTCAAAAAACGAAGAACTCAAATATTTCCATGAAAAAAGGTGCAAGAAAAGAATTAATGTATTATTTTGTATTTCTGTAGACATGTAAATGAAATACTCTTCATCGGACGGATAGAAGTATTGTTTTGCTAACATCTGTACACGAAAGAAAGACTTTGCAGTTTATTGGTATTTCAAATGAAATTCAACACTATCGTTAGTAATAATTAACACACACATCAAGAATTATCTATTAAAAAATTTCTGTCCTGATAAAGACTGGAGAATGCATCGGCTGAAACATGAAGGATGAGGATATTCGCCCGCATGTCTAATTTCAGAAAACAATAGGAATGTTGATAAGTGCATCAGTTAGAATGAAACTACGAAACCAGTAGGGATGAGGATAATCGTCAGGACAACACGTGGACATAGCAAACATTTTTATTGTTTTACGGGTCCTTGTTAGCAGCTTGAAATGCTGTAATGAAAAATTGATATTAATGGCGAGCAACGAGCGACATTTGTTTTTGCTTTTTGTCGATTTTTTTTCTTACTGTTTTATATTCATTTTTTTAAACAATCACACCTCTTCATTGATAATCATTAGAGAGAAACAAAAATGTTATTTCTTTGTTTATAAATCACATTATCATTGCATTTGTCCTTTTTAACGTATCAAACAAAATTGCTTTTCGATTTTCATAGTACAGCTTGTATTTTATTATGACTATTGGATAATTCACTTGTCTAGATGTAATTGGATTTTGTATTATTGAAAACTGATTCCAATAGAAACATCAGTTTCTTCCTCCCAATGGTCAGTCAAAAGAAAAGGGACATTATTTGTCAAATCTGTAAGATCGAACAATGAGAGCGCCGGCATATTTTGATATTTTGATATAATAAACTCTTCCTTCCTTTCCAAATAATTTTATATTTCATCTAAAAATGTTAAAATTCAATCTATTATTATTATTATAATTATTATTATTATTATTTTATTTCCTTTGATTTCTAACGTGTACTCATTTCTTTCCGTGTCCCGCCCGGGGATCTAAGGTTAGAAATGGCATCATGACATTTTCCACTGGAAAAAAAAAATTACATAGACGAAGCCCTTCGTAAGTTGTGGGCTTTACTCATGAGAACAATTTTTTTGTATTTCTTTAAAGCATCGGCTTCCAGGAATCCCTTCAATTAGTTTACTGGAATCTTTTCCAACCAATCAGAGGGCTCCAACTACAACAGGGATTGTTGATGTTGCCATGCGCCACATTTTTTAATTCCTTTGATTTCCGTCGTCTACACATTTCTTTCCTGGTCCCAGCCGGGGACTTTAAGTCAGAAATGGCTTCATGTCATTTTCCGCTGATCATTTTTGTAAAAAATAAACTCCTAAGTTGGCAAACATGTTACATACATAAAACTTTTCGTAATGCGTGAACTGTACTTGTCAGTACAATAATAATAATAATAATAATAATTATAATTATTATTATTATTATTATTATTATTATTATTATTACCTTAGTATGTTTTGTTCAAAATAACTTTAATCTTTATATCCATATTTATAATTATATATATATATATATATATATATATATATATATATATATATATATATATATATATATATATGCATGTTCTGACAACGTCTGAGAGAAAAAGAGCACCATGACGCAATTCAGTCCGCCTGAAATGTGGAAACGTCATGCTGTAGTGCTTGGTATTCGCCTGCGAAAATTTCTTGGGCATTCAGGCCGGTAAATGTTGTTTAATACTGTTTATTATAAACAGAGCATTTACTTAAATATTTGTATCTATAAAAAGAATGTATAAACATAAAAATGTCTTAAAATTATGTATGTATTTACACCCACATTTGTAAACATTACTATTAGTATGAATTTTAACTACTATTATTTTACATCGAACAGACTTTTATTTTTACCAGCACTCTCTGTGCACTATTACATATATACATATACATACATATAGATAGATAGATAGATAGATAGATAGATAGATAGATAGATAGATAGATATGGGAGAATATTATAACCGATGTTTATATTTCTCCCTTTCCTCTTATACAGGGTGGCATAGAATTAGTTCCCACAAATACCTCCCCCAAATTTTTCTGACTGTATTTCCATTATTTGGGAGGTACATATGGGTGAGTATTTCTGCTGCGCCCTGTATATTTTGATTGGTTCGTTTGTTTTACGGCTTACCAACCCCACATGATTCATTTAAAGCTGAGATATAAGTATATAAGTAATTCCATTGATAAGAGGAGTACTTTAGTCCGATGAAGTTCTTTTAGATAACAAACATATCACACATCGTTCCCACTTTAACAGTCAATTACCTAATATATATATATATATATATATATATGTATATATATATATATATATATATATATATATATATATATATATATATATATATATATATGTATGTATGTATGTATGTATATATTAGAGGTAATCGGTCCGTTAGTATATAAGTCGGGTGGATCCTCGTAAAATTAATTATTAAAACTGATCCACAGAGAGCTCGCTGTTTTTATTTTAACAAACCATATATATTTTTTAAAGCAAAAAAAAAATTACCTCAACATAGATATATTCTATTTCAAACCGTTCTGTATAAGGCTATTATCAGTCTCTAATTGTTTGTCCCGTAGAACTGCTTTAAATTTATTTTCAATGTCAGTACTCCTCTCATATACGTCTTGTTAATGAGAGTGGGTTTGTGTTAGCGATTGGTGGGGCGTAAAGCTATCTTATCCCTGGGGAAGCAGTCTGGCGTTGGAGTTTATTTGTGGCCAGGATTTGTTGTTTGTTGTTTAATATCAGTTCCTACCATGTGATGCTTCTTATAAAAAGCCCCAAGTGTGTTTTTCTGGGAGTCACAGTAAATGGTTTTTGTACTACAGGTGTCCAATATTATTGCTATAAAATAAAATAAGACATCTCGGCTGATTTGCAGGCAAATAAACTAACATACTCAAGAGCGAGAGCCGGATGTGAACGGGACAAGGCCCCGTCACAAAATGACCATTATCGTCGTTTGCGCATAGGCCCGACGCACGAAGTTCCGGTGAACAACGTATTTTATGTTATGCGAAGACAGGAACTGTGAATGGACAGACGTTCTAGAATCTGTCGTTTCGTCCATGAATGCCACGACCAACAGCGCCACCGGTGTTTCCTCGCACTATGCCATTACTGGCCGTCACCCCAACATCGGCCTACCTACACTACACAGAAAAGAAATCGCAAGTGACGATCCTGGAGCATATGGAGTGCAAATTAATGCCCTGTTAAAGCAGGTTCACCACCGCGTCACCCTGGCCAACGATGACCACAAACTTGAGACTAACTTAAATCGCCTCACATACAAGGACCCAATACAAGTAGGCGACAAGGTTTTACTTCACTGGCCACACTCAACTATTGCTCAATCCTCTCATCTGCCCTGGATAGAAAATTACACCATTATAAAAATGAACAATATGATGTGTCAGGTGCAAAACGATAATGGTGATACAATCTGGATTCACCGTGCACATATCCGACGACTGGCCCCATGTTCAACACGTCTATCTAATACAATCCCTCTACCTCCACCATGTAACAGTCACCAGTATCATTCGCCTCCACATTCCTCTGGGACACATAATTCAGCAAATAATTCCATACCAAAATAAATGCCAATAAGAACACGAGGACAACTTTCCACACGCTTCAGAGACTTTATCATGAATTAATCACCCAAATATACACGAATAATGCTCACTGTAAATCAGACTGAGATCTGGGGGAGCCTTGTTATAAAATAAAATAAGACTTATCTCGGCTGATTTGCAGGCAAATAAACTAACATACTCAAGAGCGAGAGCCGGATGTGAACCGGACAAGGCCCCGTCACAAAATGACCATTATCGTCGTTTGCGCATAGGCCCGATGCACGAAGTTCCGGTCGAAAAATAAAATAATATTTTAAAGTGTTTCTATTTTTCGACCAATAAAAATGCTTCCCTCCTAATTATACTCGCGTCGTTTTTCGAGCCTGTTAAGCCATAAAAAACGCCATAAAAGGGGTCACACAGTCAACAGGAGGCCAGGGAAGAGATCTGCCATGGTCAGTCTGGGCAGTCAGCAGCAGTTATCAGGAGGAGCGCTACGCCAACCAGTGAGAACTAATATGAGAGATCAACCCAGATCGGAAGCCGGCTTATGAACTATACCACTAGCTAGCTGTCCCAAACCCACTCGTTCCTATTGAAATAAATCACGTAAATCTATTTCTGCTATTGTCGTATTTCCTTCTTGCAACCATACGCTTGTCTATAACGTTATTAATAGGTGATGGGAGATTTAAACTTAAACCCGTTAAGATTAATGTGAATTAGTTGCGTTATAGATTTATAGATTGTAGGTAATACCACAGCACCAATGGAATAAATCATACTGTCCAACACACTTATATGCGTATATATCTTCATACATACAGATATGTACATTTACACATTCATACATATACGTCACTATGCGTACACATACACCCCCACATATATGCACATGTATTCTTATGTAATTTGGAATCTATATCTATGTGTACATTTCGTAATTAGTTCTCTCTGTTGATTTAATAGTTTGCATTAAGCATTATATTTTATTGTCCTGATTTCTTCTAACACACAGCTTGCACCTATCCGTAAAACTATTGGGGGTGTACGCGAAACCTAGAATTTCCCAATTTATTTGAGGATTCAGGCCCTGTTCTTTCAATTCCCAAAATTTTTTCGAAAGAGCTGTTTGGTGTTTTCATTTTGGATTGGTGAATGTATATCTATGTGTATTGATTCTCTTTTTAAATTTTCCTGCAGAAATGCTAATGTAAATATTATGGTTTAGTGGATCTGCAATTGCCCTCTACTGCGCGGTTTTCCTTAATTCTACAATTGCATAGGTTTGCCATGTTAGATTTTGTTTTTTTTTCCATAGAATTTACTTAAAATGTAATTGTTATCAAAGAGCTTAAGGTAAATAGTAGGTGTACTGGGTCATATGTGTCAGCAATATTCTAAGTATGGACGAATGGAAGACTTATAGATTTGTATGATAGATTCTGAAGAGAAAAATTATCTCGCGCGACACAGTGAACCGATTTTCTTAGCGCTGACCTAACAATGGATTCAATATAGTCTTTCCATTTCATGTCAGCTGAGGTTGTTTCATTTCTTTTTCCATATCTCCGACATTCTTTTCCTATGTTCTCTCCCATTTGAGGTGGGAGCGCTCCTAAATAAGTAACAGAGAACAAGACTGTTAGCGTTTATGTTACTTTTATTTCCTCTTCGTGTTTTTTTTTGTTGTTTTTTTTTTTGTTGTTTTTTTTTGTTTTTGTTTTTTGTTTTTTTGTTGTTTTTTTTTTGTTTTTGTTTTTTGTTTTTGTTTTTTGTTTTTGTTTTTTTTTTTTTGCCCCGAGTTGGATTTTTAAGCTGTCAGTAAGGCAGACAAATGTTGCAAAGTTACAACCGTTTCCCATTTGGTAGCTAACAAAATAACACCTACAGACTGTAACTATCAACTCTCTCATTTCAGTGCCAGTTTTCATAGTTACAGTTGAACATCTTGAAGGTTTAATTTGGCATCATCATACTTAGAATTTCATTGTGTGTCTTCCTTAAGGAGGCATAGCATTATGGCTGCCTTATGCTTTAGAAATAATCATCAAAGTCCTGTCGTCATAAGGTATCCACTATTTTATTGAGTATTTTGAAAACTGAACAGACACAAAATGTATTATTATTATTATTATTATTATGAATAAGTATCTTGCTTTTTGTTTTATTTTTTATATTAGAAAAATTCCTATTTTGAATATCTAGGCCTGCAGATTTCTATGTTCATATTAAGTTATAGATTTTCTACCTTTAAAAAAACTTCAAACGAATATAGATAAATGCTTTTTATTATTATTTTTCAATGCTTCTTTCAAGAAAATATTTTCACTAATGGATCGAGTCTCTCTTCTCTCTCTCTCTCTCTCTCTCTCTCTCTCTCTCTCTCTCTCTCTCTCTCTCTCTCTCGCTGGTGGTGAATGCTCCTACCACTTTGCTATGCTCCTGAGGCCATACTTCTTGCATAGTTCCCAATTTATTCCAACAGCTACTTTGTCATGACGTCGTCTGTGCTCTTTTTGTGCTATCTGGGTGCAACCACTGACAGTATGTTGCACAATTCCAGTAGCTTTCCTAAACAGCTTGCACATGGGTAAATCAGTTGTTTTATCAATAGCGTACTTGATACAATTTGTTCTTGAAGCCTGTACTTGCGCTATTTGTTCTCTTCTTCAACGAACCGTTTCACAGCTACTTGCATGATTCGGAATCTGCCATCTCTTGGATTTCTTGTGCAAATTCTCCGTGCAAGCCTTTTTCCTCCATGCTTTAACTTATCATAATTTCTCTTCCCATAATCTACTGACCTTTGTCTCCACAATGACCTTTTCATTCAGTACACCTTTTAACATAAACTTCTAACTTTTCTCTAAGTACTAATGAAAGCTAGGTAAAGCCTAGCGACATGATTCTTGGAATGTTGGTACCGGTCCATAGTCATTATCCTCTTTGTCATTGTGTCCAAGTTTGTTGGTTCCTATTTGGTCCATTCGGCAATACTTGAAGCATTTGTTATAACTTCGATAGCCTAAGCATTGATGCCTGAAAACAGAAAACAGCTTGGATCTTAAAGGTTTCTTTACACACAATACTCTCCTCATTTAGCACGTCCGTGTAGATGTGAAAACTAGTGCTATCAAAAGTTATAGAAAAAAAGTTTGTATGCGTGTTTTATCATTTCAACCAAATTAGGTAATAAAGCCACTAAGATTCAAGGGGTTAGTGAGCTGGAAAAATTCCGAAAAAGAGGAACATTATTACAGAAAGGGGACATCAAAAGACTAGGAATCAAGAAGACAGAAGATAACGATTGACATTTCATTTAAATTTTTGAAGATCAAAGTTAGCTCGAAAGTAAGACGCCAGAAAAGAGTTCCACAAGCGAGAAGTGCGATGGAAGAAACTATTACCATAGAACGTACGGTTGCCTCTAGCAATTTCAGTTGTGATAGGGTGAGACCTAGCTGCCAATCTTGTACTGCGCTTAAATTTGTAAAGTTAATGTACCAAAGAGAAAACCTCATCAGAATAATTAGCGTAAAAATATTTATAGAAAAGGCCCAGAAAAGCTACCTTTATTTTACTGTTTACCTCTATTTATTTTGATTTTCACTGCAGAAAAATAATTACTTTTCTCAAATAAAATGTCTTTTTGTGTAAAGGAGGATAGCAAAACGAAAATAAATTTTCCGAACTAATAAAAGGAAAAATGTTTTCTTGTCAAAGAACAATTCCAATTACGAAACTCCAGTCTTAAATTTGGACGTGAATTCATGAACTCCCTCCAGTTCGTAGTCGATGGTGATGACAGCAACGTACTGGGCCAATGCCTTGACCCAGCACATTGCTTATCCTCAGGTTAATGGTCAAGCTGGATTCCTGGTGGATTCTTGCTGCAGTCGCTCCTCAAAGATCCTCAGTGCAGTATCTATAAAAAAAAAACTTATCTCTAATGAGCACCTCAGAAACGCTAAATTTTACCCTCAACGGGGAGAGACTGAACTACGTTCTGTCCAGTGTTGAAATAGACAGCACCAGTTGATATTCAGGGAAAAGTGTTTCAGTATAAGTATAAAGATGCCGAAAAGGTGGGGGTAGGGTGGGGCATACAGCTCTGCTTCACAACGCTGTTGGTGTTAAAAGCCTTTGAAGAACGCCTGCCAAACTGAACGACGATTGGCCTATCCTGAGACGTCTTGGAGAATATCCAATTCTGAACGCGGATATGGAACAAGCAATATCAAAAGTTCAAATGACTTCGTGAGGTCAATGAAATCAGCATACAATGGTTGAATTTGATATCTGTAATTTAAGAACAAGAAGAAAACTGGCTTTAATAATGTGACAAAAAGAGATTTGAGAAAAACTAAAAAGAGGATTGACCAGAAAGAAAATATTTAAAGAAGCAGGTGTTACTTAAGTAAACAGAAAGAAAAGTAGGTGTTGAATAAGTAAACATGGCAAATGTCGAGCGACATAAGATAGACTTTATGACGAGTCTAGATCGTGAGTACTTCGTAGAAATAGACAATACGACTTAGAAGACAACAGTGAAAAGCCGAAATAATCTTGTGGTTAGAATTGTAAGCAGTAAAATCATAAATCTCTTCGAAGTTTATGACGGAGTCAAGATAAATGCAGAAAATTATTGTACATTCTTGGATAAGATATTACTTGATTAGTGCAGGCCACAAATAAGAAACTTTAAACGAAAGTCTGTATACAAGACTCCTTCAAAAAATGATTAATTATCCACTTACCGAAAAATAAAACTCCAAACTAACGGAATATCTCTAGATATTAATCCATTAGACAACTTGGGCGCCGTCATTAAGAGACGTATATGATGATCTAGGGAAAATAAAAACTGTGGCATGCAAGGCTAATGGTCAAAAGTTTAAAAGTAAAAATATTAACAAAATCAATGCCTAGAACTCTGGATGTTGTAAAATGTCAATGTGGATAGGTAAAAATAATATTAAAATTTAAAATAATAAAAAGAAATAGGATATGCACAATCATTTACTACTGTCTCGATACTAAGTGTGATCAGTCCGATAAGATCAAGTTGGCGGCTAATATCAAAAACAACCTTAAATATGTTGTTTGGGGCAAAGGATGACTTTTAATTCCTCCAAAACTAAGCTGTTCTCTATTAACCAACTGAGAAACCAGTTTCGGCCTTCTATCAGCATGACTAATACTAACCTCCAGGAGAGAGATTCGTTGAACTTTCTCAGGCTAACGTTATCGGCTAACATTAAGTGAAAAGACTATATTGAATCCATTACAAGGTCAACTGCTAAGAAAGTTGGTTCACTGTGTCCTTCTAGACAATTTTTCTTTCTTGAATCTATCTTACATATCTATAAGTCTACCATTCGTCCATGCTTAGAATATTGTTGCAATATATGGCCCGGTGACCCTGCTATTTACCTTTCTGCTCCTTGATAAAATCCAAAGAAGAATCTGCAATATTATTGGTCCTGACCTAGACTCTCGGTTTCAGTTATTTTCCCACCGCCGTAAGGTTGCCTTTGTGCCTTTTCTATCAATTCTTCAAGGGCAACTGTTCGGATGATCTCTTCGACAGGGCAGCTAGATGTTATGGATTTAATCGCAGTACTAGATTCGCGACGAGGTAATACCAATATACAATTGAGTTGGCGAGATGTAATCGTAAGTTCTATGCTAACAGTTTCTTTACTGTGCTTGCCACCCAACTATAATCTTCAAAAGTTTAAATGTAATGTCAATCGCTATCTACTGTCCTCCTAATTACTCTTCTTTTGTTCTTGTTCCGCTGTAAAGTTTCTGTTTTCTAATTTTTCCACACCCAATAGCCCCTTGTGTCCTAGTGGTTTTGCTGCTTTGCTTGGTGTGAAATCGATTAATATATATATATATATATATATATATATATATATATATATATATATATATATATATATATTAGGAAATGGATTAAGTTCAACAACTATTTAATATATTTTCTTCTGTTTATACATTAGTTTTATAGATATAATTTATTTAAATAAATAAATGCTCTGATTTTTTAATTAAGCAGTATTAGTTACTTTTACCGGTCTGGAGACCGCATATTTTCTACGGAATTTCTCATATATATATATATATATATATATATATATATATATATATATATATATATATACTAGCAAAAACACACGCACTTCATAAAAATGGAAGAAGGTCTGATGATATACACGAGGACAAAAATATAAGAAAAAGGATCATTCTTTCCCCAGTCCAAGATGAGTTTGGATTACAACTACGCACAAAAGACAATGGTTAAAAGACTCAAAATAAGAAAAAATTAATTCCTTTAAGTAATATGTGGAAATAACAATTCTTCGCCTGATGAAGGTCACAAGACCTGAAACTCGTGTAACAAAGAATATAAAAAATAAAATATAATATATAAAAAAAAAATCCACATTATACCCTAAAACGTTTGCGGCCTCTTCTCTCTTTATTTTATTAAAGTTGTTAAGCTCAAGTATTTACTGATACAATAGGGGAAAATTCCGTGAGTATTTTATAGCCATAGGACTTACAAGACTATTCAATAATTAACAAAAGAATTATGATTCATCAGAAAATCCAAATAGCAAAACCGTGACATTTTCACGAGAACTACCAGATAATACTATTAAGAAATGATTAGATGAATAATAACATCTGGCGCTATATAACACTTGCTCGTACGCCAACATCTTGCGCTAAAAAATGATCTGCAAACATCTTTTGCAACATATTTCAAACGTGGAAGAATCTTGTTTTTTTCTCGATATGAAACTATCAAAGTTTTAAATATTCTTTCTTACTCGTGCAGAAAACTTTTACTCGCTTTGTGAAAAAGTTTGACTACTTTGAAAGGGTTACGTAGTTCTGATCCATTTTATATTTTTCAAACTCAATCATTTTCTTTTCCCGAAAATTTTCTTATTTCATCCCACGAAATCGCTTCTTTTTTTTTCATTGGTTTATTTATTTTTTTTATCCATTTTTATTTTATTTTTGAAACATTGTTTTTCGTTTTATTCTCTTTCTTCACCTCTCCGAACCCGTTTCGCATTTTATTCCTTGATTCTTTGCAGGCTTAAATTTCTTTTCTTGTCTATCTGTTAAATGTCTGTCACTGATTTCCTCAGGATGGTTTTCTCAAAGTACCAAAGAGTAATAAAAAGGGGAAAAAAAATGAACGAAAATATCTTTTAAAATAACCCGCTACTTTCAGTAGCGAAAGCTCAAAGCCATCTGCCTTCCCTTTTAGTTTGACACAGTAAAAAGCTTCGAAACAAAACCTTTCAAGCGAATATTCATGTTTTTGTTTTTACAATTAATTATTTTCCTTACAACCTTGCCATTCGTGCAACAAGCCTTATGAGGCCGCTTCGCATCCGAGGTGGCAAGATTTTCACTATTTTCGTTTTTCGTCCAATAATTTTTAAAAATATTTATTCTATTCCTACTGCGTGTAGTCAGTATTTAAAATTTTCGAAACGAATAAATATTTTATGCGTTCTATAATCCACATATATAATCTTTTATGGGAAGGATCTCCCTAGTTTCCATACACCCACACATAAGAACGCATGCGTTCATATATATAAAGATTATATATACATGTACGTCTAAATATAAATTTATTATTCTGTTTATAATCCAGCGAAAATTTCTTCAGAAAACATGTTTGTAATTCAATGAAAACTTCTTTATAATGAAGTCCTCTGAACAGTGGATATAATTCCGTAAAACTCATATATATATATGTGTCTATGTATGTATGCATGCATGTATGTATGTATGTATTACAATGAATCATTCATCCCAAAAGTAAATTAGTAAAGTTAATGATATAAAATGGCGAAATCCCTTCGCTAACAAAATTTTAAAGATGCATTCACCTACCAATCACTCGATGAATGTTATGATCCTTGTATTTTTTTTAAATTATAAGCTGTGTTAGTATTAGCGTGATTGGTAAATTAATGCATCTTTAAAATTTTGTTAGCGAAGGGATTTCGCCATTTTATCTCATTAACTTTACTAATTTACTTTTTGTATGAATGATACATTGCAATATAAATTGAACTGCACCACATATTTGATATATATATTTGATATATATATATATATATATATATATATATATATATATATATATATATATGTGTGTGTGTGTGTGTGTGTGTGTACAAACAGGATTCTCCCCAACATCAAGAACTACTGTTGGTGAGTCTCCACCGTTTCTCTGTTTATTTCTCGCATTCACTGATGAAGGACACAGGCGTGTACGAAAATTCCGAACTTGGAACGTTAATCTCCGTACTTCATTTCATTTGTCATGTGGTTAATATTAATAAATGTTTTTCGTGCTGATCACATCGGTACCTTTTCGTTTGGCTTTGTTTTATTAACCAACATATCTACTCTCTTTTATAATCTATATGAAGTACACGTGATCTCTTTCTTCTAATTATATATATATATATATATATATATATATATATATATATATATATATATATATATATACAATCCATATTGTGCCACCGAGTATGATGACGCATTATTTTTCCATCATATATAGTGCTCACTCGGTTTATCATCTCCGAGTCCTTGAGGCTGTTTACATCAAATTTTATCAGCCGAGCCTATGTAAACAAAAGGAACATTTGATGTGTTCGTTACGTTTATACTCGACGGACTGTGAGTGACTCTTTTTCTATTTTATACTCTTTTGGAACTTACCAAGTTTTTTAGTCATGAATTTATTTACAATTAAAAAATTTTTAATCGCATTTTAACTTTCTCTCCATATTCGTTATTTATTATTAATGTGTCTTCGATTGTGTTTGTGTTTCGCCAATGATTACCTTTTGAAAATGCATCGACCGAAAGGGTCTTAAAGGTTAAATAATGACGTCTATTTTAAGTATATATAGATAAATATGTTATAAAATCACTACAAAAATAGCCATTTTGTTTCAACAATTCTATTGTCTTATCAAGTGATGGAGTAGAATGTAGAAGAAAGGGATTTAAAAGGTTCAAATCAATCAAACACACCTCGATAAGGGAAACACTGTTACATAAGCTGGAATGACCAATTAAAATACAAGTATATGAGAATTCAGAAAACTGGACAACGCTATATACATATAAAAGGAAGAGGTTATAATTGTTCCAACGCAAGAAAAGTGTGTATAGAAGAGAGAAACCACAAACATTTTTGGTTGTAATGTGGATTTTAAAAAAAATGCTTTATTTTCCATAATTTTGCTACACGTGTTCCCAGTCTCGCGACCTTCATCATGATAAACCGAGTGAGCACTATATATATATGTGTGTGTGTGTGTGTGTGTGTGTGTGTGTGTGACTGCTGCTCTCATGCACGCATGTGTCTGATGTTATATCACTATTTACTAACTTTAGCTTTTGTTATGGATTCCGAGATGAATTCGATCTCCAAGAAATGACAAACGCAATAATTAAATATAAGAAATAAAATGTGTTTACACAATCATACAAAGAGTAATACTGTTAGTAAGTCCAGGAACGTGCTTAGTAGCAAATACAGATAGATATATACAGTCTCGAAGTAGGACTTCCTTAGAGTCTACGTGCGTAACTGACTTCTACAAGAGGTTACCTCACACTATCTCCGTTCGTATATTCTCTCACTCTCCGTATATCTTCTCACTATCCGACTACCGACTACCCTCATTGACTGTAACTCTGGGTATTTAACGGCAGCAGTCCAGGTACACTTGATAGAGTCCACTTATATGAAAAAAAGGTGGACCCCATAACAGCTTTCGACGGTGGAAAGGCAGGAAAGCGCTGAAAATCAAGCGTCTCCATTAATAATGGCCTGCAAAATTAGCGTTAACCACTGCTATACAGCAAACCACCATATAACTCCTATTTCTAATGAACCTTTGACACCCAAAATTCTTTAAGATGAGACTACAACTAACATGTGTAGCAGAACTTCTACCTTGATGAATATAAATGAAACTCATTTGATGGATTGACAATACTAGATACGATTTAGTTTTGCAGATATATATTTTACAGCTCCCACTTTAGTTTTTACAGCTCCCCCTTTAGTTTTTACAGCTCCCCCTTTAGTTTTTACAGCTCCCTCTTTAGTTTTTACTGCTCCCCCTTTAGTTTTTACAGCTCCCCCTTTAGTTTTTACAGCTCCCTCTTTAGTTTTTACTGCTCCCCCTTTAGTTTTTACTGCTCCCCCTTTAGTTTTTACTGCTCCCTCTTTAGTTTTTACTGCTCCCCCTTTAGTTTTTACTGCTCCCCCTTTAGTTTTTACTGCTCCCTCTTTAGTTTTTACTGCTCCCCCTTTAGTTTTTACTGCTCCCTCTTTCTTTGTTTGCTTTTGTCTGTTGTTGAACATCAAGTAAGCGAAATGGTTGTTGACATTTTTATTGCCGACATAAAACGATACTTTATCTCGTTCTCAAATGTCCTTGTGAGTCCCTGAAGCAAAAGCTGGGCTTGCTTGTCGGACTCTATATCTTAGATAGAATACCTTCTTTACATAATGAAATCTAATATTGATTTAAATATATATGTACAGGTATATAAATATACACTGATTTGATGTGATAAGCCAGGATGAAGAAGACTTCATCGAAAACGGCAAAAGCAAATTCTATCTGCTGACTTCCGCCAAGGAAAATAAAAATGCAGAAAAACATTTTTGGATGTTGGGGAGAATCATTTTTTTGACTGTTATTTTCTAAGTTTCGTTAACAACAAGCGAACTGTTATGTGTTTGAATTATTGAGAATTAGCAGAGTCTTTTATTTCTACACGAAATAAATGACATTTTTTCGGCCGTATTACTGATCACTTGTCAGGTTAATAAATGCCATAGATAAAATGAAAGCTTTTCTTCTCTCTTTTCTCGGTGAAATATAAAAATCAACGGAAAAAATGTTTTGTGTTTCAAATACATTTAAAAAATATAAGAATAATGTTTCTTCTTTATGATAACTAAAGTCGTTAATTCTTAAATATATACATATCTGCCCGTGTGTGAATATGTGTGCGAGGGGGTATCTGAAAGCTCTCGAATTGTATATATTATGATTGCATCGTTTAAAAGAAATATACGTGCAGCTAACGCTCATCGATACCCAACCTACTGAGTCAGTCTGCCAATGAGCTTCATGCTATCTACTCGTGTTCATTTATTACGTGAGGTTTTATTGGAACGGCTCTGCAATATTTACAATAAATGACAAATTCGAGCAACGTATCTACATCATGTTTCGTACGTGACATGAAAAACCTAATTCCTAGATTTACCATCATCTAACGAAGAGTGTATAGCTTCACGAGGAGCGTACTTTGAAGGTGACAACTGCCAATAATGATGAGGCAAGTAAAGTGCTTTAACAGAAACATTCCTGAACTTAAATTGTCACACCTCGTTTAATTCTCACTCTCATCCCCTCCGTATTTCAATTGCAAGAAGGAAGATCTACTCAGCATTTTTTGCAAAAAGAACCACTGCATTGTGAAACAGACTCCCACGTGGATGCTTCCCCGAACGCCACACTCTTAACCTCTTCAAGTCAATGGTCAATCGTTTTCTACCCGTCTTATCCTCATAATATTCACTCGCTACATCCTCCTCTTACATTCACATCGCACACAGCTCATTCAGTAACCCTCTACCTTGAGTGGCTCTTAAGTCTTTTATTGAGTGAACGTCAGTAAAAAAAATAATAAAACCTCTACGACAAGTGTCCATATACATATTTTAGGCATTCACTTCAGTCTAGGATATCCAGTAAGGTTCGAAGTCACAAATTTGGCAATCTTCTATGTGTTAATTTACTAAACATTAGTTTACGGTAAGCGGCCCAATTATTTATCTATGCACTTGGTGGGGCGACCACATCTATGAAATTGTAATCTGGACAGAAAATGTAAATGCTAAATATTAATTGATTGCTCTGTTTTTTTTTTGGGGGGGGTGATTTCTGGTGATTGTTTGTTTATTTTTTACCGCTTATCAACCCTTTGTGGGTTATTTTTTATTTATTTATTTTTTAAGCGTTTCACCCCAAGCAAGGCGGGAAGCCACAAGGACGCAAGGGGTTACAGAAAATTTAGAGCAAGATCAGATAGGAGTGATAGAAGAAAGGATGAGGAGAAGGGTAGTGGATAGATCAAGGCAACTGGAGATGCCGATTGACATTAGATTTGAATAGCTGGAGATTATAGCTCTCAGGGAAACTGGAATAGGGAAGGGAGTTCCACAGGCGAGAGGTGTGAGACATGAAGCTAAAGCCGAAACATATTTTTGATTATAAGTAAAATTATTTTATTTTGCGAGTGAATATTACATTAACAATTTTTTGAGAATAACAAGGATTTTTCTAGACACATGTCCTACTATTTAACCCATAGCTGGAAGAAGGTAATGTTATTTACGCATCAGAGAATGTAATGAACGCAAATGAAATTCGAACTTGGATCTCTGATTTTTCATTCCAAGCAGATATCCATGACACCACCCGCACATCCAGATATTATTTTGAATAGCAATTTATTTAAAATCCACCACAAAAGTGATTATTGATCAGAAAGCGAAATTAAAATCTAACAAACTTTCTTCTTATAAAATTGCAAACCACGAAATTGTTTCGCTGTTTTTTGCAAGCAAACAATTTATTATTTTTCATATTTATATTTTAGTGGTGATGCTAATTAGTGGCTTCTGATTCTTTGATTTTAAAATGAGATTAATTAAATTGACGTAAGATTAATTAATATAATTTGATTTTCTTATGTTATTTATTGAAAATTGATTTATTTTTCTGCAAATCCGGTTTGTTATCGATCATCTAAAAACAATCAAAATCACATAAAATTCTCGTTCAAAAATCAATCAAATTTATTTGTTTGCTTTTTTCTTTCACTTTTTGTTAAATCTTTTCAATATTTTTTCCGTTTCATTTTCTTTTCTTTCTTTTTTTTAATTTGTAACTGGGGAAAGAATCGGAGTGGCCTTCCCAAAATGTTTTTTTTTTTCTTAGTTGCTGTAATTTCTTTGTTACAATTCATTTTCTTTCCCATACTCCCCCCCACCTACTCTGTCGATTGTAGATCACGTAAAAATGTATTGTATTTTAGATTGTGTAAAAACGTCTTCCAAACCTGGTTCAAGAATTCTTACAAGAGTTCAGAATTATTTAATAGCGATGTAGTTTTACAAATGGCGATTCTCTCCCTTTCATTGAGATACTCACGAGGATCACGTGACGACCGGTGAATGACGTCAGGATTAACGAGTGCAGCCCACAACCGAAGAACGTCCTTAGACCATATATATATATATATATATATATATATATATATATATATGTGTGTGTGTGTGTGTGTGTGTGTGTGTTGCATTGTGAGTAGTCTGTCCTAACGCTTATTTTGAAGTTAGAATAATTTAATTTAACCGTTAGTATAGACTACCCACAAGCCACCACTGACCCGTATATATAAATAGTCGAGAAAAACACATGTCCTGATGATTTCGTCTAGCATGAAACTGTCTGTCGCCTCAGAGTGTTGACGTCAATGTTCACTTTTATACACACACACACACACACACACACACATATATATATATATATATATATATGCTAAAATTTAATCCAATACAAGACTCCACAGCCACAGTGAATGATTACAGTCAGCAAAAAGCTAATGATACATATGATATGAATGGAAAATTGATTGATTCGTTTTCTACGGCTTATCAACCCCTCGTAGGTTATTTACAACCAGAAAATAATTTCAGATTGTAAGAATATTTTTAGACAATAATGATTTAGTGATACAATTCCTACTAATTAACCCATGGGCAGGAAAGGCTGATTCGTAATTTTACCAAGGCTATTTCCATGTTAGTGAATATAACGAACCCAATTAGAATTGCAACTCGGGTTCAATTCTGAACCATTATCTATTACACCACCTGCGCATCCAAATTTACAGCACCTGGTACCCTCAAGAGGTCACCCATCTACTGACCAGGCTCGCGTTGCTTAATTTCAGTGATCGTAAGGGAACTGTTATTTCAACGTACTGTGACCGTTAGCATAAATGGAAGAGTAAGAAATGAATATTGCGGGTAAGGAGGTAAGATGACGATTGACCCTTGACCTGACGAGGTCATTTTAAAAGTGTTCAAGAAATCAACTATCCCGGCGTCTGTCCCACAAAGTAGCAGTTTTGGGGGAAATAGTGTGAAACTTTTTCATATTTGGAAAGAAAAAAATGTGTGTAATTCAACTCTGTAGGAATTACATGGTGTATCGCAGCTGTAAAGGGCTAAACAGCAGGAAATAAAGAATAGAGCTCATCTGAACATTTGCCATGGAAATAGCGATAGAGTATCGAGAGGCCTACAATGATACGCCTGTTTGCAGAGTAGAAAATAACATCCAGAAGATCACGTAAAAGATTTTAAAATCTATCAAGGCAGTATCTGTCTATATTTCTGAGATGAGGGATTATGTAGATTATTCGGGTTCAGTTCGACATTTCAACCACCTGAAGAAGGCCGGAGCGTACAACGGTCGAAACGTTGTAATAAATATGTCAACAAAGATAAGGACAATAGTCCGAATAATGTAAATAATCTATCAAGGCTGATAGGTGATTGAGTAGACCTATGACATCAATATTCGATTTTTGGTCCTAGGTGTGTTTTATCCTTTTAATAATATTTTTCATTCATTATTTAGAATTCAATGTTTTTTAGTATACTTCGATTGTTTCCATGGTTACAGATTGAGTGAAACGATAAGAATTGTTTGATGTTGTAAATCCTGGTATAAAAAATTATAGATGGTTAAGAGAGAACAATTGACATTGACGTTTGGTCCAATAAGTAAAGCCTTTTGTGTCGTTTATATTCCTTTTCCTTTCCTATATTTCTCAATTTATTGTGTGTTTATCTTCTCCCAGAAGTATTAGACGGTGATCACCAAAGATCGAATGACAGTCTCCCGAAATTTCTTTCACCTTCATTGACACTTTAGTAGTATTGTGATCTGTCTTATCTCACTTTTCACGAATCTCCAATGCTTACACTATCTTGGAAAGATCTTTTACAACTATTCTAAATGTGCCAATGACTATATCTACTGCCTTAGCACTTATGACCAACATCTTTTACCGTCCTCGTGTAGGAATCTGATATTTTTCCATCTTCTGAATTTCTTTCAGATTCTATTGCTCGCCAAATCTCACCTCACGTCCACTGTTTCACAAGATTTGTTTTCTTTCTCCAACACAAATCCCCTGGGTTGAACGAGGCGGTGTAAAGTCCCACTATTATTATTATTATTATTATTATTATTATTATTATTATTGTTGTTATTATTATTTTCCCCTGGACAGAGCTAAAAAATTCAAATACAATTTGTAAACAAATGCTCGACTTTTGCTAGTGACTTTTATAAGGTATTTAATTATTTTATTACGCTCTAATAATTCTTTTCGATTCTTACAAAAATGTTTTTAAAAAAGTATTCACTTTAGGAAAGACAAGACGCAGACTGTCACTTCAGAGTCGCTTTTTTAAATAAAATTTGAATACAAGTCACAAACAACGTTAATTGTTGGCTTCCTAGAAATTTAGTGATTCCGAAGATTTTTCATGATGTTCTATTTTCTTTCAGTTTATTTTTTAAAGTCACTGATTGGAGATGAGTTATCTTCACAATATCTTCATTGTTCTTAATAGAAGGTTTCTTTTGACTCTAAATTCGCTGTTGTTATTATTATTATTATTATTATTATTATTATTATTAATAATAATAATAATAATAACTTTGATTTCTGGTGTGTACACATTTCTTTCCGGGTCCCACCCACAAACCTAAGGTTAGGAATGATATCATGACATTTTCCACTGGCCAATTAAAAAAAAAATCACACACATATACACACATATTACATGGATAAAGACCTTCGTAAGTTGCGGGCTGTACTCGTGAGAGCAATTTGTTGTATTTCTTTAAGGCATGGGCTTCCAGGAATCCCTTCAATCAGTCTACTGGAATCTATTCCAATCAATCCGAGGGCTTCAACTACAACAGGAATTGTTGATGTCCTCATGTGCCACATTTTTGAGATTTCGATTTCATGGTGCTTGTAATTTGATAGCTTTGTGAATATCTTCAAAGATACATTGCAGTCTGTAGGGACTGCCATATTATTAAGGAGACAATTTTTTTTCTGTTTACGGTCTCTAATTATTATTATTATTTCTTTTCATTTCTGATGTGTACTCATTTCTTCCCGGGTCCCAACCAGAGACCTAAGGTCAGAAATGGTATCATGACATTTTCCACTGAGCAATTTAAAAAAATATTTATATACATAAAGCCTTTCGTAAGTTGCGGGCTGTACTCGTGAGAGCAATTTGTTGTATTTCTTTAAGGCATGGGCTACCAGGAATCCCTTCAATCAGTCTACTGGAATCTATTCCAACCAATCCGAGGGCTCCAACTACAACAGGGATTGTTGATGTTCCCATGTGCCGCATTTTTGAGACTTCGATTTCCTGCATTGTTCTTAATAGAATGTTTCTTTTGACTCTAAATTCACTGCTATTATTATTATTATTATTATTATTATTATTTGAATCTGGGTTGAGTGAATCTGATTTCAGCGTCCAAATGTCTTCTACGAGTACGTATGCCTGAAGGCATTTACAAGCCGATTACCTCCCTTGTTACATCCACAACGCCACATCAATTGATCGGCAGCAAAACACGGTATCATTAAACAAGATAACCTGAATAAATGCCAACTTGTCAGTTTGGTGACTAAGAGGGTTGCATTATTTCAGATCGGCGAGAGTAAAAGTCATGAATGCTGATTTTCAATATAGGAAAGCCTTCTCTGATTGACGCAATACAATCTTACCTTCCATTTAACTGGGTAAACCATTAAAAATATCACTAATAAATGCTATTTCAATAATGATTTCGTTATCCATTTACGGATAGCAAAAAACTTCAAAAACTGCTTCTAGAAATTAACTTTATGTACAATCATTTAAAAGACGGTCATTTAGGGAATATGGTGACATAGTAATTGTGAGTTCAATTCCTGGTCCGGGTGATGCAAATTAAGACTCAGTATAAACAGGATGCAAAATAATAAAACAATGCGAAATAAGATGACGACGAGATGTCCTTAAGTCAAGGTCAGCGGAACGAGGACAAAATACTGCAGTAAATTAAATAAACAGTTCAGTTCGAAATTTCCTGAAAGTTAACCGGACCGACAAGTACCTGGAGAAGCCCGGAGAGTAGAATGGTTGAAATGTTGTGGTAATAGAAACAAAGATTAGAGCATAAGTCCAAAAGTAACTAATATAAACAGTTAAAAGAGAGTACTAGACTGGCGTCTAGATCTCATTAGTTTACATTTCAGTTGGCTAGATGTAGCCGTAGGTTCTATGCTAACAGTTTCTTCTCTCGCAATTCTCGCTTCTAGAACTCCCTTCCAGCTCCATGCTTTCAAGACAACTTTAATCTGCAAAAAGATTTAATGCAATGTCAATCACTATCTACTTTCCTCCTGATTACTTTTTTCTCTTTCCGTTCATTATTAATTTTTCTGTTCCTAATTTTCCACACCCTTTTGTCTGCCTTGCATGGGGTGATATCGATTAAAAAAACAGAAATCATTATTCTGATTTTCTCTAATTCAATTTGAAAACATGAAAAATTTGAAATAAAATAAAAGCATCAAAGATTAACTTTGTCTTCAATAAATAATATCAGGAATAATAATAAAAAAAAAAAAAGTTGTTCAAAAATTCAAAACTTCAAAACCTTTTCATCTGTATTTTTAGAGAATGGAAAAAATGTCTTACTTTAAGGTATTTTATCTACTTTTATTTTTCGTACATGAGAAAAAACAGAAATTATTTCTGATCAAATTGTAAATGTAATAATGAGCAACAAAGATTTTAATACTAGTTTAAAAGTGTGTGCTTTAGATTAAATCAAATATGTTGTTTCTAAATCTGGACTCGGAATTATTCTAAGTCGCGATTTTGTCTTATGAGCGTGAATATGGTCGGATCTTCTAGCTTCTATTAATTATACTGAGTAACGAAAAAGCTGTCTTCTACCAATACAGATGACGTAGTTCTAAACTTAACCAACAACGGTGAATCCAAATCGTCTTAGTATGTTTTCGCGATATGAGCATAGCATATTTGTGCTCACGGTAAATATATTAATATTATAGTAGCAGAAATTACACGGTTATTCTGAAAATTCTAAGATTTCTGGAAGGTCCATAGAGAAATCATAGGAAGTATTGAAAGGGCATTCCTAGGAGAGAGAATCTTTGGAGTTCTTCCTTTGTCATAATTTTAGTTTGAGAGTCATTATTTAATATTTTAATCTTTATATTAAGATGTAAACGTACTCTGAAAAGCTCTACATAAAATGTCCAGGAGAAAATAGTGATTCCTGAAGAAATATATTCCACCTTCTTGAAAGCTTTCCATTGGGACATGTTTATTTTCATTGGAAATGCAGTCCTGGGTATAACGATGAACTACATCCGGCAGCAGAGCCTCGGATATAAAGATTGAAGGTTTTGAGGAGTTTGGAACAACCTCTTAATCTATATCTGTAGATCCCAGGTTCACCTTGTTAGTAGTAGCACCTGTTAGGGTCCCAACTATAGACAAAGAGTGAATCTCCAAACAAAAGCAAAACTCTATGAAAGTATAAAAATACATTTTTAGAGTATAATTACCAGCAATGTTTTTTTTTTACATAAAAAATACCACCAATACAATTCTAACGTGAAATGACCAGTAATACAATTTTATAACAAAATGACCAACAATACATTTTATCTATAGTTGAAGTTATACAATTGCGCTCAAAATATATTTAGTTAAAGCCGTAAAATTGTATTCAAAATATTTAGATTTCGGCATTAAATAACCCATAGAGATGTTGATATGCCGCTAAACAATATCAACCAAACTAACAAAAATCATGGGATTGCAATATGAATATTTCACTCTTTTAAATCTAAGCAAATTATCAAATATCTGAATTTTTGTCGTCCTTTCTTAGTCGACCGAAAACTTTTTAACAGTTGCAAACGCCCATTAAGAGGTCATCACTCCGTTCATGAATATACAGAGGTCATCATTCCATTACAAACGCTCATACAGAGGTCATCATTCCGTTGCAAACGCTCATACAAAGGTTATCATTCCGTTGCAAATGCCCATACAGATGCCATCATTCCGTTCATGAACTTTTCAGCCAACATTTTGTAAAAGTATTTATTGACTTTCACCTAATTTCTTAATGATTGTATGGCATAAATACAGTTTCTTCTCTTTTGCATAAAATATACAGTGAATTAAATGGAAGTGAAACAACACCACCAACGGGTTCATTAATACATCCAACAATACATATCTGTAGGTGAAGGCATACAATTGCGTTCAAAATAGATTTAGTTGAAGCCGTAACAAAATCAATCAGTCGGTTGGTTGTTATTGAAAGTTGATCTCTCTCTAAAACAAAGGCTAAATCGGGATCAACTGGGAGATGTTTTGAGCCGTGGAATGAAAACATTTGATCCTGATTGTACATTAATAATCAGCTCTGATCTTATAGATTAGTAATCTTCATTCATGTTTTCGTGGCATAATCCTTGCTGAAGAGATGTAATTCCTAAGCGCATAAATATTGCATCGAGCTTTAATTTTATGACGTAGCATTTCACACGAGGTCAATCTGTTCAAAACTTCAGGTGTATAGTTATCTTTTTCATTTCCATTTTCAATTACAACAACATTTCGATATGAAACTATTTCTCTTGGCAATTTCCTCAGCACTTCTTCATTAAGTATTAATGATTCGCTGCATATTGCGAAATAATATTTATTCGTGATGCATAATCAGTTTTGCTTTGGAGAAAGACTCATCTATTATAGAAATTTTGTCTGAAGTCTCATTTGAAACTTCAATAATATCAGGATCAGAATTAGAACCTTCTACTACGTGTCCCGCAAAAAAAAGTCAACAAATTCTCATTGGTTTTCAATTGCGTGCGTATTTAAACAAAATCTGTCGACTGTTTCAAGAGATATCTTAGGGTAGATTTTTAAACACGAGATTCGATTATTGCAGTTTTAAAAAACCGTCGACCCACTGATAACACTTATTTCTTACCATTAAATTCAGTGGAATCCTTCAAGCATTTATCAATGGCAAAGATGAGAGCATTCAATGAAATCATCAAACAATCATCAATAACGAAAAGAATTTGATTCCCAATGAAGGCTACGTCATCTCAAGTAGATGAAATATTGTAAGCACTCGTTTCAATTATAGGTACTAGCAATTTAAATAAACAATAGATAGTTTTTTCCTTGAAAGCAGAATGGTAGTAATTTCAATCCAAACTGTAAGATGCATTGTTCTTGCATAGTCACAAAGGAAATTGAAAGTGAAGATTTGACCTTGGCCATCAGCAGGGTCAACATAAAAACAACTTTTGATTGTGGAGCATCATCTGCATTGACACTTTCTTTCTGGGAATAAGTTGGCTGATCAATATCGGACCTTCCTGCTACTTGCACTTCAGTTATGCCTGTAGTTCCAAGTTGGTTGATGCAAACAAATTCTTGAACAACTGTTTCCTTTTTTCAGAGTGAATATCAGGAATTACATGTATGGCTTCATTTACCAATATTTTCTGAGCCTATTCTTGATAACTGTTTATCTTTACACGTTTATAAGTTTTCCAAAGCAGACATGTATTAATTAACTGAATATAAATATTTCAAATCGACTCATCCTCTCATCGCTTCTTTCTTTCTTTTACCTTTGGCGCCAATTCAAATCAAAATATTCACTTTTTTCTCAGTTTATTGTTCTCTCTCTCATTCTGATTCTCTCACTTTGACCACTCTCTCCACTCGCACACACACACACACATATATATATATACATATATATATATATATACATATACATATATATATATATATATATATATATATATATATATATATATATATATATATATATATATATATATATATATATTAACTAAGGAAAAATATTGCAAATCGACTCATTCCCTTGTTGCTTCTTTATTTTCCCTTTGGTGCCAATCCAAAACATCTGAAGACAAGTACTCTCTTTTTTCTCTCTCTTTATCGCTCTCTCTCTCTCTCTCCATCCCTCTCCCTCTGATCGCTTGAACCGCATATATATATATATATATATATATATATATATATATATATATATATATATATATATATATAATCAAATTTTGTAGACACTCCAAATACAGTGCTCAATATTAAATATATGAAATATGCACAAAGGCAGAGCAAATGTTAAAGGAAAACACAGTACTTATGTTTTATTGTTATCCGTAACTAAAACTTTCATGTTGAAGTAACGTGGATTAATGTTACAGTATATAATGTTTATTTATCTACTATTTTGCAATTTGTTTTGCTTTTTCATGTTTTCCTTTACCTAATGTTTTATATATTTAAAAAAAAAAATTTATTCTTTTAGCTTCTAAAACACGTAAAGTATATAAATGTGTATATAGTGTTTCGTAGTTGAGGAGCATGTGCGTCACGAGGAACCTGGATGCAAAGCTGTCGGGGGCTTGGTCTCCTGGTAGGGTCACCCATGACAAATTTAGGGGAGGGATCTGACTAAGTACGATCCAATGCCCGGAGGTCAAGCCGACGTTCTTGGTACGAGAATAAGTCGGCAGTCCGATGCAAGCTGTCATCATGAACCTGCCTGTTAGGCACTGTTTTGTCGCAGCGGATGCTGTCAGCTGAAGTGTGTGTGCCAAGGTGTAGCGACCTATGGACAAACTCAAACAATTCGCAGCCAAGGCTTCCATGCTCAAAGACTTTTCTTCTCATGTCTAAAATATCAATTGGAGAATAACAGTCCACGAAAATACAAAAGTCTTGGAAAGCACCAGAAGACAAATCGAAGAGACGAAAATAGCCCAAAGAAAAGCGAGAATTCTCTATCTTTTGTACCCTCCTACCCTATCATGTGGTGGTTGCGGACGTCTCTTTAGATCCAATATAGAAGGAAATGTCGAGTTCTGCCAACGACGATATAATTAAACTACCAACTCTTTTACGATGTTCTAATGTTACGTTTTACAAAATCAGTCGAAAAATAAGGAAAAGAGCATAGTATGTATTTACTATTTGAAAATATATTTCATATTGAGAAATAATTGTTGTTTAATTTCAGTAACAAAGACATTTTTATTTTATTTAAAATTTCAGTAATCTTAAAGGGGTGAAATCTATGCGAAAAAATAAATAGTATTAATTGTCTTTGATTATCTTCGCTCAAATTATAATTTTCATTTTTATTATCATATATTCTAATCACTCATTTTTTCCTCACTATGACAACGGAAGAACGCCATTTTGACTCAGACGTTGTTACAGAGCGCTACGCATATAGAGTGTAGCAGAACAATTAAAGGACGCTTAGTATGCAGTTGAGTCATTTGTAAATAAATGTCTTTCACATTATGAGGCTGAAAACTTTGCCGATTTACGAAAAGATAACATTAAAAAGAATGGGATATTGCATGTCTTTCAAAATGCAATTATTGCATTCTCCAACATTTACCAACAAATTTGGGTGCCGTTAACTCCACAGAAGGATGCTGAGAATTCCATGAGCGAAACATGTGAACAACAAGGAAGCTTTAAGAATAAATGGGGTCACAAAGGACACTGATACTTACACTCAAACATTTTGGGGACACGTAACGAGGTGGGGTGGAGATCATGAACAATTCAACGCTCGCAGAACATATTGATGACAAGAGCGGGACAGGGAAACGGCGAATAAATCTACCTAAGGAGTTTGTGTAAAGAGGGGGTAGAACTGGGACAAGCAGTGGGAATATGTATATATGCATGCATATGGCCACTCGTGTTCGAGAATATCCATCTACTAGGATGGCTAGGCGCATTTGTGTTTATTCAACACCCACAGAGACCTGCTATGCTTAGTAAACTTGAATGAACTGTTCTTCTCTTTAGTTACAGTTTTTGGGAAAGAGCGTGTTATCAAGAGTGATCAACAATTTGAACAAAGCAAGCAAGCTCTCGGCCACGATGACTTCCGTCTACCCAATTTCACTTACAAGTTCAACCCGTGTAATAGTTTTTCGACTCCTCCAGTCCGATAACATCGACCAAGGTGAGATTCGAACCCAGGTCTCATGATCAGAATGCGAACGTTCTAACGACTCAGTCACGCGCCCATATAGGAGTAAGAAGACAATAATTACTTACAGATACAAAAGCTAGGAAGTTGTGGAGAGACATGATCGCTTGCATCCTGAAGGGCCACAGCATATAAAAGATGAAGCGATGAGTATGGTGAAAGGTTCTGAGATTAAGTCAATGGTCGGTTCAGTCTAAATATAATTATTGACTCTCCTGTTATATTAGGAAAGCATCTTAACCCGCAATCACAAAAGTAAATGACAGAAACATTTCTGAGGATATCAGAAATAAAATGTGTATTTTATAGTTATTCAAATATTTTCTAAATTTTCTATAAACATAAGTGTAGTCTCTATTTACATAACTATCCGCCTTAAATATAAATATACATATACTATTAATATACTACTAATATAATATTTATTTTGAACAGAAATACCGTATATCCTCGCCTATCGTGCGACTCTTGAAGACCTAATTTTGAAACTAATTTGACTATAGTAAATGAATATATAGTTTTGTTAACGACGTAGCCAGAACCAGCAGTACTATGCTAATTTTATATCTCGTTTATGATGCGACCCCCTTAAAATTAGCTTCAAAATTAGGTCTTGAAAAGTCGCATGATACGCGAGTATATACTGTATATTATGTGCCTACCTATAAAAGCTGATGCTGAAGACAATTCAAAACAGAGATTCAGAATCAACCTATTCAATTTAGACTTGAGTATCATTAATCTCGCTAGAAGACAATTTCTGTTGCTATTTCCTCTCATAATAGATTGCATTCTTTCTTGTACAACAACAAGCATTTGTTTCTTTACTTGATTTTCATTGCACAACAAATAAGGACTAAAATTTTCTAAACCAATTTTAATTAAAAAATTACAAAAGTCACTTTCTGAATCGTCAATTTTTGTCACTATAAACCTAATGTTTTCAGCAACCATTTTTGCCAGTGCTCATATTGCAATTTTGCTGTTATCATTGCATGTTTTACCAGAGCTCATATTGAAACTTTGTTATCATTGCTTTTCTCTGGCACTCCTTATTACTGGTTCCCATATTGTATTTATTTCTATGCTTGGTCAGCTCAGGAGATTTTTGTGGCCTAGCATATGTGCTGATTCCTTAAGTTTACGAATTTTCCAATGGTGTTCCCTGTCTATGATCTCAACATGATCCCACAGGGAACGGTGATCTCCCTTCTCTCTCCATATGTGGTCAGCCACGCCTGATTTTTCTACTTCCCCTTGCGTTACAACTTTCTGGTGTTCTTGAAGCCTTATCTTGAGGGGGCGGCCTGTTTATAATACCCAGAAATTCATACCCAGATGTCCTCAAGGACACATGGCACAGTGGATAAAGGCGTTGGTTAGATCCAGTGACAGACCCAAAGAGTGTGAGTTCAATACCCGGTTAAGAACTTTCAGAGGGAAAATTAGCAGGAGATAAGTGATAACTGACATCCATCAAACATGGCACATGGAACTAGAACAGTCTACCCCAGTGATCGAAATAAAGGGTTCAGTTCGAAATTCCAACCACCTGAAGAAGGCCGAAACGTTGTGATAAATATGGCGACAAAGATGAGGACAATAGTCCGCATAATGTAAATAGTGTACATAATACCTCATCTCAGAAATATAGACGAACAGTTATTGATAATTATTTATTTTTAATTTATGATATATAAAGATGGCGTTGGACTATAAGAAATGAATATAAAGATATGAACTCAAAAGAGAAACAATATATAATTACAATCTATTGGGTGATGGAAATACAATATTCGAAATCGGGAAAAAAATCGAACATCACAAAACAATCAAAACAGAAGTTAGAAAGATTTGCAATATACAAGATAAACAGACTGGCTTTAATATGATCATAAAAATAGATATGAGAAACTATTAAAAGGTGTAATAAACAAGAAAAGTAATTTGACCAGCAAGAAAATATTTGGGGAATCTACCGTCATGAAATTAAACAGAGAGAAATTATACCGAATTTTAAGAACATTAGCTAAACACCTGAAATCAGTCAAACTGTCTGTTATGGGCAGCCTCGCTCCCATCCAGCATAGAGATCGTCATCCTCTCTCCATCTTCCCTTCTTCCCCACCACCCTACCTGTGAATGAAAGAGAGTTTGGCGAGGCCATTTGATTTTGGTGGACAACTCTTCTCTACGAAGAAGCTTACACACTTGGCTAGAAGCGCCTCCCTCCTGGCTCAGAGGGGATTAAGATCTGACAAACCTGGTTGCATCGGGCTGTTGGATGCTTGGTCTGTTCATCTAATCAAAGAAACAACTTTAAATAAACATCAAAAGAGAAACAAGTACGCTGAGTGAAGAAGTACATGGAAAACTAATTTCTCAACAGTAATTTTAATGATGAATGCACTGATATATTTGCTAGATTTGATGTTTGGGCAAGAGGTTGGCTCCTTTATGAAAATAACCAATAGGACTTCGAATCTTTGAAGTTATTACTTTTCACATTAAAATTATAGTGTCGTTCAAAGATTATGTTGGGATCAATAGAAATGCAGAGAAATATTATAAGTTCTCGGACAAGATGTTTTGTGAGTGGAACAGGTTACAACCAAGAAACATTATGCTTTATGCTAAAGCATTTATTATCTATGTATATTTCTGAGATTAGGTATTATGAACACTATTTACATTATTTGGACTATTGTCCTCATCTTTGTCACCATATTTATTACAACGTTTCGGCCTTTCAATATCTGTCTATATTTCTGAGATGAGGTATTATGTACACTATTTACATTATTCGGACTATTGTCCTCATCTTTGTTGCCATATTTATCACAAGGTTTCGGCCGTCGTACGCTCCAGTCTTCTTCAGGTGATTGGAATGTCTTAACCAGGTATTGAACTCACACTCTTTGGGTCCTGTCACTGGATCTAACTAACGCCTTTATCCACTGTGCCATGTGTCCTTGAGCCGTTAAAAGGTGTTAGTTAAATCCACTGACAGGACCCAAAGAGTGTGAGTTCAATTCCTGATTAAATTAAAATTGGGGAGGGAATTAGTAGGAGATAACTGTAGCTGACATCCATTAGACATGTCACGTGGAACAAGAACAGTCTACCCTAGCGAGCGAAATAAAGGATTCAGTTCGACATTCTGAAGAAGTGGGGAGCGTACAACGGCCGAAACCTTGTGATATGGCAACAAAGATGAGGACGAGAGTCCAAATAATGTAAATAATGTAAAGTGTTTATATTCATGCAAGAAAAGGATCTCTAAACAAAACTGTCTGTTGCCCACCGTGCCAAAAAAGATTTCAAAAACCCCAAACCAAGGAAACATGCAAAATAATAAAATAATTCATTCAGGTGTAGAAAATATTGTTTAAATTAAATATTTGTTTCTGTCAATTATAACTTTTGGATGTATGTGTTGGTAAAGCAACGACTCAACTGGTAATAGCAGATAGGAAACGCGAGGAGGGTAACCAACAAAATAGAGTCACACGTCCAACCTTCTCACGAGCAAAACTCCGTCCTCAGAAACAACAATGCGCCTGCGCCGAGGACCGACCATGATTTGCATACGAATGACGAGACAACGAGATTTCGCGTTAACTGTCCGAGACTGCCCGGAATAAAACATGGGCGCCGCCATTTTTGTTCTTTAATCGTTGAGCAATCGGGGTTTGCACGACGCACAGATTCGTGGGCGTTTCCGAGGTATGCCATTTTCACAATTTTCCCCACAGTGTATTTACAAATAATAATTTATGTGGCACTAATACCTGAGACTTCAAAAACAATTTATTATCAATAGTTTTAATAAGGAGAGATATTATAATCGGAAATTCACATGAGATATTGATCATATAAATATATACGTATATCCTGAAAATGTTATCAGTATCGGTTGGTTCGATATCATATATATCGAAACAATCAATTCTATTGTGAAAACACTGACTTGCAGAATATTATCTAATAGTCGACATAATAATTAAAATGAATTAAATTTTTGAGACGTTTAATAAATCTTACACATGATAACACGAATTACATAAAGTACTAATATTTCCCCAAGTCAGCGTCTAAAACTTTATGATTATCCAAGTGGATGAGGCACGGATTGGTTAAGTCAGATACACTAGCGGCACCAAAAATATTTTCCATAATAATAAACGTGCTACAAATAAACTGGATGTTATAGACGATGTGTCCATCCATATATATAAATATAACAGCCTGTTCAACCTTAAGTGATGGTATGCCTCCACTAAGACTACGAGACAGCTAGTCAAAGAAGTTATATCCGCGGATGATGCAACTCTAGCTACCAATTCTGCATCAGTAGAGTTGTCAGCAAAAGGGACAACTCAAAGGATGAGCTACGTATTGGGAACGTTACAATGAAGCAGTTAGAGAAATTTCACTATCTGGGTAGAATAATAACAGACAACGAAAAGTGTAACACAAAAATCTGAAACTGCATAGAAATATTGAATATGCCTTTCAGTAACTAAGCAAAGTATTAAGTGACAGGAAAATGAGCTAGAAACAAAGAAAAGTGTACTGAACTACTACTATGTAATCATTAATATCGTATGTGGTAGTAAATGCAGGCTAACCTCCTCACAAATGAAGAAGAGACTTGAAGCAACAGGGAGACAGTTCTACAGACGGGAACTAAAAAGAGAATGTTTTAAAAGAAATGAGAACGGTCGGGAAATTGATGCTAACGCAATAAAAGCGACAGAAGGAATTTCTGGGGCACATAAAAAGGAAATAATTTCTGAAGAATTTAACACTCATAGGATATAGTGAAAGCAGAAGAAGCAAGTAAAACGGTGAGTAACCTTTTTTTTTTTTTCTAAGCATTTTACTCCAAACAAGGCAGGAGTGCCACTAGCACGCAGGGGTTACGGAGAGTGAAAGTAAAAGAAAAGATGGCGATTGACTTTGCATTTAAATTTTTGAAGATTGTAGTTATCAGGGAAGCAAGTAAAGGAAAGTCAGTTCTAATGTCAAGAAGTACGAGGAAAGAAATTGTTGAAGTAGAGGTGGCGGTTACATTTAACTATTTGTCGTTAAATGAGTCTGTATTCTTCGGATGTCGTTCGTACAACCCAAAATACTTCATGTTCAATGCGCCGTTCATGAGTTCTGCTCACTGCACCAAAGCAAAAAAAAATCAATTCCCACTTCTCACTGCTTCAGCCTTCTATTATCCTGACAACACCACAGCCGATTAACCAATCAGCGTGATTCGCTTTTATTCTCAGTTGCCCAGACAAGTAGCCTCCGACCAATCAGCACACGTCTTGCTATTGATCGAACCACGCTAAGCTGTACAAAAGCCACCATTACAGCACATATTGTTGGAATCATACAAGGTGAAGATGAGAGAGAGAGAGAGAGAGATCGAGACCGACCATTTTCCAAGGAGCAACATGCCAATGCTACGTCTCGTGTGTTGAGATAAGGAACTTATTTTCCTTTGCACCAGATGCAAGCCACTCTGACTCGCTTGCTTCGACGTGATTGTTCACCACACTATTTCAACAGTAAATGGGTGGGACCTTTATGCCAATCTAGTAGCACGCTTAAATCCATGTAATCGGAGCACCAAGAAAAAAAGCTCGTCCGAGCAGTAGCCATGGAAATATTTGTAGAAGAGTCAGAGGAAAGCCATATCATGTCTGTGAGAAAATATTTGGAGCCGAGAAGCCATTTCAGGATCGATTAAATGACAGATCCTTCTTTAGATTTTGTCGAGAACCTCGTGATGAACGCCAGGTGCACCATGCCTGATAGGGCAACAGTATTCAGTGCAAGGGCGAATGGTAGATTTGTAAATGTGCAAGATGAACTCTGACGAGAAATACCTTCTGGCATGACACGATGAACCAAATTTCCTTGCAGTAGATGCAGCTATTGATTCAATGTAGTTGTTCCACTTGAAGTCAGTTGAAAACGTAAAGCCAAGAAGGCGCAGTGAGTCGCTCTCACGGAGACGAGCATCAACCATGCTGATGTGGACAGGGATGTTTCTCTATGGTGATTAAATGAGAGCAGTTTAGTTTTGGAGACAATAAAATTTAAAAGCCACTTCCTACCCCCAGTTAACCACTGATTGGAGGTCCTTTTCGAGAGCAGAGGCGAGGTTAACTTTATCAGCGATGCCGGGCTTAATACTGATACAGAAGTAAATGTTAATATCGTCTGCATAGATGCCTACTTGGGAACTGATGACTTTAGTGAAATCATTAATGAAGATCAGAAACCGTGTAGGACTCAGGATAGAGCTTTGGAGAACATCCACGAAGAGAGCCCATGCAGGAGGAGCTTCATTTTCCGATTTGATAAAAATGGTTGAATTAAATCAATAAACGTCCTATTGCAGCCCTGAAGCTTACGTAGAAGACCAGCATGCGAAACCCTGTTAAAAACCTTCGAGATATCTAGAGCCACAGCTCAAGCTTCGCTATTATTATCGGTAAGAGACTGATAGGGTTGAAATTAAAGGGATCAGAAGGTTCTCCAGAGTTTTTAAAGACAGGGGCGTCAGAGGAGGACTTCCAACAACCTGGAAGTCAGGAAGCTGTGAGGCAATAGTTGTATAGGTATGAGAGAATTTCTTTAGGACAACGACTGGTATCCCGTCACTTCCACTTGGCTAATTTAGAAATTATGCTCGTGACCAACGACGGGGGTTATGTACATATCACTCAGCATAGTGGGGAGTGAGATGTGGGCGCTCTAGGTGAGTCGATTGTTTAGTTGGAAGAGAATTTACGAACAAGGCATTCAGCCTTATCTGCTGTAGATGTTAGGAATTCAAATTGATTGAACAGAGGAGGGATTGAAGATTTGCTCTTGTTCTGCACATTCTTGCAGAGCCGCCAATAATCTCTAGGACCGAACTTGCGAGATGTTATACGTTGTTTCATTCTATCAACAAATAGTAACTTTCCCTCCTTGAGGATACGGTTGCACTCGTTACGAAAAGAGACAAAAAGACGTCTGTTGCAATCAGACGTATCGTTCTGGTACAGTCTGAAGAAATGATTCCGGCCAAGCAAGCAGGTGAATACCAAAGAGATGAACACGGTTTTACTTGGTATTTCCTTGCTGGAATGAAAGGATCGATGTCGGCTTTCACCCAGGAGGAAACCTCAAACGTGCATTTTTGAACGGGATGTTTTGAAAACTTCATTCCAAAAGACGTCACGAATGAAATCACGGAACAAGTCCTACTCTGTTCGTTGATAACAGAAAGATATTCTGTTGGTAGGAGGTTCATGTCTAGTAGGAGAGAGAAAAGAAACGTTTAAAGTGTATGATCAAAATTGCCAAAGAGGCAGAGCTGCGTCGCAAGAGTCGGGGATAGAGGGGAAAAAAAGAGATCGACAAGAGAAGTGTTTCGCCAGGGTTACTAGGGAAACGCGTTGGAAAGTCAACCACTTGCATGAGGGACTCAGTGACTGAAATGTTCAGGGTTTGGATGCCATTGAGATCAGTGACAGAATGTTCAAGCCCCCAGACAGGGTGAGCGTTAAAGTCACCGAACAAGAGTATGTTAGCAGACAAGTGTAGCGAGATGGCTTTGTCTATATTATCAGAAAGATTGTCTATCACGCATCAGTCTTGAGAGGAAGGGGGGCGGTAAAGAAAGAGATAGCTGTCTGATTTTTACTGAGCTGGTTTATGTTTATAACTTTGGTTGTTTATATTCATGATGTGTTATTTTGGTAAAGAAAAGCCTAGCGTAGTAGTTTCAGTCGGTCATCAAATGTAACAAAACTGGCTACAACCTAGTGTGATCTCCGTTTTGCCCACCGGAGGCGATTGAGAGACACCCTTCCATGCACAAAAACCCCGATATTATGCAACTGTTGATCAGAGAAGCCTCTCAAAACATTACGCAAGAGTTCGGGCTCCTAACTACCAGTCAGGAACAGCAACCAGAAAACTGCCAACCCGGTACATTCAGACTGAATAGACGTTGCCGCCAACCATGCACATCACAAGAAAATCAAGACAGCACTACTATTAAGGCCAGAGAAAAGGGAAAGAACCATTAACCCTTCCTAAACAGGGAACAAGAGATGAGCATCTACCCCTGATCAAGAGAAAAGAGATGAGTATGGACTGGATGATAGGTGGGACTCTCTAATCCACTTAAAAAAAAGTAATAAAATATCTAAGTTTACTTGCGGATGGCAGATCTTCGCACTGTAAAGTTGGTAGTTAAGAAGGTGTTGAGCTGTACAATATTACTACCCTTTTCTTCTTTATTTTATTTTTTTTTTTGGAGGGGGGTACGGATTCAATTACAATTACCTCTACTTCCCTAATGGATAGGAAGAGAAAACTCTCAAATCTAACATGACACGTGCGATTTACCCGACTAGTAGTTAGAAAACAGAAGAAATCAGACAAATGATAGGAAACCGATCAAAAATTAACTGGGTTATCACGATTAGTACAAACATGTTAAAATGTCATAAAGGAAACAGTGATGTCGCAGATGATCAGGAAAAAAATAAGATAAAAAATAAAGAATATTAAATTAAAAACGAGAGCATAACGAGTTTGAGTAACTTCACGGCAAAACAAGGATAAGTAAATGGTTAAAAGTTATTTCATGCAACAAAAATATGATCGCCCGTACCCTTTCAGGATATTGCGATAAAAGAAGACTTTCTTTATCTCACAAAGACAACAGAATCTGTGGCTCAGAAGTATGATGAAAACGGTGCTACTCCATTATTCTTCACTTCAACATGAGATTCACTTTCCTAAATTATTTCTCCACATGTATATCACTTATCTGCAATATTCATCCACATGAGAATCACCTTCCTGCAATATTAATCGATCAGAGAAAAAGTTGTTTATAATTTCACCCTTCTCAATTGCTTTGTAACCACTGACACCAACTCGAGCAAAGAGAAAAATAAGTCTACCGAAAGCAAACAAAGTCTTTGACAGACAAAAGTTTCTGCAGCAACAAAGACCTCAGAATAAATAGGTATACAGAAACTTCGTGTTGTCTGTCCTTCTTTGTGGATTCAAATCCATGGTCATATGCCGCCCACTATCTATACGCCTTTTCGAACGATTCCGTCAATATTACATAACGTCATTCTCCACGTGCAACACAGGATGACGTAATCGCAAACATCGAAGATCACGAAATAGCACACTGCAACAAAAAAAAACCTCATTGGCGCTGGACAGGTCATGGGCTAAGGATGATAAATATCCTTCCATCCAACTAGAACTGGTCTCTGTCTACATTTCTGAGATGAGGTATTCTGTGCACTATTTACATTATTTGGACTATTGTCCTTATCTTTGTCGCCATATTTATTACAACGTTTCGGCCGTTGTGCGCTCCGGTCTTCTTCAGGAGGTTGGAATGTCGAACTGGACCCTTTATTTTGCTCACGGGGCTAGACTGTTCTATTTCCACGTGCTATGTCTGATGGAGGTCAGTTATCAGTTATCTCTTGTTAGTTCCCCTCTCCAAGCTCTCCACTGCCTTAACCGGGTATTGAACTCACACACTTTGAGTCTTGTCACTGGATCTAACCAACGCCTTTATCCACTGTGACATATGTCCTTGAGGACATATAAAGGATTCAGTTCGACATTCCAACCACCTGAAGAAGGCCGGGGCGTACAACGGCCGAAACGTCGTAATAAATATGGCAACAAAGATGAGAATAATAGTCCGAATAATGTAAAAAACTGGTCTCTTGTCGGCGAAGGTGAGAAGGCTGAGAAATACCATAGCATAGATACGAGGGCACCTTTAAAAAAAAAAAAAAAAGAAATCTTTATATCTTGCGAAATCGACTACTGCTATTGAGCAACATATTGCCAACCATATGTTATGGTGACGTAAGGTTGGTATGTTCCCAAGCAACCAGCATTCTTATCTGAAGCAAAGTGAAGAGGAGAATAAATAGTAAAATATCATAAAACCGTAACTCCTCCTGGCTTCCAGTAACAAGCATTTCCCTGCAGACTCTTTGAAAAACTTGCCTATCTTCCTTCTAAATCTTCCCTCACAAATCCAGTTTATGACAATCGTCGCGCATTTTGCAAATAATAATCACCGTCATTAATTTTACGAGTTTAGCTCACTTGAGAATATTTAAAACCTTTACTTTTAATGGTTGTGGAAAGTTTATGAGAAATAACTAATTATCGTTGAAACAAATGAATCCTTGAAAAGGTAAAATTTGTGTTTCTCTTTATGAAAAAATTATTTTAATATTAGCGAAGGAAAGAGTCGTCGAAAAGTTGAAATGACTTCAAGCCATATATATTGAGAGAAGCTGAGAACGGAGAATCTGACTTTTTACTCAGAGAGTTTTCTCTAATTAATAAACCTTTTCAATAAGACGAGGTGAGCAATAAAATCTTTTATCGTGTTGTTTGTTCAACTCTAGATTTTCCGGCTTTTCGTTCACTGTTATAAAACGCCAACATAAATTTGTTTTTTCTTTTGGAGATTAATTTTCTCTTGGTGCTTCTTAAACTTTGCGTAACGTCCGGAATTTATATAAATGACAATTGTACGTGTCGTAATCTCTCAAACATCAGAGAAGGAAAACAGTTAATGTGTCTACTCTTAACACAAAACCAAAGCTCGTTTTTCAAAAGAGAAATGTCATTAAATCTACTCATTTTTTTTCCTTTCTTTATTTTTTGAAGCAAATTCTTGTATTTGCGAATATAGTTCATTAAATGTAGGTTTATAAGTCACCATTTATCAGATAAGTAAGGGTCACTCAGAATTACAAGTAAATGGACAAGACTCCTCACCACCCCCATTTTCGCGACCTAGTATTTTACATGTGTTTATTATGGTATTTATATATACTTTTGCGTCCCGCGCACCTAGCCGTGGTGTAAGGGTTAGCCAGCTTACCTTGCTAGAATACTTATGACTGAGTCGTGAGTTCTATCCTCACCGTGTGCCACATCTAATATAATCTTAGAAAATCGCTATACTTTTGCGTCCGGAATAGACGGATCTAGTCGGTTATTTTTTTGTTCAAACCTCCCTATTTTTATTCCAGACACCTCGCTTATTTGCAACTGTTTTTTGTTTTTTTTGTTTTTGTTTTTTTTGTTTTTTTTTTCAGGCCTCTTCGTTTATTCCAACCTCTTCTCCCGTCTTTTTCTGTTCCAAAAGCGAATTCATTTTAAATGGATTATCTAACATAGCCTTTTATTCCAACCTACCCTTCTACTGCAGACTTAAGAGTAGGCCCAAATGCATAGCTATTTACTAATCTTACTCTAGTCTGTCACAAATCCACAATAATGAAGGTACTCTGTGAAGTTTGAACTCACCAGCCAAGAGTTTACTCGACTGACTTACTAACCACTTCTCTATAATAGTCGCCTTTCCGTATAGTGTTATTTGTTCATACGTTCAAATTGTCCACATGAACATTTCTTTCGTTTCGACTTCTTATTATGACCGACATTGTGTGGGAGGAGCGGGGATACAAAATAAAATATATTCTTCGGCCTGACTCATGATTTGGTGTGTTATGTATTTTCTGCAGTGTCAGAGAAAAATGTTCGAGGCCAGGCAAAAACCCAAATTTTAAGGGTTGATTTTCAAGGCGGGTTGTAATTGAAGGGAGAACAGGCGCAACATATTCTTCTTACCTTTATCTCTCCCTTTTTAATTCTATGCCGCTCTGATTATAATTTATTGCATATAAATATTATCATAAACACTGATAAGAAGCAGCAATAAGAAGTTAGTAATAAAAATAATAAAATAATTCATCTCAAAATTTTCTTTAATGGTGCTTATTTCTGTCGTGGTTAAAATTAAAAAATTAGAAAATTTGGTGGCTCACTTCTTATCGCCACCAACCGTCTTGTAAGACTTGTAACTCAACGTCTCCACAAAGACAGGACAGTGCACACACGCCTCCAAAACAATAAAAAATAAACCTTTTAATCCGATTGATTTAATTTCTGAACTCTTTCATTGCATACTCAGAGATGGACTCTACCATTTCCTTCTCAGTGTCTTGTTTATTTTGTATGGTTCATTCCGACTATCAATAATTATTTTATTTTATTCTTGTTGAATTGTAAAACATTTCTTCTCATTCCGTTCATTCATCTGAGATAACTTACACTCATATTTTCTGACAGAAGACTTCACACAAAAATCACTGAACATTTAAATCAAACATTAAACAATTGATGTACTTCATTAAATACCCTCCACATGCGCCTACATTTCTTGTAGTAAATATGCACGCACAAAGCATGTCTATTAAATAATATTGAATAACAAATGTTGAATTTGTTTGAGGTTCGAATATATAGAAAAGAATGTGTGTGTATCTGCGTGCAAGTTGTTAGGTTCCCAAAAATCTCGGACAGAACAAGAACAAAAAAAAAATGTTTAACACAACGCAATAAAACAAAAAGAAACAATTGCAATGGTGTGTGCTATCAAGTCTTACTGTTTCGACAGTAATCACCGATGAACAAGCGACTAAAACGCGAAATAGAACAAGCATAATGAATTCTAGGAAGACCCTTTCTTTTATTTTCGTTTTTGTTTTGTTGTTTTTTGTCTTGTTTTCTTAGCTTTTTTTTACGTGAACATTTTTTAAAAAATCAGTAGAGAAATAAAATCCATTAGAGTTCTTCGCCTTCTTAAACGAAAGGATTCCGTTGTGAAAGTTAATTCGTCTGAAAATAAATGAATCTTCAATAAACAAAATTCACTTGAAAGAATTAATCGTTCTTTCCCAGAATCAAATCAGGGGAGAAATTACAAACGACATGAAAATCTTTTATTTTTTTTATTTTTTTTTTTTTTTTCAAAAAATAAACAAAAAATGGAGAAAGGGACCGTTAATTGCAATTAATAATTTCTCTTATTTATGAGTCGAAGAATCATTAGACGTCATAAATTTCTCTTTTTGATCCAAAAGACTGAGACCATATCGTTGCTTCGTTATGTACCTCATCCGTATGATCAAAATTACAGCTCAATGGCTAGGCAGTAGAACCGTTGGTCTAAAAAATCAGAGGCTCCATCCTTTTTTCACATTTTAAAAATAAATTCAAATATGAATGTTATGATCATTCTTATGTTTATACATTTGCTGCTGCCAATTTATTTGTTCTTATTAAGGATTTGCTAACTGATTTCATTAATTTAAAATTATATGACAAGTACGCAGTTTCTTTCTCTTCGTCAAAGGAAAGGATCATTTTGTGATATGGCCTGTACACCGACAGATGAAGATACGGACAAACGTGGAACGTGTCAAAAAGAAACATACGATGTTCGTTTGAGGCAGAATCGAATGAACGCAATAGATTCTGAAGAGTTGAGAAAAAATCGTCATTAGATATTTTCTTAGTTTGTATTTTCTCGGTGGGAAAACCTTTGCATAAAATAAATCTTTCATTCTTTCCAGCGATAAAAAAAAATAACGCATGATCCATTGTCACCAGATTCCTCTCACTTCAGCGCGTTCGTGGGCTTACAGCTTAACTGAAAACTCTTTCTATCTTTTTACACACTCACTCACTCACTCACTCACTCTCTCTCTCTCTCTCTCTCTCTCTGTCACTATATATATATATATATATATATATATATAGTTACAGAGAGAGTCTGTCTATTGAGCAACACATTCTTATTTTTATGAAAGACAAACGAAAGTTCTTTGTTCCTTTCTGGCAGGTTGTTTCATGTCAGGATTGAGGTGATAAAAGTATTGTTCATAATATTAATTCTTTTGGTTTCATATAAGGAAATTCATTGACCGTGCAGTTAAAATTTATAAAATCTTTCTCCTAAAACAATTTTTCAGGAAAATATGTTTTTCAAGTCTAGTTGCTTTTATGGTGGAGGGCGGGGGGGGGGCTTCCTCATCTTTTGTTTGAAGTAGTGTAGAACGACAGACTTTTGTTTTCGTCATTATTTTCTCTTCGAAATGCATGTGCTGTCCATTTTAGCTGTTGCTGCAGTTGAAAGTCCTCAAGTGTTGTGGTTTCTGTTATTTGGTACAGTTCTTTGTTTGTGATTCTGTAGCACCAGTCGACAAGGTTCGAAGAAGTGTTGTTTTGGCCAAGAGCCACAAGATCTTCACTCGTTCAAAGCCATTTTAACCATTGACCTTGAATACAGCTGACAGTTTATTCATTTCTAAATGTGTTTGACGCCATTTCCCGATTTTTCAAAGCTATCTCTAACACAGCGTATTCTATATTCAATTTCATTATCTCCTATACTAAATTATAACAGATCCATACACCGAAGTATTTGAAGAGTTTAACATTTACTAAATCCACATCCTGAATTTTTATGATGGATTCAGGGTACGTGCCATCAATGCTGTCATTGGATTAATAGGAATGTGTTTAAATGTAGACATTGTTTCTTGGTAGTTTTCGAATATCGGTCATTATCCGTCAGCTTGATGGATCTAAATATCACGTCTTCACGCGTTAGCTTATTGCATGTTATTCTTCGTTTCTCTTTTTTTAGTTTTTAAATATATTTAATATATTTGCTACTAAATTACATAAGAATTTATTAATACTGTGTTGTTTATTCTTGTATGTTAAAGGCTAAGATAGATAGATAGATAGATAGATAGATAGATAGATAGATAGATATCCGATTTGGGTTTTTTTACAATTTTTATGACAGTACTTAGCAATTATTTATAAGTAATTGTAGAATTCTAGTTTTGATTTTTGTGTTTGGTCATATGCGATTTAATGGATCTATTATCAGATAGCTGACAAGTTAATCTACAGGATAATGTAGTGAATGTGTGATCAATAAATTGTTTTAATTTTTATTATCATCATCATTGTTATTATTAGAGAGACATTTTCCAAATGGGTTCGAGAATTTCTAAACACTATTGGTTTGGTGAAATTTAAATTTGTTATTGTATTGTTGGTGGTGATAATGTTAGATATTTTTACACACACACATATACACACACACATACACACACACACATATATATATATATATATATTGTTTAACTTTTCTGCAAGAATTAGTATTCAAATTACTTAAATGGTTACTTTTTATTTTGGGGTTTAATAAATAGAAAACGAAAAACATATCAATGTAACTGAACTTGGAGATTTGGTAGAATTCTTGAATACAATGTGTTATGGTCTAGAATGATGATATTTCATCATTCTAAAAATAACATTGCCATCAATGATCCTACCCTCATCATTATAAAAACGATCTTTCCACCACAAGAGAGTAGAGTAGAGAACAGTAGATGGACTAGGGTACTTTATAGCAGTAGACGAGTAGTAGCAGTAGTAGTAGTAGTAGTAGTAGTAATAGTAGTACAGAAACTCACGTCTTTGTCAGTAGTCCGTGAAGATCGAAAACAGATGATTTCAAACGCCATTCTCACAAACGAAATTCTCGGAACCAAACCAAAATTTTAAACAAAAGAGACACTGAGAACATTTTTACATACACCATACCAACATTCTATAATTCACATCCTAAAAACAAAATACAAAATTCTTGCTATTTACGTCAACAAGTGTGTCAAGCTTTTATTGTTTATATTATTGTTGTACATTTAAATTCATTCCGTTTACAATATAAAAAAAAGAGAAAAGGATTCTTCCTACAAGCTGCTTCTGATTTCGTCAAATTTCAGTGCAGTTGTTTATAACCACCGAGTTGCTTATTTAAAAAGCGTTTAATTTGCTTATCAATAAGTCATATATTATATCTTTGTTTTAAGTTTCTTACCATCTTTTCTTCCAATTGATAATTATTTAAATGGTTTCAGCAGAATAGTTTAAGAGTATTTTGTATGTTATTTTGTATTATTTACTTTATTATTATTCATTTTTTTTTTGCGAAATTTAACTGTTACATGATTAAAGAAATTCTTTTGATGTTTGTTTTATATTTGAAGTTCGTGCAGGAAGAGAGAATATTAAACAATGCCTTCCTCAAGATGCATTGCGTTTAATCCACAGAATAAATAACTGTGAATGGCATAGGAAATCCGAAATCGCTCAGAATATGAACAATATTATATGACCTCAATACTATTTACATTATTTACATTATTCATACCGTTATCCTCATCTTCATTGCCATATTCACGCGTTTCGGCCCTTGTAAGCTCCGGCCTCATTCAGGTAATTGAAACTTCGAACCGTACACTTTATTTCGTCCACAAGGGTAGATTCTTCTAGTTCCTCGTGCCATGCCTCTTCCGGATTCAAAGATGACAATTACATTACAATATATTAAGCAATACATTGTAAGCCGAAATGTAAGCCGAAAGCTTAGATAGGATTAAAAAATATGGATCAATATTGTGATTTTCTTTCTTTTAATGATAATGTTATTAAACTTATCAGACGATATGAAAGGAATTTACTTAAAATAAATAGACAAAAATTGTCTATATTATTTAATGAAACATGCATCAATGAAAAAATGCTGCCTAACTACACACAATATGTGTGTGTGTGTGTTTTGACAAAAACAATTACCCACTACAAAGATGCACTCTTGTTTCGATGCCTTATGTGCATCACGACTGCGGAGAACTAAAAATGGTTATGGACAATTCCATTCAAAAACAAGACACCTATGATATTGTGCCCTCCTTTGAATTAATGCTGTGAACGTTAGAATTTATATTATTCACGTTCTCATTACATTTGGATATTCTGCTCCTATTAATGTCGAGTATTTTTGTTAACAATTTAAACACAAACATTGACAAGATCGATTCCGTTATTTCATTCAAGAATATCCCCATCCCAAACAAGCGGGAATAACATTCAGAACCTAGTCTTAAAAACTGAAGACTTTAATCAAGATAATCAAGATGGAAGCCCTACTTCTTCCTTAAAGACCCGAAAGAACAGAAAATCTCTAACAAAATGGATACATATGGATTTAAAAACTTAAAAATGACACCACTCATCGACCAACTAAACAAATTTGAAATGGAGTTATTTGATAATATAAATAATATTACCTTCCACAAGAACAGCAAGAACAAATTACAAAGAGACTTAGACACGGTGGCCAAACAAATCAACCAATCAAATCAAATGTTTGTAAAGTCGGATAAGACTGCAAATTTTTATAAGTTTCATCCAAGGGAATATAACACTTTGGTTTAAAAAAAAAGAATTTAATGATGAGTTATAATAAGGTAAACATCGACAACTATAATTATGTAGGCATCATCAACTTCTCGGATAAGCAAATTACCAATGAGCTGAAAATCAGTGATAGAATAGGCAAACTTTCAACTAAATAAACTTACGTTTTGCTTAAAAACCATTAACCCGACTTCCTGAGCAAACTACCCACAAGGATTATCAATCCGACTAAGCCCGAAGTCGGGAGAACCAGCAAAAGGATCCTAGAGCGTGTAAACATACAGATTAAGAACCAACTCAGTTTCATCCAATGGATCGGAAATACAGAAGTGATTGGCTGGTTTAAAGGACTTAACAACAAAAACAACTGTACTTTCATACAATTCGACATTGTGGACTTCTATCCATCCATATCCAAGAACCTATTTAAAATGGCCTTGGAATTTTCTGAATTTTATTCCGATATTTCTAAGGATGAAATCAATATCATTTTAAATTGCAGAAAATCAATAATAATCCACAACAACGAACAGTGGATAAAAAATTCGAATGTAGACTTTGATATATCTATGGGATCACTGGACTCTTCTTAAAGCATATTTGGTCGGATTATTTATTTTGTACAATCTTACTGCATATGAGGATATTAGCTTAAATGATATAGGGTTATTTAGGAATGATGGTCTAATGATAATAAATAATTCCACTGGAAGTAAGGTAGCCATGCTGAGAAAACTAATTCATAGAATGTTTAAATCTTTACATCTCAGTTTTCAAATTAATTCTAATATCAATCAAGTAGATTTCTTAGATATAACTTTAAACTTAGTCCATAATAATCTTCAACCTTTCTTGAAAAACAACGCTAACCCCATTTATATAAATCCCAATTCCAATCACCCAACGTCGATTATTGAATATATCCCATCATCCGGAGAGCTCCGTATTAACCAGCACTCCTCTAGCAAAGAATTATTCGATAAACATAAAATTTTTTACAACAAAATCCTGAGCGACAGTGGCTAAATTTATTCCGAAATTAAATACGTGGAAAATTATAGTTATTCAAGAAAGAAGAATAAAGAGATGAAGATAATTTGATATACAACTCCCTTCAACAAACTGGGACACAAATTTCTAAATTTGATTGATAAGTATTTTCCTAAGAAGAGTAAATTAAGCCAAATTTTCAACCGTAATACCTTCAAAATCAGTTATAGTTGTACTTAAAATCTAAACAAAACTATTAAATCACACAACAATAGAATACTAAAACTATATAACAATAATAAATGCAACCGGAACACAAATTCTATTATACCCCTGACAACCGTACTATGCAATTGTAGAATTCCAAAACAATGCCCATTATCAAACAAGTGCCTAACGAAATCCATCACATCGACTGAAAACCCCAATAATATAAAACTGTATGTTGAGTCCACCAGGAATGATTTTAAGAAGAGATATTATAACCACATATCTTCTTTTATAAATGCAAGCAAACGCAACATGACTTCGCTTTCTAAATATTTTTGGAAACTGGAGGAAGAAAGCAAAACACCGAAGTGGAAAATCCTCAAACAGGCCAGAACCTGTAAATCTCTGAAAGAACCTTGTTTCTTATGTCTGCAAGAAAAAATATGTATTATTAGACTTTTCAGTAATAATCAATTGTTAAATCAAAGATCCGTGACTACCGTTTTTTATAGGCACATTAAAGATCTAACATTACAATCTTGCTAAACCTTCAAACTCATAATTTACCTCCTTCATATATTTTATACGGCCTTATACGCTTTTACTGATCTATACTAAGTTACAACTTTAAAATGTTTTAAGCACATGTACAATACTAACAATAATATCAGATAATTAGATTTATATCTATTTTACAAGGTATATAGTTTGATAATAAGCTTAATTTTACAGAAAATTTATATTAGCAGTCCGCACCTTCTATGTCTTTTTACTTACATCTTAAATTCGGAAAAAAATTTTAAAAAATTATTGTAGTATTTTTAAAAATAACATGTATTTTTACACATTTTTATTAAGTTACATACTAAGTTTATCCAAAAACAAGAGACAGAAACTCCAACCTAAACTTGGGGGTCACTCATCCTTGTTTCTGACCTAAAATAGTTGTCCCTTCACCAATGGATTCTTTTTCGATTATTACTATAAACTTACCCTACAACTATCTCTACATTTCTGCTTCTTTTTCATGTTTTCTTCCCACTACTCACCTCTTACACCTCTCTATCTCTCCTTTTTGCTTGGATTTTAACGTGGGGGCTTAAATATCTGACCATTGCATAACATCAAAAACTTTAACGGACACTTCCGCTATCAAAACTGCTATTATCTTATTCTTTAATCTCCTCTTCTTTCCATTAATGTCCCTCTTCTTTACCTCTTTCTGTTTCATCTTAAGGTGTGATTTCCCTATAGGTTTTTAAGGAAGTGATATACCATAGGCGGCTTGTATTTTAATAGAATTGTCCATAACCATATTTAGTTCCCATTAGTCGAGATACAAATAAGGCATCGAAACAATGATGCATCATTGTAGTGGGTAATTGTTTTTGTCCATATGTAAAAATCTATAATAAATAATTATTGCGCTACTCTTGGTATTGAGCACCCTTTTGAATTATTTACAATATTCTCGTTCTCATGACACATCTGGATATATATATATATATATATATATATATATATATATATATATATACTCTTAAGGTGTGGTATATTTATCGGATAAAGTACTCAATATCAGAGATAGAACGTGTGTAAATATAAAAGTGAACATTGAAGTCAATACGTAGAGGCGACAGGCTGTTTCATGCATGAAACAGCCTGTCGCCTGTAATTGTTGACTTCAATGTTCACTTTTTATAGGTACTTTCATGAGATCGCTAAAAACAGAGCATAGTATGATGAAAAAGACGCCAAACTTGACGAAAACAAAATTTTAGCGTCTAAATCTTTATGCTATTATTAAGAGGTAAGATCAATGTATTTTTTAATTATTTTTTAAAATTTTTCCTTCATTTTAGAACATTCTAAATTTTGATTAAAAAAAAACCTTGTTTCTCTTTGTGTCACCGGAACTAGTAAAATAACCGTTTTCTGTATGGCAGACATTAATTTTGAAAATCTTGCAAAAATAAAAATAATTGTTGGATTTTAATGAAACTTTCAGAAACTATTCACAAATGATAAAACTTATTATAAATATGTTTTCTTTTTTTAAAGTCATGGCAATTTTTCCCCATGTATTAACCCCCCCCCCCACCCCCCATAACTAATTGTAGGAAAATTCTATAATTTCAATTTTGGGAAGATTAGTGATTATATTAGTTAAAAGCACAAGACTTTCAGGAAACCAAATCATGTTTGTTTTGTTTTGTTTTTTTGTTTTGTTTGTTTTGTTTTTAGTTGGACCACCTCTACCTGAAAAACATCTCTGAATTGTAATATACAAAACTCAATAAAACAAAGATATTATTTAATTTCAAAAGCTTTTAATTGCTTCTATTTATTAGGTTGGTGAAAAATAATGACGTAATAATGTCGTTTTTTGACGTTAAAAAATACGTCAAAAAACGACATTATTACGTCATTATTTTTACACCAACCTAATATTTTAATGAACCTGGACAATATTGTCTGAAAGCAAAAAGATATTTCGATGAAAACTGAATTTTTAAAACAATTATTTGTTATTTCTGAAATATTTTATTATTTTTACATTATGTTGTTAATTCTTCTAAAATTAGGGAAAAGTTTGTAGAATTTAACGAATGTTGTTATTAAGTAGATATATATTTACAGATTATAATTTCCAAAGCTTCTTACAAACTAACGAACAACAGTATATTAAAAAATGTAATTTGTGTCAATAATAAGACTGTAAATCAAATCTATGGAAGACCGGAAGTATCATGCGTGCAATAAAACAAAACGTCATGTGGATTGATTTTCTGTCTTGTATTTAACTTAAATACTGAATTTTTAATACAATTATTTGTTATTTCTTTAATTATAATAGATATTTATATTTAAGTTGTTAAAATATTATAAAATTAGTTAAAAGCCGCATTAAGTTTCGTAAATGTCTTTTTTGAGATAGATTTATTTTTGCGAAACACGTGTGGAGAAGTTAATTTGATTTTTCAATTTCAACTGAGAAGGGTACCTACAAGTATCAGTATCATCTTATGAAATTTAAATTTGTATTTTATGTACACTTCTGATAAAATTTCATAAGAAAGGTACCTATAAATTAATTAGATACCTTTCTTATGAAATTTAATCTCACCCTCAACAGTCTTATTTTATTTCTTTTTAATATATTTTCCATAAAGCATCGTAAAAGTACAAAAAAAAGAAATTAGAGTGCTGAAAGTTTTCCTTAAAAATAACGAGGTAAATAATTTGTTCACGTAAATCTAAATAACTTCACATCTCTCCTTCCGTAGAAGGAATTATCCTCACGTAAGCTATCAAAACGTCATGAATGTCTTTCGTCACCTTGTCAAGTGACGCGAAAGGTTATGACCTGCTTTGTTTTATTTTCAAACTACGTCTTTTCGGCGCAGAAACTAAGCTAAGCTTGTTTCAAAATATTTTAAACAAACATTATAATTTCTGATTTTCTTAAAATAACTTTTGAAAAAATTATAATTGATTTTTAAAAGAATTTCAAACTGCGAGTTTTCATTCTTCAGTAATATTCACAAAATGAAGAGAGTGGGAGGTGGAGGAAAAAGGTGTGAAGTAGTAAGAGGAGGAAGATGTGGTTAATAACATCGCGAAGCATATTTTAAGTCTGATGACTAATTTACCCGAAGATCCAGTCACGAAAATTGACATTTTTACGCTAGACTGCCTAACAACCAATCATTTCAGAATTTGATGATTTGTCAAAATCAGGCAGCGCGGCGCCTGAAAGATTTGCTGACTGCAATTGTCCTACGACGACGACGATGACGAAGAAGAAGAAGAAGAAGAAGAAGAAGAAGAAGAAGAAGAAGAAGAAGAAGAAGAAGAAGAACATTACACGAACTGCTCAACAAAAATGTTCGTTGTTGTCTCGGATTCACCCACGACTCATGTCTTTGAGAGTGAAAAGGTTTTTGTTCCTATCGAGTCATTCAAAATTCGATTTTTTAGTTCATTTCTCTATTGTATCATTAGACGGAGTTGTGTCCATCTATGTTCAGGTGCGTCTACACGTCTATAAACTCTTAAATTAGATAGATAGATAGATAGATAGATAGATAGATAGATAGATAGATAGATGTTACTATTTACGTTATTTTAGTGGATACACTATCTACTAACTATATTTTCGTAAAGATATCGAAAGGTTCCAACTAGAGAGATTACATTACTTAAAAAAGATAAGAAAAAAGATAAGTGGGTAACTGATATGTTTGCTTTAGAAACCTCCGATAAAGCGCGCTTCTTTTTTTTTTTTTCTTTTTTTTTCTTTCTTTTAATCAATTCACTCCAAGCAAGACAACAGTGCCACTAAGACGCAAAGGGCTACTCGGAGTAAAAGAGAATGAAAAGACTTTAGAAGGAACCGGAAATCCAATTCTAAACAAGAAAAAAGAGATAAACTTCCTCTACTCGTGTTCTAAAGACTGGAGATCCGTGTGAACGGGAAGATAGGCGAATCTATGTACACTTTGTGAAAAATGACAATGTACAAGAAATATAGCGTGATATGAGTACAAGAAAGTCCAAATTTGGGTCAGGTGACCCAAGTCTAGGGAGTAAAATTGATTTGGCGGAACTAGTTGAGTGCCGTCGATGGTGGTGCTAGCATAAAGTTACAAGTCATCGTGAGCGAGTGTTTGCATGTACTGGCCTTGTTCAGACTCTTGATCACACCAGGTAACGCGCACTCTCTCCCAGAAGTTGTAACTAAGGTCCGCTCAGCATAAAAACATAAGTGTGCTTTTTGGATGTTGAATAAACACAAAATGTACCTGAGCATACATCTGCAACAGAAATAGGTTAGCCACCCTAGTAAACGGGAATATTCGGACACCAGCGGCTTGCAATTACACTGTCACTGTAGATACATGAGGCTTTTCCATATAGATTTGTTGGTTGCTTGGTTGCGTGATTTTCTTTAGCGACATATCACCCTCTATTGGTTATTTAATGCCGAAATCTAAATATTTTGAACGCAGTTGCGTGCTTTCAACTACAGATAAAATGTCTTATTGTTCATTTTACTCATTTTATTATAAATAGATATTGTTGGTAATTTTTTTGCACAAAAATGTGTTGCTGGTATTTTTACTATAAAAATGTATTTTTTAGTTTCATAGTGTTTTGCCTTTGTTTGGGGATTCACTATTTGGCCATAGCTGAGACCCTAACAAGTGCTACCACCCCCGCTCCCGGATATATATTTGTAAATTTTGATTTAGACCATAACAAATGCAAGCGTACTCATTTCTCCCTCTATGTGTGTCGTGCTGGCATGAAGACACTAAAGATGAACATATACATCTTCACGCAATTCCTGTCTTGTTTCACTCATACATGTCCAGTGTAATCTATTCCAGTTTGTTGAAATGGCTTCACGAAATTGACTCTGTGTTTAGGAAGGTCCGGGATTTGGGGCGGAGGGTGTATTTGAACCCTAAATTGGGAAGGGGCATCTACCATGACTGTATATTGATAGCTAATTCTGTCAAGAGACGAACGATGTTTAACAAGATGGGATAAATTAGTTTTGTAGTCACGTGGTGTAGCTTCCCTCTGTCTTTTCTACAAATATTTCCATGACAACTGCTCTGGTGAGCTTTCTTCCCTGGTGTCCCGACTACATGAATTTAAGCGTTCTATTAGATTGGCATCTAAGTCCCACCTATTTACTGTTGAAATAGCTAAATGCAGCCACAACTTCTACACCAACAGTTTTTTCTTCTTGCACCCACCCCCGTGGAGCTCCCTTCCGTTTACTTGCTTCCCTGATAACGACAATCTTTATAAAATTAAATGCGGTGTCAGTCGCCATCTTCTGTCTTAGTGAATCCCGTTCATCTTTTGTCCTTGCCTCAGTCCTCTCTATACTCAGTTTTCTCTTTACTTTCCCTGTTTTTCCCCTTTTCAGTGGTCATTCTGGGCAGGTGGTTTCTTTTCTTCATCCACTACGATGATGCCGCCATATTTGGTTCGTTTTCTATTTCTTCGCCAACTGTACAACAGTCTAAAGAATAAGGATTTTTTTTACTTCAGGAATATTACGACCAGCCTGTACATCTTGTATTAATACGAGACGATGTTGCTGAGAATTTTTTATTTTATTTTATTTGCTCTTTATTATAAAAGAATTATTAATTAGTAGTATAAAATAATTAAGAAGAATAATTAACAAGAAATGTAAATCAAATATTCAAATAAATGTTATAATTGTCTGGGTTGGTTTTATACACTTACCTTTGGAAGAACTGTATTAAAAGAAAGCCAGGCGATTTATGACAAATTGTTACATTTGTCTGTAAAAGTTTCTTTATTTAGAATCAGCTGTAAGAAGGACGACCAGAAATAACTGTCATGGCAGACTATTGGTGATTCATTTTTCACACAATTAAGAAATATATTTCTCCTGTATCTATTTTCCAACGAAAAGTGTCGTTTCCGACAACGTAAAGTTAAAGTTGAGACCCGCTTGATCCTCTTTCGAGGATGTTTAAGAAGACGGGTCAGCAGATAAAAGTAGAATGGCAGAAGGGACTTAGATTTCAGATCCGAGGGAAGATGGTTGTTTGCAGGCTGGCAGAGAACGGTATTTGTGGCGTTCACATGTGAAACCCGCTAGGAGGGCAAAAGTCTAAAAGGTTTCGGCATTCTCGGGGACTACGCTGGCAACTCGTACGAGGACGAAAAGGAAGAACAAAAAAAAACTAAAAGCTGACTACAGCGCCACCGACAAGAAAAAAGAAGAACAAAAAAAACTAAAAGCTGACGACTTTGCATCCGAAAACAAAAAGGAATCTGAAAGAAAGTAGAAAGCTATTTTTAAAATATCGCAAGCGGGTTTCGACAAAGTTGTCTTCAGGTTTTTTGTCTCTCTCTTAGGTGGGTGGACCTTTTACGAATGCGTTTTTTCTGCCACCTTTTTTCTTTATTTGTATTACTTTTTCAATTTTTCATTTTTAATGATTTTTGTTTGTTTATTTAGCGGCATATCAACTCTTTATGGGTCATTTAATGCCGAAATTTAATTTTCTTGGGAGCATTAATAATTTCTTTTACAAAAATGCATTGCTGGTATTTTTAGTATAAAAATGTATTTTTATACTTTCATAGTGTTTTGACCGAGTTTGTGGGTTGACTATTTTCCCATTGTTAGGACCCTGACAAGTGCTGCCACCCCGGGTCAGAGTGAACGTGAGAACAACAGCAATTAAGAGATGTTTCCACGCTTTTCAAAACCTGCCGATCAGAGGCCTTGCTACCAGATGTAGTTTATCGTCATACCCAGGACGGTTCATGATAAGAAAAAATTATTTAAAATCTTATTAAGCGCCTATAATTTCGATATTTTTGTTCTATTATCTTTCCATTTTCACAATAAGGCACACAAAAGGAAATTTTAGTGCAAGCGCTTTGTAAAGATTGTATTTTGTTATATTGTTTCATGTCTATGTAATAAATGTTTGTACTTTTCATAGTTTCAAGTCTTGTTTGTTATCGTGTGCGTCTTTTTTAATATTCGGGTGTATGAGAGGGGACGTTCTCTCTTCTTGCATCCCCCCCCAACATCAGCAATAGTCTTCTTCTTTTATGTGCCGTGTCCCTTCAGGACGTAGGCGATCATGGCTCTCCATTTTCTCCTGTCTCTTATAATTCTCAATAAGTTTTGTCTCTTTACTACTTCTCCCAGACCCTGTTCTGTCATCCTCTTGCTTAAGTCCGCCAGGATTGTCACGCATTGCTTTCCCTTGTCCCTCTTTCCATCTATCCACCATGTGAGTGTCAGATTCTTCAAGCCCTCCTTTCTTATTACGTGTCCAAGAAATTTCAGCTGCCTCTTCTTGATGTTAAGTATAAGTTTCCTATTTGTTTGCATCCTCTCTAAAACCCCATCGTTGCTCACATGTTCAGTCCATGGTATCCTTAGCATCCTTCTGTAGAACCATACCGTTGTTGCCTAGAATCTCTTCTTCATCTTTGAGGAGACCGTCCAACATTCACTGCCATAAAGGAAGACAGATATCACGTAGTAGTTCAGTACTATTTTCTTTGTGGCCAACGAAATCTTCCTATCTTGTAATATTAGACTGGTGCAAAAATAATGTCGTTTTCTCACATAGTAACATATGTGAGAAAACGACATTATTTTTGCACCGACCTAATATTATGTCTTCTTTGGACATCCCATTACGTCTTCGGATCTCAGCGTCGCACTTACTGACATCTGTTTGAACAATTCCCAGGTGTCTAATAATATTTTTTCAATACAACTAACAACAAACCCTACATGGTTGATTGATTTTGAACAGCTACGAGTATCGTAAGTAATACTAACGGAAATCCAAGAAATATGATATTCGCTGCATCTTGTTATTTTCTGGTTACGCCTGGCCGTAGTGGCATTTCTAATAGAAGAAAGTGTAGATATTTCTACTTTATTTTGACCTTTTTCGTTATCATCTTTAGTTCTTATGGGGTTAAGTTGTAACTTCATTGTCATGGAAATATTACAAGTATCCAATTCTCCTAAAGACACTACTGGGGATTTCGTGTCGCTGAATATGGCCCACTGAAGCTGTATGTTTATAAAAGAAGGGTTTAACTCTTGACCAGCATTGACTCTAGAGGAAATGGATTCGTTTACCTGTGGAAGCGCCATTTCCATAAAGGCAAACTGTTTATTAATCTCAGATCCGTAAACAACATTGGCATACTTGTTTTCTAAGTCGATCTTTGTTTCAAGGTCGATATCAGCTTTGTCGGAAGCTTCGTTTATTTTATAGTTTACAGTTTACATTTCTTTTAACCAATTAATGATTCGTTTGTCTTTTCTTTGAAACAAAATTGTCGTTATTTTTTTCAGCCCTCAAGTCACTAATGACTTTTCCTTTTTAAGTCATTTATGGCATATCTTATTTTTTTTTCCTTTTAAGCGTTTTGTAGAGTAAAGATCATACTCCGTTTATATATTTTTAATTACGCCATTTCGACGAAGAATGTAATTTTTATCAAATGTTCAATAAATACGAATTCTTAATTACACTATTTCGTTCGTTCTATTCAAACGAGCCGTCCACGTTCAATCGTCCAATAGTCGCCTTAAAATATATGAATTGATAAAAATCCTATTCATGAGTACTTCTTACATCTTGCGTTGATTTCCTTCCATCAGTGAACCATAGTTATATATTTTCC
>OZ010572.1:149937182-150020205 GCA_963932145.1 Acanthosepion lycidas
CATATGACAAATCCCAACAAGCACATCGTGAAAATATACAATGCTGCCCTGGAAACACTGTTAACAGAAAAACCACCGGGAAACATAACAGAAGTTAACAACGTCATATACGCAACAGCTCTGGCAGCGACTCGGAAGCTTGGGTTCAAGACAATAAATAAAATTAACAGACACAGAGAACCAGCTTGGAAAACCAAACTGATACGAGAAATAAAACAGATCAGATGTGAGCTGTCTATATTAGATGAGCTCACCAGAAACCCTAATATTTCCACACGTAAATCCAAAAAGATCAAACGGAAATATAGCATTAAATCCCTAATTGATATTCCATCAATCAAGGAAATGCTGAAACAGAAACTTCAGCTAAAAGCACAGAGAACAAGACTATACGAGAAACGTTGTAGATTCTATCGCCAAAATAAAATATTCCGAACAGATCTTAAGAAATTTTACAGGGAAATTGGAAAAACACCTATACATGTCGAAACGCCACCATCGATTGATAATGTACAGACATTTTGGGAAAATATTTGGAGCAACCCAAAGGAATGTAACCCAAATGCAGAATGGATACGGCGTGAAGAAGAACGACTGCTGGATACACCTCTGCAAGAATGGGAAAATATATCCACAGATGATGTTAGGCAAGCACTAACGAAATCCCCAAAATGGAAATCCCCAGGAAATGACAAGTTACCCAATTTCTGGCTGTATCATCTCTCATCTACCCATGGCATACTTGCAAAAACATTATCAACGATTGTAAATAATCCCAATAAAATCCCGGAATGGGTTACTGAAGGTATTACATACCTCATATCAAAAACAACTGAAACAGACGACCCGAAAAATTATAGACCGATAACATGTCTTTCCACAACGTATAAGTTGATCACGTCTGTACTGACGAACCGTACTTATTCCTTTTTCGAAACAAACAGCATTCTCCCGCTGGAACAGAAGGGATGCAGTAGAGGTTCATATGGCTGCAAAGATCAACTTCTGATAAATAAAATGATCCTGGAAAATTGCAGGAGACGACGCAGAAATCTCAGTGCAGCGTGGATTGATTATCGTAAAGCCTTTGATAGTGTTCCACATTCTTGGATCTTTAAGACTTTGGAAATGTACAAAGTTTCCCCTGTGGTATTAAGCACAGCATGGTGATGTGGAACACAAAACTATACCTTAGGCACACCGGGGGCACTGCCATATCCAACCGTCTGAATATCCGACGTGGAATCTTTCAAGGAGACTCCCTGTCACCCCTTCTGTTTTGTTTATTCTTAACCCCTCTTACACATGAACTGAACAACAGTAGCTATGGTTACAAAATAATAATAAGAAAATATTCAATCACCTACTATACATGGATGATCTCAAACTCTTTGCCAAAGACGACAATGAGTTGAAAGGCCTCCTCAATATTGTTAAATACTTTAGTGACGACATAGGTATGGACTTCGGATTAGATAAATGTGCAAAAGTAACATTCAAGAAAGGTAGAATTACAGAAACACCCTCAATAGATTTAGATTTTGTCACAAAGATTAGGGAATTGGAACATGAAGAAGCTTATAAGTACCTAGGAATTAGCGAAGGAGATGGCATACAACACCCCCAAATGAAAGAAAAAATAAGAAAAGAGTACTACAGGCGTGTACGTCTGATACTAAATACTGAACTAAACTCAAAAAATAGAATATCAGCTATAAACACATTGGCTGTCTCAGTGGTGCATTACAGCTTTAATGTCCTTAACTGGACCATAGCTGAAATTAAGCGAATGGACGCCAAAACGAGAAAGCTTCTCACTTGCTATCGCATGCATCATCCCAAAGCTGATGTTGATCGTCTGTATGTGCCCAGATCCGAAGGAGGCAGAGGATTAGTTTAACTAGAACTGTCCTACAAAACTACAACAATTGGCCTCCAAAGATACTTGGAAACTACAGAAGACTGGATGATGGTATGCATCAAGGAACATGAAAGTAGTAAGCGTTTTTACTCCGTAATGAAAGAAGCCAACAAATTCAAAATGGAGCTTCAAATGGGCGTAGAGATGCAACTACAGCACACTACACCGGCTGAAACTGCAAAATACTTGAAAAAGACAGCAAAGACGAATGCAACCGACCAGATACAGAAGCAATGGCAAGATAAACCGCTTCATGGCCAATACTCTGCCCGTATCAAACAAGCTGATGTAGACAAAACCCGTACCCATCAGTGGCTACGCAGTGCAGGGTTGAAAGCGGAAACTGAAGGTTTTATCCTTGCTGCGCAGGACCAATGCTTGCTAACTAGGAATTATCAAGCACATATACTAAAATATTGTGTCAGCCCAAAATGCAGATTCTGTGATAAATATCCAGAAACGATTGATCATCTTGTATCAGGTTGCACGATGTTGGCACCCACTGAATATAAAACCCGACATAACAGAGTGGGCCAATATCTGCACTGGAAAATCTGCAACTTCTACGGGAAGGAAACTGAAAGAAACTGGTATCAACACCACCCAGACCCGGTTACGGAGATAGGACCTGTTACAATTCTATGGGACTACACAATTCACACTGACAGAACAATCAAGGCCAACCGCCCAGATATTGTTATTAAAGACCACAAACAAAAACGTTGCCTCCTTATTGATATGGCAGTCCCTGCTGACTGCAATGTATCTTTGAAGATATTCAAAAAGCTGTCAAAATACAAGGACCTTGAAATAGAAATCTCGAAAATGTGGCATATGGGAACATCAACAATCCCTGTTGTAGTTGGAGCCCTAGGACTGGTTGGAAAAGATTGCAGTTGACTAATTGCAGGGATTCCTGGAAGCCCATGCCTCAAGGAGATACAAAAAATTGTTCTGACAAGTACAGCCCACACTTTAAGAAGGGCTTCATCTATGTAATTTTTATTTTTTTTTTTTTTTTTTTTTTGTCAGTGAAAAGTGTCATGATGCCATTTCTAACCTTAGGTCTCTGGGTGGGACCCGGAAAGAAATGTGTAAACGCCAGAAAGCAAAGAATAATAATAATAATAATAATAATAATAATAATAATAATAATAATAATAATAATTGACTGAAATTCGTTTTTCTTTTCTCTTCGAGAGAAATTCTTTGATTGATTGCCATACGTTTAATTATCGCTTTGGTAGCTTTTTCAGTCCGGTCGTTCCGGCTGGATAAAGACGCTTATGCTAGTATCAATCTGACAGCCACTCCTCCCCATCTTGATGCTTTATCTTTAAATCAATCAAAACGATGCGTTTACCACGGATTCGTATGTCCTTGTCAGCTCCACTTTTGGCCATTTTGAGAGGGAAAACAGAAACACTCGCCTTTTTCTATCGATTTAACAAATATCCTTTGATAACAAAATGTTGTTTGAATAACAAACTTATGGACTGCGCCGGTTCCCTTGTATTCACAACTCGGCCATCTTTCATAATCATCTTTTGAACATTTCACTGACTGATAGTAGAAATGTGAATTGCTTTCTCCTATTTTAATTAACAACATTTGCTAAAGCACCTGTTCTTGTTTATTGCTTTACGTGGTACGTTTTGGCGTTATATATTTTACAAGTACATGAATCGGCTGCCTGTAAAGAGTACAATATATTCAATATTGACTAAATGTTGAAACCCTAACTAATGATTAAAAAAAATATTTATATAACGAGTTACGAAATGATCTTTTGCTGTGGCTTCAGGTTCGAATCACGTCAGGGTCAGCAAGAGCATTACTAACGGGAGTCATCGGTTTGTAGAGCCAGCGGAAGAGCGCCAGGGGAAATTGAAAAACATTTCACGTGGTGTAGTATTGGTAGATGTTGAACGAAGTGTATGGAGAGCACTTGGCAGAACTATTTCCCACAGTTTTAGGTCCATAATGTATGTTAACGCCAGTCGAATATTTCTCCAAATGAGTCCGTTGTTCTGTACAACTTTTGAATTGCCTTTGGGTGGTATGGAGTAGACATTTTTGTATCTTTCTGATTTAGGTAGGACTTTAATATTTTATGCACCTCTATCAGAGTGAACATAAGATGGGAACCCACAAAGGTTGAAAATTTGGTCAAGGCGTTTTGTCACCGTCGCTGAAATGACATCCGGACACGAAAAGGCAAACGGGAATATTCATCTATAGGCGTTAACAAATATTTATTACGATTATTAGATGGTAAGGGCCCTTTAAAACCAGTCCATGGGGCCCAATTCTCTTATTAATTCTCCCGGGGTAGAAGGTTTGAAGTTAGGATCAAATTTGACACTGAGAGCAAACCTTTTTCACATCTTCCATTGAATATGGAAGGTTTTTGCATTTAACGCGGTGAACGGAATAAATATCATTAAAAAGGAATTCAGCGGAATATAAGGGAAAGAGAAGATAACAAAACTGGTAGTGCTGATGGTTTTAATTTATTTAAGACATTATTAATGGAAGATGTAATAAACCTCAAAGTCAACATTACTACTATTCCCTTAGTGATAGACTCGAGAGCACAGAATAATACATTATCTGTAGAGGACTTCAAGAAAATAAAAAAGGACCAAAAATGAATCTCCAGCCATATTCTACCAAACTATACCCCTATGCCAGTGAAAAACCACTTCCTCTTCTCTAGAAGTGCATATTATATGTTAAAGTCCTAGTACAAATCGATACATAACAGTTCCATTTTTTGTCATACCTCAGGCCCAAGCGTCAGTCAGGCCCAAGTGGTAGAAATAGTAAAAGACTGACTTTTAAGAGTAGGCATTAATTCCATGAAGCTAAAAGCAAAATTCTCAAAGGTTTCAGTGGATTGCGGAAACTGAAAGATTACCAATTAAAGTTCAAAATAAATCCAGAAATTGTACCTGTCACTCAACCAGTCCGTCGAATACCATTTAAACGGCAGCAATGTGCCCTGGACAAAATGCAAGAATTGGTTGATCTGGATGTGATTGATAGGGTTAGGGAACCTGATCAATGAATGAATCCCTAAGTGACAGTGGAGAAACGGCCTGAGGTCAATGGAAAAAGCGATTTCAGAATATGTGTCGACATGCGTAGAGCTAATGAAGCTATTGTTCGGAAACGTCATCCTCTGCTCACAACTGAGGAAACGATACAATAAATGTCTGGACTCAAATACTTCTGGAAAGTAGATTTAAATATGGTCAACCATCAAATAGTTACATCCAGACTCCAGCGAAATGACAACATTTGCCGCACATGATGGCCTATACCGGTATAAAAGATTGGGGTAAATAAGGTCTCAGATAAATTTCAATAAATAAGTCAGGTTATAGCTGACTTCCCAGGAGCATACAACATATCAGATGACATTGTAGTAGTCGGGAAGACAGAACGAGGACTGACCGTCAATGGACAGAAGTGTCAGATTAAAATGACATCTATAAAATACATGGGTCACATTGTGACGCAAAACGGTTTGAAAGTCTCGGGTGAAAAATTAAAAGCTGCAGCTCCACCAAAAGACGCATCACAATGGAGGAGTTTTCTACGACTAACCAAATTCTGTGCTAAGTTTATGCGCCATTTTGATAGAGTAGCTGCACCACTTTGGGACCTTACGAAACAGGATGCTGATTGGAAATGGGAAGAAAAGGAACATTAATATGCCTTTGATAAACTAAAAAAGGGACTAATTGAAGCACCAATCATGGCATGCTACAACGTTGAATTCCCAAAAAGAATCACAAGTGACACTTCTCAAATTGGCTTTGGTGCAATCCTTGAACAACAGCAGCCAAACGGTGCCTGCAAATGCCAGTAGGAAACTCACAACGAAAGAGTCCCAATAATCTCAATTTGAAAGAGAAGCGTTTGGAGTATTCTGGGCATGCAAAAAGTTCAGTCCGTACTTTATAGGATATGAATTTCAGATCCTGACTGATCACAAAGCGCTGATAAAGGAACTATCACCTTTCTCGAACCTCCTTCAGCAAGAGTGGGGAAATGGTTCACCTACGAAGTCATCCACATTCCTGGCCGAACCAATAAGGCAGACCTGCTGAGTCGACAACCAGTTGAAAATACAGACAAAACTGAGGAAAAGGAAACTATGGAATATATCTACATGTTGTCAAAAGAAATTAGCGACTCTGTTGTTGAACGCAATTCCAGATTCGGCCTTTCTTCTCTCTACACCGGTCTCTTGGTATTTATCGTCGTTCTCTTCCTTGTATCCGCTTCGTTCGTGCGTCCGTTCTATCACAACTGCACGTATCGTACGATGTAGCCCGACAGAACTCACTCTCTTCTCCAAAATGGTCTACTTATATCCGCGAGTCACCAATCACTTGCCCGAATCATAAACATACTAAACATCCGGGCACCTCAGAATCGAGCACCAACACACCCGGATGTCCCTCCTCGATTCCGTCCAACTACGCTAATATTCTGTAAAGTTGCTAATGACCTAATTTCTTGATGGACAACAGAGAAGAGTCACGTTTGACGGAACGACTCAGTCACCTTCTCTCAAATTGAAGTCCTACATGCCAAATACAAACTTTCTTTTGTCGAAAATAAGGCAAGTCTTGTTCGCCATTACTACCATTTGACTCCTGTTCTGGTTCACTATGTCTGCTACACTACAGTATCATTAAAAATAATGTACCTCATACACTGACTCCCCATGAAGTGGAAAAAGCTTCAGAGGATGACGTTACGATCTCTAAACTTCGGCAAGCTATATCCAAAAATGACTGGATCTATTTTAGAAGTACTGTATTTCAAGCAATCAAAGATGAACTCTGGACAGCAGGACAAATCTTCATGCGAGGAAGCAGGATCATAATCCCTGAGGCACTTCTGGGACAAGTAGTTATGTTGGCTCATGAGAGACACCAAGGGATTGTTCGAACTAAAAATCGCCTACGGTCCAAAGTTTGGTGGCCAAAGATGAATAGAATGGCCGAGAAAAACAAGTAAAGGTGTGTTACCCATGTCAAGTGGTTGGCAAAAATGCTGCTCCAGAAGAATTAGAACAATGCTACTCGAGCAAACCTGGACCTATGTAGCTGTTGATCTACTGAGCGTTTCTGAAGAGAACTATCTGCCAGTTTGGAGGCCAGAAGTTGCGTACATGAAAATAACAAATGCCAAAAATGTAACGAGTGAACTGGAAATGATGTCGAATTGTCATGGATATTCCGTATATGATTACTCATGACATCACCCAGGTGAAAGGCATCCCGTTTTGGCCACAGTCAAACAGTGAAGTGGAAAGGTTCAGAACAATTCTGAATGCAATTAAGATTACCAAGGTCGGAGAAAAAGACTGGAAGGCCAAACAAAGGAATTTTCTGTTCCAATACCGAATCACCCGTCACACGGTAACCAGAGTATCGCCAGCAAAGTTACTTATGAATCGTGAACTCCGAGAGAAGCTACCAAGTACGGTAGGAGGTCCACTGAGGTGTACATGAAAGGGATACCGTACACAAAGAAGGAGGGCCAGAGACCAGAAGATCCAGAAAAGAGACACGGTATTGTGTAAAAATTTACACAGAACCAATAAGCTGGGCACTCATTTTGAGACTCGGCCCTATGAAGTCATGGAAAAGAAGGGAAACGGCGTCCTAGTATGACAACCCCAAGGCTCAGGTAGAATGAGAAATGTTGCCCACGTGAAAAGGTTCCCAACGACATTCAGTACATCCTTGACTACACCAGCGTTCCTAGAGCAGTCTATTCCCACCCCACCCTTCTCCGATACAACCCACTACTCTCTACGTCTACAACAGACATCCCAGACACACCCCAACCCAATTGATGCACTTCCCACCTCCAATCTAGACCCTAAGAACACTGGTTATGAACCCCTAAAACCGGTCCTAACTGTGCTTACTGGTTCAGTCGGAATACCTCTAGTGAGATCTACACCAGTTTAGCAAAAAGACTTTATAGTAACATAGATTTTTTAAAGAAAGAGGGAAGATGTAGTGTCGAGTATCTCACGTGAGCGAGAAATAAACGTGAGCAGAATAAAGACATTAGCAGCAGCAGCAGCTAGCTAATGAAAACAGAACAATACAGTTTATTCCACACATTATTTTTACAATTGTGTGTTAAACCCACCACGAAGTGACTGATTTGTTTATTATCGAATACCACAATCATTTAATCAGCTGTATGAATATTTCCTCTTCATAACAATACGTTAAAAGTACGGACTTTAAGAATTATGGTCCACTTTCCTGAAACGAGCGACTGACACTACTATGGGAGTTAACTCTTCCCTAATTTTCTAATTCTTCACTAGGGGTCGCTCTCCCTACACTATAAATAATGGGCGATTTCTCGCCTCGTTCTCTTTTTCATTTCTTCATTTTAGCGAACACATCTACAATGTAAGCTCTCGCAGAAGATAGCGTCTTCCCATTTCTGGGAGACGCCGTGAACATTATACACACATTCACGTACGTACGAACAGTCACCAAAATACTCTTTACGTTCACACACAAACAGAAATGTTGATGTCTTTGTCCATTGTAAATTTTGTTGTTTAATACATATATTTGTTGATATACATATATATCGGTCTTGTTTGTTTTCTTCGGTTAGACTCAAATTCAGTCCGCAATATTCTTGTAGTGGACTTTCTAGCAGGAATAAACGCGCGTGTTCCTAATTTAACAACATGTAAACCCCTGGTCTGCTACACTACTTCATGCGTGTAAAATTCATTAATAGATTCCATATTTTGTTTTGTTAAAATTATCCAAGGGTTTCCTCGTCATTATCAGCCTTCATTAATCTTCTTGGCATGGGTAAATGAACTGTTAATTTTAAGTCCCACCCCACTATAAAATAGTAATATATTTGTTTCAATATAGATTTAGTTAAATTTAAATCAGTTAATTTTGATGCTTGTTTTAAAAGTGTGTACAAACAAATGCTCTCTTTTCCGATTCCAGTAATGAAGCTAAGGGTCAATTTGTTGAATGACTAAAAAATCATAAACTAAAATTTAATTTCGTTCATCCATATATTTGTGTTCAAGTTCATAGAGTTAAGAAAACAAAGCATTTAAAAAATTTAAAAGCTAAAAGTAATTTTATATTTAAATGTCACCAGCCTTTAACAGGAATCCGATTTGTTTTACATATAATCATTTAAAAGTTTTGCATGATTTTGTATCGTAAAAAAAGATTGTTCTACCTCTGACTTCTGAAATTATATGAGATATATTTAAAATCTCTCAAGAAATGTGAAACAAGACGAAAATGATCGGTCACAACGAATTTAAATTGTCTCCCTTAGAAAAAATTCAAGGGAGGTTATCTAGTCAGATGTAAGGGAGATAACACGAAATTTCATCCCGATAGATTCAAATGGTCAAAACTCAAAACTGTCAAAAGGTTTTTACGAGTCATAAAAATAGTAAGATTAAAAAATAGTAAATTATAAAAAATTGGCTGTTTTTCTACCCTATCATAAAACAATAAAATTGCCAGTGTCTACCATAAAATAGGAAAAATCAGTTCCTAGGAATAATTGAAGAAAAAATTCAAGTTAAAAATCGAGTCAACAATGCCAACACTTGTAATATTTTAATTAATAATTAAACAGTGGCCAGATATTCATTGCTTTAGTAGCAATGGAAAAATTGTACACATAAAATTGGGGACAAATTCATTTTCAACTAAACTTTTATTGGAGAAAATTGATATCAAAATTATAAAACCATTAAATGTCATACAAGATATTGGAGCCGCTATTCTTTTTACCTGATGGTCATACAAATTGTGTAGGAGCGTGGTGGAGTAATGGATAGCAGCTTGGAGCAAGGAATCGGAGGGCCAAGTCTGAATTCCAGTCAAGTTCATTACATTCACTTACACATTAATATCATCTATATTTCTGAGATGATGTATTATGTACACTGTTTTTACATTATTCCGACTATTGTCCTCATCTTTATCACCATATTTATTACAACGTTTCAGCCATTGTACGCTCCCCTCTTCGTCAGGTGGTTGGAATGTTGAACTGAACCCTTTATTTTGCTCACTGAAGTAGACTGTTCTAGTTTCACATGCCATGTTTAATGGATCTCATCTCCTGTTAATTTCCCTCTGCATGTTCTCCACTGCCTTAACCGGGTATTGAACTCACACTCTTTGGGTCCTGTCACTGGATCTAACTAATGCCTTTATCCACTGTGCCATGTGTCCTTGAGCGTACAACAGCTGAAACGTTGTAATAAATATGGTTTTTGTTTTTTCTTTAACTCTTTGAAGTATTTTGAATTAAAATTTTTCATGTTCTGATATCTGCATGGTTTTAATATCACTTTTTATCTTCATATATCCAGAAATACAAGGGCTTATATTCTGTTCCACCATTTTTTTTTAGTACCCAGGTTGATGGTGGAGAATTTATTTCTACATGCATGGTTCATAATATTGGTGATTACCAAAAGACATCTGATGTACATATAATTTGCCGATAAAGGTATCATTTTTAAAGATATGATTTCACTATTTTTTATTATTGTCATATTACATGAAAATCCACTCATATACCCTTACTAAATAAAATACCCACCAAATTTGATTTTAAAAATAAAAGTTTTGTGTAACAGGTATCTTTTTTGTTTTTTTAATTCTAGGCCTTGTAGTGTTTCTGAAGAAAAACTTCAAAAATCATATAAAGATTTGGTGAAATGAAAAAATTAGACAGATTAAAATTTTAAGGGACACAATATCAAAACATTAATAAATCAGTTTCAGACAAACTAAAAAACCCTTTTTAATGAAAATTATGAAAATACAACATCCCTGATGAATGGATACCAACTTAAAATTTAATTGTAATTTATAGAGAAAGATAAAAATTACAAATCAATTTGCAATTTTTTAGCTTTTATGCATTTTTAGTAACCCACATTTAAATTTTTAAACATTTTCTTGAATTTCATTGGTTGTTAAATAAGAATAAGCTTCAAGAAATTTCCATAACAAAACAGTCAAAATTTTTGCAAAAATAGGCTCAACTGACATTAAAAATATCTTTCTCAAATTCATCCCTAATTTAAATGTTTCAAGAAATCCTGTTGGCTAAAAAAATAAAAAATACAACATTCACCCATGCATTTCTCAGAAAAATTCGCAACAAACTTCCAAGCCACTAGAGCCGATTTTGTTGTTAAAAAAACTATAAATAGAAACAGCAATGAATTTTCGTCGCATTTTGAGACGCACACATGCAAAGATAGACACATGAATTATGTGTCAAAATTGACACCAAAGAAACAAACTTTCTTTATGAGAGATTGGAAAAATTCATACAACAAACTTTTTCACTTAATATCTTTTATAGAAAAATCTTTTGTCTAAGTTAAATTCAACAATTCAATCAAAGGCGGACAACTTTTTAGACATCGAACATTTCTGAAACAGCAAAGAACTTTTCTCTATACCTTTGCACACATCATTACAAACAAATTGTAAATTGTGTATATAAAATTTAATCTGTTGTTTCAAACGTGTATTTTTGTCGTGATTGAATATCGTTACCATTTGGCTATTACTTATAATTTATGTTTGTGGATATTGCATATTTTACTTGCAGCATCAGAATCTTAAATATTTACGCATCCTTCTTAGATCCACTACACATTTATAGTTATGAAATTATTAGAAATTGTAACTGAGTCATAAATAATAATGCATAAAATATTGTTTAATGAGTTGAAGTGTTGAGAATTAAAAAATCTTAAGAGAAGCAATAAAAATGCTATATGAACAAAAGTATAGAAGATTATTAACCAAAAAGTTCTTATGGGGAAGGAATTGGGAGGATTTGAACCCAAAATAAACTTAGTAAGATTTAGTTAATTCAATATGACTGAAATTATCCTGTCTTGCTTCACAACCCCAAGGAAGTTGTGGTGATAAGATTAATACGTTTGCCAAAATCCTACTAAATCCTGCTGAGTCTGAGAACTGTTTAGTTAACAGGATATCCTCCCAAATTACATTTATTATTACCAGAATGTCTAAACTCAGAATCTGATCAGAGGTACTTTTAGAAGAGTCATGTGCTTTCCTAGTAAAGAGAATATGGAAAGATAACATACATCAATGTCATTTCCCAAGACAAATGACTATAGAAGTGTGGGCCAGTTCACATCACAAAGTTTTTGTTGTGTTTAGAGACAACTCTCTCTCTCCCTCTATATATATATATATATATATATATATATATATATATATATATATATATATATATATATATATATATATATTTCTCTCTACAAGCTAAAAGAACACCTACTGAGGATCAAACTTATTTCAGTAGAAATGGTTTGCTTAGCTTGTTTGCTAAACATTTCTTCACAGAAAAGTGCTTCTCATTTTTATCATTATATATTTAATTCTAATAGTAGAAGTCATTTTTCATCACTTCAAAACGAAAAATACACACTTGTTATTGATATTTATCATACACACATATTGTTTCTTTCTCTATTTTGTCAGTCATTTCACTTCTAATTTTTTTATTCTACTTCATTGATTTTTTTTCAAAGTGTAAACAAGAAAAACACAACATTAAACTTGTAAGAAATTATTTGGATTTTTTGGTTATCCACTAATCATCAGCATCCTGGGTATGACGATAAACTACATCCGCGTCCTGGGTATGACGATAAACTACGTCCAACAACAAGGCTTCAGATAATGTTTTCGGAAAAATAATGTTGCCAACTATACGTTTTTGAAACAATAACGTTGCCAGCTATACGTATTTTGGAAACAATAATGTTGCCAGATATACGTTTTTGAAACAATAATGTTGACAAGTATGCGTTTTTGAAACAATAATGTTGCCAGCTATACGTTTTTTGGAAAAAATAATGTTACCAGTTACGCGTTTTTGAAACAGTAATGTTGCCAGCTATGCGTTTTTGAAACAACAATGTGGCCAGCTATGTTTTTGAAAAAATAATGTTGCCAGCTATGTTTTTTGGAAAAAATAATGTTGCCAGTTACGCGTTTTTGAAACAACGATGTGGCCAGCTATAGGTTTTGTGGATAAAATAATGTTGCCAACTATACGTTTTTGAAACAATAATGTTGCCAGGTATGGGTTTTTGAAACAATAATGTTGCCAGCTATACGTTTTTTCGAAAAAATACTGTTGCCAGCTATGCATTTTTGAAACAATAATGTTGCCAGCTATAGGTTTTGGGGATAAAATAATGTTGCCAACTATACGTTTTTGAAACAATAATGTTGCCAGGTATGGGTTTTTGAAACAATAATGTTGCCAGCTATACGTTTTTTCGAAAAAATACTGTTGCCAGCTATGCATTTTTGAAACAATAATGTTGCCAGCTATAGGTTTTGGGGATAAAATAATGTTGCCAACTATACGTTTTTGAAACAATAATGTTGCCAGCTATGCGTTTTTGAAACAACAATGTTGCCAACTATGTTTTTGAAAAAATAATGTTGCCAGCTATGCGTTTTTGAAACAACAATGTAGCCAGCTATATGTTTTTGAAACAACAATGTTGCCAGCTATACGTTTTTTGGAAAAAATAATGTTGCCAGCTATACGTTTGCGTCCTGGGTATGACGATAAACTACATCCGCTTCCTGGGTATGACGATAAACTACGTCCAACAACAAGGCTTCAGATTATGTTTTCGGAAAAATAATGTTGCCACCTATACGTTCTTTGGAAAAAATAATGTTGCCAGCTATACGTTTTTGAAACAATAATGTTGCAGGTATGATTTTTTGAAACAATAATGTTGTCAGCTATACCTTTTTTGGAAAAAATGATGTTGCCAGCTATGCGTTTTTGAAACAATAATGTTGCCAGCTATGCGTTTTTAAACAACAATGTTGCCAGCTACATGTTTTTTGGAAAAAATAATGTGGCCAGCTATATGTTTTGCGTCCTGGGTATGACGATAAACTACATCCGCATCCTGGGTATGACGATAAACTACGTCCAACAACAAGGCTTCAGATAATGTTTTCGGAAAAATAATGTTGCCAGCTATACGTTTTTGAAACAATAATGTTGCCAGCTATGCGTTTTTGAAACAACAATGTGGCTAGCTATAGGTTTTGTGGATAAAATAATGTTGCCAACTATACGTTTTTTAAACAATAATGATGCCAGGTATGGGTTTTTGAAACAATAATGTTGCCAGCTATACGTTTTTTGGAAAAAATAATGTTGCCAGCTATGCCTTTTTGAAACAACAATGTTGCCAGCTATATGTTTTTGGGAAAAAATAATGTTGCCAGCTATACGCTTTTGAAACAATAATGTTGCCAGCTATGCGTTTTTTGAAAAAATAATGTTGCCAGTTACGCGTTTTTGAAGCAGTAATGTTGACAGTTATACGTTTTTGAAACAATAATGTTGCCAGCTATATGTTTTTTGGAAAAAATAATATTGCCATCTATGCGTTTTTGAAACAACAATGTTGCCAACTATATGTTTTTTGGAAAAAATAATGTTGCCAGCTATACGTTTTTGAAACAACAATGTTGCCAGCTATATGTTTTTGAAACAATAATGTTGTCAGCTATGCGTTTGTTTTTTGAAACAATAATGTTGCCAGCTATGCGTTTTTGAAACAACAATGTTTCCAGCTATATGTTTTTGAAAAAATAATGTTGCCAGTTATGCGTTTTTGAAACAGTAATGTTGCCAGCTATATGTTTTTGAAACAACAATGTTGCCAGCTATACGTTTTGCGTCCTGGGTATGACGATAAACTACATCCGCGTCCTGGGTATGACGATAAACTACGTCCAACAACAAGGCTTTAGATAATGTTTTCGGAAAAGTAATGTTGCCAGCTATACGTTTCCGAAACAATAATGTTGCCAGCTATATGTTTAATAGTACTGTAATATATATATATATATATATATATATATATATATATATATATATACCTTAATTTGGCATTAAATGACCCACAGTGGTTGATATGCCATAAAACCTAACCAACCAACCACTGATCATCAAAGATTTGTACTTTCAGTTTTGTTTGACTCTTTGATTTATTAAGATGCAGAATAATCAAAATAATATCCTATTTTAGTGGGGTTCAAAGATTTTCAGAAGTAACAAAGAAAATTATCAAGCCAGCATTAGCATACAATGGCATACATTAACAGTAACACAGATTCTATCAAACCAAACATTTTAACCTGCCTTTTATTATGCATTGTTCTCCTGATTAAATTCAAGTGTAAAATCTTGTCACTTGCAGAACATTCCATGAGATTTTAAATCATTAATGTCTATTGTGCCAAAATTTAATGAAGGGCAGTAAAGGGTTATAGGTATACAAATCTATAATTAAGACTGGATTTTTAATAAAACAAATCATTAATACTGCTTCTTTTTTTCTTTCTAGAAACCTACAATTATTGAGATTTTGATTTTTATAATTCTGGATTTTATGGTAAGCATTAATTAGTTAAAAAAATGAATATAAAAAAAATTAAACGTATCTTAAAATAAATGTTTTTTTTTTTTGTTTTTTTTAAGTACAATAGAGAAAAGTGTTTTTTTTAATTATATTTTTCTTTTTCATAAAACATGATCAACGTCATTTCAAAAAAAGAAAAAAACTACAGTAAGGAAAATATTGCAGTCTAAGTCATTTTTCATCTGGTTGAATAAAGGTACATTTCAATTCTTAAACTTTGTGCCCAATAATTGTTTTGAGTGGAGAACAAAAATCGCATAATTCCCCTCGGCCTCAATATTTCAATGCATTTATTTTAAAAATTATATAGTAAGTACTCACTACTAGTAGTAGTCGTGTGAGAAAAATACTGCGGATAATATTTTTTTAGTCTCCCGAATTAAAATATCAAAATATACGAACATCATCTGATTAAATTCAATTAATTAAATGAAAAGATAAAACGAAACTTATTACTTTTTTTTTCATAATGTTTATTCAATAATTTTAGAAGAATTTGAGCAACAACCATTTTTATTGATTTTATATTGTCAGGCAAAACTAATCGCCAAAGTGAATCGAAAACGAGGCTGCGATTTACTTTGTTTACCAAAATCCAAGCGGAACGGGAGCGAAGAAGAAGAAACGGCGCTGATTCCGTCCATGGGTAAAAGATTAAAATTAAACTTATGGTGGGTTCTGATTTAATTGACCTAATGGAACGAGGTCACGCCTTGAAAGAGGCTGTTCTGGAAGGAAATTCAGACCGAGTAAAACAATTACTTGCATTAAATATTTATGATGTAAATGAACAAAGTCGTTCTTCGGGGAAGACGGTTCTTCATATTGCAGCAATCCGAGGATTTTCAGAAATAATTGATATTTTATTGACCATTGGAGGAGCAGACCCCACAATAACTGACCGAAATGGTAATACTCCGCTCCACTGGTGTGGACATGTCGAAAGTATTGACCTTTTGGTCAAATACGGAGCTTCTTTCCAAGTCAGGTGCGTCATGAGATTCTCTTTTTTTATCACTTTCTTCCTTTTTTTTTTTTTTTTTTTTTTAGCGGAATTAATTTTTTTCATACTTAAATTAATTTTCCTTTTGCAAAAAAAGCAGACACGAAAGTTCAGTATATTAATTAAAAAATAAATTATTTCTTGCAGACAATATAGAAAAATATGGAAAAAATGACAAAAAAAAGTGATAATTAAAATTAAAAATAGAATTTAAAATAATAATCTAAATTTAATTAAATAATCGATAGAGAGACCAATTACTTTAAAAAAATTAAAAAAGTCTGTCCGTAAAAAAAAAAAAAAAAAAAATAATATTTACCTTTTTTTTTCATTCACTTTGTTCTTTTTATTTTTTAATAATAAACAAATTTTTTTTTTTCTTTTGACCAAAAATAAAATTCATATTTTTCATTAATTTTTATTCAGATTAGACAAAAACTGAACATTTAAAAAATCTAATCCAAAACAATAAGAATAAGCAGAAAAAAAGTCATTCACTATTTTAAATTTATTTTTAGTCATTTTGCTTTGGATTTTAAGAGGCAATTTTTTTTTTTTTTTTTTTTTTTTTTTGTTCATTTTCCCGAATTTCAAAAATACAATAAAAAGAGAAAAAATTTACGTTTTATTTTTTCTTTAATTTTTTCTTTGGTTGGATTCATGGCAATGAACAAAGCCTTTCTAAATTTTAAATAACAAATTATTATGGATTAATTTTTTAATCGTAAATTTCGATTATGAGAATTTAACAGACCCCACTTTTTTTAATCCCAAGAAAGATTAAACTACAAATAAATTAACAAATACTAGTGACCCTGATTTAAAATAAAAATCATTCGCAAAGATCAAAGCCAACCAAAAAACTTTGAATCTCCTGTCAATCTAGAAAGGTGGCAACAAGCCGCCTTTATTTTGTTTAACGGGCAATGCCTACTACTTTTAAAACCAATCAGTCAGTACCCTTTTTCTTTTTATTTCTAATTTTGCCAAAAAAAAAAAAAAAAAAAAAGTGGCCTTATACTGAAAATATCATCTCATTTTTAAATAAATATTTTCTTTCATGATTTCATCTCAAATTTTTAAATCTTATTCATTATTTTCTCTATAACATGATGAAGGTGATGTTTTTCTTAAAGACAGCTGTGCATTTTCAGTGTTCCAGTAAAAACTGATTTTTTTCCCCGAATATGACATTCATTTCTTCCATAAATTGTCCATCTTTGAACAGTAATTCTTAAAGTGGAATCAATTTGAACAGTGCTAAGAATTCGGGTTACTACATAAGTGCACTGTAAGCTAAAAGCTATGACCACCAATGTTCAGTTTTTAAAACGTGTAAAAATTGAATGTAAAATCTGGACTCTGACTTTGTGTCCCTCTGCGAAAGAAAGACAAAAATCTAAGTAAATACAGATATAAAATAGTAAAAGAATAAGTAAAAAATATTTAAAATATACACTTGTAATAAAATCTTATTTATCACAAGTTTCAAGACCTTTTTTTAATTATAACATTGGCTTAGAATTCGGATATACGTTTGCTTTTTTTGCAGGACTAGAACACAAACACACCACTACTCAACTCATATCTTAACACTTTGGCTTAATTTTACTAAGTTCTTTTACAAATCTTCATCTTAAATATTAGGTTGGTGCAAAAATAATGCCGTAATAATGTCGTTTTTTGACGTTAAAAAATAGGTCAAAAAACGACATTATTACGTCATTATTTTTGCCCCAACCTAATAAAACAACTACCAAGAGGAACTCCCCTAAAATCTTGGACATTCTTCTGTTATTTTTGTTTTATTTTGTTGAGAAAATTTCTAAAGAAAAGTCACTGAATTTATTTTAATCCACTATTTATATTGCTTCAAACATTATTATCCATATTTGAAAAATGACGCATTTTGATTTATTAAACAGTGTGTATTATATTAATTGGGGTGCTTTGTGAGAAAGAAATATTCCCTTAATATCATATCAGGTTTACTAATTAATGGGTGTGCTATCCAAGGATTTCCCCATCTACATTTCCCCTATTATGGGCATTGTTATATCCATGTGATATAAAACCTTAATACATGGACATAACAGAATTGATGAAAGAAAAAGAATAACAAACATGCTTTGTTCTCAAAATTATATACAAAAATTTACTTGTCACATAAAGAGAAACTGTAAGACCTTTATACAAGCAGTGTGAAAATGGCAAAGAGATAAAGGTCTTACTTGTAACAATTACCAATGGGAATTCATGCTACAAAGGAGGTAAACCAAATAGTTTCATTTTCTATTATTTTTCTTTATCCACTTGTTATCAAATTTTAAAATTAACAGAGTTACAATTTTTTCTCAATGTTACTTCATGTTTTGGGCTTATTAAAAATATCTCTAAGATGAATTGGCTGGCAATCTGTTACAATAGATACTGGAATATACTTAAAAAAAAATGATTTTGAGAGATCCGAAGTTATGGTAAAGAATTTCATCTTTTTGAGTGAATAAGAATCAGTTCATGAATTTCAACACCATTGTATTGTCAATTACAAATCTTGAAGACTCTTTACATTAAGAGAAAGCAATTTCCATTAATAAAATTTGTTTCAATCTTGGTGCTCAATGTCTTTAAAATATAAAATCATATTTACCAGATGACACTAAACTTTATTTATATCAGTCTTTTTAATCCCCTATAGGAAGAGGCCGTCATCAACCCGTTAAACACAGGAAATCAAAACCTTACCCTGTTACATGCTGTATTGGCAGGTGTTTTGAATTCAGAGTTAACGTTCTCCCAAATTGGTTGCCTTCACAAGAGACTTATCTCCCTTGTCATTTAAAACAAAGCTTGAGAATGATGAAATTTTTTTTTTATTTCCCAAATGCAGTACCATGAAATAAATGAAGTGGCAAAAGACTTTAAACAAGTCATCTCTGAAAATTTTGGAAGATTCTTATCCTCTACCATGACATGGATGTTTTTTTTTTTCAGTGCACAATGTCCTCTTTTACTTCTCTCACTAAATATGAAACAAGTTTCCTTTGCTTTTTTTTTTTTTTCCTCTTATTGAATGAAACCTAATGTTATCTTTTGTAGGAATAAGATGCGCAAAACTCCAGTCCAGATGGCCGAGAGACGAGGAGTTTCCTTTGAAGTTTTACACCATCTGAGAAAATTAGCAGAATTAGAGGATTGTGATAATGTTGTGGTCACCAACACTTCTGAAAGGAATTATTATGGCCAGACCATTTTTATGGATTTTTGTAACAGCGTCGGGTTAAAAGTTTTCACGCTGGTCATTCTAGTTTTGCTTGTATGCTCTTTATATGTGGCATACATGATCACCGGATTTGCTTCCACTGAGAAACGTATCCTTATCGACTCCACAAGCAGCAGAATCGAACTTTAGCCAAAGATTAGTTTTTCTTTTTCAGTTTCCAGTTCAACGTAGAAATGAAATTGCCGATCTATTGCTATTTTTAAATTGCAGTCTTTCAAAGCCTTTTTTTTTTCTTTAGAAAAAAAAGAAAATTCAGGTACAAAAATTATTTAAGGTGGGTCCTCTTGATTAAAAACCATGCCAAAAAAAAAAAAAGAATTCAAATTGCAATTTTTATGTACCTGTGCAAGATTCTAACTGGTGCTTAGCAGTGTTTCTGTTTACAGCTGTGATGTTCTCATCTGAAATTAAATTCTGCAAAACTGCTTCTCATCAGTTGCTTGCTGGCATAGCAATTCTTGATATTTATTAGGAAGAGACGATCAAAAACAAGTGTTTTTCAAGCTTACAGCTTTTGCTCATTGCTAATGAAGCAGTTGTTTTGTGAAAACAAAAGATAAACATTTTTCTTTATAAAAAAAAAAAAAAAAAAAAACATTTTTTTGTGTCACCCATAATAAAACACTTAAAAATTTGCTGGATTGTCATGTTCTGATTGAATAGGTTTTATTTTCCTTTACTTTTGACAAATTCCAATACACATCAAAAAGTTCTAACATCAATATTTCAAAAGAAACATTTGATAAAACATTGATGTCTGAAATATCTGAGTTTAAGGACAAATAAGAATATTTTCTGAGTTATTTACACTATTTAAATGAGAATTATTGTCCTCATCTTTGTCACTGTCATATCAATGTGTCCTCTCTTGCTTTCTTCAGATGTTGATACAGGTAACCTAGAGGACATTGGCCAAATGGATGAAAGTGTTGGTTTAATAATTTGGCAACAAAGTAATTCTGAGTTCAATCCCAGGACCAGACAGTGTGTACTTGGACTCAGTGGAAACTGGGTGAGCAATAATTGAGCAGTACTAAAAAGAGGAATGAGACAAGACATCTCTAGACCTGGACAGTGGAACAAAGACATCTACCCTCATAGATTAAATAAAGGGTTCAATTTGGAATTCTCTGTACGTTACCCATATCAGCATACACCTGATGAAGGCCAGAGGGCCCAACGACTGAAATATTGGGATAACAATGAAGAAGAGGACAATCCAAATCCAAGCCCTGTTGGAGGAGCCCCTCCCTGGTTGATGTCCCCCACTTCCTATCTCTGGCCATGCTGTTGCCTCTGAGATGAGGCACATAGCCAGCTCATCTATGTGCCAGTAACAAGTAGAAGCCTTCTATTGGGACCATATAACAACCTGTGTTATGGGCAGGGTCAACAGCCATCCACACCATTTATGGGTTAAAATAGTTTCACCAACTCACAACTGGTCAAAAATGGTAAATACAGCTACACTCCTGAGGACAATAGTCCATATGTAAATAATGAGAACTCCTCATCCCAGAAATTCAGATACTTAATCTTTTTTTAACAGGGGATTAACTCACACTGTTTGGGTCCTGTCACTGGATCTAACTAATGCCTTTATTCACTGTGCCATGTGTCCTTGAGGATATCTGTGAATTCATACACAGGTGTCCTCAAGGACACATGGCACAGGCGATAAAAGCGTTAGTTAGATCCAGTGACAGAACCCAAACAGTCTGAGTTCAATACCTTGTTAAGGCAGTGGAGAACTTGGAGAGGGGAATTAACAGGAGATAATTAATGACTGACATCCATTAAACATGGCATGTGGAAATAGAACAGTCTACCCCAGTGAGCGAAATAAAGGGTTCAGTTCGACATTTCAACCACCTGAAGAAGGCCGGAGCATACAACGGCCAAAACGTAATAAATATGACGAGGACAATAGTCCGAATAATGTAAATAGTATACATAATACCTCATCTCAGAAATATAAACAGATACTGATTTTCTTTTAACCATCAATTTTAAACAAATGGATCTTTCAGAAAAGGTCAATACATACATTACAAATAAAAATTTTATAACTTAATCCAGCCTTAAAAATAATTTGTGTATCTGTAAGTATAGACATGAACAATAATAGAGGAAGCAGAGGGTTATATCACTATCTGTCCAAGACCTTTCAGGAGTAAGCTTGGACTTCACAGTGAATCTCTGTCACCACCATCAGAGGGAAGAAAGGGAATAAAAAGGGAGGGATGACGATCTTGATGTGAGCGTGTGTTGCCAACTACGACATGCACAATAATAGAGGAAGCAGAAAACTATATTACTCTCTGTTTAAAATAGCTTTAGCACAAGATCTATAGGACCTATCAGAGCAAGAACTTTTCTAAAATGTCTGTTAAATGCATATCAACCGGCCCACCCCCTCCATCCCTCCCTGAAAAACTAGGGAAACATATTCATAAAGTCTCTAAATTACATTATTTAATTGGACAAGGAGTGTTTCTTATCGTTTCAACTATTGGGCTCTCAAGCTGATGTTCATCAATCCAGGTAACCACAGCACAATAGGCTAGTGGAAAACCTTAAAACCTTGCTTCACGAATTTGATAACATAATAATTGTGAGTTCAATCCCTGGGCTGGGTGATGTGAACTAATAAAGAAAATAGAATGATTGCTACGTGGGTTTAAAGAAAATAGAATGATTGCTACCTGGGTTTAATCTGTAAGTGAAACCACAAAATAACATCTTTTTGTTGAAAAAGAAAATTTTATTTTAAGTATTTCTTGATTTTTTTCTTACGACAACCTTCAGCTGAACAGGTACAGTTAATTCTGCACAAGTTTTACTTTCTCCTGTCAATTTTCCTGCTATCTTGCAGCCAACATAACCAAACAATCTGGCCACCCTAGATGGAAAAATAAAAGCATATTTAAACATTTCTCTATTTATTGATAATCAACAGATTAATTCTTGCAGGACATTCATTTCAATTTTTATTTCTTGAATTAGCTGGAAGTTGATCTTAAACAACATTCAATGATAACAAAACTGAAAGTCATAAAAGAAAAAAATTCACACTTTTTTTTTCCTTAAATATCCAATTAGATAATTGCATTAAAAACCTTTTTGAAATCTTTACATTTCTTACAAGAAATTTGTATCACATTAAAAATATAAATAGATGCCAAACAAATCTTTGTCATATGAATCAAGAGTGGATGAAAAGTAATGTAGATTACTAAACAGAGTATGCACCTGAAGAAGGATAGAGATATGACCAGCTGAAACAGCTATAAATAAATAAATAACAATTCAATATTTTTTTGTTATGCCTCAAAGTAAAAAAAAAAAAAAAAAAAATTATCCTTGGTAAGCCAAGGAAGACTTAACTTATTTTAATTATTATTTGCAGTTTTTTCTTCAATCAAAAGAGGATTCAGTCAGTGCATTCTCCAACCATTCTCAGGTTACAATGTACAAGAATTTTTTTTTAAAAAGTCTATCTTAAGCTCTTTCAGCTAGATAACAATTACTAAGTGTAGCTGAGTTTTTGTCACAAGAGTATCCATTGGGGATTAAAAACATTACAAAGACAAATCAATCACAAATATTAGAGAAAGTTCTGTTGCTCAGATCAATGAACAATTCTTATTGGTAGGCATGAAAAACTAAATTGCAGGGTAGGGCTTTTCTCAGCTTCTTGGAGATTGAAATAAACCAGCCAGAAGAAACATAAGCATAAATGAACATAAATGTTGCATTTCTTGTCCAGGCGTCTTTGATGAACCCACAGTGTTCTTGTCTTATCTCAGGCCAGATTCTGCTGCACGTACAATTCATCAGAATTCACATTAAGAGTCTTGTTATATGGCTCATTAGGTTGAATTTCCAGTGGAGTTCACATTCGTTTACACCTGGTTTCTTAAGCAGTACTATCAAAATAGATCTGCTTAGGTCTTCCAGTATGTCACCATTATTGTAGATTTCATTTCTCAGTTCTGTCTTTGAACATTCACCCTCTCTCACCTATCTTTTAAAATTGTACAATTGTGTTGTGTGAATTTTTAGGTTCATGCCTTTTCTTAAAGATAGTAAATGCAAAGGTACAAATTTAAATTTTAATACCATTTCCAGACAGTGACATCTGACCTTGCAGCTATGACACTTTTTGTACAATTTTTTTTAGCATATTCGTTATTATTTACACAAGCAATTCTACATTTACTTGGTATGAAGTCCTGTAAAATTAGACTAAATTAATCCTCTTAAATTTCAATCTCGTTTTCTTAAAGTAAACATGCTTGTTTTGTTGTGTCTTGATGTAGCCTATCAAAACATGCATTCCTAAGTCTGAGTCACTATCCATTACGCCACCATGCAGGAGGGTATGCATATATAATCTGTACCAAACATATTGGTAGAATGCAATAAATTTTGAATTTATCAGTTCAATGCTCACAACAAATGAAAAAGTATGGATGAATTTGTATATTGGTTGCAAATTTCTTTTTTAGTTTCTCAGCTTAAAAAAAAAAAAATATCTTCTCATATTTATGAATTTGAAGTACAAATTCCTTAGGATTCAAGATTGACAGATGCTGATTATGGTCCACCATCCAAAGTACATCCAATTCCTGAGAAATCATTTTAAGACAAAAAAAGATATTTCAAACAACAAGTGTAAAAGTATTGTCAGATGGTTTGTAAAGACAAAACATACATTTTTAGCAAATAAATTCAACTTACTTCACACGTCCCATCCTTAAATCTTTCATGATTGCAAGACATGGAGTTCTAAAATCATCCACTATCAATGCAAGGACAATTACATAGATAGCAATTTTGTCTTTCTGATATGAAGAGAATTTCCTGTAAAGAAAAGACGTAAACATTAAGAAGAAAACTAAATTTTCATACTAAAAAAAAAAAAAAAAAAAAAAAAAAAAAAGACAAAGAAAAACAAAAAAAAAACAACTTCTGGTAGAATTTTTTAAAGTCATTTCTCTCATAAAAAAGAAAAAAGATTTCTAGACATCAGGAAAAAAAAAAATTATTAAAATTTGTTTTTATCTTCAAAGAATAAGTTTTACTCAACTATAAAATTTTTTTAAAAAGATGTTTTATTTAGAGTTTACAATTTTTTTATAAATAACATTTTATCGCATATAGCCCCTCCCCCAAACACACATAATACTTACATTTAGTATTATATTTAGTATTATAAAATTACACCCTTGTGCAAATTAAATGAAACAACTGCTTTAGTTTCCTTTCTTTCATCATGTACTTCATTTCTATTTTTACCTCAGATTAGCTCTTTTGCAGTAGTGTGCAGTAATATGAATATATTTTCAAGGTGTATGATGAAATTTGTTTGGCCTTGAAAAATATTGCATCATGATTTTTATCACACTCTGACACTATTGTCTTGACTGTTGATTAGTTGTCATATGGCCATTGTCTGTGGTGAACATTACTCCAAGTACGAAAATTGTATTGCTTCAAGAACATACCGGCAAGCCTTATCAGTGAGCAAATCAAAGTACTAGACTGTCCTGGAAACTCTCCTAAAATAAATCCAATCAAGTATCTGTGGTCAGTCTGCAAGGAAAGACTTAGTGGAATGGATATATGAACATGTTCACTGGGTCATTGGAAAAATATGTAAATAATAATGGAATTATTCATTTTGTTTCAATTAATTTGCACAAGGGTGTAGGTTAAGTACAACTGATAGTAAGTTTACCCAGTGACATCAACTATCTAGTAATCTCAACTTCAAAAAATTACAGCGAGATGTTTTGAGCAATTATGCATTTTGGCCATCTTCAGGTCCTTATAAAAATAAAAGTAGATAAGACACACCTAAGCAGTTATTTTTGTAATCTACAGTAAACATTAACTATTGGAATTCTGTCTCAAATCTATACATGCAAAATCCTTTGAGCTATGAATGTCACAAGTTTTTTGAAAGCCTTATTTAGAAAAACACAAAAAATTCATTGAATTTTCACAGATTTTTCTGAGGGTCACCTGTGGCGATTTGTTAAATTGTTATTTTTAAAAAATTTTTTATTGTCATTTCAGCTGGTCAAATCTTTATCAGTCCTTATGGATGCTATGTTTATTTCTTTTTTTTTAAAGCTAGATAAATTTCTAGAATCATAATACAAAGCCGCACAACAAAAGGAAAAAAAAAAACAAAAAAAAAAAAACAAAAAAAAAAAAACGAGGACACCTTTACTCAATTTCATCTAAAGAATCACTTGAACAGAACTATTAAAGAAGTAACATCTAACCAAAAAACGTACAGTTGAAGCATTTTGCTACTGGTGATGATTTCCTGCAACACTCAAAGAAATAACAAACTTAAAATATTTCAAATGTGTAAGAAACCTTTTCTGAAGACAAAATGTAATCAAATGATTTACATATCAGAATGATAAATAATTGATAGCTCAAACAATAAAATCTTTTTTATTTTTTTCATTCTGTCATCATTATCTTTCTTTTTCTTCTCTAAAATGTGTGACTTGATAATTTCCCCCAAAAGTTGAAATTCATCTTCACTAGACAACATTTCTTTTTAATCATCAATGTATTCCCAAGAGGAGACAACTCAGCTGTCACATCGGCTGACAAACAACACAATTTCACATTGAAACATCAATATGTACTCAATGACACAGCAGAATTTATTTAAGAGAAACATATGTTACTATAGATATATTAGGTTGGTGCAAAAATAATGACGTAATAATGTCGTTTTTTGACGTTAAAAAATACATCAAAAAACGGCATTATTACGTCATTATTTTTGCACCAACCTAATACAATAACCATTTCCTTACACTAGGAAAATATCTTATAACAAAATGTAAAATCTAATATGATAAACTCACCTTTCCTGACGTCCTCGAGAATTTATTGTTTGTGAGATGAATGAGTAATTAAGAAAAGAATCATTGAGAAATTCAGGAAATATTTTGAAAAATTCTAAATAAAAAGAAAAGAAAAAAGAATATTAAAAATCACTTCATTAATAAAAAATTTACTTTTTAATGTTTTCCAAATTTCTTCAGTTTAGTCTGCACAGAAATTGACCATCATGAACTGGCACAGTAAATATATTTCATTAAAGGAGGCTTTGTTTTTTTCCAAGTGAAGAAAGGTTTTTTGTCTGAATTTCTGGTATGAGGAGTTATTATTTACAGTATTTATATTCACGCTATTGTGTATATTGATTTGGGTAACCAGTTCAGAATTCCCAAATCAATATACACCCAAGGAAAGTCAGAGGGCACAGCAGCTGAAAACTTGTGATAAAAACAACAAAGATGAGGATAATAGACCGAACAGAAATAGTGTAAATAATTACAGAAAATTGTTAAATTATACATACTTAAGGGCCAAAAGTGAACAATTTCTTCCAAAGGGCTGAAAGCTTTAAAAAATTGGTTCAATGTATATGACAAGTACACTTAAATTGATCAGTCTTTTCAAAAAAAAAAAAAAAAAAAAAAAAAAAAAAAAAAAACAAGCTTATAATTATTTTTCACCTAGAAGAGGAAAACACTAGATACTCATTTTCAAAAAAAACAAGAAAAAAAAAAAAAAAAAAAAACATTGCATTAATTTTCCCATGCTTCTGGTCAAAAGGTTAATGGAAAATAGAAAATATTTCTTCAGCTTTTATTTTCTTACTTTTGTCTGTGTACTAATCTCCAGCAATTGTGGTATGCCAGTAATGAGACTTTTATCAAGTGGATCAAGCACAGGAAAAAAAGAATTAATGCCTTAAAAGCTTTCATAAACATTTTAGTTTTGTTTACAATTCCATTTTTCAGAATGAAAACTGCCAGATTTATAAAATACAATGACCAAATTTAGTAAGTGTTTTTTCCTGCTCAAGTGATCAGTTATGCCATTCCAATTTAAGGAGATTTATTCTTGCTGCAAATTCCTCACCATTGAGAAAAATATAATTATTACATAGTGTTAAGCCTACGGTAAGAATTCAAATATTTCTTCATTAATAAATACCCCCTATCCCCACTAATCATATTGCCTAAATTGAAACCATTTCTTCTTAATCAGGAATTTAAAAAAATGGCATCCAGGAACTGACCTTAAAACTATGAAATAAACAATTATTCCTTCAAATGTTTTCTTTCTTGCTTCTATTATGAAAATTTGATCTTTACTAGGTGCCCCATAATGATGGCCTTGTATCCAAAAAAGCTAAACTCAACACTTTATATAGGATATTTATTAAGGTTAGTTTAGTGTAACACCCAATGAGGATAAAATATAGAATCTCCATAACGTTCTGCAGTATTTCTCCACGGCAAACACCCAATGTGCTTATGTATGAGAAACAGTGAAAGTTACCTTAAGTCACAAAGTAAATATTCAAGAAAGATGGACAATGACCTCTTAACATAGAAAAAGGGTAAGGGAATTTAGTCTAACATTTAAAGCAAAAGGTATCAAGTTTTATTGCTACTGAGAGGTAAACATGTCCACCATCAAAAGATGCTTTTATTACAGTTTAACTAATTTATCTACACTCTTTCTTTCATGGCTAAATCCTCATCATTATGCCATACAAGACAAAACGTTTCCTTATTTTGAGCTGTGTTCATCAATTACAGCAAGTCTGAAGAAGAAATAACTTAAGCAAAGATTTGAATTCAAGATTTCAACTAATACAATTTAAATTCTTGTCATTTATCTACAAAAGATAATGAAAATAAAAACCAAAAATAAACACACTACTATTTGTATTCAATTCGGCATTTTTCATATGATACAATGTCACCAAATACTGGAAATACAACAAGCAGTTTGCCATCTTCTGTCTTTCTATTGAGTCTTCAGGTAACTTTAGTAGATGATCCAATACAAATTGACAATACCTACAAGTAAATAAGCAACACATTGTTTAAATCATGTAAAACTTCTTATCTTCATTAACACTTTAATCAATCAAAAAAGCAAATTTCTTACAATTTATAAGGTTCCAAGATGTGCTTTATCTCTATAAGTTGGTCTTGTGAATAAGTTGGCCTTGTAGAAATTAATTTATGATATGCCACAGAGAGATAAATTTTGTTTTTTAATGAAATCAATAAATCATGCTAACAAAATATTATAGAAAACAACATTACTAGTTAACTTACTACCCAAAGATCCATTAATAATCCTACCGTAATGGAAAAATCACCTATAGCATTCATTGATTCTAAATAAGACCTCACATTAAACGTAACAAGATTAAAATATACACATTATTATCAGTATTTAGCAATTTACAACTTTCATTTTCCAAAAAGTTTATTGTGAAAAAAAAGTTTTCTGTCTTAAAAAGGCATCATGGCAGAAGAGAATTTTTATAAAAAAAAAAAAAAAATAAATAAATAAAAATAAAAAATTATAATCTTATTTTACAAAGAAAATTAAGGTTATTTTTTATTAATCTTATAAAAACCTGTAAATATCTAGGTGACTTTCAAAACTGATATTTTTAAAATTGCTCTTTCTAAATTATAAAAATAAACAGTGGAATTTCCACAAATTCTATGAATTTTCATATATATTCAAAATATAAGTTTTGAATTTAAAAAAAGATATTCCCTTTAAGAAAAAAATTTTTTTTGTTTTTTTTTTATGCTTATCCTTATGAAAGTAAAAATAAATAAAAAATTAAATTTAAGCTTCAAAATTTGAATCTCTTGAAATAATTGCAATAACATTATGGTGAAATCCAACCCAATTAATTAAAAAGAAATAAAAGCATAGCTTTTGAAAAAATTGTTTTAAATACTTAGCCATACATACATGATAATATAGTGGCTGGCTGCCCATAGTCGAGTATACCCGTCTACTAAGATGGCTAGCCAATCCCTGTTACATATGCCTGCTCAGGCACATTTGTTTGTTCAACACCCTCAGGGCCCAACTGTGGTTTATACTGCAACTACATTAGTTTCTGAGAGAAACTGGTATGATCAATAATCTGAACAAAGCCAGCATGCTCAAAACTCTCAGCCATGATGACTTGTTATTTCATGCTAGCACAAACACCAACAGCTTCCAAATATTTCTATTTACCCAATTTAACTCACAAAGCTTGGGTCAACCCAAGGTATGGCTTTCATACAAATGATTAATAGTTGACATTTCAATGACAATAGACAGTAAGGAGTACATTATTTAAAAAAAAAAAAAAAAAAAAAAAAAGACGTTAATGAAATACACATCAAGGTTATGAGCATTAAATTTACAGATTCCATGAAAATATTGTATATTTAAGAAAGAAATAATTGTAATAATTTACAAATATAATGACTTACTTCTCTTGTCTAACTATGTCAGCCATATCGTCCGATTTTACATTAAAAATTTCTTGAGAACATTTTGTTAAATTTTCCATATCAGATGGGCTAATAACTGAAAAAAGAAAAAAGGATTTGTTTAAATTCTTTATCATTCATTCATTCAGTCAGTTATGTGCTAAGCATGATACACGCTTAGACAAATATGTATATTTCAATACATGATTGACGGGGCAGATTTTTCCCCACAGTAGGTTGCCATTTCTTTCTGCAATAGACCAGCTGCCATCCAAGGCTATAGAACCCGGTCTGTCCTGCTATTTACCCATAGCTGGGGGGAGAAGAAGAGGATCCATACCTTTCCCAAGGATATTAACATGTAAGTGAATGTAATGGATCTGACTGGAATTTGAACTCAGCTCTCCAATTTCTCAATCCAAGCTACTATCCATTACTACACCATGCCTCCTATCATTCATTACATATGATACAAATTAAATACTTCATCATTCATTATGCACTCTAAATATTAAAACACATTACAAAAGCATAATATTGATAGATACAAAAAACAATATTAACAAATCAGGAAATGTTATATATATATATATATATATATATATATACACATTAAAAGTTTCAAATTAATTAACGATCCTTGCGAATGATCATTAATTAATTTGAAACTTTTAAAACCATTTATTTCACATTCAACATCATCACTTGATAAGACACCGGAGGTGCTGAAACAAAATGGCTATTTTTGTAGTGATTTTATAACATATTTATGTTATAATTTTTTTTAAATAAATAATTATATCTGCTCTACTCTGCATTGAGCACTCTTTTAAGAATAGTAACTGTTGGTTATTGGGATTCATTCCCTATACACCAATTATATACATATATATATATATATATATATATATATATATATATATTATATATATTATATATATATATATATATATGAATGTAACAAACTCAACTCGAATTCAAACTCAGATTTCCAATTTCTCATTGCTATCCATTACACTATCCATACATCCAAGTAATCATTATGCTAATATGCATTGATCAATATCTGGTTTACAGTCTTCTTTCCTTTATACAGCAGTTGGGCGTTTTCCAACATCCTCTTCACTGCACTTCTCCATATGACTATCCAGAGGCAAAAGTCTTTTAACTTCAATTTCTTGTAACACCTTCTCACTAAGTTTTCTCTATCCATCTTTTGCCACAATTTCCAACAAGGCTGTCAAGTTCAGTTCACTGCTTCAACCATGCTTGATTATCATGTCCAAAAGTTAATACATGGTGAAAATTTAAAACTGCCACAAATGTTTGCCTTTAGTTTGGGGAGAAAGATGAAAAAAAGAAAAAGAAAAAAAAAACAATCAAGAAATAAAATTTTAATTCAGTTTACAAAATATACAATGAATTTCTTTTATACTTACTATTCTCTAACTTGTAGACTTCCTCCACAGAAGTTGCTCGGACATTACAAACAGGAAGCAATTCAGGTACTACAGACACGTCTTTCTTTTTCCAGGTGTCTGAAATAAATGTTCAGAAATGGGGAAAATATAAATAAGTTTTTTTTTCTGTCGTGAAAACCTGGAATTTTTATAAAGAAATACAAAAATTCCCAGGGTAGAGAAAAAACCAGCTCAATTCATAAATGAATAAGGAGTTGTCTCCCTTACTAAAAGCCTTTTTTTTTTATTTCTTTTTCAAGAGATGAAATAAAGCCAATTTGTGAACTCAGTTTTCCTTGAGGTGAATAGAAAGAAAGAAAAGAAAAAAAATTACTTTCAAAAAACAATAATTTATAAATTAAATAAAAGATCTGAAACTGATTTTTTTCCTACTAAAACATTGAATTATTTTATTTCTTATTTTACAGAAAAAGTACTCATTTTCCCCAAAAGTTCAATAGACAAGTCTGTCACAAGGAAAGTAAAGTCTTATAGATAAATATTTTAAAAAAAAAAAAAAAAAAAAAAAAGACTATTCAGTTTAGTTTTAAATAAAAAGAATATAGATTTTCAAACTTACGGTACAAGAATCACTAACAAACTGACATCATCATTTTTTCATTTCTTGACTAAATGATTTGGGTTCATATAATATAATAAAGTTATACATGAGAAAAATTTTAGAAAGTAGAGCGAAGATACTAATCTCTGAAGTAATTCACATAAACTTTTAACTATAATAACAACTTAGGAAAATTATTACACCATCTACTGAAGTTTCTTCAATGATCACATTAATTCTGATTTAAAATTCTTGCCTTGAGAATTCACTTGAATAGTTGAAAATTGTAAAACTGATCAGTCATTATCATTAACTCCTTTTAGAGTTTAGTGATGAAGAAGAAAAAAAAAGAAATCACATCATTTGATTACATAATGGAAAACACCAACATCACATTAAAATCATCAAAGTAACCCATTTACTTACCAATAAGGCCATGATGTTCTGGCAGCACAGTATCTTTCAAAGCTCCATCAATGGCTTCCTTTAGAACTTCTCCTTCAACAATATTACGCTGCATGTCCTCTATACGCTGTTTAGATTTCTCAGCACCAAATGTTTCAATCAAACGACTGGTCTGTCAAGAACAAAAATTCGTTTAAGAAAAGAAAGATAGAGAAACATTCAATGATTCTTTTGAATGATTTTCTTTTTGTATCACAATGTTTCCATCGTACTCTTCGGTATTACTCAAGTGTGTATATCATGCAGTAACTCTCCAGGAATTTCAAATGGGACAAGGTATGTTCTAATTCTTTATCTATCATTCAGTGTTTTTGAAAACTTGTAACCATCAATTCTTTCAGATGTTTTTACTTTTAAGAAAAGAGTAAAATCTATTCAATCAAGACAAAAAAAAAACAAAAAAAAAAAAAATATCCCAAACTTTAATTTCAATCACTAGAAAAGAACACGTTACTTGTTGAGTTCGACAGAAGCAAAATCCAACAAGACCTTTTTGCTTTGTTAAAGAATAAATGTTTTATTGAATGGAGACAATGTAGACCTAGCCAATTTTGTATTGTTGGTAGTGAATATTTGAGTGCTGATTATTTATGAAGTAACAAGTAGCTTCCTGGCCTCTCAACTTTAACATATTGATGTAATAGAATAACCTGTCACCCCCATGAGTTGCTACCTATAAGTATCTGTAAGTCAACAGACTAGTCTAGCTGGGATCTGTTCCAGCTAAACAGTTGAACTCTCTGCTTTTGGGCAGAGAGGAACCCGGATGAGGCTCCGCCAAAGGGCAGAGTCTCATTCAGGGTGGTAGACTGCCCCTGAACCCGTTTATTTTTGGCCGGGCATATGGGCTCGGAGAACCCACGTTAAACCAGCCTTGTGCCACATGCAACCCTCGTGGGGTGTGGGGTGCTAAATATACTAGCTGGGATCTGTTGAGTACGACTCAGTCTTACGTGAGAACTACTGACCTTCCAATAGTAGCACTCACTACTGGATTGACTTACAACGACCTTGTGCATAACTGTTACCTTTATTCTTTTACAATAAACCTTTACTTATTTTATCCACCATGTTTGTCAAGTATAGATTTCCTATTAGAATGGAATATAACACACATGAAATGAGAAAGGAGACAATGTTGATAATGAAGGACTCCGTTCACATTTCTTAGGTTTTATTTAGTTTGACATGCTAGCTGTTTACTACCTGTTATTCCGAACTGCTTACCTATCTATATTGACCATGCTCAGTATTGCTTAACTTCAGTGTCATCTTGTGGAAATTAATGACCAAGTAGTAGTATCTAAATTCAAAACACTACCATAATTGTATATTTCTTTGCTAGAAATATTCTACTCAACAAATATTGTTTGAAATTCTAAGAGAAGTTATTCATACAAGTAAACTTATCCTTGCTGCTTTTAATTACAAAGTTTTGACCAATTTATCTTCCAACCTTCCAAAGTTATATAGTTTTTCTAATTGGATTTCTATATTTAAAAGATGGTTTTAATATTTGGCGATCAAAGATTCCCACAAACAGAAGAAAATCAATCAACACATTACCTCATTGGTTAACTTTTCCTATTCATTTATAGAAAGCAATGACAATGTCATTTTTCAGTTATGGAAACTACTAATCATCAATATTATTTTATTCTGCTGCACACAAGTACACACTTTAAATGTTATAATTGGTTTGCTTATGCCAGAATCAGATATGCAGCTTCACTCAACCTTACATAAGAAAGCATTTTATTTGCTACATGAAATTAGATTGACTGTCAGATTGTCTATCTGCAGGAATGTTTGCTTCACAATTCTAAAACCATGCACATTTCCTACCATTTCTAGATACTGGCTGCTGCTATGGCCACAGTACATTTGAACAGTTTATGGGATGTAAATTTTCATTCAAACACCAGTCTTAGTAACATTAGAAATTCAGACATGTTTGTGATTTAAAAATGATAGCAAAACGTTTATGCAAGAAATACTTACTCTATCAAATTTTGAAAGATTAGAATTTTCTTCTCTTTCATGTTCAACTTCTGAAAATAGATAAATAATAACATTTACATATACAATATTTAATGCAACAATATTTATGTAAGCATAATCATTCTATGGGAAAAAACTGCTCCGAAGTGATCCACTTAGTTGCAGGTCCAACACAATGTCTAGCAATCAGTGAGAGTGCCACAGCAATGAACGAGTTTTTCCAGACATCCTTTTTAACTTACTATTTCAGGATCTAGACAAATTTAATAAATAAATAATAAACATAATTCCTTTTAATTTTGATATTTTTTCGATATTAAAATCATCTTATTTTTTCCTTATCCCAACTAACAATGAAAAACACTTTTTTTAAATTTGCATCTTTATCAGTAACTGATTGTTAGTCTCACAAAAAATAAACTGAAAATTGCCAAAAACTTAAATTTTATCCTGTTCATGTGAATCTCTAAATTTACATTTCCTTGTCAAAATATTTACCCAATACTCCCTACCGCATTACACATAACAAAAAAATAATCATGTGTTAAAAAGTAGAATACAAAATATTATTAATGAAATATAACTAACCTCCTATGGTATTAGAAAACCAAAGACATAAGAAAGTCTAAGAAATATTTGTGGGATCACATCTTGTATTGCAATCAAGACAAACCACGCAGATCAGTAGAGATGAATTGCGAAGAGATAATTATAATAATGAAAATTATGAAGTACTGACCATTAAATCACTAAATTTACTGATGACAATGTGTTTCATACTAAGACATGCAAGATACTTAAATTAAAATCTTGATAACACGGATCAGACAGTTAAAGATTTGAGGCCATTAAAAAGATATAATGGTTCATTTAATTCCATGACTATTGTAATGTTATTTCAACTTTTTTTGAAGACATTGTGTTATATTTGAAACAGCCTGTAATAACAACATAGTCATCCCTCAGAATATATATTAAAATAATAAGAAAGAACAGTAACATTTACAACCCAGTGTTCTAAGTAATTATTTTTATTTTAAAAAAAACAGTGCTCAATACAAAACAGTAGAGCATAATATTATAATTATTTTCTATTTTAAAAATACATGGTTCCATTGCTACACAGAAATTGCCATGTTTTAAATGTAATTCCTGTGTAGCGATAGAACCATATTTATGAAATAGAATATATATATATATATATATATATATATATATATATATATAGATATCTCAAGGGTCACTAAAATTTTCACAAGAAATTTTATTTCCTTATCTTTAAAAAATATTGCACAATAAGATAATTAACTTTGTAAAAGAAACACACTTGTCCTTTGGATGCACTGGATTATATTTTAGTGTGCTTGGATTTTTTTTATATTTATAACTCTAGATTCTTAAAAGAAAATTAATCTTAACTCAGAGTTTTGTGAAACCTTTTGCTTGTCAAATGTTTTAACCAATAATATTTATGCAACAAAACTACATTCAAAAGAGATTAATTAAGTGAATGACTGACAAGTTAACCAATAATGATTTTTTCTAAAGAGCAGGAAATAAAAAAAAGATTTCTTATTCTCACTTGGAAAATTTGGATTCAGATGGATAAGATCCGCATCACAGATTTGCATCTTTCCAGTAGATTTATTCAATACTCCAACATAATAACTGGTCCCCAAAAAAGAAAAAAAAATGAAAGATGCTGGTTTTAATCAAATTAAATATTCAATCTTTCAAAATAGTAAAAATGCTTTTTATTAGGGTAATTTTTTTTTGTTACGCACATGAAGTGAACTTTTTTCAACAGTGGCAAACAAAAGAAATGAGTCACAAACAAAAAAAGAAAAAAAAAATAGTTTTCTTTTTATTAAAAATCTGTAAGGCTTTGATAATGTACCAATGTACAGTCAAGACAAGTGTAAAAGTTGTCACATGGAAAATGACAAAGATGAGGAGACATACAAGTCTAAATACTTAATACTGATTATAACTTAATGTCTCAAATGATATAAATCAATTAAAAGGTATTTGTCTTCTAGTGGCTCATAACTTTCATGCCCTATTTCCAATATAACCATACATTCAGATCTCTTAATATATCAAATGAATGCAACAACTTATATTACAATCCTAAATTACCATAGATACAATGCCTGTAAATACACAGTCAAATATTTAGAGCGTCTTCCTTAGAATTAAACAAATTGATTTTTCTTTTGCTCACTAGTGTATACACATTAACTGGACATCCTTAATGAAAAACACAAACAATGTATCTTATAATGTGAATTTATTTTAAAACAAATCAATTTATTTATCCTTATGTTTTTTTTAAATCTCAAGATTGTCAAAAAAGATAAATTTAAAAAAGGTATATTTAAGATATTTTATTAACACTTTCACTCCCGCATTGTTATAGCCCTGTTGCCTGGCTGTGCTGGCCCATATTGGGGGGAGAAATAAGAAATTGCCATTTACTGGAAATAAATGACCCATAGCTGGCAGATAAAAAGGTGTATTCATTCTTTTCCTAAGGGTATTGAGTGAGTAAATTAATATGATGAACCCAACTGAAATTGGAACATGGCTCTCCAATTAACAATCCCTTACACCACCTGCACATCCAAGCTTACAGCACCTGGTATTCCAAAGCAGTCACCCATCTAAATACTGACCAAGCTCAACACTTTGAGGGATCATACAGGAACCAATGTTCCAACATGATGTTGCCATAAGACCAAACACAAGGAATCAATATTACATGATGTGTCTTAAAAATAATCATATATAATATAAACAGCAGGTAACTGAGTTTTGTAAGATGTATGAGTACATCTACAGTAATGGGAGAGTTAATAAGATTTTAAATAATTTCAGATTTATTTTTACAAATATGCAATGATATTTCTGCCAAGAAATTATTAAAAATTGCAACTTATTGGTAATAAATGACAATACTGATAGAAAAAGAGATTAAAAATTCACCTGCACATTTTTGAAGCTCCAAACATGTCCTGAAAATTATTTCCAACATAACAACACGTATCAGTCTGGGCTACCTGAAAATAAAATGATAATATTCCATTGAAGATTTAATAACTGCTGCAAATATAATTAAAAAAGAAAAATGTTCTTTTTCTTTTATTCCCTCTCAGAAAAAAAAAGCATATGCAGTTTTGTGTTTAGTAATTTGAGCCATTTACCCTAAGAGTTAAATATACAAAACAAAAAGTTGAAATTATGTGAACTGCAGAAACAAAAAACATTACAAAATGTTTTAATATGTAAATTTGATGAAGGCTGAAAAACTAATCAATCAAAATGATTTATAAACATACGAGTCAAAAAGAAAAAAAAAAGCATAATATAATAATTTTGTAAATATTTCAATGTTGTTCTTTTTTCACATTGTTTTGAGTTGGACAAAGGACACCTTCAGATTTTAAAAAAATAGAAGCATATATCAAAATAATTTTTGGATCAGATATTTAGCTGGCAAGAATAGGAAGATAAATACTGAAATATTTAAATCTAAAATATTTTCTAATCATGACATTTTTAAAATATGAATAAAACAAAAAAAAAACGTATGCTGCACCAACAAATACAGAAAAAATGGTTTAAAATTCAAACATTTGGTTCCAAGGGAGATAACTGTGTGCCATGCTGGATTTATGATATCTGCAGAGTTATGGACGCTATCTAGAAGTGTCTATCTTGTCTCCAAATAACATGACAATGACATAAATGGGAAGAATCCTTGTTATTTGACTGCATTCCTCTGTCAGCTATCATGACATGCTAAAGACATAAATCTTTGGAAGACACAGGGTCTTGGGATGTGTAGGTTCATGCCTTCCCCAAAGTAAACACATGCTGCATGAAAAGCCATTCAACATCTTAGCTCAGCAATTTCATCTTTTGTGTCACAATTTCTTATAACACTAAACAAACAAATTCTACTTTTACTGGTCAAATTGTTTCATTCTGTAACATGTTTTGGATTTACAAATATGAAATTACAAAGATATTAGGAATTCTGTTTTATATCAATAATTCTGTGATAAAGTACAAAATTTCTACTATTTTTATTTGCAACTAAATAACTTTCAAAAATTTTGTTTTTTTTATTCAAAGTTCCATTGGTCAAAGAGTTTCTGTTTCTACCATGGCATAAGGAATGTTTAGCTTCACTGAAAAAAATGGTTTCATGGTCATGTGGCAAATGTTATATCACTGCAAATTTTGAAGACATTTAATAAAACTGCTATACTTTTGTTCATTGATTCTAAAATGGAAGAGAAAAAAGCCAGACAAAAATTGTTAGTTTGGTTGGGAAGATTTTACTTGTCTGACCAGAGATTCAGCATTCAGATTAACATTTATTCCCAACTGAATTTGGGCCACGCCCCACTTTGGTATTACTAAAATTGTGGTGTCTCCCCGTAATATTTAATTCTTACACATTCAAAATTTTACTGCAATTCACGTAAAGGAAGCTTAAAAGGCCATTAACAAGCCTCCAAAGACCATGGCATCCATGAAAAATAAAAAAACAAACAAAAAGACAGTTAAATATATGTAGTTTCAAAACATATAGAGAACTGAAAAGCAGAAATATAAAATATTTGAATGAAAGATTATTCTGTAATACAATTTGATGATTTTAATTATGAAATAAAAATGCAAAATGAAATTTGAGCATATTCAAAAAATTCACTGTTAATAACTCATTCCTGAATTGTCCCCTTATTCTGTTGGTATACTAAGCCAAAGGGTACACATCCTATGCATACCTCACCAAAATATTATTATGCTCCACTGGTGGGGCATGTAACCCATATTGGAAATCATGGATTTATTCTAATGTGTGCAGAATCTTTTATTGAAAGAAAAAAATTCTATGAAAGGCAACAAAAGACATCTAGAACAGCATTTTATTCAGAAATATATAAAGCTCTGTGAGGACGGAATTATGAAGTTGTCTGGAAGATAGCAGAAGTTAAGCAAAAGTTTTAGTTTTACTTAATAAACCAAACTTTTTAAGCCAACCAACTACCAGCCATCTTGATACGTGCAATAAAGATGATTTATTGTCCAACATAATTTATGTGCAACTTATTAAATCAGAAGTATCCTGCAAAGGCAAAGACCATCAAGTCATTCTTTATTTATTAAGTCAGCCTAACTTCTACACCAAATAGTTGATAAAAGATAGCGAGATAAAGAATTTTCTTTGATGCACATCAGTTCTTTATTTATCTTTATGATATTGTTCATCTTGTTAAAATGCAGAAATTTGCAACAAAGAGACTATAAATAAGACTCCAGCTTACATCACAATCATTCTCAATCATTAAAGCATACCATTCATCATCTAAGCTACCAGAACAGTCACAATTAGGCTGGAATTTTCATTCATAATTTTCTGACACTGACTTAATTTCTCATAGTATTGTTGACTCTATAGTAATATATTTCTTGTTTGAAATTCCAAGATAAACCCAAACAAGAACAACAATTATTAATATTAGCATCAATACACATTTTTTAATTAAATTTCTAATTTTTTCTGATTTTTTAGCAACTGTGCAAGAAAACGGGATGGGGGGGGGGGACAACTTCTTGCGACACAAAAACGAACACCTACTTGTGACACAAAAACGAATGCCTTCTTGCGAACCTGAAATGAACGCCTTCTTGCAAACGAACACTTTACAACAGCAAACGAGCAAAACGGCACCCAAGACTGCTGCTGCCGATGGACAACCGACCGCAACGGCTTTTGTCACCCAAGAAAAGACGCCAAATGACTCGCGCGCCTTCTTCTTGTAGTCCTCGGTCGAGTCCATTATGGTACCCCAAGGTGTACCCGGCAACCAGTCTTCAATCTATTTTTGGTCATTAAAGAATCAACTTATAAAAAGATTAATTCAAAACATTTGAATAGAAAAGCAAAAAAAAAAAGAATAAAAAATCAAGCAAAAGAAAGAATTCGCATCAACACAACCTGAGTAGATTTTATATTTACCAACTCACCAAGAATCTTTTCTTTTTCTTGTCATCATCTTGCGTGAAGCTGTTAAATTTTATTTTTTTCTTCTTTTTTGAGTTAAAGGTGCCATGAGTAAAGGCAACTGTAAAATAAAATTTATCAAAGATATTCAAGAATTAACTAGACATTCATAATATTAGGTTGGTGCAAAAATAATGACGTAATAATGTCGTTTTTTGACGTTAAAAAATACATCAAAAAACGACATTTTTACGTCATTATTTTTGCACCAACCTAATAATTCCAAACATAATCACTTTTTACAAATAACTTCAAATTAATTTATGATGACTTTCAGATCCCAAACAATTCCTCATTGATAATCAAATGCCTCACTAAAATATTACACATATGATCTTCAATTATTTTTAAAGTCAACATCTCTCTTACTATTTCTTTCTTTCATTCATGCTATTAGAATATTTTTTCTATATTTAGGGCTACAGGAATTTTCTACAATGTTGTCTTTTCTCTTGTTATTCTTAAAAACTCAAATAACAGTCAAATGACAAGGGATTTTTGTATAATGTGATCAAACAACTAAAATAAAATTGCTGATTCAATAATTTATGAAATAGATTTTTGAGTAAAAGAGGCATTTACAGTTATTGCATTTTTCCCACACTTGCTAAAAACAAATTAAAAACAGGAAATTATGAAACAGTCTATAGAAAAAGAAAATCAAATTATCTTCAGAGAAATTCACACCCACCTCTACTATTATTTAGTTTCTGTAGTTGTGTTAATGAATAGGTAGTCTTTACAACAAAAAAAAAATCCCACGTCTGTTCACTTACACTTCCAATTTGTTTCTCTGCCCCTTGACCCAGCCTTTTAAAATGGGTGATCATCCTCATATGCAAATGACCAACGTTCATAAAAAAGCTCAATATGACACATTGCACCTTTGACAGGCCAGACACCTCGGTCACTTTGGATCAGTTAAGTGTAAATATCCATCATTACACTCCAACCCAACTAGTCAGGGGCTAGTTGTTTCACCCTAGCACTCCTTCACAGTGGGACAAGAACTTCTTCCTCTCTGGCTGAATCAACAGACATGTTGGGATCTGATCAGAATCTGCAGATTAGGGGGTGGGGGTCTCAATAAAAGTCAGTCCCACCACTCCCTCACTCTCAGATGGGTTGCAACTGCTGCCTGCACTGGAGCCTGGTTTTCACCATTCATTAATCTTTGACGATGCATCATCACAATCATCCAATGGCATCACCGAACTGTGCCATGAATGCACATCTCCCACATGCCAAGGTTATCATCTATGACCACTGACTGTGGACTGGTTATCTCAGTAACACAACCTGGTTTAAATTTCAGCACGCACCATCCTTGTGGATTTTTCACCCAGACTGTCCCTCTCTCTGTACCAGGCCAATGTCCCTTGGTGGTCAGGCAGAGGCACAACGTCAATACCTTTTACCCGAATCTGGTGCAAATGCAACAGATTGGCAGGTGCAAACAAGGCAGATATGTTGTCATTAGGTGTGATCATGTACCAATATATGGCCTTCATGATGGGGCAGCTCTCCCACACAGCAATCCATTTTACTGTCCAATCGCACCTCTCTACGATACCATTTCCAGATGGTTTGTATGCACAGCGTGGTCAGAATGAGACACCCCATCCATCCAGGAACCGTCTGAATTGCTGACTGCTGAAGGCAGTGTCATTATCAGTCAGGAGCCCAGTTGGAGGGCCATATTTGCAAAACACAGACTCCAACTGCCAGATCTATGTGCAATGTCTTGCCAAATCAAAAATTGCATCGAGTCACAGTCGATCAGTGTCAAAAAGTGGCAATCATTGTCGTGTGTGATGTCCATACCTAGCTGGTTCTATGTCTCACACACACAGAGCCCTCCCTTCTGCCAGTGGTGCTGGGTCTACAGGCTGACAATCCTCACAACTCCAAATGACCGACCTGTCACTGTCAACTTTCAATCCTACATGCGAAATATATGTCTACTTAATTCCAGGGTGCCTGCTGTGTCAATGAATCTCAGTCAGATGTGCAGGGACCAGGTTATCCATGACAAAAGCACAGACTGGATGTATAGGTTCAATCTCCTGCACATTGTTGAGCCATTTCTGTGGAACTCTAGTCAGAAGCCGCCTGGTTCTGATCGGATTTTACTAGCACCACATCAACCGAAAGGTTGTATTCCTTCACAAGTGAGGTCAACATGTCCAGTCATCAACTTATGAGCATCTTGCTTGCAGCTTTAGTGTTCAGCCGAGACTTGCCTGTAAGAGACTTGCCAGTGGGAGTTTGTTTTCACATGTGTAACCTGCTCAACGTGAACCTGCAGGTATGCTTTCCTGAGGTCTAGAATGGATAGGTTCACGCCCCTGCTGTTTCCATTCTCACAGTTTCTCCGCATAGACATCAGCAGCACCCATTGTTGATTTTTAAAAAGTATAATTCACTTGCTTGATTAAAATTCTTTATCCTACGGTTTTTTCAAAGTTACCGTGTAGCGTAGAGAGTTTAAAAGCTGGATGTAAATTTAAAATCACGTATTTTGTTATATTGTAAATTTCTTATTTCAATAGCATAGATTTGCAACACTAATTCATCCGCTTATCAACTTGATGAGGCTTTTAATTTAAAACTAAAAAGTATTCAAATATGTTTCTGTTGAAAAACGGTGTAAAAAAAGTAAAACCATCTCAAAAAAAAGAAAGTGAAAAAAAAATAACACACGGAACGTTTCTACAATGATAACTTATAATTCAATATTAAATATTATATAATGATTACATGATATAAATAACATTGGAAAATATATTTACCGATCGTTACAGTAGGTCGTTGAGAATCGACTTGAAACATTTTTATATAAAGTCAACACATGTGCGTTTAATAAAGGCAATATAGCGGTCAAGTAACTTTTTTAAACGATGATATTTACAACACGAATAACTGAAATTCGTCAGTGACGCAGAAAAAGTTTACCAATAATTATAAAAGTGAAAAAAAAATACAGAAATATTTAATATAGAGAGATTAATATAAACATAGATCCCAGAGAAATATATTTTAAAAAATAAAAATAAAAAGGACAAAAATAGGATTTATTTAATTATAAACTTAGTTTGTTTATATACAGAAATTTATTTTTGTATATTCATTTATTGATTTTACTATTAAAATCGTCAAAAAATACATTTTACTCCTGATATTTTTTATAATGCTAAATAATCAAATTAATGGAATTTTTAACGGGTAGAGTTATTTTAAATTTATTATTTTATCAGTTGATTTTTTTTCTTTTTACTGGGGTGAATAAAGTCTCGTTATGAATATTACCCCCAGGCTGTTAGCTTGATTAGGTTGGAGGTCGTTGTGTTGGAGGACAAAATAGAGTCAAACCCAAAACCGAGAAATATATATTTAGATAAGTAGGCTTTTCATTTCATCAAGGTTAGTGGTTTCTTGACAATTTCTGTCATGAAAGGGGTTTTAGATTTAAGTATGGAAGAAGCAGCAATGACTGCAGTTGGCGTTGGTACGGCCATGCTTTCCAATTCAATGAAAGCACGTCCACTTTATGCTGGTGCGTATTCTTTGCTTTTTCTTTTCTTGTTAAACGAGCGTTGAAGATATTTTAAAATGATGAACAATTAAAAACAATCTAATTAGTTAATGATCTGATTATCTAAGCAAGTGAAATAGCAAACGAAGAAAAACTCGAGAAATACACATTTCATTTAAAACAATAAAATGCTAACCAAGAACAAATTTTCATTTTATTTGTGATCCATTTTTATTTTATTTATTTTTTTTTTTTTTTTTTTTTTTTTACGATCTTTTTTTTGCATTTTCCAATCGACCAAAAAGGTGTTAGAAATTAAAAAACTTGGACGTGACTTTGTTTTTCAATAGTTATCGTGTAAAAATTTCAGAGACATTCATTAAAAAATAAAAGATCTTTCTATCACAACAGACAACACTCAGTAACACTAACAGTTATCAACACTCCCTGCATCTAGGTACCACCACCAAACATTCGTTAAAAAATGAGCATGCATTATGAAAAGATGCCCCAAAAATAAAAACAAAGTTTTATCTTCAAAATCTTTGTAAATTAAGAGGAAAGACCAAAACTTTTTTTATTTGTTAATTTTTTTTTTTTTTTTTTTTTTTTTTACAACCTTCCAAAATGTTGGTTTTACTTTTAAAAAAAGAAAACTAATAAAAAAATTTTGGAAATAAAAAGGAATTTCGCGAAATTCATGAAATTAAGTAAATGGTTTGGGTAACACAAGAAAAAATATTTTTCCCATGAATTTCTAAAACAAAAAATTTCAAAAATAATTCCATTTCTGAATAAGTCCTGAACGTTTCATTAAAATCCGACAATTATTTGATTTTTGCAATAATTTCAAGATCAATGTTTTTTCATCAGAAAAAAGCGCAAAAAAATGAATTGTAATTATTAATTACGTTCATCGCTGACATAAACAAAACAAGATTTTGAGCCCAAACTTCGAACGTGTTAAAAAAAAAAAAAAAAAAAAAAAAAAAAGGAATTAAAAAATTAATATGGAAAATAATAATGAAAAGATCCTTTTTGCAATAAATAACATTGATTTTTGGAAGAATTTTTTTTTTGCAAGCACTAGATAATTGCAGAATTTTAATGAAACTTTACTTTCGGGACTTATTTTCACAAATGAATGAAATTGTTTTAGAAAAGTTTTTATAAAATCTTTGTGCACACACGTACACAACTGTTTAACCCCATCTTCATTTATTTAATTTTATTAAATTTCAAAAGAAAATAATTTATGTTTAGCTTTTTAAATGTACGTACTTCCAAGTCCAATGATTCGCTAATAAAAAAGAAAAGGCCCCAAAGTGTTTGTTATTAAGAGAAAACACCCAAGTATTTTTTGATTATTTTTATTAAATTTTTTCCTAGCACGTTCAAAATATTGTTTAAAAAAAATCTTGCGTCAGCAAAGATTAGAATAGGAAATTTTGGGTAACTTGCAGTTCAAGTTGAACTGCAAATTATTGCCTAATTTTTGCAGTAAAACAAAAACAAAGCACATTGAGTTGGGAATTTTCGAGGAATAATGAATTTTTACAAGACTTTTTTTTATTTTTTTATAGATTTTAATTAGAATGTATTGAGTTTAACTATTTTTTTAATCTTTTAAACTTCTGTATTATTAATTGAAAACTTTACTAATCATAAATTGAATGAAAAGCTTAGTACACCTCAAACGCCAAAATATTTTAAAGAATTTTGAATTTTATATATATATATATATATATATATATAGATAAACTAAACATACTGATTTTCTACAGTTGACCATACAAGACAATGGCATTAACAGAAAATAATAGTGCTAACTATAGTAAATTTACAGTCCAAAATATTTAAATTCAATAACGCAATTGATTATGGAGAATATTTTCTTAAATTTTTAAGATTACTGAATACTTAAAAATTATATATAAAAGATGCTCACATTAATTCAGTTACTTTTTAACATTTAAAGTCCCCTCCCCCACATATAACACTAAATATCAAGCTCAAACTTTTTTTAAATCTTTTAAAATTCTGTATTAATTTGTAGATGTTAGGTGATTTTGATTTTTTTTTCTTTTTTTTAAAGTAAAAACTATATTTACCAATCATAAATTGAAAAGCTCATTAAAGATATTGATAGGTATGTGTCCTGAGACCCTGACACATAAAAATCTTAAAGGACTCAGTAACTTTTTCATTTGTGCATCCCAGGGACACAACTAAAGAAAACAATACATTGCATACAAAAAACAACAACCCATACACTGACTGTTATGACATTGTATTAAAAGGAATGACAATAGTAAAAGAAACAACAAGGAATGACATTGTAGTAAAGGGAGTGTGCAGTTGACAGCAATTTTATTTTAAGAAATGTCCCTAATAAATATTTTTTTCTGCAACCAAGTGCAAATCGTTTGTTAACTCATGATAGTAATTAGTACATAGATAATTTTTTTTTTTTTTTTTTTTTTTTTTTGAGACATTTTGCTTTTTTTAGTTGTTAACATACTTTTTTATTAAAACTATGAGTGCAAAATGTTTTTTACCTAACAAGTGGAGAAATTTAACAATAACATTCATTTCACTGTTCAAATAACATTTCAGTGCTCAAAAATGTCTTCAGATAAAAGAATTTTTTTCCTATCGGTTGTGTGGGAAATTTAACGACTCCCCAAATTAAATTGTGGCAGATAATCAATGACAAGACAATTGAACAGTTTAAAAAGCAAACTTTATATAAGAAATACATTATAATAGAAAATGAGAATAAAGAATTACTAAAATGTATTCCTTCAACAGTTAGTCATGACATTGGGGACAGAATCCAAAGACATGTATTTGTTTGAAATTGATTGAAACACTTATCTAATGCTGCTCATAATCATCATCCAATAGCTGTTTGTCTATGCATCATTCAGATTTACTTGTGGCCAGCACTGCCTGTTTTTGGAGCCTCTCAGCTTTGGCACCTAAATTTGGATCATATCCATTATTATCTGATAAATGGATCCATCTCTCTATCAGTGGATCTGATCAACCCAGGGGAGATAACCTATGTTTTCTATATTCTCCCAACACACAGAAAACATGCAATTCAGCATTCCATTGCATGTTGTCATGTTCATAACATCAAAATACAGTTCTTCATTCTTTTTTTTTCAGTATTTGGTATATAACCATAAAGTCCGTTCTTTTATTAATACAATAAGCATTTCCACAGATCAATTTAAAAAAAAAAAAAAAAGAAATTGTTACTCTCAATATGTTAGTCTAAACATGATAGTTTGGTGTTTACTTGACAGTTAACTGTTTTAGAACTCTTCATTAAGAAAACCTTCACTAGGTGTGAAATATCAGTAATAATATATCAAAGGTTATCAGATCTTTCAGCATTGTTGCAGCAGACTACTAGTGAATGCATTATATGTCTTCCACATTTTTTTTTTTTTGTAGACACTTGTAAATTTATTAAACCAATTTCAAATTATGCCCCTTTTAGTGACTAGGTTTAGATCCTTAGCTTATGTGCTATATGTACACAATAAATTTTATTAATAAATATAATATTCTACCCATATTAAGATATTTCAAGTATTAGTTATACTAATTAAAAATGACATTACTTTTTTTCTTTTTTTTTCTTTTTTTTGTCATTTGTATTTATTTTTGTGACACTACATTTTATAATTTAATTTTTGGACCCTATTTGTTTTTATGAGTGTGTGCATTTTTAAAAAAACGGATTCCTTTCTGGTTACTTTAGTTGAATCATTTAATTTTTCCATGGAAGCCTTTCATCATGAAACAGATCTAAAGTTCAAGAGTAGTTTGTCTTCAAGACAGAATAATTAAACATGTGTAGTTTGAAGAGTGCTTGGGTTAATTGCTTCTTTTTTGAGAAGTGCTTTCTTCTGCCAGAATTATTATTTGGGCCATGTCCTGTTGATGTTGTTTATACATTTATCATTTCTTTAAAGTACTGGCAAACTTCAGTCATGATGATAAATACAATGCCATTAAAATTCTACTGTGTGTTGGATTTTCCAATGGATTGCATGTAAACAGTTTGTTGCCTTATCAAAGACAACCCTAACGAGTGCTATCACTCCAGATCAAAGTGGACCTGGGAGTAATGACAACCAAGGGGTGACTCCAAACTCCCCCGATCCCACAAGCAGGGCCTTGTCACCAGATTTAGTTTAAAGACTTTGTAGATGTATTCCCAATAGAATCCTTAACTTATAGGTACTGATGAAGAGAAACTCTGTTGCTGACAATACCGGTTGAGCTTTTCCACTATGAACAGTAAATCTTTGCATTATTTCAAGTGACCCTTTGCATTTTGGGAAAATGTAGTATTTTTAAATTTAACACTTTTCTGTGCTGAAGTAAATCGTTTTCTTAAATGCATGTAAGCACTTGTTTGAAATCTTGTACCTATTCTTAATTTTTTCTTCATAATTGAAGATTTTGAATTGAAATTTCAATCTTTATTCACTGGTAATTATCATTATCACTACCCTAGATATAGTTTAATGTCTTGTTCCAGGATAAGGATGCAATTTAGTCATACTTAGGACCAAGTTGGACAGAATAAGGATGGCCGATAAATAGTCAGAAAATGACCAAAAGAAATGGATGTAATTTGAAATCTTACCCAAGACTGGAGTGGTTATAAATGACCATTAAGAAATGGATGGATACAGTTTAAAGTCTTACCCAGGATTAGATTTCAAGGAAAATTCGATTGGAAACAGATGTTGTAGGTTAATGATTCTCATATGATTCGTCTCCTTTAGCTATGCCTATGGAACGTACATTTCTATCATTTCCACACAAAAGTTCAGTCACCCTGCCAAGTTTCCAGAATGGTCCGGCTTTTACAGGATTTTTAATTAATATTAATATCATCTACTTGTATTTTATTATTAAAATCCATATCCTGTAGATTCTTGCAACTTTTTCTTAGACTCAAGTGATATTCCTCATTCCATAATTCTTTGAAGCTCGTTAAAAATTTCTCTTTCAGTGAGAACAGCTAATAACTGAAATCTGGAAGTAGGTTCCATTTCAGGATATTCACCAGAATCATTTTTCACATTAACATTAGGATGTAAAAAGGTATGGGGTGTTAATGGTGATAGTTCAGTATCAGACATACTCCAATATGTTAGAGGTCTGGAGTTTATAGCTACTAGTTCATCAGATTTGAAAACTTATTTGTGAGGAATCCAAGTATATTTTGAAAAGTCTTGTGGGGAGATTTCAATTCTTTCTATAATCCCTTCAGTCTGTTGTTAGTGAAAAATATTGTTGTAAGCAGTAGCCAAATTTTTGACTTCTGAAGAATGCATAGTTTTATCAAGCCCTTTCAAGGCAACTTGATAATTAGATGGCACTTATTTGATTCTGTTTTCATGCCTGGGTAATTCCATGAAATATGAGTTGTCTTTGAACCCTACTGTTTTTGTTTTTTTTTTTTAAATTTATCTATTTTGTTTTTGCCAGAATCACTGATATATTCATCTTCATCACAGGGTGTTGCACAGGAATCCATAGCAAACATTCTTCTTTAAGTTCTATTCAATATTAGATAAATTCAAAGGCTTCTGGGAATGTTTTAGGATAAGTGAACTTTGGTTCCAATGCGAATTTTACTTGCTATTCAGGACACAAAGAATTTTCAGAAATTATAGTATGGTAGTTGTCTAGAAAGTTGGAAGCCTCGGTTCCCACTGGGGTAACTTGATGTCTGTATAGAAAATTTAGATTTCCGAAAAGGGGCAATTCCATTCAGCATTTCCTATGCCAAGCCATTCATACATTTAACAATTTTGGTATCTTCCATATATTGGAAAATGTCAACTCCCAGAATTCCTTGAATGTTTACTTGATTACTAGTGTTATTATAAGAAAAGGCTAATTTGTAATTTAATTTAGTCAAATTGGTTATCACTTGACTGAGGTCATTGAACTTGAATATTAAATTTGTCATCTTACAAAACGAGAATGAGAAGTGATCTCCCTTAGCCCACATTTACCTCCAATATGACTTTATGTAATCTCTTATTATTAGGTTGGTGCAAAAATAATGACGTAATAATGTCGTTTTTTGACGTATTTTTTAACGTCAAAAAACGACATTATTACATCATTATTTTTGCACCAACCTAATAGAAACATGTAGATATGTCTTGACTTGGAAATCAACAGGATTCAGACTCCAGTCAGGACATTTTAACTTTTTTAATATTCTTTCAGAGAAATATGACTCCTGACTACCTGTATCAAATAAGCAGTTTATAGAGACTTTCTTAGCGCCCCAACAGAACGTGACTTCCACTATAGGTAGCATTATGTTGTTTTGCTCATTCGTATTAGTGCCCGCATGAGTAAAAAGAAAGATCCCATTCTTAGAATTATTGCAAAGTGGCACTATATGTCCCTTAGAAGAACATTGTTTACAGGAAAGGAATAATTTATTCTGTAGTCCAGGGAAAATTTTTATGGAATATCTAATGCATAACCTCAAATATCTACATCTGGTTACTCTGAACCTTATTTTGTGCACTAAGCCACGAGGTGAACACATGAAGCACAAAATTTACATGACATCCCATTAGAAATAATGGCAAAATTATGTAACACTGCACCATTATTTTCCTTTTTGTTGGATTTATATCTTTTGGTATTTTTTCATGTACACTGAAGTGCCTCTTTTTTTTTTTTTTTTTTTTTTATCCCTGTGCAGATGGCTTCATTATGATTCTCAAATACTTCCCTTAAGGAAGGGTAACTGCTACCTGCCATGTGAATGATTTCCCACCTTAAATTATGAAATAGTTTATCAAATGTGGCTTATGAGTTTGAATCCAAGGGAATCTTCCTCCCAAAAATCCATACCATACGAGGTTCTTAACTCTTACAAATCAATCCTCACTGTGTCAAGATATTGTTTAACAGTCACAAGATCAGAGTTGTATTTAGGAGAACTGGTTATTATTTGCTTGAAGATCTCATTAATTATAAAGGGCTCATCCAAAAATTCTTTCATTAACAGACTTACTGTTATTACATAATTGCTGTCTTCTAAGTTTGGATGTGAGATTAGCTGAAGAGCATAGCCAGTAAGATAACTCTTTAAGGCATCTTCACTTTGTTAGAATTGATGGACTTGGTACAGTTATTAAACTGTGCTATAAAATTCTTAATCTCAAACTTAGAAGGATTAATACCACTAAAAGCTGCACACTCTAATTTGTGAGTTGAGATCATTGAATGGTTGTTGGATAAGGAACTAGCTTCGCTGCCATGAGAAATACTCATTTCTCTAACATATTCCTCAATATCAGCAAGTCAATTATTGACACACTCAAAAAACAAATTTATTCCTTTGTTCAGTCACAAAACCACTTTCTTCTAAATCCAGAGTGGCTTTGAAACAAATCTCCCTTATTTTACCATTGAAAGCTTGAATTTCTCCCAAGATTTTTGATGATGGCATCTCCCTCTTTAAAAGAATTTTCCTTAAGTTCTTATCTTGCTCCAGCAATATCAAACTTAAATTAATACCATGTTTTAAATTGCTCTTAGAGTCAATAAGGGCCTTAACTCCTTGTAATTATCCATCTTGAAATAGACAATAAATTTAATTTTTTTTTTTTTTTTTAATTATATTTTGGGCCTTTTTTAAATTATATTTTGAATTTATTTCACTGAACAGTGAAGGGTTAAATTTTTTATATATATTTTGGATACCATGTGTCCACATTAATTTCACTGAACTGTGATGGTAAAAATTATTTCTTGTATATATAAAAAGACAGCAGACGAGGAGAAAATTTTCTTTCTCAATGCCTCTATGCTCATATCCGATTTTTTTTTTTTTTTCAATTTCTCTGTCATCATGCCAACAAAATTGCTTTATGCCTTCAGCAAATTGCACATATACATCAAATTGCTTTCTTGCTTGGTAAAATTGCTTATTTGCAAATACATTTTTAGCAAAATGTGGGAAATTTAGCTATTGAAAGATCTAAAACTAATCTATATGAAAAGAAAATTAATTTGGTGTATAAATAAACTTTAGAAGCATTTTTCAAGAATCAGTACTTATTTTGGTCACTCATCACATCACCATTGTATACAAATAATGTAAATAACAAATTTAAAATTCTCTTTAAAATCTAATGTTTGTCCTAGAGTTGTTTCAACGTCTGTTAGTAATTAATTGGATTTTCTGAAAATAATGCTTACTTTTTACTTAAAACAGAATGACAATAACGTTTTATTTATGCACACTAGCCACTGTCCTAAAAAGCATAGGAAAAAATAAAATATGGAAGACCAGTGGTGTGATAATCAATAATTTGTTATTTATATTAACTAAATTTTCTTTAACCGTATATAGCCAATAGTTTAAATTAATTAAACAAATGCACAAGCTTTCAGCATTTCACCCTCACTCACTATGTTTTAAACAAAGAGTATCAGTTCTGCAGTAACATACAGTTCACAATATACAGCCAAGGAATTGCTGTCCAGTATGTTAGGCACTTTGCATGGAGTTCTAAAAATGAAAGTAAAGGAATCCCCATTCGTGATTGTGCTTATAGATGAATCTACAAACATAACCAATGCCAAACACCTTGTTATATATATGTCCAGAATATTGATCTAGAGTCATTTCTATCAAGCATTCATTTTGTTGCAAATAAAGAGTGTATTGATAGAACAGGGGTCGGAGTTGCAAGATACATCCAGAAAATTGTCAAAATTGGAATCCTATTAATCAAAGTGATGAACTTGGGGTTAGGGCTACAGTAATGACTGGTAGAAACAAAGGCTGCTCATCAAAACATCAAGAACAGCTTCTTAAGATCAATCTGGGGCCCAAAAGGTCAGAGTTCCCTTTTGAAGAGGCACTGGTCAAATGGAAAGGGTTCAAGCAGAGAAATCTCTTATGCTATGAAATACATTTAATCATTGATAGATAATATTGAGTTGATTCATATTAATCTGCACATATGAAGTATAAACATACCAGCTTCATTTGATTTTCTCACTTTTAGTTAAGTTTCATTTTTTTCACTAAATGTTTCATAGTGATTGACTGGGTTAATTTTCTCATCAGTTAACATCACATTCGAATTAATTATTTTCAGACTAAAATATCTCAATGACAGTTTATAGACTTTGTCAAGGTATTGAGAATGTTTTATTCACATATGTTAAAATCAATTATTCTTATTAATTTATTTTGGGGCTATTTAGGCACTACAGTCACCATTTTGTTTTTATTTCGATTTCTGTAATGTTTTGTTCACATTCAATAGACTCATCTCTATTTTATTTGATTGTTACAGAAAAATATTTTCTTTGAATTTTCTATCATGACAATGTGAAGGTTGGTAACATCAGTGATAAATAATTCCACTGTGTCTCAGCTGATTCAAGGCAGATTACTTAAATCTTTTAAAGGAAACTTTGCATCAACCAATTTGCTTTTTATAAGAAACACGTCAACACATCCAATTTATTAATCAAAAAAAAAGGAAATTTTGTTCTATCAATTTAAAAAAAAAAAAAAAAAAAAAAAAATCTTTGTTGCTATAATTCTTAAAAAATATAGTTTAAAGTGTAATTTTTTTTTGTGGGGGGGAAACCTTTTGTTCTGTCATAATTGTCAAAAAATGTAGTTTCTTTATTAAAACGTGATTAAGTGGAAATATTTTTTTTTTTTTATTATTGAATTTATTAATTTAAAAAAATTGTGATAATTCTCCAAAAATCTAGTTTCTTAATTGAACAGGTTCTGTAATTAAAAAAAAAAAAAAAAAAAATAAAGCTTCTTAATTGAACTCTCTGATTCAAATTTTATTTTGAATTTACGAAAGTAGTTGTCAATTTAAATGATTCAACTTGGTTAAAAAAAAATTGGTGTGGGGTGGGGAGATGATAGTAAAAAAAAATAACCTAGTCTGTTGCCTTGCAGTTTAACACAACACTTTAAGAAACTTTAGTTCGGACACATTGAATTTCCCATGGACCCACCCACATCACTACCTGTGTGTCCCAGGGATTCATTACATTAAAAACTTATCATGAAAACACCCACCTCCATGTTGAAAAATGCTTTTCTACAATATTTAAAATGTTTTCTTTGAGTTTAAATTTCTTCATATTATTTTTGATGCCTCCAAAACTAAACTACTCTCTTTTAATCATCATTCTAAGAGAACTTTTTATGCCTGATGCTTACCGCCAGGAGAGCAACTCATTGTGCCTCAGTTTTCTACTGACATATATTGATTCAATTGTTAAGTCTACTGCTAGGAATGTTAGTTTACTTTATGCTAAACAATTTTTCTCACCAGAATTTATCTTGGGCCTTTATAAATTTATGTCCATGCATTGAATGTTGTTGCCACATCTGGTCTGGTGCTTCTGCTGTGTATCTAGAGATTCCTGACAAAATCCAAAGTAGAATTTGCAAAACTATATTTACTAATCAAAAATTGAAAAGCTTAATACAAATCATTTTGCAGCAAGATTTTAAAAATAATTTTTATTTTTTTATGTGTATAAAATATTATATAACGTGCCCATTTTTGAAAGTATGGTCGTCCATACACGACATTATCAGAAAATAAGAGTGATGACTATAAATTTAAAGTCAACATTCCTAAAATTAGATTATGGAGAATATTTTCCAACATTTTTAAGATTACTGAAAACTTAAAAATTACATAAAAAAGGCACTCACCTGTCATCTTCTTAAATTATGACAGATAAAGTCTCCACGGAATAAGTATAAAGGTGTCAACACCTTATCAGCATTTATCATTGCTTGCCAATTACATAAGAATGACTGCTGTTAGTTAAAAATCATTGCTATTTTAAAAATCCATTTCTATCTTAAAGTAAATAGTTTTTTTTTTTTCAAATCTGATTATGCTTTAAATCCTCAAATAAAATGTCAGAAAAGTATATTTTATCTTTGGAAAAATTTTTTAATACAGAGAATTACATTGCAATGAAAACCAACTAAAAAAGGGGCACTAATCAGCTATTTTAGAAAAAGAAAATTGATTCCAATCAATATAACTTCCATTTGAAATACACCAGAGTATTTTCCTTACTAGAGATAGTAAATTTAATCCTTTAGCTTTCCATTAAAGCTAAAATGAAAGTTTCAAGAAAACTTTTCCATTTATAAAAATTCATTTTAAATCAAGGTATTGAAAATTAGTAGAGGTACCTACTTTAAGATCAACCAATTGTTGATATTTTTTCTCATTAAAGCATAACTATGCTCTTTGAATTTGCTTCAATTGCTATTTTCAGGAATCCAACGCCACATTGCTTTTGGACTGATGGGTTTGACTGCTGGATATTTCTTGAAAAACTATCGCCATGATTATTCCCGCAGAAAATGGTTGGCTTTTGAAGATTACATAGCAAGACATCCAGACAAATTTGAAGAACCTCGTAAGTAATTATAACCTGAACATTCAAATCAAAAGGGTCAAGTGTCAGCTTGTTCCATTTTCGAAAAAAAAAAAAAAGTTTGTTTGTCAGAAAAACAACAAATATTTAAATTCTAAATAAACTGTTAATGAAAAAAAAATTGATCATTTTAATTTTTTTAATCAAAACAATTTCCAACACATTATTTTTCTTTTTAATAATAAAACTTTTTTCTTCACAATTTTAAGACAAATTCCTTCCAAAGTCAACTCTGATTCTTTAACTAAGCAAGTTGTTCACTTAATTCTGTCTAAAACTGTTTTTGTCATTTAATCTATTTTCTTCTTTATTTTTTTTATTCATATTGTTTTAAGAGAGGGCCACAATTTGCATCTTAGTGTTTAAGAACAGCCACTTCTATAAATGAATTTAGAAGGGTGCTGCATCACACTTGTATCTTTTGATGTTCACCTGAATATTGGAACAGTTTCAGCAAGAAACATTTTATGGACTTGTCCAAATAATCACATTGATAGAAAAATAATGTCGGAACAAAACTGATGATTAAAGAAGAACCCCACTCACCATCCTGTCCTCACAGGCACTATTTAGAAAACTTGTTTAACTCTTATCAGTTCATTTTTGCTAAAATCAGATTGGGTAAATAAACTGCTAAATATACAGCCAAACTGATATCCTCATCTTTGTTGTTATTATCCCAACATTTCACAACATTGATTAAATAAATAGTTCAGTTCAAAAGTCCTTTAGGTTACCTGGATTGATAGACATCCAAAGAGGGCCTGAGGATACAATGACCTAAATGTGGTGGTAATAACAAAACAAAAGTGTAAGTAATGCAAATAAATAATAACCCCTAATCAGAGAAATTTAGCATTCCCAATAAGAAAAATGTCAAATTCTTTAAAAAAAAAAAAAAAAAAAAATTTGGTTAACAATTGAAAATACTAATTCAAAATCCAAGTTGTTTTATTGGTTCTCAAATTATAGATGCATGGAATGCAACCACCTCAGCCATAAAGCAAATCTATGTTCATTGTCTTTAGAAATTCTCCTCCTTGGTTTTTTTTTTTCTTTTAAGTGTGACTAACACGGACATGACTTTTTTTTCTTTTTATAGCAATTGTCATGTAAACAACTTGGTGATTTTAAAAAATTGTTTGTCTATAATGCATTTATTAAAAACATATATCGTTTAATTGGACAAGTCATAAAAATGATTTCAAAGGACAAGCTTGTTTTCCTTTTACACAGGTTGTCAGCCAGAAAAGCAAGTTAATCTTCACAAGAGATGTTTATTTCATTTTCATTCAAATTATGTGTTTATGTAGATTTACATGTCAAATTGTTGCATTTCATTCAGACAGACCTAATAAATGAAAGAAAGCTCTAAAAAGTAATTCTATTATTGATACTTTCTGAAAAGTTCAATAAAATCTCTACAAGACATTTTTTTAAACTTTGATTTTATTGCTCAGCTCCAGTTAAGAGATGTCTAGACTCAGTGGGGGGGGATATTTATAGGAGGAATATATTCCATTGTCTTTTTAAAAGCTTAATCAAATTGTGTATATGTGCTTCTATATACATAAAATTGCATGGACACATGCAAGTCATTCATGCATAAAGCGTTTGTGGTGGAGATATATAAATATACACACACACACTTTATTTTAGGATATTACATCAAAAACATGTCAAAATCGCTACACAACTGCAATTCTGTAGCGATTTTGATGCTTTCTATGTAATATCCTAAAATAAAGAATATTGCTCTACTTTGTATTGAGCCCTCTTAAATTAAATGTTGGAATTGTACTCTATTTGTTCTCATCTTACCTGTGTGTGCATATATATATATATATATATATATATATTGTATATGGGCATGAAAAATAATGCTGATTGTGTAATAGAGAATCAGATCTAGATTCATTTCACAATTCCCACCACAAAATAAAATTTTATAAATTTCCCCAGATTTTTCTCAGAAAGTGGCGTTAATAATTAAATTTTGATTTTTATGTACAGATATTCAAGTTTGTTGGTTTAATTATTTTAATTATTGAATAAAAAAAAAACAAAAAAAACCCTTGTCTTTTGAGAATTTTACTTGTAATACAAGATCATTACAAAATATTTTTCATGTTTATAAATTCATTTTATCTTTTTTTTTAAATTAAATGAAATCCACATTTGACAGATTTTATATGCCAGTTCTTTTTTGTTCTCTTTCTTTGAGGCAAATAGACAAAACTTTTGTTTTCTTTTCCAGCTAAAGTCTACTTCAAAGACTTTATACAACCATGGACTCCTATCCGTTAGATCAAGCTCTTTTAAACGAACTCTCAAGAGATGGGTGTTCCTCAGTTACAGCCTCACAAATTTGGTTATCATTAACTTGTACAGAATAATTTGAAATAAAACTTTAGTATATTAATTTATATTGTTTTGTTAATGTAAGAAAGTGTTTGGTTTTTTTTTTTAGCCAACAAACATTAACAACTTGAAAGGGGCTCAGGAATCTTTTTACCTGTAAAGTTAAAAAAAAAATATAACATCCCTGTTCTGATTTATAATTCTATTATCAGAATATAGAGGTCAAATTTCATAGTATTCCGTGATATATGTCCCTTAAGGACAAAGGAAGTCATGGCTCTCCACAGCTTCATGTCATTTATTGCTTTTTTTTTTTTTAATGAATCCTTTGTGGTATTTTTTTCTCCAGCTATTTGCACAAATATTTCAAGAATGTTCATTATTTCCTATACTAACTCAAGGCACTCCAGCAATAGCATCAGACTTCAATCCAAGAAGTGCAGAAGCACTCAATTGGATATTACCCCCCCCCCCGTCAACCAGTGTACTCTGCATTTTGTAGCCAAACAAATCCTCTGATTATAAAGTTGCAAATATTATGCAAATATTAGATAAAGGACATAAAATGTTGCTTTTATTCACCTCTACCACTACGTGTAATGTATCTTACCCAACTTTAGAATCTGCAATATTATTGGTACTAACTTGGCATTTCAGCTTGTCTCTTTCCTGCCTTTTCTATAAATATGTCTATATCTCTGAGATGAGGTATTATGATTACTTACATTTGGACTGTTATTCACATTGCCATATTCATGTTTCATCAAGAACATTCCGTCTCTGGAGCTAGACTTCAAATTTATCAAGAACATTCCGTCTCTGGAGCTAGACTTCAAATTTGTTGTACAGGAATCCCTCGATTAATGCACTAAAATTTTTATGTACCAAAATTTGATTAGTGCGGGGAAAACATTCTTCAGTTTAACAATAGTATTTGGAAATTTTTTTTTTATAGTTACTAATAAACACATTCGCCACACTAATGAAGGATTCCTGTACTAGATTGGCAACTAGTCACCATTTTACTGATGAAATTTGATGTCAGTTCTCTAATTGTTTCTTCCTTGATACTCTTCACTAATGGAAATTTCTGGCTTCTTACTTTCCTGTCAATTATTTAAAAATTTAAATGCAACATCAATAGTCATGTGCTGTCTTCTTGGATCCTAGTCCTTTAATGTCCTCTCACTGTGTTTTCTCAGTTTCTTTCATTCGATAAACTCTTGCATTTTAGTGACTTAAGTTTTGCTAACGGTGAAAAATTTATCTATATAAAATAGTTTTAAGGTATGCTATATTTATGAGACACTTTAGCTCAATACAAGAGATAAAGCATATGCAAACATAAAAGTACATCTTGAAGTCATATATGATATTGAAGATGACAGTCTGAGAGAGAAGAATATGATTTACATATGCAATTTTAAGGTTTTTCCTTCAATCTACTCTTATTGAATTTAATAAGCAGTTGTCTTAAAAATTTTATGCAAAGGAAGTAAACAAAATTAAATGAATTATTTAAATAAAACCATTTTTTACTCTGAAATCAGACGAGTATTTGGAGCAGTTTGGGCATAAAGTGAAAGTTTTTTGTTTTTTTTTTTTGTTTAATGTTCAACTGAACATTATTCAGTACTGTCTCATACTGTTTTTAATCAAATACTTAGTTCTCAGTATTCGTGTTGTGAAGCCTTTAAGTAGAAGAAAGCACCACCAGTTTTGTGCTGCAGTCTCCAGAATTTGAACAATCACATGCTTGGAATGGTTCAGAATCTAAGCAATCCCTAATGTGAGAGGGGGGGGTATGTCATCCTTTGGAATTACACAAGGATGGCTTTATACTCAAGAAAAAAAATCTATCACTTGTATGGAACTCTTGCCAAATGGTAATGAAGAGAGTCCTGCAAGAAAAGAAATCAAACTAATCTTTAAAAAAAAAAAAAATTCATTAACAACCAAGATTTTATGTGAAGGCCTTCAAAACCTCTGTAACAAATGAGATGGTCATTTTTAACAATTTATTATGGCTGATAAAAGACCAAGCAAAAGAACACTAGAAAAAGACTAATTGATTCAGTAATTGTTCTCCACTTATGAGGCTCTGGTTTTCACAGTGGACTTTAAACAGATCTTAAGATTCCTTAATAGCCAGATAGGGAAAAGAAAAAAAATGCTTGATGTGGAATTCTATGCATTAAAGATTATGGTTGAAGCTTCCAAACCCAATCTTGTATACAGATAAAAAGATTTTCTTCAATGTTCCTCACTTATGCTCACCATGTGTCACACAAAGCTAAACAGATTATTAAAAAATCTTTCAAAATGATAGAAACTGGACAACCTTAATAGGAGGTTTATTTTTTTAGTTCTGTATAGAATTCCTGTTGAAAACTCTCTCTCTACCACCACAATTCCAACACTTTACTTTTCAAATACTAAAAGCATTGGTTCTTTTTGTCAACTACATAGTATAGTAGGGTCAGTTGGGCACCATCTGTGAGAAAAAGAGAACCCTGATGCAATTCACTTTGCCAGAAATTTGGAAGATCCAATATGAACATTTCAGTGTGTTTGGGTGTCAATCTGGACAGAGGAGAGGATTCGGAAAGAGTTGGAATGTGTCACGAAAAAATAAATGATTTTGTCTCTCCTGCTGTCGTAGCGACAGACACAGTCTCCACTTCTGAGACTGAAAACTGCCCTCCTAATTCCAGCCCTTTACGTAGAACTTGGTAACTCACCTATGCAAAACACCAACAAGCCAGATACCAATCACAGTTCCCGCGTCTGCCCACCTCCACTCGCTTTGGGGGTTTCAAGTTGACCGACCAACTCATTACACGCCCACCTGACCTTAAGATCACAAAGCTTCTCAGTTCGAGAGATGTTCGCGTCTGTCTGGTGACTGTGTCCGCATATATACAACTTGCACCCTTGACATATTGGGATAACCACACATGCAAACTCGTTTGCTCCGAGGTGGCAAATTTCCAGATTCATCCTGTGTCTCGCTGTCATGATCGCACACCGTGCAACTCGGGACAGGCCTCTTCTGAGCGGGATGACAGGGTCCTCATCCATTGAGCTACCATCCGCCTCCGGACAGCTGGCCACGTTGATGTCTGCAGGTAGAGTACTGATGTTTGAGGTAAGACAGTTTTAACCCTACAACTGGCCGCAAGTCTTTAACATGACGAGGCATGCCATCAACCTGCACTGACTGGGCTGATAATCTCGGTAACATGCCCTATTCTAAGCTTGTCCGTACACTTGCTGTGCGGGGTCTTAACCCACACTACGTCACCAATTCTGTATTTAGCCTGCGCGTTGCTTGGAGCCATTGCGATGTCAATGCCTCGCAGCCGTAAGTGATAGGCGTGCACCATGTTAGCCAGTGCTGTTGTAGGCAAAACACCGTCTTTAGGCGTCGCATTATACCAATAGACTGCTTCGGGGATTGAACATCGCTTCCTGGCTGCAATCACTTTTATAGACCGGTGGCTCCTTTCTACTATGCCGTTTCCCGCCGGCACGTAGGCGCACCGGAACCAAAGCCGCACACCCCACTTCTTTAAGAACTGCAGGAATTGCTCTGAAGAAAACACCGCACCATTATCTGTCAATATTTCTGCAGGTGGCCGCCAGTCGTAAAAGATGGACTCCAATTGACGTATTATGCTAGCAGTGTCCTGCTGGTGCAGTAGTCGCCAAATGGCGAAGCGAGAGGGTCCACAGTCAATAATAGTCAAAGAGTGCTGGCTGCCAACATGCGTAACATCTATCCCCAGCCTGTTCCAAACATGGGTAGTACTCAAATTTCTTTTTTGCCATTGCACCGGTGCTGGGTGAATTGACTGGCACGCCTCGCACGTCTGCACTACTGTCCTAACATCCGTCTTTCTGACTGCAGGGTCAACCATCTTCGAGAAGTAGAGCGTCCGTTTAACCCCGGGATGCCCACACTGGAGCACAGAAGCCGTACACGGCAGCTGCAGAGGTTCGGACTCTTTCCGAGCAGCAGCCAACCAACGTTGCGAAACACAAGTCAATGCATCTGCTCCATTGACTGCCGATTTAACTAACACTACATCCACAGACAGGTTGTACTCTTCGATAGTTTCAAATCAGCGTGGTGAGCCACCTTCGTATCAACATCTCACTCGATGCCTTGGTGATCAGTCGCGCTCTTCCACTAAGTGCATCCGATATCCAACGCTGAGCGCATGCCGGGTTTATGTGTCGTGCATCAATTTCAGGTCGTACCAGCAGGCGTCTTCTATGATGGACCCATTATCCTCAAGGGCGACACCCATGGCCAACGAGCTGGCATCCACCCAAACGGTGAGCTTGTTCCCCTTAACGCACCAGTCACCTCGCACGGGATCGTCTTGCATCACTCTCTCCATAGTTTCAGTTATCGTGCATCTTAGGGTAACGTCATGCACCTCATCATCCCACCCTGACGAAACAGAAGTTACGCGGCGCTTTATGGCTGCTGCCGCCACTCTGAGCCAACCGCATACGGGAAAACGGCAGACCAGTTCCCCACACATTGTGAAGGTACTCCGACGAGTGATCACTGGCGGGACTTCGGGAAGATTACTACCTCGCCTCCAGCAAAGTTTTTCTCCATCACTACTGACGTGTAGTCCAAGTACATTCGCGCCATCCTGTAGCGGCTCTGGGGCCTTGCACACCAAGCCAAAGCGCTCCAGATGTTCCTTAATCCTCGTTGAAGAGGCCACATTTTCATTGACGTAAACATTGTCAATGTAGGATGACGTTGCCCTTCGAATTTCCTCATCCTGTGACATGACCACATTCATAATCGCTGACATGATTTTATGGAGCCACATTAAGACCAAATCCCAATCGAGTGAGGCAATATCTCTGTCCTTTTACCCTGACAGTCTGAAAGGGTCAGAGTGATCGGTGGACTTGGACTTGGAGGTAGGCTCTTAAATCGAGGGTGGCCACATTGCTCCCTTGCTGTCGCCATTCCCGCAATTTCTGGGCACAAACATCTGCGTTGGCCGTATATGCATCTACAAAGGTATTCAATTCCCTGTAGTTCATGACCGCTCTCACTTTCCCCTTATTCTCTTGCACTATTGCCATCAACGGAATCAGTCCTCGAGGCAGCCCTAACTCCTCCTCAGGGTACGGTGCAAGCCAGCCGTTTGCTATCCAAAGGTGCAATTCATTTTCGTATTCACTCCTGATATGCTCTGGAACCGAGTACTCCACTATTTTATTTTTCAGTGGCGTGTGCGTTTGTCCACGCGCCCACTTCCAGGATGCGGTCCATACGCGCCTCCGCTGGTCAAAAGTTGCACTGAAGTCAGGTTCGTTAATCCTCAAGGCAGCACAGATGGGCGGATCAGAAAACTTGACTTCGCCTGCCTCTGTGATGCGTACGCCACCCAGCTTCTTAATAATGTCCATCCCAAGGAGCAGATCAAAACCTAATAACACGCTGTCCACAACCAACACACTGACTGTAATGGGGTTACCGTTGTTGATAGCGAGTTTGATGTTCCCAACTCCCCGGCTTCTGAGAGCTTTTCCATCAGCCGTTAGTACGTCTATCTTTTGTCTGCGCCACTGTCGACAAATTGAACCATTCGTGAGTGACCGAGAGCAGCCCAAATCTACTAAAGCGGTACGCGTTATTCCATTGATGCGCACCTTAATCACAGGGAGCGCCTCTTTCATGCTCGGTGCGGAGAAGAGACCGGCTGACGTCGCATCCCCCATTCCATTTCCCAGACACTCAGAGGCAATGTGACCTACTTTATGACACTGGAAACATCGTAGATCGAAACGTGCCTTTCGCGCCGACTCGCTGCGCATTGCTTTGCGTTGATACAGATACGGCCCAGAACACCGATAGCAGGTGACATCGCCATGGCGACGGATGGCTGGGGTCAGACCTTTTTTTGGTTGAACAACTGCAGCCACTGGTTCATCAGCCTCTTTTTCGTCAATCATGATAGCACGGGCTCTGGTCAACAATTGATTGAGCGTCATGTCTTCCATTCTGGGTGATGCACGGAGTATCTGCTTAGCATGACTAGGCAATCCAGACACGAAGGCACAGGTCATCCATTCTTCAGGAAGCAGTGCGATCGGTACCGCGAGCTTCTTTAATTCTGCCAAATATACATCTACTGTCCCGCCAGGTCGTAAACGCTGCGCCTGGAGTTGGTCATAGGCCACGAACCGGTCAGTTCCAAACGCGGTTAATAGAGTGTGCTTTATTTGCTCAAATGCCTGTACAGGGGGAAGAATCCGTTCAATCTTCGCAATCTCGCATAATTCACAGACCAGTTCCACCTTTTCGATCCAGTCAACCACAGACTGTCCACTCGTATCACCACTGAATTCAGAGATCAGTTTTATGTCGAACGGTCTTTCCGCCATCTTGCTGGAGACAAAGTAAATGCTAAAATTAAAATATCTTATGTTGGAATGTGTCACAAAAAAATAAATGATTTCGTCTCTTTCTCTCCTGCTGTCTCCTGCTGTCTCCACTTCTGAGACTGAAAACTGCCCTCCTAATTCCAGCCCTTTACATAGAGCTTGGTAACTCACCTATGCAAAACACCAACAAGCCAGCTACCAATCACAGTTCCCGCGTCTGCCCACCTCCACTCGCTTTGGGGGTTTCAAGTTGACCGACCAACTCATTACAGATATATCCAGTCAACATCATGGTGTTCGGAGTGATCCCTAGTGATGCCTCCATTCATCTTCCTACATGGCGTCAGACTTAACAGAGGCTTACATCAAGTACTTTGAGGAAGTAATGCTGCCCTGGGTCAAGTGCTGGACGACCATATCTCTGATAACAGCACCCTGCCACTCAAGCAGGGGAACCCAGTCATGGCTGACAGACAATTTCTGCAACCACCTAACTCTACAGACAGAGATATCAACAAAACTCCTTGTAACATCAAAGATGAAATGAAAGCAAGGATTATAGCAGCATTCACTAACTTAATCAAGGGGATCATCCAGAAGTGTTGCAGGGGATCCTGAAGTTGTCTGGAGGGGGAATGGTTGACAGCCAATGGCAATTTTATTGAATAAATTTACTCTTTAGTATGTCAAGATATTTGTGTAATTTAGGTAAATATAATCTGTTCAAATGAGATTTCAGTTATTTTCATATAATTTAGACAATGTAAGGCAACCTACTATATATATATATATATATATATATATATATATATAGTACAATGCACTTTGATCATGTCTTTTAGAATAAACATTGCCAAGGAGTGAAGATAGTTAAAATAATAGTGGTGTCAAGGGAAAAACCAGCTTTTTTTTTTTTTTTTTTTTTTTTAAAAAAAAAAAACAGGCATGAAGGTTCAAGTTTTCCAAGAGTTTTATTGAAAAAAAATCTTTTCCATGATAACTATTGTGCCTAAAAACTCACACAAATCAGATAATTCATACACGTCTATGTACAAGTATAAAAAAAAATTTGGTTTCCTAAAAAAAAAAAAAAAAAAAAAAAAAAAAGTTTGCGAATATATATATATATATATATATATATATATATATATATATATATGTGTGTGTGTGTGTGTGTGTCAAGTGAATGAGGCTTTTTAAGTCTTGAGATTAAAAATATAGAGTAAACTGAGGGAAATGCAGATTTTTTTTTAAAAAAAAAAAAAAAAAAAAAAAAAAAAAAAAATTCCCCACTAATAGTAGAGTGAAAAGCAGAGTTGACAATCAGACATGACCTTATGACAAAAGTATTTAATCTGTCTCTTGGACCTATGAAGATAAAGCTTTTGACAATACAAATATTCAATGAAATAACTATATCATGAATCTTCTGTTTTAGTTACTTGTTGGGGAACACTCAAAAGGGAGCATTATATCAGGTCACTCTACAAGTGTTGCTGGTATCATGTAACCCAGGACTAGCTACCACATGGTCAGATTACTATTAACTAAAGTTGTTGTTCTAGCTAACGTTTCTTGTACCCATCAGGATCTGTCAAGGTACATGAACTTTCATACAGGGTCAATAGCCATCCAGGAGTGTTGTACCCCTTAACCTTTGTTAAGGGGGTTCAATTAGAAGGAATATGTTGCTTATTGATGTCTCCCCACCACCCACAGCAAGAATAGTTTGTATCAAGTTGTCCAAAACACTTCGGGGGGGGGGGGGGGCTATTGACAAACCAGTTTTTGGTAGATAAAGCAATAGGGATATAGTTATTTATTACATTTGTAATAATGAAGCAGCATGGAGTTTCCCTTTGAAAACCCAGTTTCAGTCAAGTATGGCAACTGTTACCAACTTGAATGGATAAAAGATGTACTTCCATGAAAAGTAATGTTAACTAGTGTGAACAGGAATTTATGAGAACAACTTTAATAGAATTTAACATGTCAGAATGAGGGGTTTTTTTTGTTTCCAGAACTACCATCACATGACAACATACTACACTTAAACAGAACACTAAAAATGTGTCTTGATGTCAAAGATGGAGTAGGGTGCACCTACTGAGAGACATGCCATCTCAATTTAAGAAGCTTCATTTCCCTGGGTCTATTTTTGCGATGTCTAAAACAAGAAAGCCAGTCTCTCAAAACAGCTGGAATTCATTTTTGGTTCTCCAGAATATTACACTGAAATGGTGAAGAAGTGCAAAGATTTTATATACAGTCTCCATCAACAAAGACAGGAAAGATTGTAGATCCTCACACATTACATAAGAATCTAGTTTCTGTCCTGTCCATTTAATTCTTCAGACTTAAACATGACCATTTATGTTACTAGGCTTCATGCCCTATTGGGGGTGGGCTTAGATCTACATCTATTGTACTATTGAATTTCACAGAAGATCCAAATCTCTCAAAGAAATAACAGTATAGTGCAACTGAAGAGGAAGAGAAGAAACTGGCAATGGCAACTAGCATAAAATTTACATTTGATATTTAAAAAAAAAAAGTGCTCTTATTTGAACTCCATTGCATGAAAATAAAAAATTAAATGATTTCTTTTCATAGGCATATAACATGACACAGTGAGAACATTTGAAAATGGAAGGATGGCCAACATTTGTAACAATTTTTCCACTAAAGTTTATATCAGACCGATTCCATTTTAAAAGTAACTTTTTGTTTAATGTTACAAACATTAAAACTTTAAAAAATATTTTCTTTTATTAGTCAAGTGTTCAGAAGAAAATCAAAAGCATATGCAGTGGGTTATCTTGGAAACTCAATAGTTCTGTAGGGTTGAAAGAGCCTTCTAGAACCACTGACAATATTATGAAAAAATAAATAAACTAAAATACAAGTCTTATTTTGGTGAAATAAAGAAAAAAAAAGGGGGGGTGAAAGCTTTATATGATAGATGTTCATGGTGAGAAGGCGATCAAGTTGGCATCTGGTTCAACTTCACAAATCTTTGAATGTGTTAGTGGAGTGTACAAAAGACTGGGTCTCTAAAAAGAAAAAAAAGAAAAAAAAAAAAAAAAGATTTTTAATAGATACTGAAATAAAAATTAAGTATTATAAGAAAGAAAAGAGTATTTACATAGAGCATATATATGAAATTTGTTAAGATTACTTTACAACCACATGCAAGATATACACTGTGGATTGAACTTAAAGATGTAATGGTCCACAACACCAAAATTTGTTAATCCTTCTTCCATGGCAAAAATTATCTGATAAACAACGGGAATGAAAGCCAAATTTTCGTAATGACAGTCAATATTTTTCTTCATAATTTTTATCAACTTTTGCAAGACCAATTTAACATTTTCTGCAGTGTAAAGAAAAGATTTGTTAGCCAACACAATAAAAATGTGGAGAGAGACTGAGAAAACTTATAACCCGTGTTTAGTTTGCAAAATAAAGTTTCTCAGTTTTGATAATGAGTGCACTGATAAAGAAAAATAAAATGAAAAAAAACAATACAAATTTCAGTGAACTTAAAGACTTATTACATCTAGAATATTCTTGCCATCAAAAGTGAAGACTGAATTCAAAGAAACTTCAAAAGCAAAACAGAAAAACAAGTGCAGATGTCACCATTTGTTTTACAGTCAGGATGAAAACATTTTCAAAATATAAAGCTTTTCTAGAAATATTACTTCCAAATTTATTTTACTAACAAATAAAGACAAACATGCAACTATACAGGTCTGAATATGACTAAAGTCACCTTCAACGATATGCTTTAACTGCATAAGAATTTTCAGAAGTATTTTAATTTGATTTTGAGTATTGTTGCAGGAACAACAATGATCCCCACCACACACACTTAACATGCTTCACTTTGTAGAGTAACATTCAATTCTATGTATTTACACATTTGCAAACAATTGAAATGTCATTTCTATGAAATTTAGATTGATCTTTTTTGGTACATTTATTTCTGGTTCTATAACATGGAAGTAAATTATAGTTTGGGAAGGGGGAGGAAAAAAACATTTACCCATTTTCTTTACACCAAAATGAGGCATCTACAATGAAACATGTTTTGGGTGGGGGGAAAGAAAAAAAAAAAAAAAAAAAAAAAAAAAAAAATGAACATTTTACTTACTGAGCCTCGAACTGGAGTGAAACCAACATTCAAAGTCTGGAATCTTCCAGATTTTCTAAGGATTTCTGCTTGTTGATCTTCAGTTGTGTCAACATTTGGACTGACTGGACACAGCACTGTTAATGGAGAGTCTGCTAGAAATTAAAACACACCAAATGAGAACAACCAATACATTCATCAAGTCTTACTCTTTTTTAGGTAAATAATTCTTAGGAAGAATATTTTATTAATTATTTACATATTGTATTTAGAAATGAGGAATTTCAATATGCTTTGTTATTTGAACCAACATGTTTATCTTGGCTGTTATACACAATGTTTTGGGTGTTTTAAGAGGAGGAGGAGGGGACAGGAAGATTTTTAGAAAATGTCAAGCTAAGACCATTGTACATTAACAATACAAGTTAAGATTTGTACGAAGCATGTTAAAATAATATCTTCCAGACAATGAACAAAATGTGAGTAGGAAGAGGGGGGTGGTTATATGCCACAACTTATAAACACATGCTTTATATATATATATAAAAAAAAAAAAAAAAAAAGGTGCATCCTAGCAAGAATGAGAATTAAAATATTTTTTTTAAAAAGACTTGAATTATTTCCTGCAGAAAGTAAAAGTAGAAAATGATTGTCAAAAAATAAAGTTTAGATATTATTCAAAAACCACAGATTAGTCTTGATTTTCTGAAGTCTTTTTAAATTGTAGACTTTAATATAAAATTTGGATTTGTGAAAACTGAATTCCATTGCAAAAAGTGACCATTTTCAGTTTGGAGTAGGAGGTGCTCACACTGAAAACATTGACTAAATAGTTTTGCTGAAGGAAAAACATTTAGTGAACAGAAAATTAAAAGACAAAAATCATTTAATATAGGAAGTGCCAACACTTTGTTGTAAAAGAAATCTAGAGTAAAAGAAATCTAGAGTAAAAGAAATCTAGAGTAAAAGAAATCTAGAGTAAAAGAAATCTAGAGTAAAAGAAATCTAGAGTAAAAGAAATCTAGAGTAAAAGAAATCTAGAGTAAAAGAAATCTAGAGTAAAAGAAATCTAGAGTAAAAGAAATCTAGAGTAAAAGAAATCTAGAGTAAAAGAAATCTAGAGTAAAAGAAATCTAGAGTAAAAGAAATCTAGAGTAAAAGAAATCTAGAGTAAAAGAAATCTAGAGTAAAAGAAATCTAGAGTAAAAGAAATCTAGAGTAAAAGAAATCTAGAGTAAAAGAAATCTAGAGTAAAAGAAATCTAGAGTAAAAGAAATCTAGAGTAAAAGAAATCTAGAGTAAAAGAAATCTAGAGTAAAAGAAATCTAGAGTAAAAGAAATCTAGAGTAAAAGAAATCTAGAGTAAAAGAAATCTAGAGTAAAAGAAATCTAGAGTAAAAGAAATCTAGAGTAAAAGAAATCTAGAGTAAAAGAAATCTAGAGTAAAAGAAATCTAGAGTAAAAGAAATCTAGAGTAAAAGAAATCTAGAGTAAAAGAAATCTAGAGTAAAAGAAATCTAGAGTAAAAGAAATCTAGAGTAAAAGAAATCTAGAGTAAAAGAAATCTAGAGTAAAAGAAATCTAGAGTAAAAGAAATCTAGAGTAAAAGAAATCTAGAGTAAAAGAAATCTAGAGTAAAAGAAATCTAGAGTAAAAGAAATCTAGAGTAAAAGAAATCTAGAGTAAAAGAAATCTAGAGTAAAAGAAATCTAGAGTAAAAGAAATCTAGAGTAAAAGAAATCTAGAGTAAAAGAAATCTAGAGTAAAAGAAATCTAGAGTAAAAGAAATCTAGAGTAAAAGAAATCTAGAGTAAAAGAAATCTAGAGTAAAAGAAATCTAGAGTAAAAGAAATCTAGAGTAAAAGAAATCTAGAGTAAAAGAAATCTAGAGTAAAAGAAATCTAGAGTAAAAGAAATCTAGAGTAAAAGAAATCTAGAGTAAAAGAAATCTAGAGTAAAAGAAATCTAGAGTAAAAGAAATCTAGAGTAAAAGAAATCTAGAGTAAAAGAAATCTAGAGTAAAAGAAATCTAGAGTAAAAGAAATCTAGAGTAAAAGAAATCTAGAGTAAAAGAAATCTAGAGTAAAAGAAATCTAGAGTAAAAGAAATCTAGAGTAAAAGAAATCTAGAGTAAAAGAAATCTAGAGTAAAAGAAATCTAGAGTAAAAGAAATCTAGAGTAAAAGAAATCTAGAGTAAAAGAAATCTAGAGTAAAAGAAATCTAGAGTAAAAGAAATCTAGAGTAAAAGAAATCTAGAGTAAAAGAAATCTAGAGTAAAAGAAATCTAGAGTAAAAGAAATCTAGAGTAAAAGAAATCTAGAGTAAAAGAAATCTAGAGTAAAAGAAATCTAGAGTAAAAGAAATCTAGAGTAAAAGAAATCTAGAGTAAAAGAAATCTAGAGTAAAAGAAATCTAGAGTAAAAGAAATCTAGAGTAAAAGAAATCTAGAGTAAAAGAAATCTAGAGTAAAAGAAATCTAGAGTAAAAGAAATCTAGAGTAAAAGAAATCTAGAGTAAAAGAAATCTAGAGTAAAAGAAATCTAGAGTAAAAGAAATCTAGAGTAAAAGAAATCTAGAGTAAAAGAAATCTAGAGTAAAAGAAATCTAGAGTAAAAGAAATCTAGAGTAAAAGAAATCTAGAGTAAAAGAAATCTAGAGTAAAAGAAATCTAGAGTAAAAGAAATCTAGAGTAAAAGAAATCTAGAGTAAAAGAAATCTAGAGTAAAAGAAATCTAGAGTAAAAGAAATCTAGAGTAAAAGAAATCTAGAGTAAAAGAAATCTAGAGTAAAAGAAATCTAGAGTAAAAGAAATCTAGAGTAAAAGAAATCTAGAGTAAAAGAAATCTAGAGTAAAAGAAATCTAGAGTAAAAGAAATCTAGAGTAAAAGAAATCTAGAGTAAAAGAAATCTAGAGTAAAAGAAATCTAGAGTAAAAGAAATCTAGAGTAAAAGAAATCTAGAGTAAAAGAAATCTAGAGTAAAAGAAATCTAGAGTAAAAGAAATCTAGAGTAAAAGAAATCTAGAGTAAAAGAAATCTAGAGTAAAAGAAATCTAGAGTAAAAGAAATCTAGAGTAAAAGAAATCTAGAGTAAAAGAAATCTAGAGTAAAAGAAATCTAGAGTAAAAGAAATCTAGAGTAAAAGAAATCTAGAGTAAAAGAAATCTAGAGTAAAAGAAATCTAGAGTAAAAGAAATCTAGAGTAAAAGAAATCTAGAGTAAAAGAAATCTAGAGTAAAAGAAATCTAGAGTAAAAGAAATCTAGAGTAAAAGAAATCTAGAGTAAAAGAAATCTAGAGTAAAAGAAATCTAGAGTAAAAGAAATCTAGAGTAAAAGAAATCTAGAGTAAAAGAAATCTAGAGTAAAAGAAATCTAGAGTAAAAGAAATCTAAAATCATTTAGAAAAACTGAATACAAACCAGCAGCAACTGTCAGAGTAGAAACTGGATCAGAAAAAGCAACAGATTTTTTTCTTCGATTTCTCCTGTAAAAGAAAAAATATAATGAATTGGAAGATTTAAATTCAGAAAAACTTAAGTAAATAAACAAAAATCCATATTCTAGCTAATTCAGATGATTTTATTTATAAACCAATAACAGACAAGAAAAAAGCAATTTGCTAACCTTTTTAAATTGCCATCTTTTGAAGGTGGAGGCAAGTCAATTTGAATTGAAAGAACAGCAGCATTTTCTTTGCCATCACTAGCTGTTAGTTCTTCATAAGAACTGATTGATTTCCTGCTTAATCTGGCAGAACGGCGCCGTTTTTGAGACGTATTGATTATTTGGGATTCTGAAGAAAAAAAAAAGTTACTTGACATACAAAAATGCCTTAAAACTTTACGAAACTAAATTAAAACCATTTTAAACCATCTTTTTTTTCTTTTTCAAATTGAGAAATGTTAAATCATTCCGAATTATTTGCTTTGTGATGAAAAACAGAAAATGATTCAAATAGTCCTTAATTAAGGATCATAAAAGTGTATCAAACAGAACCAAATGTTTTAAATGTTAGTACATTTCTTGAGCAGAATTCTCAACAGCAATACAATGAATAGCAATTCTACTGATCTAACTTTAGAGTTCAAATCTTTGAAGCATTACATGAACTTGCATTCTAAACTATGGAACAAAGTCAAGGTGATGACAGCCATTTGAACTACCAATATTATCAGGTCATGTTGTTATCTCCATAATCTTCCTACAATTGTTTTTCTTCTGTTCCATACCATTTTGGGAAACATTCTTTACACTCTGAATTCCTTTTGTTTCATTTAACAGCAAAAGAATAGATCTGATTCTTTTATAGCATTAATCAAAAAGAAAACACATTTAAAATAATTTTAAGTAAATCATGGCCAATTTGTTGATAATATACAATGAAAGTCATTCTCTTTAGGTTTTCCAAATGTCAACTAATGCATGCCAAACAGTATCTGAATGAAAGAAATCGTAAGACAGGATTGAAACACTAACCCATAGTTTTACGTCCCCTGCTTTTATGTCTCAAAGTTAGATTTTCATTATCCATGACATCTGTTAGGGGTGTGAAAACAGGTGCTGGATCTGGAGAATGAGTAGAGGACTTCTCATCCTTTGAAGTTTGGGATTCTAAAAAAGAAAATCAAGGAAACTTAAGGATGTTTTTTTTGGGGGGTTGTAAATCTTCGGATAACATTTACGAGTGGATAACAGTAACAACTCAAATTGGAGAATTGCTTCTTTGTTAGTAGTATCAACATCAAATCAGATATATAGATCAATAATTAAAAGATCAGGTGATAAAAAGTAAAGCTATTCATTCTGCCATCCAAACAAGGCCTCGAGTTGTAATAGTGTTCTGAAAAACAACAGCTTACAATAATCTCTTGTTTAGAGAAAAATTGCTTGGCAGACTTTGGCTACCTTCACCATTTCTAGTCGTCGTTACTTTTATCAATAAATAAAAAATCCATGTGAACAAGATTGTCCAGAAATCCATACAAGTAAGGAATCCAGATAAGAAAAAAAAAAAAAAAAAAAAAAACACCTTTACCCTCTGAAGAAGATTCAGAACTTAGCATATTCTTTATGAAGGATTGCATAACCAATTCATGGGTTGGAGTCTGGTTTGCACTGGGAGATGAAGCTGCTGATCTTAACCGGCCACTGCGCCTAGAAGTAAATCAAATCATAATATTTGATTATATATATATATATATATATATATATAGTTAAAAGATCAAATGCAGATCATATATGGATTGGAACCAGACAGGATAAAGAAAGAAACGTATATAAATCTAAAATATTTCACTTTTATTAAAGCTTCATTAGAGATTGAGAAAACAGACAAAAATAACAGTTTCTGTCTTTATGTCGGTTTTCTCTCAATCTCTGCTAAAGCTTTAATAAAATAAAAGTAACGTTAGATTGGCGTTCGCTATTTTTGTTACATGCACATCTACATATATATATATATATATATATATATATATATATAGGGGGGGGTAGGTGGTTATATGAATAACCCACCCCCTTGTCATTTACCTTTACACATTAAAGGACGCGTTCAACAGAGGAAGGGCGTATCCAACATTTTGCAGCAATACACACTTAAAAGTTGTAGGCAGTTTTGATCAATTCTTTTCATGGTTAGCCATAAGGAATTGTAAGTGTAAAACCACTTCACACTTGAGTAAAATAATATTTATTAAGAATTTATTACAGGAAATATCAAGTCTTACGGAAACATTGATAATCATGTCTTTAGTTAGGTAAATAAAAATATAAATTTTGACGCTATATTCAATTTGTCAGGTATTTTTCATTTTTTTGTTATTGGCAGCATCTTAGAATACTTTCGCAGAAATGCTAAGTTTCCTAAATCGAACAAATTGGAGCTATTTTGTTTATGCATTGTTACCTCTCTTTTCCATTGCTTTTAGGTTGCTTTCTTCCAGTCATTTTGATGGGCAATAATGAAATTCAGAATGATCTTATTCCATTTAAAAAATAAAGCTTATAAAAAGGAATATTTTGAATTAATATACAATCAAAAATAAAATACCTTTGACAAAAAAACTTTAATGATTATGTAACAATAATGTAATGATATTCCAGACAAATCTGCAGTTTACATTACAAACTATAAATTGTAATCAACTAATTTTTTGTAAAGTACTTGGATATGATGTAATGAATAATTTGCAGTGGAGAAAAAAAAAAAAAAAAAAAAAAAAAATTTATTTTTTGTGTCAAACGTGTCAAATATGCCCTAAAACAATAACATTTCAATTCATGCTGGTAAGATTTACAAGCTTTATGTGGACAATGTGAATATTTTCTTAGAGTCACAACCATTTGGGGATTTGTGAAGGCTTATTTCATGATTGTAAAAGTGAAAATTTCCTAAATTTTCAACAAATTCATTTTATTTCTATGAATGCAAGAATAAACTCAAGAATTTATATTTGTACTTTGATTAGAAGACAAGAGAACTCTTCATATATGAAATAAATGTATCAACAAAAATGGCCAATGATGTCGTATGGAATGTTTTATAATTTTGAAGAACAAATTCAGCCAGGTTGTTGAATAAGCTGAATTCCATATACCAAAAATGGAAATGTGTGTCAATAAATAAGACAACTACATATTTGTATATAAAAACAGATTTATGGAAAAAAAACTGGTGTAAAGCAAAAAATGAAGAGTGAATCCCTCACCTTAAAGGTGGAGTTTGGAGCACCAAAATCTTTTCTGCTGGTTCTTTATCAGTTTCTGCTTCTGAGTTTTGCTCAGCTATTTGCACTGGTGTCCTGGGACTGTTTACACCTGAAAACACAAATGATTTGTGGCTCCTCCTGTTTCTTTGATTTGGAGTAATGTCTTGAAGTAAAGGACTTGGAATGGCAGGTACAAAACTGCGTCTAAGAGATTTGGATGATAGCATAGGAGCAGTAGGAGAGGAAGAGTTTGCTGACAATGGAAACTTAGGCTCCACTTTGGGCGATTCCTTTTCAGGACAGACAGCCATTTTAGAAGAGTTCATTTTGCTCGTTTCACCATTTTCAACAACGTTGATGGTAGTGATAGTCGGAGACAACCTAACAGTTCTGTCAGTTTCAACAAAAGTCGGTATCATCAATGGGCTTCTTGAAATCTCTGCAGGTAAAAAAAAAAAAAAAAAAAAAAAAAAAAAAAATCAAATAAATATTTAAGATTTTTCTGCTTCAAAACCTAAGGGTTTTTAGAATTTATAATGAAAAAGGTTTTCACTTAATGACTATCATAAAAAGTAAAATACTTGCAATTCTGACAAATTGTCACAATTGGCTTAGCATCTTCATGATAGGCATGAATCCAACAAAATGCAATCTGATCGATCTTTAAACATTACATTCAGCTGAAAAATTTTGTGTTTGCAAGAAATTAAGCTAATCCATGCAGATGACCTAAGTAGGGGCTTTGACTCAAATAAAGGATCATAAATTTAATGTATTTATTGAATCTTATCTGTCAGGAAAAACAGCAGCATCATGAACTCTTAGATCAAATTTAAATATTTGAAGTGGAGAGCTTTCACAAGAAATCATTGTTATTACAAATTTATCAGCCCCACTTTTTTGCTGCAACAATAAAATGACATAAAAACTAAATTATATTTTTGTGAGCATTTATAAGTTAATAAACATTGAAGCAATGACTATTGCTGGTACAACAAATGTAAATTTTTCTTTTCAATTCTTGACTTTTGAGACCAGGAAAAAAAAAATATGCTTCAAACGAATGAAGTTTTGCTTGAACATCATTTTTACAATAGAAGCAATACAACTGGTCTTTGATAGTCAACAGTTTTATGAAAAATCCTTCATTAAAACATCTCCAGAATTGCAAATAAAATTTACATACACTAAGAATTACTTTCCATCTTCCCCCCCCCGCTCCAATCAATTTAAATTTTATAATTATGTCACAATTACATAAACAATTATATAAAAAAAAAAAAAAAAAAAAAAAAAAAAATTAAAATTCGCAATATTTTGTTTGATTTTATTTTTAAATTCAGAATAAATTATAAAACTCAGAGATAAATTTTAAAAATCCAGACTTCTTAAATTAAGCTAACCTAAATTACTTGCATTTACATTATTCAGACTTATCTTCATTTCCATATTCACAATGTTTCAGCCAAGGGGCATAGACAGATACCCTAAGTTAGAATCAAAATTTAATCGGACTTACCGTCACAATGAGGTTTTGGAGATTTCACTGGGCTTTCTACCTTGAAAAAGAGCCCATCAAATACTTTTAAAGATGGTTCCAGTTCTGGTTTGCTTACATTTGAAGAAACCTTCATCTGCTCTTTAGCTTCTTTCTTCTTTTGGGCCATGAACAAAGCAAATTCAGATTTGCCTTTGCGTTTGTTGGTATTTGCAGCCAAAGGCTGAGGAGAATAATGAAAGTCATTCAAAACAACAATTTTATAGATTAAATACAATTTTTACAGACAGAAAAAATAAAATAAAAAAAATTAAAAATATCTTAATTACATTTTCAAAGAAGCCAAGTTGAAATTTTAAAACTTGCCTGGAGGCAGGGTTATGTTAAGACATATCTACAACTCAATGAATAAATTAATATTTTGAGAGTCAAATAAAACACTATGTTTATTTAATAAGGTTTGAAAATATTTTAAAATAAAATTTTGAATTTGAGTTCACTGCCAAATTTCTATTTGAGCAATTTTTATAGTCTTTAATGGTTTGTGGGAGAAATTTGCATAGTATAACTCAGATTTTTAGGGTTTTTCTTTTCCTGCTCGAGGAAAGGATGAAGGGGAAATATAGTTTATACTATGAAGGACAAAAGCCAATAACAACCACAAGCAGAATTTTAGTAAGTGACTCTTATAACACAAATTTATAGATCTTATTTTCACATTTCTAAGTACCTACTAAAAGGTGAGCACAAGGAGGATTGGAAATACCATTTGACGAAGTTTTTTTGGATAATAAAATCAAATAAAAAGAAAATGACATTTAAAAGACAATAAAACATCAAAATAAGATGAAAACCTCAAATATTCAGTGATTCTCTAAGACAATGTTTGATAAAATGTATCCAATAAAATTCAGTTAATGTATTATTATGATACAGAAACAATATGGACAAAAAAAATTTGAATATTTAGTTATTCATCACCACAACCCCACCATTACCAAGATGTTATCGGAATTTAATTTGAGAACAATATTTTAGTTCATATTCTAACCTATTTTTCCAATCCTCATTCCAACCTTTTTTCTTACTTTCAAAACCGGCTTCCAAAGACTTGATTCTTAGAGATATGAATGTTTTTTGGCCAATGGAGGGGCCAGGAAATTTGTATAACAATTTCAGAGGGAAAAGTCATTGATCCTTCTGAGTTTCCAAAATCTCCATAAGTTTGGAGGATCTTTGCCTATTTGGCAGTGAGAATTCGGCCCACAGTCTGTGAGGTCGACGATAAAGAGCACCAGTCAACTTCGGAACCATATTCAACCAAAGATTAACCTACTGAAGGGCTGTCAAGAATGAACATCGACCACCATAAAAGACCAGTTGAAAGCTGCCTCCTTTCACCTACAAGACTTGTCGACCTACGAACTCAACTGCAAAATTCCTAAATCTACCAACATTTTCCTACTATGCAGGAACTTTGAAATCTGAGTATTTCTAAACCTTAAAATTCTACTTAAAGAACTTTTAGGCACTCAGAAATATTTTGAGCAAGCCTTTTTTCAATTATGAACATTTTCTCTTTCCTTAAAGGACTTTTACTTCTCCCTTTCTTTCTCTCCTAATTGTCTTTATCTCTTCACCCCTTTTTTTTTCTGTATATGTAAATAAACATTTGCTTTTTTTATTGTTACACACCAAGCAGGAGTGTTTCTTTATTCATCCGCGCCTTGAAGAGAGTTTTTCTGCTCTAATCTTGATGTCTTTAATTGAATTGTGTTGCATATTTTTAACCTCAACCCTTTGATATGGAAAAGCCAGGACAAATTTCCCAACAATGTTTTATTTTTTTTGTTGAAGAGTATGATACATTTCAAATTCTCTTCATTATTCATATAGGTAAAAAGTCTCTTACCTTAGCCTTTTTGACTGTTTTTTTGACAAGTTTCTTAGCAACAGGTGGTTTACTTTCTAATAACTGCCAACCATTTTCTCTCAACTTCTTTAATTCTTCAAACTTTATTATGACATCTTCAACCTGCAAAAAGGAAAATATATTTATAAAAATGTTTTGTTTTATACATTCATAGCAGACTTAAAAAAACGATTTGGTCGGAAAATGTTTTTCTCTTCCACTTATCTTTCTTGCTGCAGACATTTATCTCAAATAAATCCACACCCTACATAGACAGCTGTCGTAAACAGAAATAGCGCAGAAATTCTCAGTTCAAATGAGAGAAATCCGCTACTGAACTTTGTCAGCAGATGGAAGGAACTATTCATCCTTTTTTTCCACTCCTTCGGCAACTGCAACCAAAGAACAAACTCACTGATCACCATGGTAACCAGGTCAAGAACTGGGACACTGCTTTCTACTATCTCACAAATGTTAAGGAAAAGACATTTCAAACTCTTCGACATGGGCACAACTGTGAAAACCACTTATCTATATGCTGAAACATTAATACCGAACACAACCTAATCACAGTCAATACATAGTTTTTGAATAAATGTTATTTTAGATTTGCTTAAACCGAGTTTTGTCTTAGTTTTCAATTGTTGCTTGTAAATTATAAATTTTGTATGTTTGAGGCAAGCTCTCAGCACATCTTATACAACAAAATGGAACTTAAAAAAAAAAAAAAAAAAAAAAAAAATTATAAAAAAGTCAATTTTCAAAAATAATAGTTATTAAATGAACATTCAATACTCTACTTTCATGTATTTATATGTAATAAAGTAGGGGACCAACATCTCATCATTGACCCATTGTGACACTATTTAGGTCGCTAGAAAGAAAGAAGAAAAATAAAAATAAAAAGGCGAGAATTAAATTTAGAATGCCGAATCTAACCAGATTCCCATCTGAATCACCAAAAGGTTAGAACATCACATTTGGTGCCGCGACCAATACCAAGCCAGTTGGTTGTCACAGGACAGCACGACGGATGCGGCCAGGCAGATGTCACATTTGGTGCAGCGAACCGGGGGGATGTCACACCAAGTACAATACCGACACTTATTTACAAGACAGAAATAAAAAGTGAATAAATTAAAGCCTCAGTTCCGTGTATGAGTGCACATCCAGATTTTCTAGGAAAGTAACTTTGCTTTCTCTTCTCTCAGAACTATAAGCAAATCACACAATCTGTTTTAATCAGGATTTAACCACATTCTTGGCAGACAAAACTTGGAGATATATATATATATATATATATATATACACACACACACACACGAGAAACATGCAAACTACTTGGCTACTCTACTTTGAAGCATATCATAAGGGCAAATGGAGTGTACATCAACCATTAATTTTAACAGATTTTGACTAAAGACGATGATGCCTACAGCTTAAATATATTCATGTAAATGAAAATCATGGTGAGCAGCAATATTTACCTGAAAATCAACCATGTCCCAGAAACCTTGAAGATCACCACAAGTCGTTTCTTTCTCACCTAAGTTGTATTCACAGTTGTCAATCAAGCCAATAAACTGATGAAATCGTTTCGAAATTAGAAGTTTGGTTTGACCAATAACTGTCCGGATTTGACCTTCAACTAAAAACAAATATTTCAGTCAAAACATTAAACAATTATGAAAAATTAAATAAAAAAAAAATAAAAAGATTTGTGTAAACAGAAATTTAGCAAAATGTATCCTAGTTCTTATGTAAAGATTTAAAAAACTAAACCCAGCATTTCTAAATTTGAAAAACTATTTTACATGAAATCCATACAAATTAATATTATTTTACAATAAATTTATAGTGTAACTGTATAGAACAAATAAAAAAAATCTGCTTTTTAAAGTCTTTGAGGAAAGACAATGCCAAGATCATTAACTTGGAAACAGCTTTCTTGGTCAATTTTTTTTTTTTTAAAGATTTGTCATATTGCCAATATACTTTTAATTAGATAAATTTTGCTTTTTTTAAAGATGTATTTAATGAACTGGAATATGTGACCCCCCCCCCCAAATTACCAAAGTGATTTAATTCAGCTTTGAAAATCAAATCCATGGGACATACGTTTGCAGCCTCATGCACCTCTCCCACAGCACATACCTTAGGGACAGATACATGGGTCTCCCTCAGACCTCTGCATGTTAAAAAACAGCAAATGATCAATTTTACAAGCAAAAATATCTTTACACATCTGCATTATCAGCCTTATGGTTTTTTTTTGTTTTTTTTTTAAATTGTCTCACCTTCCTCGCTGACATTTGGAATGACAGCTTCAAATTCATCAGCTAGAGAGTTGAGAGTGTCAGTCTGGGATTTTACTAGATTTCGAAAATAAGCAACATCATGCTTAACAGTGGTGGAGGTAATTTCAGTTGCCACTTCAAATGTCTTATTTTCAGTGTTGGCAGCTGTTTGTCCTGACTGCATATCACATGACACCATAGGAGACACTTCAGATGCAACCTTTTCACCATTCTCAACAGCAGAGGCCAAGGCTACAGGTTTTTCAGATGTTTCCATTTCCTTCTGAGGAGTTGATTCAGGAGGTTTTTCACCAACTAAATTAAAAATTACCAAAGGAAAAGAAAAATTTCAATTCTATATGGGAGAGAAAAAAAAAAAAAAAAAAGTCACAAAAAACACTAATACAGTTAATTTTTCCCCAAAACTTTAAACTGGTTTCATGACATTTCATTAATGAATGTCTAAAAAAAAATCATGAATCAATTTATAAGTCATCAGAAAATACAATCTCTTTAGATTTTCTCATTTTCTGTGTACCTATATGTCAGATGTTTTGGGAGTTTTTTTTTTTATGCAAGTTAAACAAGACTAAGTTTTAAGCTCATATGAAAAATGTAAAATGTCTACCTTCATTGCTTGAATCTTTTAAAATAATGTTGGCAGCTGCAAGATCTTCATCGCTGAATTCCAAGGTTAAGGGGACTGAGAAGAAAAAAAATTACAATTATACAAAGAGAAAGATGCATTATAAGAAGAGTGTGAGGTAACACCAACCTTCAGAGATTAAAATAGAGACCAGAAAACAAAAATCAAAATACCTGGCATTAATATCTAGTTTATCCATGCCTTCAGTTTATCCAACTTATGGCCTTTCAGTAGATGTGTAAAACTGACAACTTATTTATCATAACATACAGCAGATTAAAATATTTCCATTATTTTCAGAACAGAAATAGATATCATTTAACCCAATAGCCATTACCCTACCAAACATTTAACTTCGATTTACCAAAATCAAAACAAAAAGCATTGACTTCTGTCCATAAAAAGAAAATGTCAAAATAACTCACCAGCATTTAATTTTTCTTTGGGGATTTTTCTCCGAGACATCTCAATCATGGGTGAGTTTTTCAACAACTCAACCCTAGAGGAAAAAAAAAAAAAAAAAAAAAAAAAAAAAAAAATCAAATATTTAATATACTTTCAATTATTCAACTGTACATGCTTTCATCAAATTAATTCTTTAAACTTAATTTTAACAATTTTTTCCCCCATTACATACCAAAGTAAAACTGGTGGTGGTGGTGGTGGTACTATTATTGATAACAATATATGTGGCATCCATCAGTATCAAGAGACCCTGGATCTGTGCCTAAAAAGTCATACCCGAGTTGCTGAGGACAGCACAGTATGTCCTCTCCAACATGCAGGCCTGGTCAGGGTTTTACAAGAAATTAATGGTTACCCAGCATATCTCCTCTTCACCAATGTTGTCCAAGGGAAATGTTAAAGCCAATACAGCTTGGCACTGGTGGCATTGCCAGAATGAAGTTGAACATAACAGACTACTTTAGGGACCCCAGCTCCGGATTTATCCTCAGGGTTTACTCCCGAAGCCTTTCCCATAATTGGGTATGGTCACAAGACAGCAGAGGTTTAAAATTAGTTTTCCTTCTCTCAATTATAATAATTTTCTGTTATAAATGGTGGAGCACATCTATGCTTTTATTTTTCCCCCCTTTGTTCATTCCCTTTTTAATTTAGATCCATTTACATCATCACCATTATGAACCCCTTCCTGTTTAGCCCTTACTAATTACTGGCACAATACACAAGATCAAAAAGCATGTGGTTCCTACTTTCTTAGCCTAATAATTTCTACCTGCAAATAATAGCATCAGAGTATTTAACAACCTTTTTCTCTAAGC
>OZ010572.1:150025405-150217905 GCA_963932145.1 Acanthosepion lycidas
ACACCAAGTCGTCTTTAGGTTATAAAATTTCTCTCTCAGCCATTTAATATTTACATAGTTTTCTGCTATATTTCAGTCGACCTTGTTCCACAGTTCTTCAACTGAAGGAATAATTGATAAAATCCTGGAGGAATTACAATATTGTCACTCTTCGCAATCTTGCCATCTCATTCATTTATTTACGTACATATGCAATCTAACTTTTCACCATTTACGCAGGTTTTCCCTATATGGATGGACTCAATTACACAGTTAAATGACCGTTAAACAATCAATTTATTGTTGGATACAATCGAGTGAAGTTTGTATTAGATTGCTTGAAAATTAAGGGAGTTTTTTTTGTAGAAATTATCAATTTTTTATGCAAAGAACATATCACTTACATTGGACAATGTATGTGCCAAGTTTGGTGAAAATCAGTTTGATTAATCTCAAGTAAAAAGGTATCACAGACATCCTTGATTTTATCCTCCACTACCACCACAATATATATATATATATATATATATATATATATATATATATATATATATATATATATATATATATATATATATATATATATATATATATGAGTCTCTACATTTTGCTTGCATGTTTGTGACTGACAAGTCACATGTGGGACAGACATACACAGTCATGGCAGTTGCAGCTGAAAGTCCAGCCTGGGCTCAATTGTCTCCAAGAAATGCCCTGCAAGAATTTTCAATTTTGAAGACAGCATGGTTGGTGGTAAAATGCCAGGCATCATGGTTCTCATTATATATATATATATATATATATATATATATATATATATATATATACAACAATACTTAAAAACTACCCAAGAAAACAATGAATATAGACATGGATTTATGAACACACAATTCTTATAATGGCTTATAAAAGCCAAAAGCATTGAAAAGACATGGAACAATTTATATTTAAGTTCTCCTTGAGAACCATGAAAAATAGAGTAAAGAAAAAAAAAATATCCTAACTTTCATTAGGCCTCAAGAAAATCTATATTATACTGTTTAAAAATTTGCTATAGTTATGGAAGAAGAATGGTCAATATCATACCAACCTGTGTAGATGCTGACAGTTTAATGCTACAAATGATCTATAGGCTTTGGATATAGTCTGAATATCACAAGGTAGGGAACAGAGTCATCATGCAGTGTATGTGCCTTGCAGATAAAACTTAAGTTTATCAAAAGCAAATTTTTTTTTTATTAATTATAATGTCGTTTTCTCACATATTTTACTATGTGAGAAAACGACATTATTTTTGCAATAACCTAATCTTCAAAACTGGATATCGGTGAGTAAGCCATAAGAACATGTTATAAATCATGTTTTATTGATAAAAATAAAAAGACACCCAGGAAGAAATGTGCAGATATTTATAATAGAAAATTTCCTAATAACCGAAAGAATTGTAAAATGACTTATGTGCAAACATTTTACAGATGTAATATTCTTTTAAGCAACATTGACACCAGCAAACAGGGCAATGTCAGAACCAAATGTACATTAATATATATATATATATATACATTTATTATTTGGACTTCCAAAATCCAGGAGCATATCCTGTTTGGACCAACGGAGAAAGATTCATAAAACTATAAAGAACTGGAATGGAGAGCAACTTACCAGTTTGTTTACAATCTACATTTTGCGGATGATTTCTCGTGTTGATCGTGGTAGAAGGAAGAGTTTTAGCAACAGACTTAGCTGTAACCCGAGTAGATCGTCTAACAGTTATCTTTGATGGGGCTTTGTTCAGAGCAGGAGGTTGAGATTTGACCAAAGCTGCTGCTCTTGTGGAAGTGACCTTTGCGGGTGCTGCAGGTTTAGGAACAGAGAGAGTTTTTGTAGTTCTGGTAACAGGAGCAGTTCTAGAAGCAGGGACTGTCTTTGTTGTTTGGGCACGAGTTGCAGGAGCTGCAACCTGCTTAGCTGCAGCAGTAGTTTGACGTGTAACTCTCTGGCTATGTAAAGTAGCAGATGTAGCAGAGGCTGTTCCTGTCCTAGTTCTGGCAGGCGGGACCTCGGATGCTACATTATGCTTCTTTGCAATTTTCTGCCATAAAATTAGAAAAATGACAAAAGTTATTTGAAAAAAAAAAAATAAAAAAAAAAAAAAAAGATTAGTCCAACAGATAAAAAAAAGATATAAAATATAGGACAGACATAGAATCTAAAATTTGCTTTTCTACATAACATTCAACCTCAGAAGCCATCAACCCTACAATCCAACAACAAACCACTTTACATAAATCTTCTGCCCCAACAGTAAACAGGTTATCTACCCCCACAATCAATTGGTTATCTGACAATTTATCTCATGAAACAGTCATTAATGAAGTCAAAGATTATGTAACAGCACCAAAGAGTAGCAATTCCAGCTAATACAAGGTTCCCATTGATCCACATAAAATAAAAATTCTAGAGCTATATCAAATTTCAAGAACTGAAACTGGCATACACAAAGTAAATGATCAATTTCAAAAACACAAACTCTGTGATTTATCTTTTAATAATTTGACAGATGAGATGTTCAAAGAAAAACTACAGCTGGTTCCAATAATTTAGGTTACATGAAACAGCTGAAAGCAGTGAAGAAATCTAAAACAATTGAATGCAGACCCAGTTATGTTATTAGGTTGGTGCAAAAATAATGTCGGTTTTTGACGTTAAAAAATACGTCAAAAACAGACATTATTTCTGCACCAACCTAATACATATTTTGTATAGGATTCTACGGAGTTTGGAGTTCTACACTCAAAAATTGTTAATTATACACTTTCCTTCTTACTGCTACACATTTCAGCAATCTAGACTAACCATAGTCTGTGAATGTCACAAAAATTTTTGACTGCTGCACATTTTAAGTACAAGGGTTTTAATGACCAGAAAAAGAGAAATCTTCACAAAAAGACTACACATTAATCCTTCACTCACCAATAATTTACAATCACCTGAGGAGATGCAATGCTACTGGGTGAAACATGACTGCATTTATGTAGCATTTTTTTTTTTTACATGTTTTAATTATATATATATATATATATATATATATATATATGTGTTTTAAATGAAAAAACAATCTATATTTTCAATTTTGACTGAATTCAAATATAAGAATTTGGATTTGCTCTCATCAGAATGTCATCAAGACTTACATCACCTGGCAAGTGATACAAGAGTCTCTCCAAGCAGTAATATCTACCAAATTACTTACTACAAATAATATTAAAGCTATGGGAACAATTTTTTAACAAGTTTTTATACACATATCAAAGCCATCATATTTGATTACAGCTTGCGTCAAAGTTTACTGGTATATCTAAAAACATTTACTGCTGCTTTATACTGTGCATAAATGGCAGATATTCAAAATTTACTCACGAGAGAGAATATAAATTGCTATTATAGTGAATTGTCAAAAATAAATTTAAATCTTCCTCATGACAAAGGTTTCTGTAATTGAATTTGCTCTTAAAATACTAGTAAATAAGTTTTTTTTTTAAACAACATTCTTGATGGCTGAGAATGTTGTGTATTTTCCAACCAGTACCAATAATTAAACTCAGGTAAAAGCTAAAAAAAGTAGATAAACTTACTACTAGTAGCAAGTGCCATGCCACCCCTTCACTTTCTTTGGCAAAAAAAGCAACTGTCTTTTATTAAGTAAAATTAAATGACAAAAGAATTTTTCATTCCTCTTCACCATCAAAGACAATTGGTGCTGGTAGAATCCAAGGCAATGAATTTGTACAAAACAAAAGAGAGCCTCACCAAGAGATTTGAATGTATAAATTTAAATGTTTACAAAATTTAAACACTTTTCTGAAGGTTTTTCACACCTGGAAAGAAAGAAAGAAGCAAAGGATTTTTACCTTCTTTTGCTCTTGTTCCCATCTTCGTTCAAAATTAGTTTTTTGTGTAGCAGCATAAGTAACAGAAACAATGAATGGTTTATGCTTGGCTTTTTCCAAAGCTTCTTGTTTCTTCAGCAAGTCTCTTTCTCGTTTCCATTTTTGTAACATTTTCAATCGTTCTGCACTGGCTTCGCTAGCTGAAATACAAGACATTTTAACATTTTTTTTCTTCCCCAAAATTAATTTTTAGAGCAAAAATATTAAGGTTTAATGGATTACAAACAATAGTACTATCAGAATTGCATAAAAAAAAAAAAAAAAAAAATTTTTTTTTCAGAAAGTGAAAGTGGCAAAGTGTTTCATGGTTCTTAGTAAAGGCACTTAAAAAAAAAAAAAAAAAAAAAAAAAAAAAAAAAACACGAACTGATTTTGACAAGCCCATATATATATATTTCATAAATATTAGGTTGGTGCAAAAATAATGTCGTTTTTTGACGTTAAAAAATACGTCAAAAAAAAAAAAAAAACGACATTATTTTTGCACCATCCTAATAAACGGCAAATTCTGTCTGCCTGTCCATGTATTTGAAACCCCTCTAACTATCTAGACTTGCTCTACATAGACATACCTTTTCCAAATCAGGATGATACAGAGATTGAAAATCTGCCCTTCATCTGGTCCTTACAATAAAGTAAATTCTGCAGTGTACAATAACATTATTGAACATTTTACTCTTCTCAGAGCATCACATCTTTCTGCACCCATCTCCTTGGAGATCATACTACAATGATAGTAAAAGAATTCTTTAAAGTTGAAAGTGTCAAATTATGACACAGCCTACTCAAAATCTTGTATCAATCTTTGGAAGATCCCAGCAATAACATTAGAACAAAGAAATCAATAGCAGTTGTTACAAACTGCAGGTGAGGTGCACACTTTAACAATGTGAGAAATTAGTGATGTGCACAATTAAAAGCTATGACCAGAACATGACTTTTCATTAATAAGCCAATACTCAACCAACATTTCTATCCACTGGGCAATGTGTCCAAGGACATAAAAGCATTGGTCGAGCTATCCAAAAGGTGACTTGACCCAAAGAGCTTAATAACTGGCTACAGCAGAGAGGGGGGTAAAAATAAATGTTAAATTGAGTTCTTAAAGAGAATTAACCGATATGAAGATATCCAAAAAGGCATGGCACATGGAATTAAAACAATCTACCCTTGTGGACTAAAAGGGTTGGATTCAAAACTTCAACATATATCACCTGAAGAAAGCCAGAGCATATAACAGCCAAAATGACAATGAAAGTGAAAAGAACAGTCCAAACAATGTAAATAGTTACAATACTTGATCTCAGAAACAAATAACTTTCTTTATGATACAGTGTAACCCAGATATAAGAGAGTTGTTGGGACCGGAGAAGAAGTCTCTTATATCCAGGTTTGGTCTATTTTGTTTAGGTAAGTATGGCTCTAATTTGGGACCAGAGAAAATCTCATATCCGGGTTACACTGTACAAATTTCTTTCTTATTCAAATTTGACACTGTAGAAAAAAAAAAAAAAAAAAAAAAGTTTCAGAACATTTAATTTTATTAACTGGAACTTTTTTTTGTAAACACTTGTTTTCTAGAACTGGGAACATCTGTAGTATTAGAGTCTTGCAGAAAAAATTTATTCTTGTCTTGGCAATAGAGTAATATTTTCAATATTACCGGAATTGTTAATTTCATAACTAAAGAATGAATCTTAAAATGCATTTATTATAATGTGTGTAGTAAATTCTCAAAATATCTTTTATGTAACAATTATTGCTCTAGATAGCTACTGAACACTTTATCAAAATGAATGTTTGCCTTAACATACATTAAATTATATAATTTTATAAATATTAAGAGAGCGAGTGAACGAAAAGATTAGAACTGAGCAAGTTTTCAGTTACAATTCATGTTTTCTTTATACAAACAATTTTTGAATTTTTGACAGCAATGAAGAAGAGCTTGCATGACATGCTTGTAAATATCTGCACCAGCAAAGTTGACCTTAACTAGTAGTGATGGCATCAATATCTGTTAAATGTCCCCACAGACCAAAAATATGACATCACATTCAGATGGATGGTATGAGCAAACATTCCAACCAAAGTTTACAAGATCCCTTTTCTTCAAACTGGCATGGCACCTGGAATTATGTTGTAAACAAATTTTTTTTTCAAACCCCAATCTGAAAATTTGGGTCTTCAGTTTAGCATTGCAATGTAAGTTACAATTGATTGTTTGTCCCAGTTCAAAGTAATCCAAAAGAATTCAGTTTCTTTTTTATCTGAAGAGATCATACACATCACTTTGCCAGTATTTTAAAATTTAACCTTTGATGGAGAATTAACTGTTTTGACTGCAGCTCAAAGTAGTGACACCATAACTTATTGGTGATAATATAGTCCTGGAAATTTCTGCTTCATCATGGTTACCCAAAGTTCTGATAGACTTTCATTTGGTAGGGATGTCGGTGCTTTTACCATGAGCATCCATTAGACCAACCTGGAACAATCTTTTAAACATTGCCAAGAATATATGGAAGCTACAAACAGTTCCTACAGTGTAATTCATAGAAGAGATCAAGTGCTTTTTATTTCAGAGTGAAAAAAAAAAAAAAAAAAAAAAAAAAGCATGTCAATTTTGTTTTTAACCCCTAGCAGCTTTATTACTGAAAATTACCAACGAACTTTGTTGCATTCTGACCCCTTAGGAATTTTGTCTTTTTTTCAAACTCAGTTTTATGTCTGAAATAATTTGATTATTATTAAAAACAAAATCTTCACTATTTTTGCACATTTTCCCTCCTGAAAAATTTTTTCAGTCATTTACACCTGCCAATTTTACTTTTAAGTATGAAAATCCTTTTTTTTTTCAAAGAAAATAGGCTGTGACAAAATGACTTGCTATTTTTGTGATGATTTTTATTCGAGATAAATTTTTACCATAGCAGACCTAAATTGGTTTAAAGTTTAGAGGGGCTATATAGGAAGCCTCAAACATCTGTGATGCACTTATCAGATGAAATTTTGCTATATTGCCACTCAGCTGCTTTCACAAGGCAAAAAATATTCTTATTAGTTCTACCTCTTTTACCATATCACCCACATTCACCTAGATCTGTCAAAGAGGAGAGATTTTTCTTTAAAGTTGTAACTTCCGCTTTTGGCCGCTCCCTAAAACGGAAGAGAACAGGGCATTTCGACCTATTCCTTTTTTATCGTGTTCCCAACACATTGTTTAAGTTAGTCACATTTCATTTTTACAATTGGGCTAATTACTTTTTAATTCCGTTTGTGTTACGAAACTAGTCTTAATACACCTCTTAGCATTTTTAGACCTTTGTCTTTTTGTAGCAAATATCAACTCATTTTTAGAGAGATTTTTTTTTAGCATTTTTGCTAGACCATGTCTGTTGGTCTCCCTTAACATAACACATCAACTTCTTGCCAAATTTGAGGTCAGTACACAGGCTCCTGGCTAGGACACTGACCTGGGCTGCGTATTAAGTTACAAATCCATTTTTTTTTTTTTTTTGTTGGATCTACCTTTCTTTACTTCTATCTTTATTATGGCTTCCTTCAACTCTCGGCATTCTGTCCCTACTGGCTGCCCACAAATCATCCATAACCTTTCCTGTATACTACAGTTATGATTACTACGTTTCGATATTGAACTTGACCAGCAGACACTCAACCCCAGCACCAGACATACAATATGCCCAACAACATTGCAACGCCAGCTTCCTGGCACTGACCAAATACGGTCACCGATACCAAACACTGCATCGCAACACCAGCTCCCCTGTTCCTGCCCAACACATCCAGTCCGAAGCCTGACCAGCCAGCTAGCCACCAATCACCTGCAGTAACCAGCAGCGATCGACTTGAATAACCTTCCCTGTATATTATCGGTTATAAATAAACTTAGCATAAATCATACATATCCTCCTTCTGTTGTCCATTTTTTTTTTTTTTGTTTCACCTTGTCAGATTTCACATCTTAATTTGAAAAAACGTTAACAGGTCTTTTGTCACCTCATCCACGATACAGGGGAGCTTGGGCTGTCATTTCATATCACGCCACCCTCAAGGGGGTCCGCTACAAAGCCTGGCATGTTAAGTATCATGACTGGACAGTTTGGGCAGGGGACTAATCAGAATAAGTTAAAGTGTACCTTCAATGACAGTAAGTCTCTGGCTGGGCTTAAATTCATAAGTCACATTCATGCAGTACAACTATTGACACTGAAATGATGCAATATTTAATGAGAGCGATGGCCACAAATGAGAAAATAACTATCACATTAAGCCTAAAGAATAAGATTAGGACTCATTTCAGAGATTAGTCATACTGCAAGTTTTGCTGGAACAATTCAGATGCATTCGATTTATGTAGACTGAATTAATTCAGCTGGCATGTAAAATAAGAATTTCCATTATTTTATCTTCAAAATTTGAAAGCCAGTGCCTGTATTTTCATTAAAATATATACATTTTTTTTTTTTTTTTTTTTTTATTGTAGATTTCCGAATACTGGCAATAATGAGTTTTACATTTAATTTCAATCTTGCCAAAGACAAAAAGTCCATTTCAGAGAGTCAACCGATTTACATGTACCAAATGTTGATTTATCTCCCTTACATTAAATGCACGTTTATTTTGTCTTATTATAAACATGCTGAAACAAATTTGTTCTACAGAAATTGTTTGACTTGGTAAGACGAAATGAAAAATAGCTTAAAGCTAGGAAGAAACAAAAAAGGGAGTTGTCAAGTCAAGAATTATTCAAATCTTTACGAAGGGAAAGAAAATCGAAATTACATTCTCCTGTTTATTGGTCAAAAAACTATCCGTCCGTGTTTAAAAAAAAAAAAAAAATTTTAAAACATTTGTCAAATATTTGTGTAGTCGAAGGTTAAATTTTAGCAGCCTTCAATGGCCGGGCATCGGAATTTGTGATTTTAGTCGCCAGATAGGATCTCAAAGTACCGTAAGTAGAAAAAAAAAAAAAAAAAGTTATATACTGCATTTTGGATACTTGGACGCAAACAAAAAGATTTGTTTTGTGAATGAAGTTTGAAACACTGAAATAAAATATACAAAAAAATGCTTTTGAGTTAATTTGGTTAATATTTCAGAAGGGGAGCACACACGTACCCACCCACCGCCACAAAAAAAAAAAAAAAAAAAAAAAAATCAAACATCTTTAAAATTTCATAAAATGAAGTTCAAAGTCCTTGCAAAACTAAGTTACTTGCAAATTAAATACTTTTTCTTAAAACTAAAACCATAATTAACGAAGCAGATGATTATTACCATACGGCTAAAAACTTTTCAAAATTCATTGTGGAATTGAGAGGGGGGGGGAAGCAACTGTTAAAAAAAAAATAAACAGAAATGTCGCACATAAACTTTTAGTTGATTCATAAAATTTTCAATTGTGCAAAATTAAGAAGAATCGGTAAAGAAATTAGGAAAGGTTCGGAAGCAGTAATAATCCATTAATTTTACTTATTTTTAGTCACTAGTAAATATAAAATTTTTTTACTCGTGACTAAAAATGTGACCGTTTTTTAACACGGTCCTAATTTCGAACCGTGGTTTTCATTAATTGTATAAATTTATAAATAGGTGTAAATTAGGTTTAAGCTTCACATAGCAAGACAAAGTATTCAAGTAAATAAGTAAAACAGTGTTAGGAAGAAATACATTTAAAAATAATGGAGTAAAAATAAAAAAAAATAAAAAAATAAAAATAAATAAAAAATAAATAAAAAATAAATAAAAATCGACAGAAGAGAGAGTAGAGAAATTCCATAATCCTTTTAAAAAATAAACAATTGTTTTCTTGTTCGTTTGTTTGTTGTTGTTGTTGTTGTTTTTTTTTGGGGGGGGGATTTCTTTTTTTTTTTTTTTTCCTCAGCATACTTAATTAAACTGAATAATCATTGCTTTTGCAAAATACTTAAAACCAAACACTTAGTTAAGGTTATCAATTACAAAAAACTAAAGTCATATCGAATTCGGGGAAAAAAAAAAAAAAAAAAAGCCATTTTTTTTCTGGGGGGAAAAAAAAAACAAAAAAATGCTGTACTTACATTTTGGATTTTTTTTGGGTTTAGTTTCCACTTTTTCTTGATTTTTATTCCGTCGTAATTTGGGAGAGGGATGTTGCTGTACTTTTCTAGTTTTATTATCTTCAACAACAATTGCTGATTTCGGAGGAGGTGTAATACTGGAGGTTTCCAAGACAGATGAATTCATGGAGAGATCGACATCAAGCTCTCGGCATGGACTCATTAGTTCTATGTTCCTACGTTTATTCACCTCTTCATCGCGCTTATGCTGCCATTCCTCTGAGCGACGAAGTCGACGTTTGACTTTGGGGTCAATTCGGTTTAGATTCTTGTAAGCGCCAATATGACTGGAAGCCATTAAGAAAACTATTCACTCACAACCAGAAAAACGTGTCCAGCGTAACAAATTTCTTTGGTGTGTAATGTTTAAAAATTCGGCACGCGTTTTTGATTGGTTGAAAATAGTTGGGCGGGCTTACGTCAATTGGATGATTGTAATTACCTCCCTTGAAAGCAGGGAAGACAGTTACAGTTATTTTTTTCTTAAAACTTTCTTCTGTGAAACAATTTCCTGTTTACAGTTTAATCAATGTGTTTTATTCTTTAAAATATTTAAAATTAACTAAATTTTAATTTAAATAAAAATAACTATATTAATTTAAATCGACCGTTGGACTAAAATAATATGGACAAAACTATAGAATATATTTTTAAAACCAGTCAGATTTTTTTTAAGTGTCTAAATGGGCAAGGTCAAAAGAGGAGTTTGTCACAATATAGTATCTTTAAAATAACAGATATTTAAAGAGAGAAGAATTTATTTTACAAACAATGTAAACTGTTAAATGAAGATAATCTCCAAGCAATTATGTTTACAACAACACTTCTAAGTACTTGTATTAATAACTTTGATAAAATTTCGTTTTTATTAACTATCTGCATTGATTTAATAAAAATTGTTTCTTTAATAATATTAGGTTGGTGCAAAAAATAATGACGTAATAATGTCGGTTTTTGACGTATTTTTAACGTTAAAAAACGACATTACTACGTCATTATTTTTGCACCAACCTAATAGAAAAAAGCAAATATTCAAAAGTTAACAAGGTATTTACATTTTAAATATCCAAAGATAATTTTCACTTTAAAGAGACCCACCTTTACAAAAATATAAATTTTAAGAAAACCTAAATTTGATTGAGGCATTTATATGTTTCAGCTTTAAACTTTTTTGAAATATTTTCCTAACATTTAGGTTTATTAAAATGTCATTGTTAACTGATAGGATGTGATATATATATATATATATATATATATATATATATATATATATATATATATATATATATATATATGATAGATTATCTTGTGGGATTACCTCACTTGTCTGCTAATGACAACAAATTTCACCCTCTTCTTTTTTTTACCAACAGGATGCCTCTGAGATAATATATGTTTTATTTTCTTTCAGGGTTAGGGGTATTTGGTCACAAGCAAACCTTATGTTGCATTGAAAACAACACAGAATAGTACATAGAATACATTATACTAAACTTATTTAACTATACACAGTCCCATGGCCAGATTATCCTTTAGGGTAGTATAGGCTGGAGCTGACGGCCCCCTCAAGCTTCTATAAAGCAATCATTTTAATTTTCTAGAAGTTATAACTTCTAAATAGTTTCATAAACTGAAATGATATCAATACAACAAACTTATATTTATTTTGATTATTTTATTGTTATAATGCGGATTATAAATAATGTTTTTTACTCTAGTTTTGTTGAAATACGTGCTAATTTGGTTTGCAATAAATAGTAAAATAGTTGTATTTCTTAAAGAATATTTTTATTGACAAACAAAAGATAACTATTCTAGTTTGTTTAAAGGATTTTCAATAAGTTTACTTCAAGTTATGTAAATGTCGCTAAAATATATCACGAGTAAAAAAATATTGAGGGCAGGTGTGGATAACTTAGAGGGTGGATCTATCCAAAAGGAGTGCCCATAATTTCATTAGCTTAAGGACCTCAAAATATCATAATCTGTCTTTGCACAGGCTGATATAATAATTCTGTAAGAACTCTTCTTGAATGTAAGTCTCACATAATTTTTCATAAGAACTTTGCACATACATGTACATATGAGAAAGGGCATGTACATATGAAAAAGGGCATCTCTACACACAACTCTGCTTCATTCATTCTTTTTATATCTTACCATTTAATTTGCCTCGACAATAAAATATTTTGTTGTTAATTGTATGTAATTGTTTGTATATTCATTCTTACAAAAAATTTTCCTCAGAAATGCATTTTGTTTCCTTTCCGCTTTTGTTCTGTTCTGTAAAATCACTGATGATGATAATGTGTAAACACTTCCGGTGTCAATAGGGAATGCTGGGAGCAAAAACAGGAGTGGGATTTTGAAATAAAACAGTTGTTGACTTTAGCACATCTTCTGTCTCATTTAATCTTTCTGTTGCTTCCACTTGTAGCAGCCAGTTTTCTTACAATTTTAGCTTCCACCCTAAGCCCAGTGAAATATGGCATCAGAGAGGAATTCATTCTAAAAGAGGAAAATATTATCTAATAGAAGAACAGGACAAAATTTAAAAAGAATTATTCAAAAAGAAGAAAAAAATGTTCAAATTAACTACATCAGAGCTGTTCAACTTTACAAATCCGAGAAATTGGCAGAGATGTTTGTTGAGATTTCAATGCTTTCAAGAAGCATTGAAACTATGGAAAAAAAATGCAGGAAAATCACTTTTCATCCACATGGCTGATGTTAACCTCCAGGAGAGTGACTCATTGCACCTCCCCTGGCTAACATTTTCCACTGACATGTATTGGAAAGATTATATTGAATCAATTGCTAGATCTGCTGCTAGGAAAGTTGGTTCACTGTGTCATGCTAAACAATTTTTCTCTCCAGAATCTCTCATACAAATTTATAAGTCTACCATTCATCCATGCTTTGAATATTGCTGTCACATCTGGGCTGGTGCTCCTGCGATATGTTTAGAAATTCTTGATAAAATCCAAAGCAAAATCTGAGATGTTATTGGTCCTGACCTGGCATCTTGGCTTCAGTCACTTTTCCACCACTGTAACATAGCTTCCCTATGCCTTTTCTATAAATACTTTCAAGATAATTGTTCTGATGAAGTTTCCTCTATGGTACCTAAACTTTATGAATATAAGTGAAGTACTAGATTAGCAGCAGGGTCTCATCATTTGACAGTCAAAATGGCTGCTAGATGTAACCAAAAGTTCTATACTAACAGTTTCTTCTCTCACACTTCTCACTTGTGAAACCCTTCCGGCTTCTAGCTTCCAAGTTAACTTTGATCTTTAAAAATTTAAATGTAATGTCAATCATTATCTTCTGTCATCTTAATTCTTGTTCTTTTTAAAACTTGCATCTCATTTGACTCTGAGGAGAAAATAGTAGTTTTCTTTTTTTCACATACTCTCTAACACTCAGTACCACTTTGCATCTTACTGAGTTTATTGCATTACTTGAGTTGAAATGATTAAAAAAGAAAACTACTCTGAAATAAATGTGAGTGACATATTTGAATATAAATTAAACATAAAAAATATGAAAATATACTAGTCAGTGAAACACTTTTACAGAAATTAAATGCTGCATGGAAAAAGCACAAAGTTTTTTTTTTAAATTGTGCCTTGATAAAGTTGGAAGACGAAACGCTTCAGCAAGAACTAAGAATTTTTCCAATTGTCATTTTTAAACCAACACCCAAAGTATAAAATTAATATAAGCAATGGGCATATACAGTTTAATGAAAATAACAGTTTCTTTTTTACAAAGTCTTTTCTGGAATCAAGTCTTTTGTTTGAAGACACACAGTTCAAGTGAATAAAACAATTCTTTGAGAAATAAAGAAGACGAATGTATAATCTATAGCTGTGTATGTGCAATTGAAAAGAAAATTTATACACCATTCATGCTGGGAATTTTCTTTACCTGAAATGAGGTGACATGACAAATTGTTACTGCAGGTGTTTACACTTGAGATATTGTTTCTTTTACTTTTATAAGGAATTTGCGGATGTAGTTGTAAGCAAATGAATAAAATTATTTCTTTTTTCTTTCTTTAGTGTAACAAGGTGATCACCTTGTTCGAAGTTTTATTGATACAACCAGTGACTTCTGACAGTGAAAGGATTAAGATATCAGATTAAGAATAGTGCTAGTTAAAACCTCGATCAATGGAAAGTTAAAATAAAGAAAGAACAGTTCAAAAATATTAATTATAACCATAAAATAAAGAGTAGAAATGGTGTCAGAATAGCTTGAAACTGAAATTATGAATTTACTTCCCTAGAAGTGTATTTTAGGTGACCCTAAGGGTAAAAAAATGATCAGAAATAAATGTGTTAAGCCAAACCTGTCAAGCATTTATTGGATGGAATGTACCATGCAACACTTGGCCAGTAAATTGAAAAATATATTATATTCAACATTTATGAAATCAGAATGTGTTGATTCAACTTTGGCTGAGAGAAAGTTAAAAAAGAGAATTGAATCACTACTAACACTCCAAGATAGACTGTGTTATTGGTTTTGAACCTGTTTCTTTCTTTTTCCTGGGAACTCAATGGGTGTGACAGATAGCCAGGTTTGAGAAAGGAAACAAAAATTCAGACTGATAGCAATTTTGTATATCAAGAACATCTGCGCAGTTAAAGGTGATGCTCAACTCTCTATATAAACCAGTTCTTGCAGGTAGCAGCAGCAAAGCAGAAGACTGAATATAATGAATCAGGTCCAGTCATTCATAGCTGTTCCGAGAATGTTAAGATTCGAACCACCAGATGTAGCCAAGAGTTGCAGTCAAAGTTGGTGGTATGAGAGAGTGGAAGCCAGCCATTACTGATAACAGCCAGTTATAGACACCCTTTTGAAATTGAAAAGTCACAAAATGTCCAAAGTAATATTAAGATTTAATAGTTGTGAGAACTCCTTTGAAATTATTATTGCCACATGTGAATATAACTAAAGAACATTTACAGGTTTTAAATATTCTCACACCAAAAAGCTGCCTAAAGTCACCTAAACTTTTAATGCTTTTGTGTTCCATTTATTCACCAAGAAGTAAAATTCCTTTAATCATACTCTGGTGTTGGTCATTATTTCTGATGACCAAATTCACACTATTTGATTTTTTTGGAGGCAGCAACAAAAAAACATGGTCTACTGAGATTCTTTGAGTGTTGGTAGGTACACAATGAATCCACTAAACATTACAATTTTAAATGATTATAGCAGTGATGATGATGATTGTAAGTACTTTCAGTTCCATTTGGAAATGCTGGGAGCAAACATATCAAGATGGTGTTGGAATAAAATAGTTGTTGAGTTTAGCATGTCTTATGTTGTCATTGTTTTGATCAAATTCAATGCCTACGTCATTCCTTAAAAGAAACATAATACATAAATGGTAACTGGTGAATTCTTTGATGATCTCTTCTTAATGTTAAATGCCTTCTGCCCAGATATTAACCTGCCTGGTCCCTTTACTGTCAAAATGTTTTCTTGTATCTACTGACCTCCCTACATGCAGACCACCAATTTGCCACTAGGTGGCATGCCATTAGCATTTACTGCTGTTGGCCCACTGTCGAACCACTGGCGTGATCATCTCGGCAATGTTACCACTGGCGGACCGCTAGAAGCTCACTGGTGGACTGATGGAGGCCTGCCGGTGGCTGCCACTAGAGGGCCACAGGTGTTGCCATCGGCAGCTCGCCAGCGGATCCACTAGCGACTTGCATGAAGGGTGAGCACGATATATTTGAAAAATTAGGCTCATAAAGGTCCCACTATTCAGAATGTTACTATAACTCAAGACAAAGTCTCTCATTAGTCAGTATATACGAAAAAATAATTTTCCATATACTAGAAATGGATCCATTACAAATCTTGTTAGGTTTTAACCGCTGAACTGAAAAAGATATACAATTATAGCAATTTTTTACACAAAACATCTGGCCTTCATAAAAATACACTTCTCTTAAAAAAACGTGTATTTAAAAAAACTAGATGATTAAGCATTTATTCAAGGGTGATATTTTTAAGTAGTAAAAAATAAACTTTTTATAAGTGTCCAAAGACCAATGGTCAAATTAGAGACAGTGTTGGGAAAGGACTGCAGAATAAGAACCTATCTGAAACATTACAGCTAATTTCTGATTTGAAACTCAAGAAAGCTATGGAGATGGTGTAGAGGACGTTTTTATTTTTATTCCTTTTGAAATGTCGGGGTTATCATTTGTTCATTGCTCGTCTATTAGCCCAATCTTACCTTCTTCGAGTAATGCACTATTCCAACTTTCATTTGTAAATCTAACCCTCTGATTGGTTCATTTCTACCAATCAGGTCGCCCGCACGTGCACTTCGAAGTTTTGGCGCAAAATCGTTTTGGAGCCACCCACGTAATCATGACCTCTTAAAAAAAACAAAAAAAAACAAAGCACGTGTGACAGGGAGACGCAGACCTGGGCAGATCAGCAGCAAACCATTTTTCGACTGCTCACTCAAGCTTAAAAATGTGATGACTACTACTCCCGTCTCGACGAATCGAGACGACAAATCTTTCCCGATCAATATCTTCTACGAACTTCTTCGTCATTCAAGAATCTCCAACTATACATTCTCTTTGATCATCTACGATAAATCAGTCAGTCCAGCGAACACAGAGAAGCGCTCTAATCCACGTAACTTGCGATTATAATTTTCCCGTGAGAAAAGAACCACAACTGACTCACCCACAAACTCGACTCGAAGATTACTCTGTGAATACAAAGAACTTCAACTCGCAAGACTTTACTTATCCAAAGTGAATTATTAACGCTCACTACAATTTAAGTAAATACTATTATTGAACATAACGGTAGACTACTTCTGAATGACTCAATTCTAAACAATACAAAAAGAACAACACGAACATAATAACGGTGTTTAAACACTAATTACGAATTCTTATAGACTGTAATACAAATACACCAAGACACTAAAAAACAAACAAAATCTTCATCCACTAACAAACATAACAATACAATAATATCTTGTAATAATATTTTGTATATAATATTTGTATTGTATATAAATGCATTTGTTTGTTTGTTTGAATTGTGTTATAGACAAGCGTATGGTTGCAAGAACGAAATACGACAACAGCAGAAATAGGTTTACGTGGTTTATTTCAACAGGAACGTGAGGGTTTGGGACAGCTACCTTGTGGTATACTTCATAAGCCGGCTTCGAATCTAGGTCGATCTCTCATAGTAGTTCACACATGTTGACGGTGGTTGATGCTCCCCTGCTGACAGTTGCTGACAGCTGCTGACCGCTCGATCTGACCGTGACAGGTCTGTTCCCTGGCCACCTGTGACTACACGATCATTATATAAACCCAACACGTGTAAACTTCCTCGAGTTTTTCTTTCCCTTCATCTCTCTCGCACGTCTCATTCCTTGCTACCAAGTGCCAAGATGTAACCTTCAGGAGCTCCCGTCTAATCATTGCTGGCCAGACGTTAAAGACAATTACCAACGAACTCTGAAATCACTCCTGAACTTTTACCAACTTTACAACTCACAATTCCAAACTTTCTTAATATGAACTCCGGTACAACTAATACCTAATCAAAGGAGCACGACTCTGTCCTACCTTTTCAGTTCGCATGCATGTACACCAAACATTAATAAATCTAATTGTTATGTTTTGAAATCATTCCATTCAGTTTTGTATTTTATTCTATGTGCTATTTACGTCAAGTATAAATTGCATTGCGTTTGTTGCGGGGCCGATAAGGATGTCGCCCCCGCAAGCTTTATGAAGAAACGTGTGAACAGCCAAGATAATGAAGGGACAAAGGCGAAGGTTTATGAAACAATAATGTCGATTTTATTAATGCCAATTGTACAAGAGTGTACTCTGAAGAAATGTGTTCAAGTCGGTGTCGGGTCCGGTATGACTGGTTTTGTTTAGGGGTAGCTGCTTTCGGTCGTATTGGTAAAAACGAATGTAGAGTTGATCGGCGAAACGGATGTAGCTGGTCGACTGCCGGATGGGAGAATAGACGGGAACAGCAGCAGGTTGATCGGTGTCCCTAAACAGGGCCAAGTCAGAACAGTGATACAACTTTACTGGGCGGATCGACCGCGGAAACGGGATCGCGCCAAAGTGTATCCCTTGGCGAAGACGAAGTCCCTAAACAGGGCCAAGTCAGAACAGTGATAGACTTCACAGGGCGGATCGACCGCGGAAACGGGATCGCGCCAAAGTGTATCACTTGGCGAAGCCGGTCAGAGAGGTGATACGTCTTCCAGGGCGGATCGACCGCGGAGGCGGGATCGCGCCGAAGAGTAACACTCTCGACAAAGCACCGGAAGCTCACAAAGGCAGCGTACTACACTTTGATCCAGGCCCCCGAGCCGAGCAGCTTGGATGTGGACGAAAAAAGGGGCTTATGATATTTGGAGCGATTCATTCAAGAACTCCCCGGCTAGAGGGAGTAGAAAACCGTAGATATTAAATTAATACAATTGTTGTCCGATGTTTGAGAAAGCGCTGCATAATCCGATGCTCACGAGGTACGGTTTGGCATCAACGATATTGAACTAGTCGTCTGGTTTCTCGCATGTTGCTTGACTTAAATCTGCGAGATCAGGAGTTGTGAAGATCAAGGCCGTCTTTCTAAGGAGCGGCTAATGGCGAACGCGACACGTTCACGCATTGTCTTTAATCTCGTCTTTCTTAGCCAAAGTTAAATATTGGTAACTCAATCACTACAACCTTGAACCAGCAGCCCGAGTGAAAATGCTCGGATCCCCACGTTAAAAACTGACCTTGTGTCACAATCTGACTCAGTGGTGGTAGTGGAGGGGGGGGTCAAGTAAATATCTACTTACCTGGCACAGTGATCCGTCCTTGCGCTGATAGTATCACAGCTATGACTAGTTTGGACCGGCTCCGACCATCTTGGACCAGCTTAAACCGACTCTGACCAGCTTGGACAAGCTATGACCATCTAAGACCAGCGGCTAGAGTGAAGACACACTGCCCTGTCCTGTTTTGCGCTTTTTCCTTTTTTTACTTCTTCGTTCTTGAAAAGGCGCCGACATTGCCTTTTCGTTCTCTTCACCGTTTACCTTTTTTTTCAGGAAGACGCAGTTATATTGTTTTCCCTTCTTTTCTCCGGATTGGCGGGAAGTTATCCTGTACTTCTGTCGAGCCACCCAAGCCGTTGCTTTAAATTCCTTCTTGTTTCTTTTTTAATTTATTCATTTACATTGTTTTTGCATGTTCATTTTTTTTTTTTTTTGTTCATTTGTTTGCAGAAACACCACTATGCTGGATAATGCTACCCTTTTTTTATCGGCACACCGCCATATTTGATTCTACTTAGCAACACGCCACTTTCTCGACAGTTTCTGGATTTACTTAACGGCATGCCTTGTTCGGCTTCTTTTCCATTCGGCACACTGCCATCCTGTATCTTTAATTACCAGTTCCAACTCATTTTAGTTAAGTGATTTCATTTGTGCATTTTTCTATGAACTGTGAATTGTCATTTACCGACGCATTATTAATTTCAACGGCGATGAATTTCAACTACGAACTTTTCTTTTCATCAAGGACTATATCGAACATGAACATTTCCAAAGACTTACTACTTGCATGTAGTTACTTTTCTCCTTTTCAGGACTATTAAATTAACCACATTTGCACATCCACACACACTTTGGAACTCTTTTATTCGTTTTAATATTTTAGTACTTATCCGAAATCTCTTTCAGTTCTTACAAATCAGCAATTGCGCATATTGTAAAAATGCTGTTGGCCTTTAAGAACTCAGCCTTTGTTTTGTCTAGGTTTGGGTGTCAATTTCTTTTATATTTTTATTTAGGTGTCGACCTCTCCGTGGGCTGCTACATGTTTTAGTTCCTGTGACCAACAAATTGTCTACTTGACGTCCTTACTCACTTTGTAAGCAACAAGTTGAATGATGAAACATCAAAAGGAGAAAAGAGTCATAAAACTCAAGAATATATTAAATCAAAATGTTTTATTGTTTTACATCAGAGAAGAAATGTATAAATAATTACAATAGTATTATATCTTGATGTAAATGTAAACAGTTGATTTTTATTGTATAAGCAAAGATATTTTTACAGTTTGAATAACTTTTTATAAAAGAAATTAATATGAGTTGATTGAAATTGACATCAGATTGAATTACAGAAAAGTTCTTTTGAAGAAACTGTAGCGGCATTAAACGGCCTCAATTCAATCTGAACATTTTTTACTTTACTGCTATCAAACAATAAGCAAGCAAGAGAAAACAACAAAACTGAGAAAAGACCTAAAGGCGATATTTTGGTTAACAATGTTCAATATATTGTAAAAAGAATTACAAAAGCGTAGATTTTTTGTTGAAATATTGTTTGTTCTTTAATTAACTTTAAACTCAAAATGTGTGTGCGTTTAACTGGTATGTGTGAGTTTACACAAGAAGTTAAGTTTTGTAGTATTTTTTATCTGGACTTCAGGGAAAGATTTCAGTTCGTGAAATAATGGTCAGTCTGGATGAAAACAATGTTCTTAGATAAGAAGGTGTTGTAGACTTGTTGAGTGCTGAAGAAAATGTCTTTGTTAGAAGTTGATAATGTCCTTGTAGTCGAAGAAATGAATAGAGGTCGTAGATGTGCGTACGTACGTATTAACGCGTGTGTTTTTGTCATAGCGTCTTCCCATCAGGGACAAACGCAAGCTCTTCACTGAACTACATTGCTGTGGTTCTGAGAAAAACAGAGTAAAATGAGGAAGAGTTGAAAATGTGTCTTGTATTTATAATGTTGTATGTCACCTGATAGACTCGAAACACATATACAGATTTTTGGCGGTAAATTAATTTTAACCGTGCGAGCGTAGCGGAAAACATGATATTAGCATTAATTGACCAATCAGGAGTCAGAGAAATATCAAAGCTCTGTGATCCACTTTTTTTTTACAGATTGGACAAGTTATTTTCATCTATTTGAAATGATGTAGAATTAAAATTCTACTAAACTGTCAGTGTCTTTTTTTGTGGTGATGTTTATATAAACTTTACTTATATGTGTTTTATATTGGAATAAAAACATTATCGATTCTTGACAAATATGAATTGTGTTGATTCTTTAAAAAGTCCATCTTTGTGCCCATATTTTACTATTTCATTTGCACCTGATATGCAAGTATTGGCTTTTTTTTGTCAGAGCCATTTAAGATATATCTATATAGACGTGACACAGCAAATGTTAAAATGAACGCTTATCTCACTGTAAGAATTTGGATTGTCATGATGTATCTTCTTTGAGTGACTGCCGAAGAATCATTATAGAAGATGTTTTTATAGTTTGGTAAACACTAAAATCTGTTTAGCAAAGGCTAATCATTACCCTTGCTTTATAGTATTCCACTGATTTAAAAATAATTTTCATTTAATTATGGTTGGTTGATTAATGTCTTTAGATGTTTACACTATTCATGAATGAATACCTTTCCAGCTTTCAGTCCAGATATATGGAGGGGACTGGTTAGGTGCTTAGTTGTAAAGTCACTCTACGACCACACTCAGTCACGGCAGTGACGAAGATGATTATGAAAGCTTTATTGTTATTATTATTATTATTATTATTATTATAGGATACTTTTGTATGAATGATTAATTGAATAGTACAAAATTGGAACTTTTAAAAGAATAAACAAATATTTTTCCAATTAATTCACAGTGTATATATTAATTAAAATCAACCCAAAATGTCTTTCATCTTTTCTGACAAAGTCTTCCAGTCGTATCCTGCATCAGGGTAAAATTACAAAAACTGATGAAAACTTGAAAATGTGTCTTGTATTTATAATGTTGTATGTCACATGATAGGCTCGAAACACATAGACAGATTTTTGGTGGTAAATTAATTTTAACCGTGCGGACGTAGTTGAAAACGTGATATTAACATTAATTGACCAATCAGGAGTCAGAGAAATATCAAAGCTCTGTGATTCACTTTTTTTACGTATTGGGCAAATTATTTTCAGCTATTTAAAATGATGTAGAATTAAAAATCTACAATACCTCCCCGCAGATTGAAAAAAAATTGAACAATATTTTTCAATAGGTAATCTGTAGTCGAAATGGCGAATGTTTGTAGTGTTTCATTATGATCTTAACACAGAAGGTATCGAATGAGGTAAATGCGGGTGGCCGACGCTTGTATATTTCCTGAGTGCTATCAAGTGAAAGGTGACTGAAAGGGATTCCTGGCGTGTTATCAGGTGAAGATAGGTACGTGATTCGACGAAGTATGTGTACTGTTGTTCTCAGGGTGCTGTAAATATATTCGGGTTGAGTGTATAGCACACTGTAGAAGAATTCCGTCAATAACGTAGATCGTTCAACGTTTGATTATTAAATTCTTGTTTTTCTTCCAATGCTCCATGTAACTTAGAAGCCCAAAACAACGCACAAGCTGAGATAATTCAAAGGAAAATGAAACAAGAAAAGAAAGATGAATAACTAATGAAATTCTAGAGATGATGAAGCAACAATAAACAATGCCGACCAACGGAAAAGAGTACCAAACACTAAACAGAGAAATTAAACACAAATATAGGCAAGCAATAGAGGAATGATGATAGATAGATAGATAGGTAGAGAGAGAGAGAGAGACATACAAAACACAAAAATATGATGGAATGTCCGGAGATATTAAAATCTGAAGTTAGATCGGCACTGGACAAACAACAGAATCAGAGCAATGCATACGCAGAAGGATGTACACCTATGTTTTATGGACTATGCAAAACCATTTGACAAAGTACGACATAAAGATCTATTTGAACTGTTAGGAGAACTGGATCTACTTGGAAAGGATGTTAGCATAATCCAGAACTTATATGGAAGCAAACGTCCTAGATACGGATAGAAAACGAATTGAGTAGATACACAAAAAGAGAAAGGCGCGTATGGGAAGGATATGTCCTCCCTAGATTTGTTCAAACTCTAAAGTGAGGGTATCCTAAGGCAGCTGGAGACCCGACCAGGGCTTATTATTAACAATATAAGATACGCAGATGATTATGAGTTTATGGCAAACAGAGAGAAAAAAAAACTACAGGACCTCCTAGACAATGTCATAAAGGAAAGCGAGAAGAAAAGACTCAACTGCAATGAGACAAAAAGTTTTATTTTTTTTAAGCAATTCACCCCAAGTAAGGTGGGAGTGCCACTAGCGCGCAAGGGGTTACAGAGGATTGAGAACAAGAGTAAGGAGGCGTATTTGAGGAAAGGATACAGAGAAGGACGGGGAACAAGATCAAGGTATCAGAAGATGTCGATTGACATTATGGTTGCCAGCAACAGAGGGACAAATAAGATGCGGACTACGTATTGGAGGTGTTAAAATCAAACGAGTATAGAAGTTTAAATATCTGGGAAATGTTTTAATAGAGGATGGAAAATGCGACACCAAAATCCGAACGTGCATCAGATTAGGGGAAAAAAAATTGCAAAAGCTAATACTAAGAAACGGGAAAATGTCATTTGAAATAAAGAAAAGAATACTGAATTGAGACGGTGATAGCAATCCTCTTGTATGGCAGTGAATATTGGACAAGGTCACCACAGATGAAGAGGAATCTGGACATAACAGAAATGTGGTTCTATAGAAGGATGCTGAAAATTCTATGGGCAGAGATAGATAGATAGATAGATAGATAGATAGAGAGATAGATAGAAAGAGAGAGAGAGAGAGAGTAAGCAACGAGGAAGTCTTAATAAAATGGTAACAAAAAGAACAGATACTCAGAATCAAAAAGGAATAGCTAAAATTTCTTAGACACATAATGAAGGAGGGCTTGGAAAACTTAATTCTCACAGGATAACAGAGAGAGAGAGAGAGAGAGAGAGAGAGAGAGAGAGAGAGAAGGAATTGGGCCACCTACTTAACGAGCTTGTGTGGAGTTGTGGAGGAACAGGAAGGGGAGGGAAAAGGAATAAATACTGCTAAATGTCAATAGGGATAGGAAGTTGTGGAAAGCAACATCTTTGTTATTGTTATCACAACATTTCGGCCATTGTGTCCTCTGGCCTTCTTCAGTTGTTTGTCGATCCAGGTAGATGAGCTAAAATGGAAAATGCGACAAACACTAGAAAAGGTAAAGTCGCACAAATGAAATGAAGCGCGCTATCGATGATTTGAAACAGACTAGAATAAGACCTCTTCCTTGAAGAACGAACTAGTATCCCGACAATGGAAATGTTGACATTCTGTACACAGACAACAGTTTTCCAATTCGGATTTGACATATACCAGCTAGAGAAAGGATTGGCTATGGGTTCACCTTTATCAACAGTGATAGCAAAACATACATGTAATACTACGAGGAAATGGCAGCACTAAAGCCACCTGTATGGACGAGATGCATAAATAACACATTCAGAGTGTAGACTCACCACGAAGATGTAAAAATGCAGCTGGAATTTTTGAATTGAGTAAAACCTTCGATCCAGTTAACAATGAAGAAGAAAGAAAGAAAGAAACAAAAAAATCATGAGGCCTTTCTGTGTGCATTAAGTCGCACAGAGAGTAGGTTCAAGTCATTTATATATCACAAGCCAGCCTTCACGACAATACTTTAACAATACAACATGGACTGTTCGATGTCTATAACAGTTCAAAATCATGTGGCAACTGTAGGTAGAAACAATAAGAGGAGGAGGAGGAGGAAATAGATTGGAAAACTTACATGTTTGGAAAGGTTGAAACAGGATCCATATCCTGTCCAGAGTGATAGTAAGGCCGAAATATTTAAAGGAAGTGGGGTGATTATATATCAGAGCCCGCATTTCCTGTTCTGTGTAGGTAATCAAGTCACGGTCATAGACATACAAAAGATCTTGGGCAAAAGCTTGGATTTAGTAGAGAAGCTGTGGATGTTGAATAGATTACCAGTTGGAGATATCGAATATATATACTCTGGTCATAATCCTTAAAGACATGAAGAAGAACACCAGAAAAGAAAATGGAGAACAGTGTAGGTACTACAAGATTATCTTGCTTGACACAATTTCGTACCTTGATGGGTTATGAAAGTAAATCGACAAGGTTAACAAATATCCCCATGTCACCATGAAACGACTGGATATCTACGAAATGACATGGGCAATCGTCTCAAGATCTTCCACATAAGTTCTTTGTTTACAGTGTCGAAGGTCTTAGCAATATCAACGAAGTCCTGAAATTGGTCTTGTTGTTCATACGACTTCTTCTGGAGTTGTTGCGTTGTGAAAATCATATCCACCGTTCCCCTATTGGGCCAGTAGGCACATTGTAACTCTGGCAGTATCGTATCCATAATTAGGATTTTACCCACCGGCGAAAGTAAAGCTATAATGCCCACTCAGCTTCCCTTGTACCTTTGGCTTAACACAATGGTACCATGAGTGATTTCTTCGTCTCTTTGGAAATCTTCCAACATTCCAGGTGTTCAGGAGGATTTTATGCCTGATGGCAACCAAGTAATCGCTACCATACCGATAGAATTCAGTAAAGATACCATCCTTTCTGGCAGCCTTCGCCATGTCCAGTTTGTTGATAGATGTTTTTACTTCTTCCACAGTAGAAAGATCATTCATAGATTATACGATGGGTTTTTGTTGAAAGTGGTAAATAATAGATTGGTTCACATCGCTATCCCCCTTGAGCAGATGTATTGGGCTCGTTTATTAGCCCAATCTTACCTTCTTCGAGTAATGCACTATTCCAACTTTCATTCGTAAATCTAACCCTCTGATTGGTTCATTTCTACCAATCAGGTCGCCCGCACGTGCACTTCGAAGTTTTGGCGCAAAATCGTTTTGGAGCCACCCACGTGAACATGACCTCTTAAAAGAAACCCAAAGCACGTGTGACACGGAGATGCAGACCTGGGCAGATCAGCAGCAGACCATTTTTTCGATCGCTCACTCAAGCTTAAAAATACTACAATTCCCGTCTCGACGAATCGAGACGACAAATCTTTCCCGTTCAATATCTTCTACGAACTTCTTCGTCATTCAAGAATCTCCAACTATACATTCTCTTTGATCATCTACGATAAATCAGTCAGTCCAGCGAACACAGAGAAGCGCTCTAATCCACGTAACTTGAGATTATAATTTTCCCGTGAGAAAAGAACAACAACTGACTCACCCACAAACTCGACTCGAAGATTACTCTGTGAATACAAAGAACTTCAACTCGCAAGACTTTACTCAAAGTGAATTATTAACGCTCACTACAATTTAAGTAAATACTATTATTGAACATAAGGGTAGACTACTTCTGAATGACTCAATTCTAAACAATACAAAAAGAACACACGAACATAATAACGGTGTTTCAACACTAATTACGAATTCTTATAGACTGTAATACAAATACACCAAGACACTAAAAAACAAGCAAAATCTTCATCCACTAACAAACATAACAACACAATAATATCTTGTAATAATATTTTGTATATAATATTTGTATTGTATATAAATGCATTTGTTTGTTTGTTTGAATTGACAAGCGTATGGTTGCAAGAAAGAAATACGACAACAGCAGAAATAGGTTTACGTGGTTTATTTCAACAGGAACGTGAGGGTTTGGGACAGCTACCTTGTGGTATACTTCATAAGCCGGCTTCGGATCTAGGTCGATCTCTCATAGTAGTTCACACATGTTGACGGTGGTTGATGCTCCCCTGCTGACAGCTGCTGACCGCTCGATCTGACCGTGACAGGTCTGTTCTCTGGCCACCTGTGACTGCCTGTTGAACTTCCGTGTGACCCCTTTTATAGCGTTTTTTTTATGACTTAACAGGCTCGAAAAGCGAAGCGAGTATAGTTAGGAGGGAAGCATTTTTATTGGACGAAAAATAGAACACTTTAAATATTATTTTATTTTTCGACCGGAACTATCTATATAAATGTATATAAATGCATTTGTTTGTTTGAATTGCATACATGCTTTGCCTTGTTTTATATTATGTATTATTTATTGTTGTGGATGCAAGAGAAGATCACGCAACCTGACAAAAAATTCCTTCTGATATATTCTAATACCATAGCAAAAGTCTTAGTTCATTCTGCGCATCCCCCACAGATGCAAGAAGTTTTCTTAACATCTCTTAGTGATTTCCAACATGCTAGTAAGGAGCTTCGTGCTATCTTTTGTAATTAGAGGCGTGAAGTCATTGGGTCAAAGGCTTCCTTAATAATGTTGTACAGCTCTTTACTATTCTTATTGTCTGTAGCAGCCCGTATTTCTTGAACAAAATCATACCAACAAGTGTTTCCCGTCTCACAAAGCTCTAGCTACGCTTTGAGCATTGCTTCTTTGAATTGCCTTTCTAGTTGTTATTGCCAAGCGGCCCCTTTTATAGCATGATGAGTCTTTCCTGAAGGTGGTTAAGAGTAGATTGGTTCACATGTATATCAATGTTGAACAGATTCGAAAAAGTTTCTTTCGATCTGTTACTAATTTCCACAATGCTAGTAAGGAGTTTCGTGTCATCTTTTGATCTAAGAGGCGTTACTAAGGCCGTTCTTGGGTCAAAGACGTGCTTCATGGAGTCGTACATCTCTTTATTATTCTTTATGTCTGTGGCAGCCTATATTTCTGTGGTTGTCTGACGACCAACAGTCTTCCATTTCATGGAGTCTACACTGATCATTGAGCTTTGCTTCTTTGAATTGCCTTTCTAGTTGCTATTGGATGCTCGTGTGCAGTCCATTTTGTAATATCCCGTATCTTGTCCTTATTTGAGAGAGTATCATTAATGACTTGGTTGTTTTCATCGAACTAGTCACAATTTTTAGCTGAAACTAACCCCAGAGTCTTTTTTTTTATTGTCGTATTCTAGATCTGATCACTAACTTCTTTCCGGTTAGATGAATTAACCTGAGTTTCAATTCGTGCTTGAAAAGCTTATCAAGTGTCTTAGGAATGGAGTTTTGAAACCTCCAAGCTCTTTGGTAACTTGACAGTAGTGCAATTACGAGCAGCTAGCTTAATTGGCTTAGGTCTATATCACTTCATCAGAAAGAAATGTAAGACCATAAGCAATGATTAGTGCAGCATATCGACTACCTGCAACCCAAGTGTAATAAGCCTATCATTTATACCACACAGTAACTCGCTCAACCTACAACAAACACTACACCAACTTCTCTTTATTTGTAGTGAGTGCGAAATAATAATAACTACCTTCATTCACTCACTTCAAATTGGGAGGATTGAGGAAGAACACGGAAAGGAATTCACGAGCTTATGTTAAATTGTTTTTGGACCAGTGAAAACCTTGCCTTCACAGAAAGTAGCCGAGAAGAAGAAAAGAAAGTAGAGAGCCTATGCGAAATTCTCTTTGATATAAAATGAGGAGAAAAAATAAATTAATCAGAGAAGAGTATATGAAGTCATGTGAAAGGTTTCGTTTCACTTCTTCGTTGTCTTGTGTTGAAGCTCTCGCCAGTGTAAAATTATTCGCCAATTATATTATCGGCCTCTAACCAGCTCGCGGGACTTCAAAGAATTTTCTCGCAACAATCCAAGAAAGCTAAGTATTTCAAACTATCTCCCTTCGTCTACTTTTGAACATATGCAAACCATTTATCTTTTTGGAGAGCAACGAACTCTCTTTTGTTTTAAACATTATTTTGTGTCAGATCATTTAATCTGTTGTAAGAACATTTCCTCTTTATGACAATTCGTTAAAACTACGAACTTTAAGAATTCTGATTTATTTTCCTGAAACGAGCTATTGGCACTACTTCAAGCGTGTAAATTCGTGAATAAAATCCTCGTTTTGTTAAAATTACCTTTGTATTTCCTTATCATTATCACAATGTAGGCACTAAGATCATCTTGCTGGACACCATTTCGTACCTTGATTATTAATCTTCATTAATCTTCTTGACGTGAATAAATCAAGTGTCCATTTTAACGCCTAAGCCCCGTGCCGCTAGACGTTCATCTGGTTTCCTACATTTCCAGAAAAACGTTCGTACATTCCAGCACGAGATGTTTTGGTTTAATTTTCATTGTTTGATTTCGAACACTTAACAAGACACCCGCCAGCCGTGCACACACACACACACACGTGTGTGATATAGAATAGAGACGATGTGAGTGGGACACCAACTGAATATGAAAACCTCAGGCACAGAGATCAAACCGATAAAACTTGGTCTCTGTGTATTTAAAGTCCGACGCAAAATTTTCATCAAGAATAAACAATAATTTCAAATAGATACAGTCTTACTTTCTAGCCAATCAAGCTTTCCCGCATTTTTGGTAACCTAGAAAATCAACCCGTGTGATCCAATTTGGACGCATGATTTAAAAAAAAAAACTAATTTTCAAATAACGGACAATGATTTATTTTCTAAATATTTTTTTATGGCGGCCAATCACCTTGCACATTTTTCCAGTCATGACCATAGCCTTTTGTTTAAACACTACATTTTTTCATCCACGTCTTAATTTCCAAAATTCAACCTCTTAGTGAAATTCACTACTTCTCTTGGTGAAATCGCTTTTCAGCCTTCGGACCGGGATCAATGCATAGTATCTGTTCTTCTCACTTTAGAAGGAAGAAGGCTCCGGGTCCCGGAGATTGCAACTCTGCGGCCGTACCTCCTCCATTGCACTAAAGGAGGAAGGGTTGGCGGAATATTGACGTCAGCGTGACATTGGTCGCAAAGACTGGGTTGAAAGCATCCCCACACAAAAAAGATCTTGTGACATCTTTCAACTGTGGGAAAGCGAGTAAATAACCTTTTGTGAAATCAATACAACATGCAATGAGACAGGAAACCGAAATGAGAAACTTACACAAAACAAATTGCATTGCTCTATCTCACGATTACTTTTTCAGTTTGTTAGCCACTTCTCGGAAATTTGCGCCCTAGGCGACTGATAGATAAATGGACGGAATGTCTCTGTCCCTGTTTTAAATGACATTGTATCACAGTGTCTCATCGTGAGAATATTGAAAATGAAAGGAATTGAAAGGGTAAGGCTACAACTCCCCCTTTAATCACACAGTCTTGCCTTTTCTATAAAGGATGACTTCAGGTGAGACCAGAATTAGATCTCACGGAAGAAGGAAGCGAATGGCATGGTCAGTTCTGTCCACTGTTTAAAATGTTTCCAGCTTTAAATAATTTATTATTATTATTTAATAATATGACTAATAGAAAGAAGCAACATGAGACTGGTATTTGAAATGAAGAATTCCCATCATTACAGCACATTATTCATCCATAGAAATATATATATATAAAAAATCTGATGATTGGTTGTATACATTTCAAGACGGATATGCTGTCAGTTTAACTTGTAGAAAAAACTGGAGAGGATATATTTATTTCTAATTCGGAAAATAAACATTAATTTATTAATTTTTTTTTTTTAAATATCCATTATTGCGTAATATTTTCCCAATAAAAACAACGATTTTAGTGGATAAATACTCTCCAGTTTGCTTAACTACCAGTTTAATATCGCTGATTACTTTTTCAAATTGGCTCCGCGATTTCTATTCCTTAAAAAAAAAGCTACTTTAATGAGGTCACTACATTGTGCTTTGAAGGTTGATTTCTGTGTCAGTAAGCATCCCATTCCCATGTGTTCATGTTTACATCTGTTTAATGTCTACAACAAGCGAATCATTATAATTAACGATAAAAAACAAGTATCAGTGAGATTTATAATCTTACAAGCATCAGACTAAAACGAGAGAGTAGTAAAACTTCTATATATTAATGAAATTAAAACTGATTCCCCACGTGTGCTGACGCTACATCAAGATGGCGGTTGACTGAAAAATCCACCATTTTGTAGCTGAATTTCTTGTGACCAATCAGAAGCGGCATTAGAAGATTAGTCCGGTTGCTACAAAACCTGGATGTTTACTTCCATTAATGCTTAACGAAACTTTTCATTGGTCGAAACAGACCACGTGCCATCAAAGTGCATTGTGGGTAAAGAGATTTTAACTTTGCAATTATTATAAGAGCTAAAGTGTACGGTGAGCTCTCGTTTCTGTTCTGTTTTCTGCATTCAACACCCTCAAAGTAAACATGCTGACTTATATTGTTTTAGCATCAAGTTCTAGCATCATTATGATCTGTAGTGATTTGTTGTTGTTCTTAATTTAAATTATTTAGCTTTCTGTTTAGATTGTTTTGGGCCTAAAGTTATTATAGAGACTAGAGAGAGAGGCATCGTTTTCTTACCTCTCGACGACCAAGATGATCAAAAATACTTGCATTAAAGTACATAAACACAGACTCAAATAATTTCCATATTCTCCCTTTGCTAGCATCATCGTTTTATTGTGCATGCATTTTTAACTAATTTTATTCATATTACTGATTATGTGGAAATCTTCCAAATTTTCACTTGATTCTCTCTGTTTATTTGGGCGAGTTCTTTACATCTTTGTCGCCAATATTGTCAAGAAGAGATGATGTTGTTTTGCTGTCGACTTAGATAAGAGAATTGGTTTTCTTAACCAAGTCCTCGATTCACAGCTTGATTTCTCTTCTTGTCTCTCACATTCTGCTTCAGTTATATATGAAAACTCGACAGGTGATTTAGAAATGTTTTGAATTATCCACGTGTTTTTTTAGTCATAGACGAAGAGATTCGTCAAGTTTCTAAATGCAACCCTCCACCGACAGAACATTGTTTTGAATTTGTTGCTCTCCGAATATTTAGTTAAAAAGATTTTTTTACGATGATAAATATCAAGATTTTAATAAATTGGAATCTCGAAAAAAGTTGATTTCGTTAAAGTTGTGTTTGTTTTAGATTTCCGATAAATGAAACCATAAAATATGGTGCTTCTTCTTAGATGTGCCAAAACAATATTTGATAATTTTTTTCAACTTTGTTGGGAGAAGTAATATTTTGGTTGTGTTATTGGGTAATAATGAGGAAATGCTCATCATATTAGCCTTCATGTAAGTAATGATTGTTATTTATTTACTTTAGTTTATATCACATTTAAAATAAATGTAAATTTATTTTAAAATAATTTGTTTCTATACCATTGATTTTGTTGAATTACTTTACCTTTTTTTAATTTTCCCTCTTGAAACAAAAACTTTTTGTTATTTTCATTAAGTTTTCCTTTTCTCATACTTTGGTGACTTTCTGCTGCATTCATCATTTTTTATTTTAGTACATCTGAAGTACATCTGAAATTCATGAAATTCATATCTTCTGGGATTTTAAATTCTAAATGTTGATTTTAAAAACATGCAGGTTTTCCCTAAAATACTTGATTGGTGTATCATAGTTTTTCAAATAGTAAATTAAAAATACCTATTTTTAGGGCTTGTGTCGGATTAACATTTTAGTAAATATTTACTTCTGTAAAAAACAACAACAAAAAACAAACACCTGTAATGATTGTAAATTTGAGCACTATTTTGTACTTTGATGATTTTTTACCAGAGAATCATTTAAAAAAATCAATAATTTCGAAAAATGATTTCTTTTTTTACTCTGATGTGAATTCATTTTTTGTTTCACGATTAAATAAAGAATATATTCAAATGGAACCAAGAACTTTATCATTTTAAAAATTTACTTCATAAGAATTTTAAAACAAATAAACTAAACACAATTTCTTACTTAACCCCCCCCCTCCTAAAAAACTAATTGTTTATTATTTTATGTTGGTGAAGATTTTTACTTGGGAACTGTTTTCTTTTTACTTATTTTTGTATCACGATGTTAAATTTTCTGTAAAAGATGACGAGAGATGAAATCTGATTTTTAAAAATATTTCAATCACACCCATCAACTTTTTTGTGTGAATCACTTAATTAAAACTTCATATTTTTTGTTAGTGAATCTCAGATGCAAGATGAAATTGAAGACAAAACATCTCATCATTTATTTGTTGTATTTTGAGATGTTTTCTTGAAATTAAAACCATCAAAATTAAAAAATATTATAGAAACAGAGAAAGTAAATGTGCGATCTTTTCGTAACTTTTCTCATTTTTTTTTTTAGCACATTTAATTTTTCTAATTAAATAATTAATATTTTATTTTTTTTACTTTGAGCAAACCGTGATTAAAAGATTTTTTTAAAAATTTTAATAACTTAATTTACAAAATGGTAAACTGAAGCTTTGTATTCATATTGTTCTGTTTGAAATTCTGCTAAAAAAAAAAGAAATAATTTCTTCATATCAGGATCATGCATTTCTCTCAATCTCTTTAGACTTTCTGAATACTGTATTTTATTTTTTTTTTTTTTTGTTTAATTTTGATTTTGGTGATAATCTGATGCTGCATTTGATTGTAAACAAGAGAAAGAAAAAAAGTCTGTTATTTCCTGCACAACTATGAGTTGTGAATAGGTGTAACTTGAAATCAGTTACAAGTTATTTTCCAGCATTATGCTGAATTAATAGCAATTAGGATTGAATTCAATTGTAGAATGCAGAAGAAATTGTCAGTCTTCTTCTGTGTTGTCAAATAAATAAGTAAATATTAACTTACAATACATGTTTATTGAGCAATTTTATTTTAACTTCTTAAGTTTATGAAATTTTGTTTTCATCTCTGAAATGTTAATTATTTATTTCAATTTTCTTTTTAAATACTTGTGTTAATTCATTATTTATTCCACCTGTTGTTAAAAAAAAATATCAGTTAAATGATTTTGTGTTGTTAAAGACATTTCTTTAGTGTATCATTTTCTTAAATTTGTGTAATGATGGGTAGTAAGTCTGTCTTTTTATAAGTTCAATATAATCAGAGTTTTCTTGATTGATTTGTTTTGGCAGTGGATTTGAATTTGAGCTGATGTGAGTGTCTTTCCAATCAGTTAATTATGGATAGTGAAGAGGAGCATGAAGAGCATGGTGAAGCAAGTTCATCAACCTTGTCTTGCCTTACTGGATTCTTATTTGGAAATATTGATGACAAGGGGGAATTGGAAGAAGACTTTTTAGATGCAGTAAGTACAACAAAGTTGAATTTTAATTGAAGCCTTAAATTTTGTTTGATAATTTTTTTTTCTCACAATATTTCTTAGTTTTATATATATATATATATATATATATATATATATATAAAGACTATGTTGTCATTCTTATATTTCATATTGGAATACTTTTTTCATATAAAAAAAAATATCAACAGTACATTTTATTTGTAATTGAAAGCATACAATTGCATTCAAAATATATTTAGTCAACACCAGAAAATTGTGTTCAAAATATTTAGATTTTCATACAGGTTGATATGCTGCTAAGCAAAAATCATCCAAACAACATTGGCCGTTTGTCTTGTTTTATGTGACTGTTGTTTTGAATTTTATAACAGGAACAATTTGAAGACTTAATTTTGTTAATTTCATTTCAGGAATCCAAGAAGCAGCTTGGTTCTTTGAGTTTGCTTAGTCGAATTGGATCATTGGTGAAAGAAATAACCGAAGAGCAGACGACAGAAGTTAATTCTGAAAAAGAAGATGCATTTGAAAGTAAGTATTTTTATCAACTCATTTACATTTCCACTAACTTCTTGACAAGTAATAATGATTAAAATTTCTTGATTTTATTATCTGGTGATTACAATGTTACATTACAAACAAAAACAACATCTATTTTTCTTAGTAATGTCTTTCAACTGTAGGTCAGCATTTTATTGTGTAGTAGTCATTGATGAGTCCATCATATAGAACCTTCCTGTTGTGTCTTCAGAAATTTTTTAGGGATTTAAATATTACTGGAGAGATTGTCAAATGAAAAACACATGATGGAAAACAGTGGTCCATCACAAACTAAACACATGTAGGAAAATATAGCTTCAGTTAATTTTGATATGGAATCATTAAGAAATGAAATGGTTGATAGAGTGTACAAAAACACATGGATATCAAAGCTATGTATCTTACGTTTATTCTCTTTGTAGTGATATTTAAATCACTGCCTAATTAGCATGACTAAGGCAAAAATTATATAAATACTCAAGCAGTAAGGGTAGAGCAGCTCTCAGTATGCAAGATAAACGACTACAGCGTGACTGATAAAATACAAAAGAGAGCACACTTCATGATACTCTTACCTGTACTGTTGTCACAGTTTCCTCTGTTGAGTTAAGGTGACTCTCTTGTCTAGCTACTTACAATTTGCATACCTTGTATGACTTGTTTACTTTTAACTATCTGATTCTTCTTTAAAAACTCCTAGTTATAGGCTGTTTCTCAAATAATTAGCTTTTCTAATTTCCTATTTACCTTTGATCAAATAGCTAATCAACTGTGTCTTTCTTGCCTCCCACACACACCTAACAGTTACTCTTGTCACAGTCTGTCATACAGTTTTCTCATTTAATTATTTAAAAAAAACAAAATATCTTGAAATCAGTAGTTTTTATCTATTGCTGAATTTTAAGTCTGTTTTGCATATAAAAAAAATCCTGAAATCGCTACTCCAAAAAGATGAACTACACATAACTATTCTTTAAAGTTGGATAGTTTCATTTCAAGAAAGCTTTATTGCCAAAATCATGTGAACAAGGATGGCGTGTTTATCTCTCAATTGAAAAAAAACATAATCTTTGTTTATTATATAATTCTAGTACTGTCTTGTGGATTGCTATTATGATATACTTTTGATAGAGTTCCTTTTTTTTCTATGTAATTCAAATAAATGTAATTGCAGAAAATATCACTTAATTTTAATAAGTCTTCAGGCATTTTGTGATATTTTTACATTTCATTGATTTTTTTTATTAACTACTCGGAAGTAATTTTTCTTGCAAGACAGAATGGTAATTTTAATTTTGATATTTTAAAATCCCTTTTTCTAATCACAACTCCATTTCATTATGCAGCATTTCAATAATTCCTTATCTTTATTATATAAAGATATAAAACACCCAAAACAGATTTGTTTTTCAGCTATGTGAATAAGTTTTTCTTTAATAATAATTCTCTCTTATTCAATGCATATCTATGAGGTGCAGCTATTAAGTAACAAGACTAGACTTACATAACTCCAACCACAGAGTTTGCTTGTATCTGGGAAAAAAAATGCCCATTTGTCAATTGATGTTATGTGATTCATGCATGTCTAAACCCACACATTTTACATAAATAAGTGACCCATTTCCCAAAATGTAATCTGGCTGGTTATTAAAATACTGATCTTGGGAAGTGGGCCAGGCTGAGAACTTTATAGCATTCCCTCATTTTGGGAATGATGAGGAATATTTGAATAAAGTAATTCTCTTCTGGATGTTTGTTGGTTTTGTAGATTTTAATGCCAAGGCTGCAAATGCTGTGGATTTCTCAGATATCAGTGAAGTTGCTGATGAGGATGATGATAAAAAGATGAAGGAGGCAATGTCCAGTTTAAATACTCTTCACACAGGTGAATATGATTTTGATAAAATAACTTTTGAAAAAAAAAAATTATTTACATTTAATAATCTGTTTAGATGTCTGTCGTAGAAAATGCAGTCAGTCACATTTTAACCATTTTTTTGTTATTGATACTTTTTTTTTAAAGTTTTCTGATTGATTTGTATTCATAAACTGAGTCCTGTTATTCCTTAAACAAAAATCCCAAATTAATCCCAAACTCTTTTTCTATCTCCATTTCTGTTTGGAGAGAAAGAATCCATTTCTATCAGATAATTCAGTATCTTCTTCCATGTATTGAAATTGAAAAATTTCTAACTGCTTCATGAATTAGCTAAATAAAGTTCGTAATTGCAGATGGGAAGAACTGGTGTGCAATTTACACATGGTTTCCATATCACTGTTTAAAAGATTTAGAATTCTGCCTACTTACCCTCTTAAACTATCTAACATGGTGGCAGAATTAATCCCAAAATTATTTATTCCTTTTCCATCAATTCAAATACTTTTTTTAAAAAAAATTGTTGTACTTAGTTATGTGCAAAAATATCATGGAATCTGTTACCCAACAAGAAAATCCTGGAAAACATCTTTTCCATAATTTGGAAACATTTTCATTAACAATTTTGAATTTAATGACTTTGGGCCCAATATACATAAAAATATTTTACTTGGCTCTGCAGCACTTCCCCATATTTATCTTCAATATAATTTTTATTTTTTTTTACTCTAAATTATTTTAGTGAAAAAATAATTTTTATGAAAATTTACTGAAACTGATAATGGCCGCCATGCACCAAATTTTGACTTTTTACATTTATGGCATCATTCCAAATTAACATTTAGTTTTTATTTTTCAACAAAATTCCATTTTTAAAAAAAAAAATTTTCTATAAATTACTCAAATTTAAGATCATTACTTTTTTTTATTTTTTTAGATACTGAAGACTATGATGAAGTTCCTAAAGACACAAAATTGATGCCACCTCCCTCATGGGTACCCACAGGAACAGGGACACCAGGAGAATTAGACTCTTCTCAGAATCAAATTGATGGATCTAAATCTGATCAGTTGGAAGTACCAGTTGCTCGTGTACCAAATGGGCTTGAGACGTGTGGAAGTAATTTGACAACTGCAGAAAGTAATCAGTCTAATAAGATTGCCAGAATCAATGATGAGGAGAGTGAGTCCAAAAAGAAGCTGAGTACACCACTTGCTTCAATGCTTCCAAAAGAATTAGAATGTGTTGATGTCACTCAGCTTTTTCCAAAATTTAGACCTGGAAAGGTGAGTTTAATCAAAACGGAATGATATGCACTTTTTCTGAGTACCTTGACAGATTCACAATACCTAAGGTTGAAAATGAATTTTTAAAAATGAAAAATCTCTCTTAGAGCTTTTATTTTAGTTTCAATTTAAAGCTAATAGATTAAATTTAATATTTCCAACAAGCAAAATGTTTTGCTGCATTTCAATACTAATTTAGATGGATTGGAAGGATTTTTCTTTTCTTTTTTTAGCACCATTTTTAGCAATTATTCATTACAATGTAAGTCTCTTTATTAAAAAATTTCCCAAATTAAATATACTTTTCTGAAACTTCATTTGAGGAATATTAGCTAATTTAAAGTTTAATTAAATTGGTTTGAAACAAATATTACTTATTTTAAGTTTAAAATATTGCATGAATGCATTTTTTAACATGGCAGTTTATTTAAAGTGTTGATAGATTGACAGGTGGATGTATACCCAATGTTTTTCTATGGTGGATATATCTGTAAAAATAATAGAATATAATATTAGTGCCTTTTTTTTAAGTAATCAGTAATCTTAAGAATTTAGGAAAATATTCTTCTTAATGTAATGCTTTATTGAAGTTTAGATACCTTGGTTTTAAATTTACTCTAGTTATTGCTCTTTTTTTTTTATAATGAATATCTGTGTACAAAAATCAGCACATTTTTTTTTAATTCTTTTTAAAATACAGGAGGTCCTTAAACTGTAATAGGCTTTTCGATTTATGATTAGTAAATATAGTTTTTACTTTATAATAATATCAACAAAGTGTTACACCATTAAAACAGGATTTTAAAAGATTTAAAACTATAAATTATTTTAGTTTAAATTTTAAATGTCGGGTTTTTGGAAAGAGTTCCTCAACACGTATATCTATCTGCTTAGGATCTGTCATACATTGATTTAATTTCCTAGAATATAACAAAAGATCTGGCATAGTGAAACACCCAGTGAGGATTAAAATTATTGGCAAGCTGTCAACATAAATAGCTTCCTAAGTTTTACTGCATAATAGGTACCATTGTCTTTTATATACGGGGGCCTCATAACTTACGTAAAGATCTGTTCCTATGCCGTGATGTAGGTCGGAACTTGCCTACATAAGCACCCATGAGTCTGCCTTGTGCTTGGGAGCTGTAATGAAGTGTAAAAAATAAAAAAAAAAACAACACAAACAAGAGATAGTGAATGTAGCACACTCCAATATGGCATACAGTCATTGAAGAAACAACGTTGTCTTCCTCATATAGAGCTGTGTGATAATGTATTATATTATGGGAGATGGCACTGTAACCACAAAACACCATATGTTGGGTCCGATGTAACTTGAGGACCTTCTGTATTGGTGGATTTGTTTAGGGCCCGCTTTTGCTTTTACAGTAAAATATATATTTAGTTACAGTGATTATTATAATTGTTATATTTAATAAATTTTATTGACAACTAATTTACCCTAAAATTGATGAAAATATTTTGATAATTTTGTAATTGGATCAGTTATATATTCTACCTGAGCAATTTCAGATTTTCACTTGACAATTAACTGTTGTCACACAACAAAGAATTCTGCTTTCTAAATCATCTTGAGGAAAAATATCCAAACAAAGAAATACAAAGTAATGTATCAGCAGCCTGATTTCTCCTACTTACTAATTAAATATTTGCTTATTGGTATTGAGTAATGTCTGATGTCTGATGTTATAACACTGAAATATTTCATTACTCACAAGGGAAGATCAGACTGCATAACAACTAAATATTTTTTTTTAATCCTTTCACTTCAAGCAAGGCAATAATGTGGATTACTGTGGATGAAACGAATGATTTAATCTGTGAAAATTAAAGAAAATGGGAAAACTTTAGGAGAAGGAAGTGCAAAAACAGGAAATGAGGGATAAGTCTCTACTCTTGTTCAAAAGACTGGAAAGGAGTCACATTGTATTTTATGTTATAGAATAGATAATATTACATTTATTTTTTATAAGATTCCTCTCCTTCAAGTATACATTAAAATAACATATTTGAATGAAGAATAGCAAGAAGGAGTAAGAGGCATAGCCACAGCAGACATGTGTGTTTTTAAAGGAACCAATGTAAGATGTCCTTTTATTATGAAGTGTTTGATTTAGAATATTATAGTTCATTTGATATTGACAACCTGTCATTGTGACAATGGAGAATAGATGACAAAAAAGGGGTTTTTATCAAAATAATAACAGCAGATAATCAAGATGATTTTTATCAGTAATTTGCTTGAATTTATTTATTTAAAGATGTTTTGTTGTTGATTCTGATTATGTGTGTTCTTTCATTTTTGTCAGGTTTTACGATTTTCCCGATTGTTTCGCCCAGTGCACATGCCTCATGTATGGAAACGAAAACGGCGAAAGAAGACACCTGAAGAAGAAAAAGAAGGAAGCGGTAAAAAATCAAGATTGGGAGATGAAACCGAATCGGGGTTGGATGGAGAAGCAGTAAAAGATGTGGACATTGACAGTGAGGAAGATGGCATCAAACTGAACTTGGGAAAACTACCATCATCTGATGATTGTTTAACAGATGAAGAGGTAAATAGATTCAACAGAGATGAATTTTGCATTTGTTGCACATTACAAAATAAAAAACAACAAAAGTGCAGACTTTTTTTTATTAATAAAACGTTATGGTTGTCATGAATTTCTTACATTTCTGCACTCATCTGAAGAAATTGTTTTCTGCAAATGTCTTGGCATTATTTTTCATTTATCATTTTGGAATTTGGAAAATAACACGGAATTGGGAATTGCAAGATCCTTTTTACAAGCCATTACATCTAACCATAGCTAGAAGTTATTTAATCTGACTTTTAATTTAATGCAATTTGTGGCACATTTGCAAAGATTACAAAAATTAAAAAAACAATTCTTTTTGACTTTTCATCCTCACAATTATTAGTCCCATAACCACATGTACTGCAGCTATAACATCAGTGGGTGTGTCTAAAGCAAGATAGCTTCAGTCTATTTCTTAAAATGGAGTTGTCTTTCTAGACTGATTACCCTATCAAGGCTAAAGAGCTCATTCTGATCTATTATTTATAGGAGTTTTGAATTCATACATTTCTGTCTCCTAGAGTTTTTGCCAACCAAAGTGAGAGAACCCAGTCTGCCAGACAATTTAACTCATAGCTGGAGGAAAATGGATTCATGTATTCTCCAAGGACATTATAGTGAAGTGAATGAAACAAAAGACTCAGTTGCCACTGTGTCTCTTTTTGCACTGATAACATTTCTGCTATCCACACATCTAATGTTTGATATGCTGCCATAAAATATGATTGTTTTATTAATTCTATCTTATTTTCAGATATTTATTAATCTTAGTCAAATGCAATAGAAAAATAAATTAAGAAGATTGTGTTGCACCACTTTTCCAGGTGAGGTAGGCCTGTCTACCTTCAAATTTAGTATCTGAGATTCTAACACCAATTGCTGGTGCCACAGGGAAATAGACAATTATCTCAGCCATTAAACATGCCATAGACAATTTTTGATAAATTTTTAAGTATTTACTTTTTGTAACATGTTATTTATTTTTCCTGAAAATAAAACTAAATTCAAAAAAGTTGTTTGAATTTCTTCTTTTGTCTCATGGCTGAAAACATTTGTCTATAATTAATTTTTTTTTTCTCTAAATAGAAGAGCTAAAGTGATTGATAAAATTAATGCATCTGTAATTGGAAAAGAGAACCAGTTGCAACCAATTCTGTAAAAATATTTTTGAGGTACTATTTTATAATGGTAGGTCAGCTTGTAACGTTACACATTAAAATCTAATGATTTAGTTTACTGAATTGATTCTCCCACAATTTCTTTTATTTTCTGGTGTTCTTTTGAAATTATTTCCTTATGTGTTGATAATTATTTTGACAGGAAATTTTGTTGCGTCCAATAGAGAATCGTTTGTCAACTAGTAAGCAAGACAAAAATGCTGACACAGAGCAAAAATTTGAAGTCCCTCCTTGGCGCTTTGGTCCAGCCCAATATTGGTATGATCTGATGGGAATTGATGAAACTGGAGAAAATTTTTCTTATGGTTTCAAATTAAAAGTAAGTTTTGAATATATATATATATATATATATATATATATATATATATATATATAAAAATCATTATTTATTCTTGTTATGCAAATGTCATAAAATGTTCAGATCTTTAAAAGACATTAATCAGTTTTTGTGATGCTCCTAGAATACACATTTTAAGACAGGCATGGGCAACCTTTTTCAAGCAGTGGGCCATATGATCTATGGCTCGTCACAAGGCAGGTTGCACTACTAAAAGATTCAAAGTAATTTTTTGTTGTAGCTACCTCAGCTATTTTCACTACAGGAAACCATATGAGTGAGCATATACCTGAGAAATGCTAGGAAAGTTCTATTTTTTAGAAAATATTTTTTTTATAATTAAAAAATTGAAGTCTTCATATATTATCACTGATGACATTGTGTGATTAACACATGTCGCTGTGATGGATTTCTTTCTAATTTATTCATTTGAAAATAAAAACAATTTTCCTTTAAAGAAATGATTCTTATGAACAACTACTTTAGAACCACAAGGAAATCTGTTTCAAAAGCAAAAGATGTTTACATGTATAATCTCCCTTAGTGAAAATTGCCAATGGTTTAAAATAGACAACGTTAGTTCCTTGAAACTTCAAATTCAAAAAACATTGTATTTAATCATTGTTTATGTATGAGAGAGTGTGTGAGCGAACAAGTGAAAACAAAACGAAAACAAACATTTTAAGAAATGTTATTTTGCTTATGAAATTAAGCGTGCCATTTGGAAAGAGCATACAGGTCATATGTGGACCACAGACTGCAGTTTGTTTATGACTGATTTAAGATATGCAATATTTTTTAATTTGTTTTGTCTTTTGAAATGATCTTGAGTTTTGTATTTATAAAATATTTTCTATTTTTAATAAGATTTCTGTATCTTATTAGTTGTGATTTCTTTGGTGTTTAATATAACAATACTCCAGCCATCATCAGGTGATATGATTGAATATAAACACCTGCAAATTTTTAAATTAAAATAAAAAGCCTGTTTTGAGTGATTTTAAGAAGCAGAACTTAATCTGCTGCACATATGAATATTTGAAATAAGTATTCAAAACAATAATTTGATTTTGAGTAATTCTACAAAAAGATTAGGAATTTGAGGTTTTCTAGTTTTTAACTAAATATGTGTCTATTAGATATGATTCTGCTTTGGTTTAAATTCTTTGAAGATGATTTTTGATGTGGAAAAGTTTTTTCAAAAATTGGAAGAAATTCTTAAATTATCTTAAATCTAAGTGTTCATCAGTAAAAATGAATTTAATAAATTTAAATAAAATGGTTTTAAAATGTAATTACAATTCACTTAATTTTTATTTAGCTTAAAATGTATTGTCTGCAGTTAAAAAAAAATTAGAACTCTGTAGAGATTCTTTTGAGAGAGATTTTTAATGTAAGAAAATAATGAACAAAATAACTTTTTATCAGGTGTGTTGCTTTCAAATGAGTAAATGCTTGTCTACAGCTATCATTGCCTCTAACTCCACCTTAAATGACAAGCCATCTCCTTCCCCTCCACTCCCTCAAATTTTAGTAAATATTTCTGTTACAGTTCAGGAGGTTTTACCTTCTGTGTTATGATCAAACTTTGAGGCTATAATCAACAAGAAAGTTGTTGAGCACCTCAACAGAGACAGCCTCTTGCATGACAAACAATACAGGGTTTTATGTGCTCAGTGTACCACTGATGTCCTACGTGTCATTAATCACAGAATCAGCAAGGCATTAGGCAATAGACATATTGAAGGCCTTTGACAAATTGTTGCATATGGGTTTGATATATAAGCTCTCCAGTTATGGAATCACTGGAAGAGTTTTCTCAGTTATCACATCCTTCAGTCATCATTAATGACCAGTCCTCTGAGGCCCATGAGATCAATGCAGGCACCCACCTCGAAAAGGTTTGCTTCTCAGTTCAACCCTACTTCCTGCTTTATATTAATGATTTGCCTAAGAGCATATTCCAGTCTCTTGTGAATATTTATGCAGATGAAAAAATGAGATATGGATGCATCTCCAAAGATCTAGATGATCAGAGTTTGGCAACTGAACTAGCTTGAACAATTCAATGGAGTAAAAAATGGCTGGTCACATTCACTACATCAGAAAACAAACTTGTAACATTATATCATCATCAAGTAAGCCTTGAATTTCTGTCTGTCATAGTAAATTTGCAAAGGAATTTCAAGACTTTTGAAGAATCAATAGATTTAACATGTTTGCCTTTCTTTGTTTTTTCTTAGGACTCAATATCTGAAGATGTTGAGGATATTAGAAATGAAAGTGAAAATGGTATGAATTTTCCTGATGAAATATTTGAGATGGTTACCCAGGTACATTGGGAAGATGAAGTAATTTGGAATGGAGAAGAAGCTCGTGTCAAAGTATTGCAATCTCATAAACTTCGAGCGCCAGCAGCTGGGTGGATCCCAAGCACAAGCTTCCGTAGTGCTGGACAATTTCTACAACAAAGTCAGTTTCCAGTTTTTTTAATTTTCTTTTCTTACAAATGTTGATGCAATTATTTTAGCAAATGAGTAAATTTCATTTTTATTCAACACATTTGAAATATTGGATTTTTTTTTAGAATTAAACTTGCTTCATTGCATAATTTTCTTTTTCAACATTGATATGCAAAAATGCAATTTGCTTCCTCTGAATTATTCAAGATTATTTTTTTTTTGTGAACCCTTTCTGAAGACTAAATCTATTTTAAATTTTATCAGTTTTAGGGTAGTTTCAATGTAAATTCACTTTGTGTGGTTATCTGTACAAATTAACCCCTCTATACTAAGATGTCAAATTTTGTGTGTGTGTTTATACATTCCAGGAGAGGTGGTATTTTGCATGGATAACCAAAGGACCTCAATAACGTAAGATATGGGGTTGACCATGGAGGTCATCAAATAGCATAGTATGTCATTTCTAGCCAAATGGACTGAAATTAAAAAAAAAAAGTTTTTTTTTTTTTTTTTTTTTTTACCTCAAATGGTAGGGAAGATAAGATTCCAGTTCAACCTCCAAGATTTCAACAATAGTATTACTTGTGACATTTATGATCTGTTTTGCAGCCAAACAATTAAATATTTGTGGGTAAATTAGGTAGTGGTTACTTGGATAGGTGATGCTGACCTGTAAGGTCATTGAACATCACCAGAGATCATTTGAGATTGAAATAGATATTTATTTATTTTTTTCTTTATAAGCATTAAAAAGAGGGGAAATTTTTTTTTCTGTTTTGTTTGTAAATCCTGAAAAACGTTTCAGACAAAATTTCTAACATTTTCAGGATTTAACTTTTTCAGTTGTTTTAAATTTAAAAAGAAAAATGGCCCACCAAGACTTCAGAAACTACCAATGGCTCTGTGAGTGAGGCATTATTTCTCCAAAGAATGCTACAATCAAAGAAATAAATTCAAAATTGTTGCAACAGATCCTTGGAGAGGTTCAGTTGTAGAAGTAAATTGATACAGTTCCAAGTAATTTGGGTATTGTTTAGAATCAAAATCAGTTCCTCAACTCTTTGGAACTGCCTGGTGTTTCTCCCCATAGAATTCAATTAAATGTTGAGACATCCACCATGTTTCTCAGAAATCTCAACCCTCCAAATTAGTACCATATGACTCAGCTGTCAAGCAGCTTGTCCCACACATCATTGAAGCAATAATCAGAACTGGATTTGGTAACAAAGTAGATATACCAGGATTGTTAGGATCCTCCAGAATTCAACATGGATAACTTCAGTGCCTAGTGATTTTATTTTGCCATGACCATCAAAAATGTATGAAGACAATCACTCAAGAATGCTGGCATCAATCAAACTTCTCCAAGTTTTTTGCATGATCACCTCTATGTTGCAGGCAAACAGTACTGTAGATGCCACCAAAGAAACACAATATATAAGGTTTAAAATTAATTTCTTGAAGGTTTTATTTTAGTTTTAATTTCAAGCTAATAGATTAGATTTAATATTTCCAATATGCAAAATACTTTCCTGTATTTTAAAACTAATTTAAATTGATTTAAAGGAGTTATTTTTTAAATAGCTAAAAATGGCTGATTTTAGCAATCTGTCAGCTCAATGTAATTCTCTTTATAAAATATCTTTCAAAAATAAAATATACTTTTTTGAAACTTTATTAGAGAAAGAATAGCTGATTTAAAGTTTAATTAATTTGATTTGAAACAAATTTTACTTACTTTTAGTTTAAAATGAACTTTATTGACAACTTTTATTTAACTAATTTTTTCTACAGTGGGGGACATATCTGTAAAGATTACTTGACAAATATAATGGAGCGCATTTTTTATATAATTTTTAACTACTCAGTAATCTTAAAAATTTAGGAAAATATTGTCTGTAATCTAATTCTTTGTTGAATTTTAGATACTTTGGCTTTAAATTTACTATACTTCTCTTATTTTCTGATAATGTCATATATGGATGTCCATATTTACAAAAAAATTGGCACATTTATAAACATGAGATAAAATCAAAATTCTGTTTAAAATACTGGGGGTCAGTGAATTGTAAAAAGCTTTTCCATTTATTATTAGTAAATAGAGTTTTTAGTTTTTACTTAACAATATTACCTAACCCATACAAATTAATACAATTTTAAAAGATTTAAAATTTTATAAATTATTCTAATTAAAATTTGATAAAGAATAAAAACAATTGTAAAAATTCATTGAAAAATTGTTTTTGTTTTAAATTTCTAATAACTAATATAAACATTAAGCCATACAAAAATGAATTTCTCAAAATTTCATAAAATTAAATAAGTGGGGTAAAAGAAAAAATAGTTTTACTAAGACTTTCTTTAAAACAAACATTTTTAAAATAATTCCTTTGTGAATAAATCTTAAAATTTTCATTAAAATTTGACAATTATTTGTTGTTTTTTTTTTTTTTTTTTTTTGGAAGAATTACCAAATCAATGTCTTTTAACCACAAAAGATGCTAAAATCCCTATACTAATTTATGTTCTAAAGAGGATCAAATAATATAATTTAATAATAAAAAATCCTTTGGCCTTTCCTCTTAATAACAAAGGTTTTGACAATAAGACTTTGTTTTTATTAAGTTTAGGGCATTTTTTTCATCATGTATGCTCACTTTTTAGTGAATCTTTGGAGGTAATTTTATATATATCTATCTATCTATCTATCTATCTATCTATATATATATATATATATAACAAACGTGTTGTTTGTTATATCATATAATATTGTGTGTGTGTATATATAAATATATATATATATAGAGAGAGAGTGAGAGAGAAAAATGTTTTTTCACTTTAAGTGAAAACTATTTTTATATTAATTCTATGAATATCTCTACCTTCAATATTGAGCACTCTAGCACAAATCCTCCTTGCCTTAAATACTTCCTTACCAGTAATTTTGGTTTCAGAAGCAGTCTTTCAAATTACCTATATATGTATATATAATGTGAATGTCAGTATGTTGCTGTGTCACACTTTTTTCAATTAAAAGGACACAACTCTTTAATTTTCAATAGCTCATGCTACAGAAATTTTGGATTCTCAAGTTTTCATTACTGCTATTATTTTGGGTGATTTTTTAAAATTTTTTATCTTTTTTTTACAACATTTTTTGTATGATAATAATTTTTATAACTTGGAAATAAATTTGAGAATAATTGAAATTAATTGTGAAATCCAGCAAAAGTCATCCATGAAATAAAAATTGTTTGTATGGAAAGTAAGGACCTACACACATCAAATTGTCTGTCTATATCTCTGAGATGAGGTATTATGATTACTTGCATTATTTACATTATTCAGACTGTTATCCTCATCTTCATTGCCATATTCACAATGTTTCGGCCATTGTACGCTCCGGCCTCCTTCTGGTGATAGGAATTTCAAAATGAACCCTTTATTTCATCCACTGGTGTAGATTGTTCTAGTTTCAGATGCCATGCCTCTTCTGGATATCTCTGTTATTTCCCTTTAACTCAACTCTCCAAGTTTTTGGTTCACCACTGCTGTGGCCTGGTATTGAACTCACAGCTCTTTGGGTCTAGTCACTGGATCTAACCAACATCAAGGATTTTGGTTGTTTTCATGGACATGAAGGAAATATCCAAATCCATCTGGAAAATGTTAAACACAAATTTATTCAAGGCATTTTTTTTTTTTAAAGAATCAAACATTCTTTAAAATTGGATGTCAAATGAACAAATATTTTAGTGTTTTATCAAATTTATTTTTGTAATTATTTGAAATTCTTAGAATTTGGAATTAACATTGTTTCTTACTCCATAAACTACAAATTTTACAACCTTTAAAAATAAAAATCTCTAAAAATTTCAGATCGTTTAGGAAATAAGTCATTCATTGTACCTGCTCGGAATTCAACAAACCCTGGACTAAATTCTAAAGTAGGTCTTCAGTTTCATTCAGGTAAGTTGTTTAATTTTGTTTAAAGCAACTTTTTTTTTTTAAAGTTATTTCAACACTTTAAAAATACTACAATACAATCAACAGAAATCAAATAATAAATTAAAATTCATGTTTCTATTCATAATATTTATTTAAATAATTGTCAGTTCTTTGAATGTTTAACAGTATTTGTAAATAAAGAAGAGAAATTATTTTAATAATAAAAAAAGGAAATGAAAAATATTTTCTGTTTAAATTGTGGTGTATGAAATAATTTTGATAAAAAAAATCATTAATCTTGATTTCTAAACAAAATTGATCTTAAAACATTTTTTCTTTTTGCTTAAGCCTGTGTTACTTTATTGTGCACATTTTGCTATGACCTCTGTCTGTAAAAAATGTAGCATATAATTGTTTGTTGCTAAATAATGGTTAGGTTAGGTATATTCCAATGTTGGTAAAAAAAATAGCATTGAACATTATTTATCATCACTGAAATAGTAAGTTTTACTATCCAAGTAGACTCATTAGTAGGTTAGCCACAAGCATTAAGATAACAGTTGTAGAGTGAATGTGTTTTGATGAGCAATTACAATGTAGAGAAAAAATATGTATGTTGATATATGGCCTGAGAAATTAATGGTTAATTTTGTTATACAATATCTAAAATAATTTTTAAAAATATCCCAAATCAAAGAACGATATGGGTGCACAGATTTTGGTTAAAATAGGCTTACCAAAATCAGGATTGTGATTAATATATAATTTCTAATTGATTACGAATATGTGTGTTTATATATTTTTTTTATCATTTCAGAAAATGGGGAGTCAAAAGAATCAACTTGGAGCTCTATTTTTCCTGTTGAGAATGAAGCCCTAGTTTATGAGAACTGGGAAGACAATATCATCTGGGACCCTGAGGTAAAAACTTGGTTTATAATCTATTTTTAAACTCCATTTTCTATATTCATAGAAAAAGTATTGTTGAAATTATTGTTCAAACTTTATGGATTTTTATTTTCCATTTTATTCAAATCCTAATTTCCAAATTAAGGAATTTTCTCACTTATTAAAAATCTGAGCTTGAAAAATGTGTGTGTTAAATGAATTAGTAGATTAATTTCTGTATTTAACGAATTGGAAGAATAGGTAAGTGAAATGTTGAAATAATTTGTGTGTTTAATGAATTGGTAGAATTATTTGTGTGTTTAATGAATTGGTAGAAGAATTTGTGCTAAATGAATTGGCAGAATAATTTGTGTGCTGAATGAATTGGTAGAAGAATTTGTGTGTTTAATGAATTGGTAGAAGAATTTGTGTGTTTAATGATTTAGTAGAATAATTTGTGTGTTAAATCAATCAGTAGAATAATTAGTTTGTTTAATGAATTGGTAGAATAATTTGTGTTAAATGAATTGGCAGAATAATTTGTGTTTAATGAATCAGTAAAATAGTGTGTTGAATGAATTGGTAGAATAATTTGTATGTTTAATGAATCGGCAGAATAATTTGTGTTTAATCAATTGTTAGGATAATTTGTGTGTTTAATGAATTAGAAGAATAGGTAAATGAATTGGTAGAATAATTTGTGTTTTTAATGAATTGGTAGAAGAATTTGTGTGTTTAATGAATCGGTAGAAGAATTTGTGTGTTTAATGAATTGGTAGAATAATTTATGTGTTTAATGTATTGGAAGAATAGGTAAATGAATCAGTAGAATAATTTGTTTAATGAATTGGTAAAATAATTTGTGTTTAATGAATTGGTAAAATAATTTGTGTTTAATGAATTGGTAAAATAATTTGTGTTTAATGAATTGGTAAAATAATTTGTGTTTAATGAATCGGTAGAATAATTTGTGTGTTCAATGAATTGGTAAAATAGTTTGTGTGCTTAATGAATAAGTAGAATTTTTCCCAATTTTCCAGATTAACGTACAAAATATTTTTGATGAAAATGAATGACAAAGTAAGGATTTTGTCCTGGACTATTCCAAATGGATTGATAGATTACCTTTTTGGTCTTTTCATTGCATGTATGTTTATTTCAGAGTATGGAAAAAATATCAACACCCCCAATATTTACTATTGATCCAAATGATGAAAACATAATTCTTGAGATCCCAGCAGATATTGATCCCAATGAACAGACAGAACCTGCCAAAAAGGAAAAGGTCAGGGATATTTTCCTTTTTTAATTATTCATTGTCATTTGCTCAATAATCAGTTTTATTTGCAAAATCATTTTTGATGATTGAAATTTTAAGTATATTTATCAGGAATGGCCAACAATTTCTCAAAACTAATTTCTTTAACTTAATGTTTGTATCAGTTTCAATATTTCAAAATATAAGTAAAAAAAAATATGAAATAATTTCTTGACACAAATCATAATAATTTCTCAATTTGAATGCTTGATTAGTAAATTTAACTTCATTGAAAATAATTTAGAAAAGTGTTTATCTGTCTCTTTATCCAATTAGGTTTTTAATTTTCCTGCTTTTTCAATGAATTCTGAGAATGCAATGTGAAATGTGTAGAGTCTGTGAAAGAAATTAAATTGTCTCCCATTTGATCCAGACTGACTTACATTTACTCAATAGACGAGTTTATAATGAGAAGAAATAAACTTGTTGCAATAGTCAAACTGCTACTTCTCAACATGAAAATTTAAAGGTGATTCATGTAAAAACCTATTTTTTTAAAGCTGCAAAAAGAAGAGAATAATGTAATTGCTATAGTGTTCTCTGTTGCATAAACAGGTTATCAAGTTTATGACTTTGGAATGTCATTAAAATAAAGAGAATAAAAATCATTTGTATAGAAAAATGTTTTTCATTTTGTAACTTAATTACAGGAAATTAAAAAGTCCAAGATTTTGCTTGGTAAAGCAGGAATCATCAAAGAAGAGGAGGAAGAAAAAGAGGTACAAATTTACTATAATTCCCTTTCATATTTATCATCATCTTTGTAAAAGATATTTCTACTTTTGTTGAATGTTGCCACCTCTTTAAAAAGATTTAATTATGCTAAATTGGCCTTTGAGAGTGGATACCTGGATGTATCTAAAGAATAATAAATCGTGAGGTTCGAAGAGAGAGTTATGTATTAGGTTGGTGCAAAAATAATGGCGGTTTTTGACGTATTTTTTAACGTCAAAAACCGCCATTATTTTTGCACCAACCTAATACCTTGAAGAAGTTTTAATCCATTTTGTTTCAAACCCTGTCTCTCTTCATGTTCCCTCTTTTGCTTTTATGTTTAACTGTTTTTGTTGAATTTCAAATCCATTTTATCCCATTTCAATACATTTGAAATAACTTTTTATAAAAATTAAACACAGAAGATAGGATTTTAAAGTTTTTTTTAAAAAAAACTGGAATTGTTGAATAAGAAGAAACAGCCTTTGCTTTAAGCTTTTAACAAACATAAAAACAAAATTCAAATTAGTTTGTAAATTGGGCAACAAGTTTACAGCTATGTTAAATTAATATTTTCATATCTACTAAAAAAATACATTATTTAATTGCTCTGATGGTTTAACATATTTACTTTGACCTTTTGCCAGATATTAAGTTTTGAATCACCTGCAGAATTGTAATAATTTCATTGTATTTCTTAAGGAAATACATTTATTCAAATTAAAATATCTCCTTTTTTTTCAGATCACTCCCAATGTACAACGGAAAGATCCATTTAATTTGTCTAATGATGAGTACTACAACCCTAAGCTCACCATGGATAATGCTCTACGGACAAATATGGGTGGAAGTCTTATTCAAGTAGGTTTTTTTTTTAACATTATTTTCAAGCTAATAAAAATGATTGTTTGATAATTTCCAGATGAGAGCCCTCCACCTCCAAGCTGCTTGGAAAGGATGATCATTTGGTACTGCATGTCTGCTGCTGAGTTGGTTTTACAAAAAAAATAATTTTTTTTTTTTATTTTTTTTTATTTACACATCATCATTTCATGCCTTTTTTGTTTGTATTCTATTTGTATTAAGAATAACTGTCATTATTTTTGTAAAATCACTTGATGACAACTTTGCTCCATGTCTCACTCATAAAATTCACCAAATTATATCCCAGAGTCTGCTAAGTATTTAATCCTCTAGTAAATCAAGGTTGCCAGATTGAGCTAACAAGTTACAAATTGGGTGACATTTGAAAGTCTAGTGCTACTAAATTTTGAATTGATTTTCTTATTAGTAACACAAGTTAGACTAACTTATTTTAAAAACAGTCAAAAGTGAAATTCCAAATTTAATAATGCTCAGCTTTCTGATGAAACCAATATGACAACTCTGTAACAAAAAGATAAACTGAGGGCTGGAAAAATAGCCATCACATGAAAAAATATTTTTGTTATAAAAAATATAATTTAAAATTTTCTAATAGAATGCATTATTTTACTTTATGACAAAACATTCTATAGAATTTACTTTTTGTTGTTGCTTGTCTGATTGAAATTCTTGATAAGCAAGTTCAAAGATTGCCAGGCAATTGGTATTTTTTGCAGAATGTATTAGAACAAGTTCTCTATTTTAAATTCATCTTTAATCTAGATATTTTGGTGAAAATTTTCTGTTTTAGTTTCAAAATACTAAATGCTGAAACTTTTCCTCAAGAATCATTTGTAGTAAAATTTTGTCCACTATGCGTATTTTAGGAATGTTTAGAAAAACATTAAATGGTTGTTATGGTTTATTTGTTTTTAAAATATGAATTTGATGAGCATAGACTTTGTGGTGTGAATTGTGCATTATCTGTTGCAAGCCACCATTCAACTAAGCAGTTGTCTACAACACTAACTTCTTATGCATTACTCTAGAATTTATGCTAAAACTTCAATTATTCATATAAGTATTGCAGATATTTTGAAAGTAACATAAAATCTTGTCTGATTTTTGGAGTATGAAAGCAAATATAGTTACACTGACCCTTATAAATGATTTAGGTATCTTGTGGGCTTAAAAGGATTTTAATAAAGAGTTTCTCTCATAGTTTGCTAAGGATAAATTAATTTTGTTAAAATTACTTTTTTATTTTTGTTTATTACCATCAGCTTTACATTTAAATCTTTAAAAAATGTTTATTGCTCTAAAAATATTGATATATTGTTTGAAAATTCATTTCATTCCAAATAGAGATTTTGAATTACTTTCTAAATTTTTCCTTGAATCTGTGTTTGAAATTAGACTACATTTAAACAATTTTCCCATTGTCTGGTTTTCATTTTTTACCTGCATGAAGTTTAAACAGGAAGACAATAAAATTTTCTCCCTTTTTATGTTTTTGGCAGCATTCTACTCCAGCTTTAGAATTAAGACAGCCTTTATTCCCAACACACATGGGGCCAACAAAATTACGCTGTTTCCACAGACCTCAATTAAAACGTTATTCGTATGGAGCATTAGCTTCAACTGGTCCACATCCCGTATTGCCTTTACTGAAACAAATCAAACGTAAAGCCAAGGTAAGAATCATAGATTAAAAAAACTTATTGCTTATTACCTACTAACACATATGGGCTTAATAAAATTACTCAGTTTCTCTGATAAAATATAATTCTTATGAAAAGTTAGATGACTTGAATCTTATATAATATTGATTATAACTTGGAAATTTACTTTCTTGTGTAAAAATTTTTCAAAGGTGATTCAAGTGTTGATAGATTAATATATTTTTGAATTTTTCTTTTTACGGAATTTTGAAAATAACATGAAGTGAATATATTTTAGTGTGTTCTGAAAGTTGGTAAAGTTGAGTGTTCTATTTTTCTGGTTCCCACAAGAAAAAACAAATTCAATTTTGGCACTCCGTCATATTCTTATAGAATTAAAAATGCTTTTGTCTTATGACATTTTACAGTTTTCTTTCTTTTTTTTTTTAATTGGCTGATTTCATGTGCCTTTTTCCAGATGAGAGAGGTTGAACGACAAGCCTATGGTGGAGGTGAAATATTCTTTATGCGAACCATGTCAGATCTCAGTGGAATGGATGGTGATATTATTATAGTTGAATATTCAGAAGAGTTTCCTCCTCTTATGATGCAAGTTGGAATGGCTACCAAAATCAAAAATTATTATAAAAGAGTAAGTAATTCTTTTAGATTGATTGTTAGTATAAAAAAGTGTTTGATATTACTAGAATATGAAATTAAATTTTCAAATCTTAACAAATAAGATGTATCATGTTATGGTGAAGCATTTTCTATTTTAACATTTCAGTTTTTAGAGAAAAAAGTTCACTTCTAATTTGAATTGATTTCTTCTAAATCAAAACCTCCCTCAAAAAAAAAAAACAACCCTAAAACCTTTTTCTTTGTTCATTGCAGAAGCCGGGTAAAGATTCCAATCCCCCCCAATTTCAATATGGAGAACTGGCATATGCCCACACATCTCCATTTCTTGGTAGTTTGGCACCTGGTCAGTGTCTACAGGCCTTTGAGAATAATCTATTTAGGGCACCCATCTATGAACATCGAATGCCTGAAACTGACTTCCTCATTATAAGAACCAGACAAAAGTAAGTAACAAAACTGAATTAACATTGCTTATTATCTTGGAACTTAAAAATCAGTTTTATTCTTTTCTTTGCCATTATTATAGATTATGGATTTAATCTTTTTACTTCCAAGCTTGGAAAGAACTTGTGTTTTATAAATTATGATAATTTTATGTAGTGATATTTTTAAATATTTCCATTAAACGTTTTATTTCGGGTTCTTTTAGATCCAAGAGAAATAAGTTTTTAGGTTGTTTTTGTTTTTAAAATCAGTAAAAAAAACAATAAAAAATCTAAAAGATATGCGGACATAATTGAACACTTTTATCCATCACCTTTATTGTACTGAGATTCAAAAATGTAATTATTAAAATAAACTTTCTTGTAGCTAACTTGTCAAAGGTTTAAACATTTATTTTGCATTTTGTTCTAAACTGAAAAGAAAAATGATATTGTTATACGTACAAAGGGAGATAATCCATACCTCACTGTAATACAATACAATTGTAGAACATAAAAAAAAAGTTAATTTCCTAAATTGATTATGTTTTTTTTCTATATTTTCAGCTTAAATCTGTCTGTATGTAATTGATGACTTTTTTCTTTCTTATTTGCAGTTATTACGTTCGTGAGCTTAATACTATTTACATTATTGGTCAAGAATGTGCCCTTTATGAAGTGCCAGGTCCAAATTCAAAAAGAGCAAATAATTTTATTCGTGATTTCCTCCAGGTATGGAAGATACAAATGTTGATGATATTCTTATTAAATGTCTAAATTACTTTATGTAACGAGTGTTCTTTTGAAAACTTGGTATATTTAAAAATATTCTTTTTGCTCTTTGCAGGTGTTCATTTATCGTTTATTCTGGAAGAGTAAAGATAATCCCAGACGAATAAAAATGGATGATATTAAAAAAGCCTTTCCTTCTCATTCAGAAAGCAGCATACGGAAAAGGTTAAAGTTGTGTGCTGATTTTAAAAGAACTGGTTAGTGGAAATGATTTTTATTCAAAATATTTTTTGTGAAGTCTTTTGAGAGAAATTTTTATACAATCTTTACTTTGAATAGACTTTTTGAATATAAGTGCAGTACTAAACTGGCTTCGAGATCTCATCAATTTACAGTCGAGCTGGCTAAATGTAACTGTAAATTCTATGCTAACAGTTTCTTCTATCGCACTTCTCATTTGTGGAACTTCCTTCCAGCTCCATGCTTTCCAGCCAATTTTAATCTTCAAAAATTTAAATACAATCTACTGTCTTTCTGCAATGTCAGTCACTATCTACTGTTCTGATTACTCTTTCCTCTTTCTGCTCATTATTAACGTTTCTGTTCCTAATTCTTCCACACCCTGTAACCCGCTTTGTGCCTTAGTGGCTTTCCTCTCTGGCATGAGGTGATACTGATTAAAAAAAAAACAAACTTCAACTTAACTTAGAGTGTTGTATGAGGGTCTACCAACAGACATGAACTAATTACGTTTCATGCTACTGAATGCCAAATTTATGAACGATTGGTACCCAATTTCTGGTTATCACATTATTTATGTCCATGGTTTTGGAGCATCCTGATGGACAACCTAGTTAGTTTCTAATGTTGAAAGGCTACTGATAGGTGATCTAAGTAACCAGAGTCTCTTCAACACTTCTCTCCTACAAATACTGCTAACCCTGCTAGTTTTCTAATTTCACTAAACATCTACTTGTTTGCCTCTTCACTTTATATATTTACCAGCCTTCCTTTAGGCAACAAATGTTCTTATAAATGCCTCCTGTAAGCTTTTCAGTATTTGTTTGGGGATTTTCATATCTGGTATAATGCCAATGCATCCCCTTCCAAGTATAGTAGTATGAAGCTCGCGAGGACAGGAATATTTTGTAATTTTGCTAACAGTATAACCTTTTTAAGTCACGCAACCACATCACTGAATATCATGACACAATATCACTACTTTGACCTGACCTGCCAACCCATGTCCCTTTAGTGCCAAAATAGCTTGTTTAATGACTGACAGGAATAAAACATTGCTCCTGTGAACATGTAAAGCACTGTATAATCTTTTAATTCAGTAATGCTTAATATATCGTGATATATATATATATATATATATATATATATATATATGTGTGTGTGTGTGTGTAATTGTGTATTTGGGCAGCAATCCCTCTTTTATACCAGCTTCATTAAAGATAACTGACAACGTATTGCAGTTAAACTTTTTATTTAATTTTTCTTGTAGTTTTTTTTCTTTCCTGGACATAAAGTGTGTCAAATTTGTGTGAATGTTTTGTATATCCAAGTGTTTTTGGCTATACTATTAGCCATTATCAAGAAAGTTTCTTTATTTTTATTTTTAACTGAATGTGTAGATTTTTATGCATGTATCTATAGTTATGGGAATTATTTATTTTTTAATTTACAAAAATGGTCAGCACATTGTGACTGTATTCAGAGTTGATGTTATTGATTGTTGGTTTTTCTTTTTCATCATCTTCCATTATTTTTATCCTTCTTTTTACATGTGGCTCAGGCTATTATAGTTGTATATTCTATAAGTATGTTGCCAATGGAGTTTGGTGGGTTTTTGTGTATGTTTAAATGAGTCCTAATTGAGATATGGTTAAAGAGATGTAATGTGAGTCTTCCTGATAGGCATGTAGTGGTATGTCCGATATAATTCTTCATAAATTTGATTTGATCAGGAACGCAGTTCCTTATGGGACATGTGCAATCACAATTAATATAGACAACCAATATTATTTAATAATAGAGAACAAGCATTAAAGCTTGATTGCAGTAACTTTTCTGTCATTTTTAATGAAACGTGTGTGTGTGTGTATATATATGTATATGTATATATATATATGTATATATATATATATATAATACAAATATAAAGTTTGTCACTTAAGCTGATTGGTGTTACGTTCAGCATCCCAACTCTAGAATTTTGTAGATGGGCTCTTCAGCAATCACTCCATTCACTTGTCAGTGAGTATCAGCAATTGACTCCTTATATTATTCGTTTTTCTTTTATATCCGCACTTTTCATTGGTGCAAGGTTAATTTTTTTTGTTTTGAATGAATCACCCAAGTCAAATAGTTTTGTTTATTTCTATTTCATTACATTTTGGATGTATGAAAAAAGTTTAGTTCATGCAATGATCCTATGTCGATATGTATATGAAAACATTTTATTTTCAAGAAAATGTTTATCACTGATTTTGTTGTGATTTTCATATACACAGCTTTACAGAAAGATTTGAGTGGAAATGGAGTGTCACCTCTATGATCTTTTTTTCATGCTTAAATGAAGAAAGGGAAACATTTTATGGGAAATTCTTTCTCAACTGATACATTTTGTTTATGAAACTTAACGAGTTCTTTGGTCATGTGATCTTCTATTTGAAAAAAAATTGATTTGTTTAACTAAGTTTTTTTAATTTTGTAATTTTCTCTTGAATATATCACCAAACAATCTCCATTTACATTAAGAATAATGAAAACTGATTGATGTTTAACTTAGAAATTTGATTTCTAATAAAATGTATTTCTAGTTTGTTTTATTATTTGCAAAACACTATTTTAATAAGGATTTTATTTGACTTTTTGAATTTGTTGATGATAACTAGATCACCATGCTTTTATTTGTCTGTCTGTTTCTCTCTAGGGATGGACTCAAACTGGTGGGTATTGAAACCTGATTTCCGTTTGCCAACAGAAGAAGAGATGCGTGCTATGGTGTCTCCGGAACAATGCTGTGGTTATTACAGTATGTTAGCTGCTGAACAGAGACTCAAAGTAAGAATTCAGTTTATGTTGTCAAGAATTAAGCGTTATTTGTTTTATGTTATTAAAAACAAAGACCTAATTAAAGTATCGAAACAACCTAGGAATAATTTTCACTTTGGATAAATTCTTTCTTAAAAACATTAGCCATATTCCAGGACATTTTTTAAAGACTTATTTAATTAAAAGAATTAAATTTACTTAAATCGTTTATTTTCACATGCTTTTTTGCAAAAACTTTTTTTTTGATATTAATAAAACAAAATTAAAGCAATATTATTTTAGTTGAAGTAAAACAATTTGCAGTTATTTTTTTTTCATTTTTCTGAAACATTGTGAAATTGGATTTAATTTCTTTACATTCTAAAAGGTTTGTTTTCAAATGAGGGAGAATCAAAATATTTTATATATAACAAATAATATCAATTCACATCACTAATAATATTTGTTTTTACTCATTTAAGTTTTATCTATACAAAAATAATTTGTAAGCAAAATTTATACTTTGGCACAGTTCAATGCAAATTTAAAAAAAAATAAAAAAAGTATCTTTGATTCGCCTTATTCTTTTTAACAAAGTTTGGAAAGTACCAAAAATAATTGTTTATATTACTGAGATGAGGTTATTGTAACTATTTAGACTATTTACATTGTTTGGACTGTTATCCTTATCTTTATTGTCATATTCATGATGTTTCAACTGTTGTATGCTCTGGCCTTCTTTAACTTATAGACGTTGGAATTTCGAACCGAATCATTTATTTCGTCCACTGGGGGTAGATTATTCTACTTCCACATGTCATGTCTTTGGATATCATGCCTTAGTAACTCAACTTTCCATGTTTTTGTTCACCTCTGCTGTGGCCAGGTATTGAACTCACAACTCTTTGGGTCAAATCACTGGATTAATTCAATCAACACTTTTTTTCACTGGGCCAAAATAAGCAAAGTAAAAACATATGTTAAGAGTTGTAAAAGTATAATAAACCTCTAACTTAACGTCCTTGGAATTGTCAAAGATGACTTGTACTGAAGATCTGGACAACATAATTCTTTCAATTTGTTAAATATATTTACACATGGAAAATGTAGATTTAGATTTGATTTTCAACTGAATAGATGAAGAAGGAAAACATTGATTTTTTTCAAAAATTTTTCCTCTCCACAAAATACTCCATCTTTTTCATAAATAATAAAAGTTTTTTTAAACTTCTTTTACAAAGTTTTTTTTTTTTACAGTTTGTGTCTATAAAAATAAGTAAAAGAATGTAGAGATTTGTTAATTACTTTTTAAAATTCAACCTTATATTGCAACATTATTTATAGGCTGATATTTTTTTTTATTCTTTTACTTTAAGGATGCTGGATATGGTGAAAAGTCATTATTTGCACCAGAAGATGACAATGAAGAAGAAACGCAAATGAAAATTGACGACGAAGTAAGCTATTCTATTACCTTATACAATTTTTGTGTACTATTTAGCTACACAAAATTACAAACATCTTTAATTAGTATAAATACCAGATTGATTCTATTAGGTACACCTTTCTTTCTTTTTATGTGCTGTGTCCTTTCAGGACATACACGATCATTGCTTTCCACTTCTCCCTATCCCTTGTAGCTGTCAATAAGTTTCATGCCTCTGCCAACACCCCAGACCACATTTCTGTCATCCACTTGCTTAAGTTTGCTAGGTATGTCATGCGTTGCTTTCTTTTGTCTCTTTTTTCCTCTATTCCACCTGTGAGTATCAGATTCTCCAAGCCCTCCTTTCTCATTATGTGTCCCAGAAATTTCATCTGCCTCTTCCTTATGTTAAGTATAAGCTTTCTCCTTGTTTGCATCATCGCCAAGACCTCATCGTTGCTCACATGCTCACTCCATGATATACTTAGCATCCTTCTGTAGAACCACATCTCCGCTGCCTCAAGTCTCTTCTTCATCTTTGAGGAAAATGTCCAACATTCGCTGACGTATAAGAGGACAGATGTCATGTAGCAGCTCAGTACTTTTCTTTTTGTCACCAAAGAAATTCTTCTGTCTCGCAGTACTCTGCCCAGATTTTGGAATGCATCCTTGACCATCCCAATCCATCTTTAGATCTCAGCGCCACACCAGATGTAAACTTTTAGTAAAACATTACCAAGTAATCTTTCTTTATAGCTAAGTGTTTACACTTACTTTTTAGTTGTTATTGTTAATGCAAAGAATTTAATATATTTTTCTATTATACATGTTTTCTACATGTATATATATATATATACACGTTTTCAATTATACATGTTTTCTACATGTATATATACATGTTTTATATGTTCATTAGAAATATTGACATTTTGATTTGGTGGATTTTGTTTCTTCTAGAGTAAATTTTTTTTTTTTTTTTTTTCCCCAGGTTCGCACTGCTCCATGGAATACAACCAGGGCCTTTATATCTGCAATGAAGGGTAAATGTTTACTCGATCTGACGGGTGTGGCTGACCCAACTGGCTGTGGTGAAGGCTTCTCATACGTGAAAGTCCCTAACAAACCTCAGCCTAAAGAAGAAGGTAACAGTCAGACACCTGTCAAACGCACAGTGACAGGTACAGATGCTGATTTACGAAGACTTAATCTAAAGGATGCCAAGCAATTGCTAAGGAAATTTGGTGTTCAGGAGTCAGAGGTAATGAGTTTGCATGTTAAACGGATTTTCATTTCTAATTTTCATTGATCATTAAAAAACATCAGCCATTTATTTTCCTAACAAGTCAAACATACAAGTTGCTTCAAGAAAAAGTTCTAAATAATGATTCAGCCTAAAGCAGCAAATTTTCCTTATTAAAGGAAATAATTAATGATGAGCAATTATATAAACTGTCATTTATTAATGTAGACATTTGTTTTATTGAAAGCCACATTTTATTTCTGCTCTGTTTCTTAGCAAGGTGATGCTTGCATTCTTTCACTTAAGCACCTCAGTCTTTTTTGATGATGAATAGTGAATTGAAATAAGGGATCGCCAAGAAATTTTACAAATCATATTTTTCCCTTTGTCTAGATTAAAAAATTATCTCGATGGGAAGTTATTGATGTTGTACGAACTATGTCAACTGCTCAAGCTAAAACTGGTCAAGATGGTACAGGTTTGTTATTTGAAAAACTTTTCTTAAAAGCTTTTATATACTTTTATTTACTTCTGCTCTCTTTGAATATTTCTGCTTGGGATTTTCATTGCCTTTTTCTATTTCTCTCTTTTTGCTAATAGATTTTTCACTTCCATAGATAACGTTATTGAAAGCTTATAGTTTCTATGGGGACAGATAATTTTGTTTATTATTTGTTTGAAACACCAACCAACGTACACTAGGGTGTCAATAAATAAATACAGTGTGAGGGGGTGTTATAATAAATGGGGATGGTTGAAAGATCAGAAAATGAAAGGAGGGATTTAATAAACAGGGTGGGTAGAAAATAGAGAAAATCTAATAAATCAGTTGGGGGAGGGACGCTCTATAAATGGGGTGAGTTAGGAAATGATTAAAATGATATATTCAAAATATAACAAGAAAACCTTGAAGAAATAAAATTAAAAATAAATGTCCATCAACATCTTCAAGTAAAATGCTTTAACAAAATCAAAAATATTTCCATAAAGTTGATTTATTTTTTAATAATTTTTATTTCAGACATAACTTTTTAACTTCTGGTTTTAATTTACATATTTTAACAGTTTTTACAAATATTTGTTATTGTGTATATTACAATATTTTAAAATACAAATTAATTATAAAAATCCCTTGTGATTTCTCCTTTTAAAAATTTGATTTATTCTATGAAAATGCTTTATGACCTCTTTTATTAAATATCTATTCACTTCGTCCACATCAATTTTCCTTTCAGGTTGGAGCAAATTTGCTCGAGGTAATCGATTTTCCGTAGCTGAACATCAAGAGCGTTACAAAGAAGAGTGTCAACGGATATTTGATCTCCAAAATAAGTTAGTACACAGATTTTTAGTTTTCTCTTACTAATTAGTTTATCGTTTCTGTGTCTGTGTTATTTAAATAAGAGAAAATTAACAAAAATTGTTTTTCTCAAAGGTTGTAATTACATTTGTCAGCTGATACTTAATTGGTACAGGAAAGCCTAAAATGCTATAATCTTTACTAATTATATTGAGTGGTTCAATATAAATTGCCATTAATTATGCAAAATGGCTTTGATATTGTCAGACTTAGATGCGCCTAAATAATAGAGATTTCTATGTTGTCTTTTTGTCCAAATGCATGTCTAGAAAACAATTTCATTTTGGAAAGGATTTGTATGTTGATGATTTCTATTGATTTCTAGATTTTGGTTTATCTTGGCAATTTTTCTTTTCTAGAGTTCTTACATCGACTGAAGTGTTATCAACAGATGAGAATTCAAGTTCAGGAGAAGATTCTGATTTTGAAGAAATGGGTAAAAATATTGAGAATATGTTAGCAAATAAAAAGACCAGTTCTCAGGTAAATAAACTTAACTGTCTTTAGTTGTTTTTTTTGTTTTTAAATTTGTTAATCCATAAAAATAAAAGAACTTTTAATATTAGAGGCAAAGACGGTTACCTTGCTGTGCAACTGTTTATAAAATAGAAATGATTCTAATTTCTGCCATCCTGGGTATGATGATAAACTACATCCGCGTCCAGGGTAAGACGGTAAACTATGTCCAACAACAAGGCCTCTGATCAGGAGGCTTTGAGGAGTGTGGAACCACCTCTTAATTGCTGGTGTTCCCAGGTTCACCCTGACTCGGGGTGGTAGCATCTGTTAGGGTCCCAGCTATGGGCAAATAGTTAACCCCGAAACTGAGGTAAAAAGCATTATAAAAGTGTAAAAATAGGTTTTAATACCAGAAATACTTTGTAAAAAATTATTACCAGAAATAAATTTTTGAAGAAAAAAAAATATTACCAGCAATACATTTTTGAAAAAATAATATTATCAGCTATACGTTTTTGAAAAAAATAATATTACCAGCTATAGATTTTTGAGGAAAAAAAAATATTAACAAAAATAGATTTTTGACAAAACAAAAATATTACCAGGAAAAAAAAGTTGTCGGCATTAAATGACCCATTGAGGTTGATATGCTGTAAAACGAAACAAACCAAACCAATTCTAATTTCTGTTTAATGTAATCCAAATAATAAGTAAATCTCTATCATGGCACGGGAAGTGTCTAGGCTTATCAAAAGCCTTGACTTTAAGAAGGTCATTGGTTCAGATAAAATCTCACTGGTTGTTCTAAAGAATATCAGCCGAAAGTTTATCTCCAATCCGGACAAAACTGTTCAACTGCTTCCTGAAGGAGAGATGCTTCCCAAGTCTCTGAAAGATGTCAACTGTGTAGAACTGTTTTTAAGAATGTGGATGAACACCCATTTCTGTCAAAATATCAACCTATTAGCCTTCTTAGTGTCATCAGTAAACTCTTTGAATATATAATCAGCAAGAACATTGTTGGACACATCAACTGGAACAAAACCTTCTGAGCAATATCCAGTATGGATCTCACCCTGCTAGATGCACAGCTGATATATCAACTGTCATTACTCACAGAATCAGTGAGGCACTAGACAATAAATTCATCATGAGGACCATTGCCTGAAATATATCAAAGGCCTTTGACACAGTGTAACATAAAGGGTTGCTACATAAAGTCTACTGCTCTGAAATCTGTGGAAGATCTTTCTTAATTATCAAGTCCTTCTTAACAGGTATGTCCATAAAGGTCATTGTTAATGGTCAGTCATGAGAAGCCCATGAGATCAATACTGGCATTTCTCAGGGTTCTCTTCTTGGTCCTGACCTCTTTCTGTTCTATATCAATCTAAGGATATTTAGTGAATATCTATGCGTATGATACAACGGTTTGTCAGTGCACCTCCAAAAGTTGTGACGATCAAAACTTGGCAGCTGATCTCTCTTCTGATCTATCCCTGGTGGCTCAATATGGGACGGACTGACTTGTAAAATTCAGTATGGCTCAAACCAAGCAAATAACGTTCTGCCATCACCAAGCAGACCCTGAACTTTGAGAAACAGTCTCCCAGCAGGATGTTTTCCCTGATCACTACAATCTTAACCTCTTCAATTCTAGGATCAACTGTTATCTTACAAAACCTCATATACTCCACTTCTTGACCTCTTTTTACACTAATACAACATCATACAGTAAACCTCTACCTTGAGTGGCTCTTGGGGCTTGTATTGGGTGAACATTAATATTTTAAAAAATACTGAAATTTCAGACCTAAACTGCAATCTAACAGATTTGTGTTCATCCCCCTGTTTCTGCTCATAAAATAAAGATGTTCAATTACAAGACTAAAACCTTGTTTGAATAACATCTCTTTGAAATATTCATCATGAAAGATTTGTCAGATACAATATAGTATGAGAAAAATTCTTTTCATGCCGAAACTGTATGCTTGATTCATTTGTTTGTATTGTATTTAAAGATATGAATTGAACCCATTTTTTTTAGTTTGGTCTTTAAGCAGTAAAATTGTTCTTTTAACATTGTTGAAGAAGTGATCATGATTTATTGTTGACCAGTTTTTGTTACAGATAAGTCTTGAACGAGAAGAGCAAATGCGAAAAGAGCTTCAAAAAATGTTGATGGAGGAAACGAATAAAGAAAATGAAAATGAGAAAAAGAAAAAAGCTGCCCAAGCAGCAAATGCTCAGAACAATTCATCTGCAGCCGGATCAAAAGACGATGATGCATCATCATTTTCTTCTTTGGTTAGATTGAAATTTTGTTTTCTTTCTTTGATTTTTCACATTCTGTTCATTTTGAAAAATGGACCTGTGTTAGAACTTACTTGAAGCTTTTTACACATTTAGTCATACACACTATTGTAGTGTTCTCATCAAAAATGTAATTATTCATGAGAAATTATAGAAATATAGTTATTAGTATCAATCATTCTTTCTTACAGTCTTTGCCAAGAAACCTGATTCCGTGAGCTTTTGTAAATCTTCCATTTACATGTTTAATTTAATTCAAGTCTACTTCTACTCGGAGCTGTATAATGTTGATCTTGGTTTGAATACAAGCTGCAAAGAAGAGGTGTGAAAGTTGTGAAGTTAATGCTTTTTATTTTTCATCCCTGAATTAAATGAAATATATTAATTTGTTGAAAAAAAATAATCAGTGAGAGATTTTAAACTTTAAAATGGCAACTGTCTTTTTAAAATGCGATAGAATTGAAAGAAAAATTGAGTTTTTATTGTTTTCAGTGAGCTTAACTCTTAAATATTATTAGGTTGGTGCAAAAATAATTTCGTTTTCTCACATAGTAACATATGTTAGAAAACGAAATTATTTTTTCACCAACCTAATATTTAGAAATAAATATAACAAAAATAAGTCTAAGTGACTCATTCAAATATTTACAAACATTAGAAAAATATAGAAATCTATATTTTTAATTTTGTCTTTCCTTTAAAGAGAAGGAAGGGTGGCATGGATATGTCATTTGCCTACTTATCTCCACTAGGTTTAATTTATTTTTATATATCCATTTGCTTTGGACGGACTGCTGACTAAAGGAGAGAAAAAAAAAAAAAAGCAACAAAAAAGATGACATGGGCTTTTTTTTTTTTCTTTTTTTTTTTATAATAAAATCTTCAAATTGGTGCCACCTTAAAAAAAGTTATGTTTATATTGACATTGGGTAAATAAAATACAGAAGGAATGAAAGCAAGCAAACTCCTACTTCATCTTATTTGGGGTTTTAAAAGAAAATTGGAAAAATTTTCCAGTTTAGTATTTTAATGATTTCTTGTGTTTAATTATATTTTTTTGATAATCCCATATCTAAAATAATTTAAAATTGATTTATTATTTTGAGGAATTTTAAAAGTAAAAGATTTTCTTGTTGAAATGCTATAGAAACAAAAATGTTCCACTTGGGCATTCACAAATATTTTTTCATTTAAAAAAGGTTTTATTTCACTTGAATAAAAAGTGAAAACTATAAAGAATGACAGAGGGATACCAAAAATACCCCAGGAACATTAAAATTATCTCTCTCTCAACATTTGATAATGATTTTAAATTTTTTCTTTCTTGTATTTTATTTTTGCCCCTTAATTTTACATGTAATGAAAAATTCATTACAATTTTATTTAGCAGAGATTTTCATTCATGGCAAGTTTTCACCATAAATACATAAATATATATTTTCAAATTTCCTCACGAAATTTAACTTTTATATCTGTTGTTGATGTTTTATTAGGAAAACTGCCAAATTTTGGTTTCTCTTGCGACTACAGAGTTTCTTTTTAACAGGGTGGCCGTAAACTGAAAATTACACGTACATTCCGAGATGAGTCTGGAAGAGAATTTACTCGATCAGAGATTGTACGGAAACCAGCTGTGATTGACACTTATGTTCGGATCAGACAAACCAAAGATCCTGCCTTCATGTAAGTTTCTCTTGTTTAGTAACTTAAGATGCATTCTCTAACCTGACTCATGAGCCGAATTTAAATTGGAAATTTTCTCTATTTTGTATTCACAATTCAATTGCATGCATTGACAAGAAAAGAGATTAAAAAATGAATATTTGTTGCCTTTTTTTATTATGCGATAGACTTATTGATGGACCGACATATATTGATCTTACAGTTGATCATTAATAATGTCAGTTAATGGCATTTAATTAACAAAGAAATTGTTTTCAATGTGTATATCCTTTACTTTATTGCTTTAAAATTGTCTTGTTTACAGCAAACAATTTGCCACTTTAGATGAGCAAGTCAAAGAAGAAATGAAAAAAGAAAGAAGAAGGTAAGGGATTTGTTTTTGCATTTTAATTTGAAATTTATTTTTTTTTTAAATATACTTTTTTATAAACATTTGTGTCTCAATTGCCTCTTGAAAGGCAGTAATACAATCACATTTGCTTATGAATTTGTTAAAATCAATGTCTCTTATGAAAGTTTCCTTGTACATCTGTTAGAAATATATTCAAAATGGCCATGCTTCATCTGATTTTGAAACACTTTCATACTATGGTTAAAAAAATCAACAAAACCTCAGTTTGTCATTTAATCTTTCCTGCTTTTTGTTTTATTCAGGATTCAAGAACAACTTCGAAGAATTAAACGGAACCAAGAAAAAGAAAAAGTTGCTCCTATCAAAAAGAAAAAGAAGAAAGAAACACCAATGTTAAAAGTAAAATCATTTCTTTCTTTCTTACTTTGTTAAATGTTGTTTATTTTCAATTTCTTCTCTCACACTTTTTAACAGTTTCTTTTCTCGCACTTCTCACTTGTGGAACTCTCTTCCGACTCCATGTTTTCCAGCCAGCCTTAATCTGCATTCAATCTCAATTTAAATGCAACGTCAATTGCTATCTACTGTCCTGATTTCTCTTTCCTCTTCTCATTTATTATTAATGTTTCTGTTCCTAATTCCTACACACCCAGTAACCCCTTGTGTCTTAGCGGCTATTTGTAGATACCCGTAGAGATCTCATTCCTTTTACATTTCTGAATTCTGCCATTTTGATGAATTGTTCAATAAATAATACAAGTTCTTAATTACACTATTTCATTCCTTCTCTTTACATAGTTCGGACTGTTGTCCTCATCTTTATTGTCATATTTTTCTAGTTCAACTGTTTCAGTTAAATCCCTTTAGTAATTCAAAGATTAAAAAAAAATATTATGCATTTAATTTTGTGTGCATGTTCATTCAAACTTGGTGTAATGGTAAATTACAGTTTGAACTTAAACAACATTTAAACACGTCAATAGTTAATACCAATTCTATTAGTTGGTTGTTAAGAGAAAATACAAATTAAAATTTCTTGCTGGTGTTTGTTATAGTGTGTTGATTTGATATAATTTTTGTTTGCTACTAATGAAAATAACATTCATGATAACGTTCTCAAAGATTAATCTCTATTCTTATTTTTGTTTGCTTTTTGTACAAAGTTAATAAACATTTGGACTTGTGTTTATTGCAGCTGAAATGTGGTGCTTGTGGTCAAATTGGTCATATGCGAACGAATAAAGAATGTCCTTTGTACCAGAAGGTTGGTCCTTCAGCTCCGGTTCAAGTTGCAATGACAGAAGAACAAGAAGAGGAGGAAGAGAAGAATTTACTTTCTGACCATGACCTCATTAATGTTGAAGGAACTAAGATTGTCATTTCAAAGAATCTTGTTGAACAGTTAGTAACATCTTATATTCCTTTTAGGAAAGTAAAATGCAACAAAAACAATGCAGTTTTTTTCATTTCAGTTAAGAATTTTATATCTGTCTATATTTCCGATATTCCTGTATTGCAATTATTTATGCGATTTACATTGTTCGGACAATTATCCTCATCTTTATTGTCCTATTCACAATGTTTCGGCCACTGTATGCTCCGGCCTTCTTCAGGTGATATCCAGTTGTTTGTTGAAGTAATCCAGTGACTTGACCCAAATAGTTGTGAGTTCAATACCTGGCTACAGCACAGGTGATCAAAAACTTGGAGAGTTGAGTTACTAAAGGGAATTAACTGAAACTGAGATATCCAGAAAAGGCATGGCATGTGGAACTAGAACAATCTACTCTGGTGAATGCAACGAAGTCCAATCAACCAAAGAATGTCGGAGCATACAATGGCCGAAACATTGTGAATATGGCAACAATATGAGAACAACATTTTTTGGGGCCGGGTTCAGTCTTTTCTTCTTCTTCCTCTTTTTATTTGATGTTTGCCTTCTCGTTAGTTGAGAGAAGTATAGAAAGATATAAGGGAAAAGCAATTGCCTTATTTTATTCTTTTTATTTTTGTTTATATATTTTATTTTTATCAGGACTCACTACACAGATATCCAGGTTCATATCTAAGTTCAAGATTATAATTTTCACTTTTAAGACATATCTTGTAATGTTAGAGATTATGAAAAGAAGTATAAGTAATATGTGTGTATATTTCTGAGATGAGGTATTGTAATTATTTACATTATTTCATTGTTTAGACTGTTGTTCTCATCTATGTTGCTATATTCACAACATTTCGTCCGTTGTACACTCCAGGCTTCTTCAAGTGATTGGAATTTTGAACAGAACCCTTTATTTTGTCTACCAGAGTAGATTGTTCTAGTTCCACATTTCATGCCTCTTCCAGATGTTTCGGTATCAGTTATCTCCCTTTAAGTCAACTCTCCAAGTTTTTGTTCACCTTTGCTGTAGCCAGATATTGAACTCATAACTCAATAGATAAAAGCATTGGTTGAATCCAGTGACTTGATCAAGCAATTTGTGAGTTCAATAACTGGCTAACAAAAACTTGGAGGATTGAGTTAAAGGGAGATAACTGATACTGAGACATACGGAAGAGGCATGGCACATGGACCTAGAACAATCTACTTCATTGGATGAAATAAAGGGTTCAGTTCCAAATTCCAATTACTTGAAGAAGGACATAGTATACAACAGCTGAAACGTTGTGAATATGGCGACAAGATGTGGACAGCAGTCCAAACAATTTAAAATGTGTAAATAATAATTTTTATGATGTAAAAAGAAAAAAAAAGAAAGAACATCAGGATCAATAAATAAGTATTGGTTCCTTTCAGTTTGGAATAAAATTGAAAATTATTTCCACCATTCATCTCTTTACAAGCAGATTATATTAAATAGACTATTAAAATTTCTATTATTTGTTTTGAATCGCCTTCTTGCTTAATTATATAATCACTCGTTGTGTCTTTAATGAAGTCTTAAGTAATAATTCTTTGTTTCTTTTTAGTGCTGATCAAATGCGACGCAAATCTTTATTGCTCAAATTTCCCAAACAAGCTGTGGAGGCTAAAAAGAAACGTCGCACAGGAACAGTTGTACATTGTGATTATCTAAAGGTAATGACTACTATTTCCTCCTCTTATACTGCATCAATAATAATCAAGAATATTTGAGATTTTTTTTCTTTTCTACATTTTTATCACATAAGATTTCTTTGGTGTGATGTTGACATTGTCAGCATAAAAAATGTGGAAACCTGATTCATGTAGATTTGGATTAGGAATATCAGTGAATCATATTGAGATTAACAATTATATTTTCAATAATTGGTATTTAAATAAATTCTGAGTTGTGTATAACCCCGACTCTCATTTCATCAATCTGCCTGCCATTCTCTATCTCGATGCTACCAAAAACTTATTATTCTTGGTGTTGTCACTTGATGGTGATTTTGATTTTCATGGCCATTGCATGTTGACATCAACAAGCTGGGAAGTAACCAGATTTTACATGGATTTTATACAGTAGTTGTGATTCCCACTGCAATTTCAGGTCTGAAACCTGGTGGGCCATGATAACTTCTTTGTTTCTGATAAAAGCCAATTTCACACAAACTCTGATGCTACCTAATAATAGATTTAATGAAAACAAATTGAGAACCTGGTTGACAATTTTTTTGTCAGAAAAATTATTCTAATAGTAATTTGGGAGACCATGGTCCTTGCATGATATTCTTGTCAATTTGGGCTTGTGCCTGTTGGTTTGTTAGTGGCAGAAGGCAGTAGTAGCAAGAGGGGCAGGGAGAAAGCTTATGAACAGATCTCTGTTATCTTATTGTCTGTCTGGCCGGCCCTGTCTGCTTCTCCATTTATGTAAGGAAGTTTCTACCTCTTCTCAGACATTGATGTATTGCATGTTTTTTTGATAAGATATTCATATGATCTTTTGTTCAGTAACATATGGCCCTCTATGGAATATGTTCAGAACAAACCCATGGCCTGAATTTTGACAACAATGTAAACAATTGAGGAATAATAGTATTTTGTATAAACAAACAAGAATTCTTACATGGAATTTAGGAAATTCAGAAAACCATAAAACTTATATTGCCCTAGAACCAAGTTGGTAGGTTTGGATAGTGCTCATCTTACTATATCTTAATGAATTCTACTTTATTTCAGTTTCAAATTTTCCTCTGAATCTTATGGCTTCTAATTATTATTTTTAATCTGGTCTTTCTTTCCTTATTCTCCTTGACACTTAATTAGTTTCCTTGAGTGTTTTCCATCTTTAATCTTAATTGTTCCCTGCTTAAAATCCTCATTAGGTATTCTCATGCAGAAAAATGTTTAATCAGTATTGTCACCCTGTTGTAGTGTTTATTTCTCTGTTTTGACAAGCATTCAAAATAAATATTTGAACAATAAGGCGCCATATAATGTAAGTATTTGTATCTGATTAAAATTTTCTCTCAGTGTGAATAGAAAAAGTGATACAATTTCAAATCTCTTTTTTTTTCCTTAATTAGAAATTAAATTTAATTAAACTAAAAGATTATATTAAAATTTCCAATTTGAGTTGATTAAAAAATTTTTTTTTTTGTTATGACAGAATTCAGTAATCTTGTGTCAATTATAGAATTTCCAATTTCAGAAACCGAAGCAGTCATCAAATCGTAGACGAACTGATCCATTGGTTACACTTTCCTCAATTTTTGAATTGATCGTGAATGAAATGCGAGATCTCCCTAATGTAAGTTTATATGATTTTCATTCTTTACATACTTTCATATTGGATGATTGTCTTAATAAATAATCAATTTTTATTTACTTCTTCACATCTATCATAATCATTTTTTTGCAGCCTTCACTTTCACTCAATTGGACTCAATAGATGTGACATGGATTATTAATTCTATAAGTTTGTTGTATTCAGTCTTTTTACAGAAAATACAATTTCAATTCTTCAAATGAGAAAAGGCTTATAACCATGTCATGTTGAAACACTGGTTCTCATATGATCACTGAAGTTAAGAAACGTTGAGACTAGTCACTATCTAGATGGGTGACCATTTGGGAATACCAGGTGCTGTAAGCTTGGCTCATGATTGGAAATCAGAACGGTGTGAATCCACTTCTTCTTTTCCAGCTATGGATTAAATTAGTAGGACTTGAATCAGTAAATCATTATTATGTTAAAAAAAGTTCTTACAATCTAAAAATATTTTTAAGCTTTAAATAACCAGCAAAAAGTTGATAAGCTGATAAAAACAAATCAGTCAGTCGATCAAATGAGAAAAATCGGTGTATGTCTAATCCAGTAAGCTCCTTTATATATCGGCCAAAATGTTAAAAACTATGAAGTGACTAGTCACAAAAAAGGTGAAATAATGGAAATTAAACATTTAATATCTGTCTATATTTCTGAGATGAGGTATTTGTAGTGTACATAGATTCCACCCCCCCCCCCGGAAATTCCTTTACTTTCCCAATTTTTTTTTTTTTTCTTATAGTTTTTCTTTTATTGTCTTGTTTTAAAAATTTACCAGTTTTGATTGTTGGTAATTTGAAAAAAGATACTAACAGATTTGTTGGGAAATTTAAATAAAGCTACATGGATAATGATATGATGGTGGGAAGGTGAAGTATTTGTACATTAGTTTAACAAAACAAGGTATGTTGATAGACTAAGCTCCGATTTGCAGAGAGCTTTATGATTTTTGTTGATTTTTACTTATTTTGCAGTTATTTTTTATTTTTATTTTATTTTTTGCTAGTAACTTTTCATTTTTTTAATTGGTTATTTACCTCCTGATTATCACAAGCAGGAGCTTATGGAATTATTTTTTGTTTTTAATTATTAAACATCTGTTTCTTTCCTTTTTAGTTTCTCTTAATATTTTCTCTGATAAATGATCAACATTGTGATTTATTCATGAAAGTTTTATTGTATTTATTTTAATCTTCAAATTTGTAAATAAATAGAAGAAATTTCATTTGCAATACATTTGTAATTAATAACTTGAAAGCAGAGAAGAATTTTTATTTATTTTTTTTTTATGTATGCCTTGCTATTTGGGCCAGCATCTTCATCTTAGTTGTCATAACGCTTCAACCTGTTTTCCTCTCTGGTTTTCTTCAGGTTTCTCTTTTTGTACTTAGTTACCTCTTCAGAATTTTGAACTGAACTCATTATTCTATCCACAGATTGTTCTTCTGCTTTCCATGCTTAGAAGATATTCCATATCAGTTAATACTCCTCAGTCTTATTCACTAACTCTTCTCATTCTGTTAAACCAGAGATTAATCGGTCTTCATCCTGTCATATTTCTTAGCATCTTTGCACATTTAAAGGCTTTTAGATTCACATTTTAATTATTTTAGACAGTTTTTGCTTTGATGTTTATTATAAACTAATGTATCTGTGTCCCAAAAATGATGGTTTATATTTTTATCCACCACTGATAGGTTGTTGATTATTAGCTTCAGTGAGCAGAAGATTATTTAATCTATCAATTCTCATTCCTCCTTCTGTTGTGTTGATCTCCAGTTTCTTGTCAAAGATGTTCTTCCATTCAGATTCTCATATACTCTCTTCTTGCATTTTAGTTTCTTTCTTCTTCATTTGGAATCCTTTCATCTGCATGTTTTCTTGTAGTAGCTCTTCTTGCATTTTAGTTTCTTCCTCTGTTTCATTTTGTCTTTCTTTTGCACTGCTTTCTCTCGCAGATTTGCTCTCTTATTGACCTTCTCTTCTGTCTCATTAGTTTGCCTCTGAGCCTCACATCACCTGGCTTGTGCTCTTATTGCTTCACATTGTTCCTGCAATGCCTGTGAATATTTCTGCCTATCAACCTCCTGCTGCCATGCCTGTATCTGATCCAGACATATGGGCATAATCAATGCCTTTGTTTTCGCTCTCGTTCTTATCTCCTCCTTTCTTAAAGGGAATTGGTCAAAATTATCTTAAATGCACAAAAGAATGTAAAACAGAATTATTTAGATTTAATTCTACATTTATAGAGAAAGTTTGTGTTGAGTCTTGGATACTAACACAAGACTAAAATATATTTAAATAATATGACAACTTGTAATTACACCTACAATATTAATATTAAACTTATCTCTTAATAGTTATTCATCTATAGATTTAGAGGGTAAAAGTATTTTGAATTTAGGATACCATAATTCACATATTTGAATAAAATATGTAGTGACATACATTTTCTGTGGCAACATTAATAAAAGATCTGTGATATATTTGTTTGAAAGTTAATTGTTACTTGTAAATAAATGCCTATTATTACTGCTTGTATTTCAGTCTGTCTTATTAGGCATTCAGATGTGACAGGAAATATATAAATGCATATTGATAATTTTTATTGTAAGGTTTGATTTGATGATTGATGACAAAATTATTTCTATTATCTAACATTATCAAGAAGATATGTCCATTTATGAAGAAAAAAAAAGTTATCTCCCTTCAAATCGGGCAGGAAATATAAAAATAATATACATTGATAATTATTATATAGTTAGATGATGATTATTCTTTGTGTGATTCAAACTTGGATGCTTCTCTTTTGTATGATAAACAAGATAGTCAAGATGCTCCTCAGTATGATGCTATCCATCCACCTCCTTCTCTGACATCAATGAACATTTATGTTTTCAAATTGAATAAGGAAATTCTTCCACATATGCAAGCAAATAAAATTTACACAAATGGGTGCCATAACCAACAACTCATAAACAATGTTCAGAAAATATCAATGACTTTTATGTATATCTTTTGAGTTTTGACAATTTCATGATTGTTGGTTTCAATGCCAATAGGGAATGACTGCAAAATACTTGCCCCCCCTCCCCCCCTCCCCCCAAAAAATTATAGGCAGTAGCACACACATGCATGCTGGGATTTCTTCCTAGTCAATAAAATAGGCCAGTTCTCGGTTTCATCTGACACAGCCCCAGTCTGTCTTGTCTTGAAGTTCGAACACTATGTTCACTTGTCTGAACTTGATCTTGTGTGTCAACTCCAATTCGTAGTTTGTGAACTTTTTGTCTTTAACTGCATATATTGTTTGCTTGTTTTATATCATTTTTTCCCTGTTCTTTTCTTTTTCTTTTTATTGCTTATTAAAAACTTTGTCAATTTTGTTTGTTGGACAGTTCTATTATTTATTTTACATTTAATCATAGCCACTCACTTTACAATGATTAAGTGTTGTTTATAGGAAAATAAAAAAATATTTTTTATTTATCTCTTTCATTTATTTATTTACCTTTTTTTCTTTTTTCAACTTTAGACTCAACCATTCCTGTTTCCAGTCAATCCCAAAATAGTCACAGATTATTATGATATTGTAAAGAATCCCATGGATCTGCAAACTCTCAGAGAAGTAAGTTCATTTGCAATTTTTTTTTAGCTCTCTGTTATTTTTACTGATATATTTTACAAGAAAGCAAAAAAATTGCTTCAATCACTTGGAAACAATATTCTTAAAGCTTTTGAAAATATTGCCCCACCAATGTTCATCCATTTTCACATAAAATATTTTACCATTCAAACAAAATAAATGCTCTCTGTTTATAGCAATTGTCTTTAGCAGTGAAATTCATTTGGACATTTTAAATGAAATTTAAATTTTATCATTTTGCAAAACTGTAGCTATTTTCTTTTATAATTAGTAAACATGTTAAAAGAGATTTTTGTATTTCAATTTTTGAGAAATGTAAGATTGAAAAGAAAGGAATCTTCATGCTAATGTCATCTAAAGGAATGTTTTTAAGACAATTGATTTTGTTTTTATCAGCTGCTATAAACTGAATTCTTTTGTGTGTTGTCATCAAGTGGATATTTGAAAATATAGTTTTGGTTGATTTTCTTCCGCTTTAATTTAACTTTGCATTTTTTTTCTCCACCCACATCAGAATGTATGGAAGAAGAAATACACATCAAGAGAAGAATTTCTGACTGATGTAAATCAAATGTCCATCAACAGTAAAATGTACAATGGTAAGTGTTTTCTTATTAAATGATATATGAGTGTTCATTGATGTTTTCTTAGACTTATTCTGTTGCTTCATATATAAGGCTTTGTGATGGACATGATTGAGTTGAAACAAATTGACCTTTACAAGATGGGATTGAGTTGCTTTGTTAGAAACTCATTTTCCTTGATTAACTTGATAATATTTATTTTTATCATTTAAAAACATCAAAAGGGAATGACTTGAATCCATTTTTTTCTTACAGGCGAAAAGCATTTGATTACACTTACTGCAAAAGCCATGCTCGATTTGTGTTTAAACAAATTTGCTGAGGTGAGTTATTTCTAACTTTTCAAATAAAATTCTTGCAAAATCATTTCTTTTCTCAGTCTTTGAATAAAGGAATTTTTTCATGAATTTTGAAGCGATGAGTTTGAACTAAAGTTGTCAGTACCTTTTTAAGATTTAAAAAAAAAATTTACTCACATACAAAATGTACTGGAATTGATTTAATTACCAAACATGTAGCATTTAAAAAATAAATGACTGATAATATGTCATCAGTAAATGACTGATAGTATATCATATCAGTAATGAGTAAAAGCAATTTTTTAATCTCTCACTAGTTAAAGAATTGCCAAATATTGGTGAAATTATGTATGAGATGAAATTATTGGAAATGTAAAACAAATTTTCAATGCATATGTTAACCATTTTGTTTTACAGAAAGAAGAGAAATTGATGCGTTTGGAGAAAGCGATTAATCCTTTATTGGATGATGATGATCAAGTTGCTTTCTCTTTCATTTTGGAGAATATTATTCACCAGAAATTGAAAGTTGTTGAAAATGTAAGGGATTTTTTTTTTTTTTACACAATTGTGTAATTTGTTGATAATTTTCTCTGTGGGAAAAATAAAAATATTTCATTCAGGTGTTTAATCATCTGTTTATATGAATTTTTGAATTTCTATTTAAACAAATCTATAGGATTTTTTTTTTATTTTTTTTTTTTAGAATGCAGAAATAAATTTGTTTTTTAAATGTTTGAATTTTTTTCTTTTTTAGTCTTGGCCATTCCATCAACCTGTAAACAAAAAATCAGTTAAAGATTATTATGAAGTCATCAAAAAACCCATGGACTTCAGCACTCTTTTGAAGGTATTCTTTATTTCTTCCTCCTCTTGATGTCATTTATTCCTCCTCCTCATCACTTCCTCTTCCTCCTTTCATTTAAGATTTCAGTTGAAATATTGTTTGATTAGAGCAAACGATCTAGACTTTGATGTGCAGTATATTTAAGTGGAATAACATTAGACATGTTTTTTTTTTTTTTAGTTTAATTTCAATAACTTTCAGTTGTAAATGTGTTTCCTTTATGGCTGACTTAACTTTTCTTTTAAATTCTAAAACTCACTGACCCATTAAAGATAGATTTCAATCTATTCATAATGGGGGATTACTGTTAGTAATTTCGTTGATATTTCATGATACATAAGTTAATATTGTTGAAGTTAATCCGTTTTATTCATTTTTTACATGTTTTTAACCATATGACTTAATTAAAAGGAAAGTTTTATTCTGAAGTGCTTATCTCCCTTATATTTAGCCACACTTAAGTGAAGAAAAACTCAGTAAACACTTTTGACATTTTAGAAAAACATTTGTCTTAAATGTATGATTAAGAAATCATATTGTAATTTTCTTTTGATTTATTTGCCAATTTTGATTTTGAATCTTTGTTTTCTTGCAGAATGTACAATTGCATAAATATCATCATCGAGAGCAATTCATTGAAGATGTTGAATTGATCTTGACCAACAGCATCAAATATAATGGACCCGACAGCAGCTATACTAATATTGCTGCGAAAATTGTTGAGGTAGCAAAAGAAAATTTAGCTGAGGTAATTTTATATATAAACTTGACAGTGAACTTTTTTTTTTTTTTCATTTTCAGTTACCTTCACAAATTAATTGCATAGTATATTCAGAAATTATTGGATCTTACATATATATATAATTTGTATAAGTCCTCTTTATACCTCTCTCTCTCTCTCTCTATATATATATATATATATATATATATATATATATATATATATATATATAGTGAGAGAGAGAGGTATAAAGAGGACTTATACAAACTTTTTAATACACATGTTTTAGGCTTCAAAGATCAGTCATGTCTGGGATTTTTTTATTTTGTTATTTGAAAGTGGGGGGAGGGTGGGGTAGAGTTTTATTTTCAACACAATGGACAATCTTCATATTTTAATTGTCTGATCTTAGTGAAACATTTCCTGACAAATGCAGTTGCAATTTGTAATACACACACCATGTTCACATTAATACAATTTCTTCTTAATGGCAAAGTTTCTGCAACAAGATCCAATATATTTATACACACTGTTGTCAAATAAAAGTTAAAATAGGTTAATTAGTTGTTTATATTTCTGAGATGAGGTATTGTAACTATTTACACTATTAAGAATGTTGTCCTCATCTTTATTTTCATATTTGTGACATTTCAACTGTTATATACTCCAGCCTTCTTCGGGATCTGTCTTTATTTCTGAAATGAGGTATTCTAACTATTTACACTATTTAAACTGTTGTCCCCATCTTTATTGTCATATTCACGTTTCGGCCATTGTACACTCCGGCCTTCTTCAGGTGATATCCAGTTGATAAAAGTGTTTGTTGAGGTAATCCGGTGACTTGACCCAAAGAGTTGTGAGTTCAATACCTGGCTACAGCAGAGGTGAACAAAAACTTGGAGAATTGAGTTACTAAAGAGAAATAACTGAAACTGAGATATCCAGAAAAGGCATGGCACGTGGAACTAGAACAATCTAACCCAGTGGACTAAATAACGGGTCTGGTTTGAAATTCCAGTGTATATCACCTAAAGAATGCCGGAGCATACAATGGCCAAATCGTTGTGAATATGATACTAAAGATGATCACACCAGTTTGAACAATGTAAATAGTGTAAATGGTTAATAAGTTGATGTTTGCAATTCACTCTCTTGGCAATCAAAGTTAATACCTTGCCATTTTAAACTTTATTAGAATATTAATTTTTTTTAATCAGTAAAAATTAAAGCTTTTATAAAAAGGTAGGCAGCCATCTTTTTGCAACACTCTGGATGTATGATTATGAAAAATTGACAAATTAATATTTTGATGAGAAAAAAAGAGAAAACTCTCAGTGCATTGTCTAATAATGCAATTCTTTCTATGATCCTAATAAGACATGTTTGACTTTTCTTCTCTTAGTCTAACAATCAAAGACACAATATTTTCAATAATTTCTCTTTTCTGTTTCTATTTCATTGTTTTATTAAAGTTTCAAAAACTCAAGTCAAGCTGTATTCAAATAATAACACTTGATCTTGTAATTGTTTTTTAATTTTAATTATTGTTTTTTTTTTGCCAGCATGATGAGCATCTCAGTCAGTTAGAGCGAGATATTCAAGCAGCCCGAGAGGCTGCCCTTGATGCTGTAGAAACTGATAGTATCATGACCGGAACTTCTTTCAATATGGATGATAACAGTGTCTTAGGTGAGAGTCTCTTGTTATACACTCACAAATGCTGTGAAAAGGCATTTCTTATATTTAAACAACTTTTCTCTTAAATCTACTTCCACTTTGTGTCAATTATAGAATCTGCTACGTTTATAAATTTTCGTATTAAATTTCTGCTATCAAATAATTGTGATAACCTTTGAACTCATCTCTTAATAAGAGATTTTGCAAATTTCTTAATTTCTTTACAATCAATTTAACTTCTGTCACTCTAATCTGGAAATGATGATCTTTGCAACTTTTGAGATATAAAGAAATTCTTCCTCTAATAAATCCTCTTTTCTATCATTTTGTCTTTACCAGTAAAATTACTGACCAGATTTACATCATTAAATTTTATGATAGACAGACAAGAAGAGAATGTTATAATTCTGATCAGTTACATTTGATAGCTCTGTAAGGTTAAGATTAAAAACTGTTTATTCAAAAATAATTCAATCCATACCAAGAATTAAAAAAAAATGTAAGAATTGTTTTATTTTAATTTTTAAAAATTTATCTCTTTACATTTTGTAATCATTTCTCTTGTTAGGAATGGATAATGAAAGTTTGGACAGCAACAGTCTTCGAGAAGGTGTGATGGCAAATGATGATTGGCCTGATGGAGAACCACATTCGTCAGGTGTAGACCATCTAAGTGAAATACAACGGCCATCAACGTCTATGTTCAAAGATGTAAGAAATGTCATTGTTAAACAGTCTTTATTGAAATTGTTTTTGCTATCATTTTTTGAATTTTTCTTCATTCTGTTGAAGTTGACATTGTTATCTTAGCATTTCCTCTTGCTTAAGCATTTGCTTTCCTTAAAACACTATGTTCAAACAATATTCCAGGATTTACAACTAAATCATCAAGTTTATAGAACATTGTAGGGTAGTGTTTCTGGGGATAGTTACATGGACTGCTAGGGCTATTTTCTAATATTGCAAGGGATAAGTGAGATTTTCTTTCTTTCAACCAAAATGTCAACGGTTTATAGAACATTGTAAAGTTGAAAAGTAATTTTAATTTAGAGGGAAAACTTTTTAATTCAGTCTTCAAATTTCTTGCACTATTTCTATTGGAATGTTTTCATTAATTCAAAAGAGAATTAAAAATCGCTAACCAATATTTCGCATCACGGATTTGGATTTTTTTTCTTGAAATTCATAAATGCAAATCACTTGAATCACTCTAAAAAGATTTACATTGTCTTTTCTCAACATTGTAACTTGATTTGCCAAACATGTTATTGACATTTTTTAGTTCATTGGCCTGAATGCATTTTGCATATTTTAACTTTTATCACTCTGTATGTGTAGAAAAAGTTTATCCTACCACTGAAGGTGACTCTGATCCCTCAACAAAGTGTGTTTGAATTTCATAGTTGTGTTGTCATATCCTGCAGAAAACACCTTTGAGTGAAATTAACAATAAGGTTACTGCAGTTGAAAGGACTTGAAAAAGAATGCAGTGGAAAGTCATATTGATAATGCAGAGTGTTAAAAGTTAATATCTTTCTTAAGATGAGAAATTTAACGAAGCTCTGTTTTTAATGCAATCAAAATAAAGCTGTTCATCTATTTATTATATGGGATTGTTTATACATCACAGTTAAAAAGACTTTGTGAATTGGAACTTGTTTTCCTGTTCATTAATGTCCTTTTTATTTCAGTTTTCTTAACTTTGCTTCATTTTCTTTCTGAAAGGATCAGAGAATCAAAAAAAGAGCCATTTGCATTTCATCTTTTAATAATATTCATTTTGCAGATCTTTTTCATCATTATTAATCTTTCTATGTTGTACTCTTTATGTTTGCACAGTGGGCTGAAAGTCTTGTCTGTTGATTGCACACCACGTCTTTGTCGTTTCCATCATGAATGGATGTCAACAACAATCATCTCTTTCTGCTTTGATTACCATTTTGCTTTTAGTATTTATTCCATTAGATGTCCATTGTTATATTATCATCATGATTTCTGCCAAATAATTATTCTTTTTCATCTCAGCTACTTGATCCACCTGTACTTGATATATGTATATATTGCATTACTCATTTTTCTTTTCAACACATTCTTTTAAAAGTGACTGGACAGTTGTTCACATATTTCAAAAGCTGTTGTTAGCTTTATTTTCTCTTTTATTGCTTTCATTATTTAACTTTGTTTACACCTTCACAATTAGAGACAATCTTTTCCCTTTCTAGTCAGACATGTTAACAATACAAATGGAAATATTTCAACACTGCTGAACATTATCATTGTGTAAACTTTTGATTCTTGCACCTAAAAAGAAAACTAAACATTTATTTTCCTAAACAGGACCAACACTTAAAACTTTAGTCTATAATTATAGAATGTTGACTTCACACTGACTAACATTAATGATTGATAATATTCAAGATTGATATATGCAGCAAGAATAAATTTAAATGACTGAGAATTGTAGCAGACAAATCATTCTGATTATCAGAAATAGGAAGATATTTACATTAATTAAATCTCCATGTTAAGTGAGATGAGTCTATCACTAATCTGTCTGTCTGCAAGAAGAATTGTTTTGTTTACTTTTGATCTTAAACTATTAATTTTTATAAAAACCTCTCATTTGGTTGACAGTGTATTTAAAATTAAATATTTCAATGATTTTTTTTTCTTTTGGCAGTGTTAAATACTTTTCAGGACACCTCTGTATTTGAAGTGTTGCTTGTCTTACTTGCAATTCAAAACTCAATATAGTTTTGTATTCAGTCAGAAATACAATAGTTTTTAACAATATCAGAATGATTTTCTGAAATTATTGTTAAAATTGCACCTTTAAGTACCGATTCTAGGTGCGTCATCAGTGTTGTTGTTCCCATGTCGCTAGAAGATTTGGGTCTAAATAAACAACAGACTTCTTCGATGGGCGACCCAACCAAATATGATCAGTACTCGGCCCGCACCCAGAGTAAATTTTCTACTAGCTTTAGGACATGCTTTATATAAATTCCCCCAGAAAATGGCAGCTAACCAAGTCTACACTTGGGCTATTCGATGTTATAGATCAGGTATGCTTAGTTGTACTGATTTTCCTACATGCAGCCAAGATGGGGTGTTTTGTTTTTTTAAGAAGAAAAAAAATGAAACCAATGAATATATATACATTAATAAAATAAAATAAAAAAATCTGAGTTATTATATTGGCTCATCTTACAACTTTTCTTTTTCTTCCTCTCCTTTTAAATTCATTATTTCTTATTTGTTTGATTTTTTTCTGTTTTTATAATTTTCCTTTTTATTCTTAACTACACTTAAAAAAACGTTTAAAATAGAGTGATTAAAATGACTTACTCAGACTATTTACAAAAAAAAACCTCCTACAATACGGTATGAATAATTTGGGATATTGATTGATAATCCAATAAATTTCGTTTATAAAACTAAGAGAAATAACATTTAATTAAAATTGCCTTAAATAAATTAATCAAGATATTTACATGTTAAACACTAGTTAAATAAGAAAACATAATATTAATTATATATGACATCCATATTTAAAGAGTTAAATTGGATAATAGATAAGAAATATCATTATGATGAAAATGATTTTCATGGATATTGATTTTTATGGCAAATGTTTATAGGATTTCAAAGCAGTTTTCTTTCTCTTTTGAAAATTAAATGCTTTAACCGTCTGTGTTGATAAATGTGTTCACCAAATTTTATAGAGCAGAATGATTTAGTGATGGTGATTATTGTTATTTTTGAGAGATGATTGAAATTCGACTAATGACACCATAACATTTTATGAATTGCTGTCAATATGGCTGAATCTGTTTTGCATAAACACATAACAATCTCTTCATTATGTCTCATGATTGATTCTCGTTCGTTCTTTCAATTTAGTTGTTAATGAATCAAATTAAAGTTGTGTAAGGTGAAGCAAAGTTTGATTTGATTTTTGTGTGTATTTTGTTTTTCTGCTTCTTGTTTTTCTGCTTCTTTTGTGCAATCAGCATGTTTCGTGCATGTTTGTTGTTGTTGTAGGCCAAAATGGTGCATGAAGAGTCAGATTCTGAGTTTGTAGATGTAGAGGACGATGCAGAGAGTGCAAACGAAGATGACCACGAATACTATATGTCTCCACAGGTTTGTATGATGGCCAAACAATATGTGCCTTCCCCATCATCATCATCATCAGCAGCAGCATCAACCCTTTTTCTCAATCTCGTTACCATGGTGGTCAGTTATGATTACAGAGAAAATGCACATTACTTTTTTCATTTTTTGTTTGTATTTTAAACTGAAAAAATTAAAAAGAAAAAGCTTTTCTTTTCACTTTGGAGTGAATCTTAGCCTTTTCTCAAATATTCTATTTTCAACATGGAATAGACAAAGAAATAGATTTCAGCCAAATTCTTTATCATATTTTTACAACATTCTAATAGAAGGAATAAACTGTTGTAAACTAATTTTCATTTAAAAACATTTATTTTAAAAATATATATATTTTTTGATATCTTTTTGTTAAACTTAATAGTCACTTGAAAACTAACATCACAGACAAAATATCTTAATGCCCCTCGCACATCATTTTTTTTATTTTAATTTTATAGCCATCCATCTTTTAGACAAAAAGAAAGAGCTTTAATTTTTTCCCTTTTGGGGATCAAGTTTTATTCTACTTTCATTTTCTAAATTCTTAGTAAAATGAAAAATTTCTTACAATAAATTTTTGGCTCTATTCTAAATGAGAATTTTTTCCTTAAATGTTTAGTTTCATTAAATGATAATAGAATTTTATAGAATGATTTTTTTCCAAATTATATAAAATACATTTTGAATTTTTAGCTTTGTTTTTGTATATGGGCACAGGGGATCTAAATTTGTGTGAAGTTAAGTATAGGTTAGTTTTTACTATTAATGAACTTTGAATGTGTTTTGTAGTGTCATGATAAAAGCAATAAATGAAAGGAAACTGAATGAAGGGGTTAAAAAGCTGAAACATTTTGAGCTGAATATGTAAATTCAAAGAGAATAAATGATTGTTTATTGGTAATCAGAGAAAGCAATGATGATGATTTTCTTTTTTTTTTTTTATTGCAGCATGGGGGACAGGCTGAACATTTATCGTCATCTGATAACAACAATGATTTAGCACAAGATTTGCAAATTACGCCTGAGAATTCTGACAACGAAAATGATGAATATGACGATGACGACGATGACGACGACGACGATGATGATGAAAAACATTGTAAGTTTTCTCTTTTATCACATAATCACAGTGTAGCTCCAATTAGTTTGGCCTAGGTCACACACACACACCCTTTGTCTTCAATTATTGAACAAGAAATGCAGAAATATAAAATATGTAAGAGAAACAAAAGGTCAAAAATATTTACCATGTGTACTTGAGTACAGTGCAAGTTTTTATGATCAGTTTTTTATGTAAAAATAGGGCTTAGCATTATACGCAGGTAAGTTATTTTGAAGCATGCCTTTTTAGTGACCGGTTGCACTATACAGAGGTAAATTTTTTTTCTAAAATGGTTAAAATTTATGCCAAAAATTTCACAGTTGCACTGTACAATGAAGCCAGCTTATACATGAGTATATTTGGTTCTTCAGTTTATTTTTTTTTATTTTCACAGAAAAAAAATCTTACACTTGTTAAGCAAAAAGTTTTTCTTTCTGAGAAAATATTGTACTTACAAATTTGAAATCCTTCTGCTTTTCAAAAAAAATGTATTTCAAGATTTATTTAAAAAAAGTTGCTGTTATTCTTAGTTTGGAACTGCCATTTGCAAAACTGCAAATTCTTTTTGGTCCAGAATCCTTCATTTAGTGTGAGTCTAAAATCTTTTCAATGACAGACCAAAGAATACTTTGAAAATCTACTTTTTTTTTCCTATTTGCAGATAAATTGGATGACAGTGGAAATGGAGTTCTGGCTGGGACTCTGTCTGAATACATGGAAGATGATGACTGTGCCCAACAGTATGGTGGTGGGGATCAAAGCCAGTTCTATCAGGGTGAAAATGCCAACCTATATAATATGTCTGGAGTTGGAGATGATGATGATGATGATGAGCAGAGTTTTGATCCATCAGCCTTCTTCTTGAGCAGTTCATTAGCTCAACAGATCACCAATCAGCAGCAACACCACCACCACCACCACCAGCCGCCTGGCTCTGAGACGGACATTAACAAAGACTTACAAGTGTCTGAATCGGACAGTGATGAAAATTTTGAGCCAATCACAAATGATCAATCAGATCAAAACAATGAGGGATTTGATATTGATGAATTCCTACATTGACAAAAAAAACAAAAAAAAAACAACTTTTTATTTATTTATTTATTTTTTTTTTATTTCTATAGGGCTGGGTGGGCAAAGTTCAAATGCAATGGACATTTTGATGTGTGTGTATCTGGAAATGACAAGAAAATAATGAAACTAAAAATATCACAATCCTTTAGTTTTTTCTTTTTTTTCTAACTGAAATTTTAAAGAAAAGTTTAGCGAAGAAAAAAAGACCAAAAAAAACTATCTTGTTGCTTAGTGAATGTTGTCAATTGCCTCCTTGTATGGAACTTGTAATTTGATGTTACAAAATGACAGAAGAGATTGACATAGACTTTCTTGATTGCCTTGACACTTTTACATTGTAAAGGAGGAAAAGATTCTGTATTTGTTGTTTACCTTGAAGAGAGAGAGAGAGACAGGAAGATGCTTTCATGAAAAATGGTAGCAATTTTGTGACCCATTTAGTTTCCATTTTAGTACAAACACAAAAAGTAATCCTTTCAAATAGATATAAAGAATAAGTTTTTTATTTTTTATCCAATCAATATGGACAGCATTTAGGCAAATGAACATTTTTATGAAATTTTCTTTCAATGATAAAATTTAGAAACAAAGTAAAAAAAAAAAAAAAAAAAAAAATTTTAACTTAAAATCAATTTTCAAAACAACTTTAGTGTCCCAATCCTTTTAAAAAAAAGATGTCATTTTGGGGAATAGTTCTTCCCAGAATTCTTTCCAGTTTCAAAACTGAATCATAGATTAATATTTCCTTTACAACTAATGAGGCATTTCAGGAAGAGTCAATCAAACATGAAATGTCAATTCTTTTCTGATTATCACTGTTACTTACTTTTCAAGATTTTTCTTTTGAATTCCAAGTGAAGCTAAAGACGTAGAAAAATCCTGGCTGGATTTTCAAAGGGAACAGCATTTTGTTTTTATGCCTTCATTTTTTTATTTAATTTTGAAGATGCAGTTTTTGTGCACAGAAATTCTCTGATTTTGTTTTGATGCATTTTATGGCTTGAGTTAGGATTTTTTTTTGTTGTGTGTGTGAATGGCTGAAAATGGCATGATGATGATCAGATATTTTTTCTTTTTTTCTAAGTCAACGTTGATCTATTCTCTGTAGAAGATCTTTGGGAATTCAAGAGAATTTCTTTTCTTTAGAAAAGATTTGTCTTTGGGTAGTTATTTTCTATTTCTCATTAAGTTTTAACTGCATCCAATTTTAATAAACACAAAGGCTTTTTCTGTTTTGTAAATTTTTTTCTTTTAATTAGAATTAAGCATTGGCGGAAAATTTTTGAAAAATCTTTTCAGAAATGCTGATTGGGATAGACTTTGTGGATTGTGATAGGAGTGAAGTCAGATTGTTTTAAGAATCATCATATAAGGAAAAGTGATATGTGATTAAACATAATGTGTGTTTCATTTCCAGTTTGCAAGAAATATTCACAAGTTTTGGAATCTCTTCCTTCCTGGCTCTTCTTCTAAATCTCTTGCTAGACAATCAAAATTATTCACTATATCTAAATTAAAAACAAGACAAATCTAGCTTTGTTTTGGGTTTTATTTTTGCTACTTGCTCTTTTTGAATTTTTTTCTGTGTCAACCAAATTAATTAAGTAATGATCAAATCTGTTGAGACAAAAAAGCTTGGAGGGAAAATTAAGCCATTTCATTTAAATCTGTCATGGCAGAATGAAATTTATTAGGTTGGTGCAAAAATAATGTCGTTTTCTCACAAAATGACATTATTTTTGCACCAACCTAATATTTGTTGTCAGGAGGAAGCTGAAACTTCTACATTTATTTCTGTTCAATGCTTTTTGCGATCAACAGATTTATTTTTTTTTTTATCAGGCCCACTTAGATATACACTTTAAAAAATGAACAAGAGCAAGAATAGAAACATTTAATTAAAAATACCCACAAAACTTGGCAACTTTATTAGTTTGGAATGTAGAAGATAGGAGTATTATCATTTTGGACAATATTCAGCTTGATAATTGTTTTCAGATCTCAGGGAGTTAAATAACAAATGTATTCATAGCTTTCAATATTTTTCTTTTTCATTCTTCAGTTGTGTCTAACATCATTCATTATTGTAAATGACTGCATTTTGACATTCTATCAAACATAGTTTGGAAATGTTCTTGAAAGGTCCATAAAATCCTTCCATCATTCCAAGGAACAATCAACAATTACGACAGCCACATTTCAAAATTTGATAAAAGCTTTGTTCATCTTCAGAATATTGTTTACAGTTTAAAAATTGTTTTTCTTTTTAGTGAAAAACTATAAACTAAGATTATGACTAGAAAGAAAATTTCATGCCATCAAATTTGGTCAACAAATGTGGATGAAAATGAATTTTTAAAACTTTTTCTTCATTTCTGTGATTCTTTATTTTTAACTTGACTGCCAGTGATGGTCCTGATCTCATGAGGATGACAAAGTCCAAGGAAGATAAGTCATTTCGGTTTTCTTTGGTTTGCTTCATTAAAAAATCGATTCTTTGCATTTTCAACACTTGTTTTTATGGTTTGGATAAATTTAGATTATTTTTTTTTTTTTTTTACTTTATATAGAAAATACTTTTACCGTCCTTTAAATTGCAAGTTTAATTAAAAGATTTTGTTTTGTAATTTAAGAATGAAACTGTTTCTTCTGTTTGGTTCTAATTTCATTCAATACACTCATCATTGCTGCTCGTTTCCATTTTGCTCCTTAGATTCCTTAGAATAATAGTTAATGTAATTTTTATAAGTCAGAAGAGAGATGACAAATCTTTATTGCTGCTGTCACTTATCGGTTGCATTGTCTATTGTTTGAAAGCAAAAGAACAAATCAGAAAAACTTGTAATCAATATTACAAAATTTATTTATATTGTTATTTGATTTAAAAATTTTTTTTTGCTCATCAATGTTATAAGTTGTTAGTATTTTTATTAGTCAGCATCTACTTAAAAACAACAAAAAAAAACTATTATTATGTCCTGTAAATTTTTTATTTTTTTATTTCCAGGGCTTTCATAAAATTTCATTCACTTTGCCTATGAAACAACTTAAAGTTGTTTTTTTACAATTTGTATTTAATTGTTGTCATCATAGACAGTAAGTAAATCTGATTTTATTCAGCCTTTTTGTGGATTTCGTCTTTCCCCATTTCTCTCACTCTCAAAAAAAAAAAAAAAAAAAAAAAAAAGTGCCCAAGGCATTTGGAGAATTTGTTGTTTGGATTTTCAAATAGATTTGTTGTTGTCAATTTTGAGAATTTCTTACTGTGTAAGTTTTAATGGAATGACATGAAGTATTTTGTAGCTGAGCAATAAACAGGGAAAAAAGAATAAAATGAAAAGAAAAAGGAGGTAATTTCTCTTGCACCAATGGATTGCTTGATGTTGCATTTTGAAAACTGCCATTCTACAAAAAGAATTCAAACTGACCATTAATGCCTCTATTGTTGTTATTGTTGCTGCTGTTCTTCCTCCTCCTCCTCTTCCACCCACTCCGCCTGCAAGAATTTCTTTTCTGTGATGCAATGTAAGAAATGTCCTCAAGTGCTTTTTTGAATGGATACTTTGTGCTCAGAGTGTGACTGTTTGTCAAACTGCTATAAATGTGACCTTCTAATTAGACAAATACATCAATTAGAAATCTGTTAATTAGAAAATAGTACTAGCTGGAGGAGGAGGAGGGGGGGTTAGTAATCCAGAAAAAAATGGTAGAAAAATAAAAACAAAATTTTAATTGAAAAAAATTGGCTTTTATTATTGCCAGCAACATTTAAATTTTTTTACTTTTTTAAAAAATAACTGCATTTTGTAAGCTGTTTTTTTTTTTCATGTAATTTTCCATGATACACCCACATTTTTTTTCTGTATTTAAAGACAGAAAATGTTTTAATCGTTGAATTTGTAAATTTTGTACATAAAAACGAATGTGTGAATGAAATTAAAATCATTGTACATACCGAAACATTTATTTTTATCAAACTGTAAATTACGTGTTTCAGATTTTTTTTAATGTACATTTGAATTAAAAAATATTAAATAAGAAAACAGGTTTCTCAATTTGTTTGCTGCTGTTGATTTTTCTTCTGCTTTTCTTTTGTGTGAAATTCTTTTTTCTGACTTTTTTTAATGAACAATTATGAGTTTAGTTTTTATTTGTCAAGAGAAAAAAAAAGATTCTGAAAGTGAAACAGATTAAGGTGCGTATTTTCATCATCTACAAATGATTCCTAAAATAGCCAGGATTTATATCAGAATTTCTGACCAACAAAAGGCCACTGGAAAAGTAGTGGTTAACAATTTATTCTGATCAGCCATTATCTGTGAAGTGAGTTCAAATCCTTACTAGGTGATCCATATTCATGACCTTGTACCAAAATTAAGTAATAAATATGAAGTAACTTGAAGAAAATAGTTGAAACTGAAATTTTTAAAAATCTTACTAAAAGGAAAATAATTTTCTATTAAATAAAAAAGTTTAAAATGTTTCAAGATTGGAATCTTTCAGTTGGATTTTTTGATAGAACTTTGAATTCTTGAGATTTTCTGAATTCAGACATTTTTTTTCTTTTAACGTTGACTGTTTAACTGCAGTTTAAAACTTCCATGCAAGTGGACAGTATCCTGTTGAAGCCCAGGTTAAAAGCTAAAAGTTTGAAATGCCAGTTTTCAGGGCAGGTCCGTGCAACATGATCTTCCTTACTTGTGCCAGACTAAACTAAGCTTTGTAAACATCAAAGAAATATTTTATGAAACACTGAAGAAAATTGATCATTAATGAAGATTTCAATAAAAATACTCAAGAAAAAAAAACCGTTATGGTAATTTAAGAATTCTAAATATTTAACGCTAAGTGGAAAATGTCTCAAATGAAATTAAACGGCAGGTGTTATCGTTTAAATGGATGATCAGGTTTGGAGTTGAAGTTGAGCCAGTAATCTTTGTCTGGAGGTGACTGTGGAATTGAACCAGCCACCATTTCTTGCCAAGAAAGAATTCTGAAGTGTTCATCTGATTTGCTGGAATTGGATAGCATCTGAAAGATTGAAATGAATAAAAATAGTTCTTCATTTGATGAAATATAAAAGGATTAAAAACTTTTAGTTGATGAAATGAACAGTTTCCAAACAATTTATGAGGGGAGAATCAGATTTTAATTTTTTAATAAATTTCCTGTTTGTTACAACTCATTGATGTCTAAGACAACTGAATCAAATTAGAAAATATCCCTTTTGTGTGTGTGTTACTGCTGTGTTGAAAGAATGAGGTTTACAAATGACATCTTTTCATTTAATAATAGCAATTAAAACAACAGCTAAGAATTACAAAAAAGGAGTAACAATAAAAGTTTTCATAAAATGCAAAAAAGATAAAAAAAGATCGGAGTCAAAATTATAAAATTAGGGGTGTGTGGGTTGGATAAAACACAATCTATTGAGTTAAACTTTCAAAAGCATTTATTCAGTTAAAAAATAAAGTCCTTTTGGTAGACATGAAACTCAAACCTGTGGCTTTGTGTACAACTACGATATTATGGTTTACCCAAAACTCACAAAGGCAAGTTCAGTTTTATCTATGGTACGGTTTTATTCAGCACAAGTTGGCAAAGTGATTGGCTGCTTTTTTGCAGCCAATCACTTGTAAGGTCTTTTATTAAATATGTTAAGGATTCTTTTGTAACAAGTTAGCAAATTTATTAGTGTATAAATGTTGTGAATGGTGAATCCTGGCAATGAAAGGGTTAAGCTAACAGATTAAAAATAGTTCTAATTAAAGCCTGGATCAAGGGAAAGTTAAAATAAAGATAGAACAGTTAAAAAATATTAAACAAGGCCATAAAATGAAGAGTAGAAAAGGTGTCAAAATGGTTTGAAACTAATTGAATTCCTAGAAGTACATTTGGGTAGCCCCCAAGGGTCAGATTGGAATGTCTCAACAAACACTTGATTGGGGAAAACTAAAAATATATTTGTCTTCACCATTTAGAAGGAAATATATGAATTTATCATTCCACCTCTCCCAAAATAAATAATATATTTAACATTTATTTACCACTAGCCTAGAAACCACCCTTCAGGCAGAATTTAGGCCTTTTTCCTTCAGTGTCCTATGTACATAAAAGTTATAAGAATTTAGAAATAATAAAATTATTTTATCTTAATCCCGCATAACCTTTCTTCGTATATGCAACTGATCTCTGTAGTTTGTTTACATTTTATTTTGCATGCAATTCTTTTCTTTTAAAATTACCTTTCTTTATGATCCCTTCATATAAAGTCACTCTTAATAGACATTAGGATACCCGAATTATGTAATATTTTTAATACATATGCAATATGCATGCTAGAAAAATAAAACCATACGAGCAATGTGCCATGCCCCACTTAAGTTTTAATTACAGTTTAATTAGATAATATCAATTGTGATGAAACGTTAAATTAAAGTAAACTTTTAATGAAAAATTGTTTTTTAAACTTTTCACTCTGTTCAATATTTAAATTTAACTTTGAAAGAGTTATTTATTTAATTTTTAATCACATGTAAGAACAGTAGTCACTTCAGGTTATTTGTGACTCACCGAGATTAAGAAACAGATGTACAGACAGACATACACTGCACTTTATTTAAGAAAATGTTACTGCAATTTTGATTTGGGAAAATTAAAAACAGAATTTACCCTTCAAGATAAATTGTTTTTTTTGTTTTCAACCTTTTTGTTTTTTTTATCCTAAGACAATGGTTCCCAACCTTTCTTTTTTACCCACAGACCACTTTTGCTCTTAATTTTTTTTTGGTGGACCCCCATAAACAGTCAATGAAAAAAAAAAGAAAAAAAAAAGCTTATTTTATTTTTTACTAATAGATAACTTTAGGAATTTTATTATAGAAATAGTAAACGTATATGCTTTATTTTTAAGTAAAACTAATTTAATGAAAATAAACTTATATTTAAAAACTAAATTCTATGGCAGGGGTTGGCAACTTACAGCATGCATACCAAGCAATTTTCAATGGCACGCAGCCACAAATGACATCACAAAATCCAAACCAATAACTACTACAACGCAAAGAAGATATTCAGCTGTTTCAAAACTGCTCACTCGTTGGATTCTCATTAATAATAAAAACTTTAAAAAAAACTTTTAAAAACAGTTTATTTCTGTTAATGTGGTTTACATATTGTATATATTACTATGTAAAATATATTGTAGAACAGGTATATTGACCTTGACTTGTATAAAAATACGTCTGCTGTTGGTACACTGAATGATTTTAAAACCCTAAGTCGGTACATAGCCAGCAAAAGGTTGCTGACCTCTGTTCTATGGAAGCAATTTATGTACACAAATAAAATAATTCATAATAAACCATTAAGAGTAATTAATAAATTGTAGATTTAAGTGCAGATTTATTCAATGAGATCCGGTGTGGTTGATGCTGAGTTTTTTTTTTTTTAAATGTTCAACTCCATTGATGTCAATGATAGTTGGAGATCAACCCTTTTCACAACGTCGAGTCTATTACTAGATTAATTAATTTACATTAATATATAACTATTTTATTTTATTAATATTTAAAATTAATATTATCTATTATTAATATATTAAATTAATTTATACAAGTTTCCTTTATATATAAAATCCTTCCTTTACATATCCTTAGTTTTTATTCAACTTTTACAATCAAAACATCCGTTAGAGTAAAATGAACTTACATTGATTGATCTTCTATTTTTACTATGGCATAGATTACTGTAAAAATTCCAATTCTCAGTTGTAACAACCATTTCAAAATGAAATTGCTCTATGGACCATTAAAATATTACTGTGGAACCCCAGTAATGTTACGCGGATCTTTAGGGTGCATGCGGACCCTGGTTGAGAACTTATGTCCTAACAGGTTAATGGATGTTAACATGCCATTGCATGTTGGAAAGAGAGCAGAAATTCAAACTAATAAGAATAGAAATTTCACATTTTGAGAATACCTGTGAGTTTAAATGTGACGTTTGATTCTTTATATAAAGCAGTATTTGTAGGAAGCAACAGCAGAGCAAAAAAATGGGTCCCCATCTGTCCATATTTTGGTGATAAGAGAGAGAGAGAGAGAGAGCTAGACAGAATACCGAGAAAAAGGATCCAGTCATTCAGAGCAGCCATCAAGAAATTTAAAACCTAAACCTTTAGGAGTCACCAAGAGTTGTGGTGAAAATTGGTTGTACAAGAGAGTGGAAACCAGACAGGTTTTGGGAACTGAAAAATCATGGAATGTACAAAGCAATGTTATGATTTTATGAACTACCTTAAAATGATTACTGTCATTTATGTGGATATAAATGAAAAACACACACATGTACACTCAGGTTGTAAATAGTCTTACACCCCAAAACACTTTCATGTTCTTTTTATTAAACTGTCTCTTCACCAAAATGTAAAAATCTTTTAATCAAACTCTGGCATTGGTCGTTATTTCTCACAAGTGAATTCACATTGTTTGATTTCCATTGAAGCAGCAAACAAAAACCACAGTTGAATGAGAGTTTTTGAGTCTTGTTAAGCAGACGACGACACCACTAGACACTCTGTTCTTAAATGAGTGTGGCAATGAGAGAGTGACTGAGCATCTCAAAAGTGCAGAGAAATGACACTCACACCAAAATATCAAGAATCATTCCACAGAAGGTAACATCTGTTCATAATTATGGTGCAGTGATGTCAGGATTGAAACCTTCAGGAAACTTCTACTCATTTATATTTTCAACTTTTGGCAATTACATGCAAAACTGAACACTTTATTTGTCCACCAAGACAGATTGTTCTAGTTCCATGTGCCATGTCTCTTCCAGATAACTTGTTTATTTCCCCCAATCCAAGTGTATACACCCACCTACCTTCTGCAGACTGAATGGTTTTAGTCAAAACTTCCAGCACTCCAAGTTTTTGTTCACCTCTGCTGTAGCCAGATATTGAACTCACAACCAGTGACTTGAATGCAACACATTGTGAGTTCAATACCTGGCTAACAAAAACTTGGAGAGTCGACTTAAAGGTAAATAACTGATACTGAGACATCTGGATGAGGCATGGCACGTGGAACTAGAACAATCTAGAAATAAAGGGTTCGGTTCCAAATTCCAATCCCCTAAAGAAGGCTGGAGTGTACAACATTTGAAAGATCAAGAAAATGGCAACAAGATGAGGACAAAAATCCAAACCATGTAAAAAGTGTCAATAAATATAAACAAAGTCACTTCATAAATCCCATTATTTATTCAACGAAGGTGAACAAAATATTTTGTTGTTTGAAAGATGCAGTTTAACTATCTCCCCTTTTTCAATGCTTTTCACATTTGAAGGATGTTTTTGAGAATTTTCTGTTTGAAACCAAAACTGAAATACAACAGCTATATTTAGGCTCTGGATGGGTTTTTGATCAAATCAAAAAAAAAATAAAGCATTTGTTTATAGATGAAATTTAAGTTTTATAAAATAATTTTTATCATATTTTATACAAAATTTTATTTATGTTTTTAAGAGAACAATGTCATCCCTAAAAGAATGCATGTGTGTGTGTGTGTGTGTGTGCTCACACATATACACCCACCCACAATAGAAAATATATTCATTCATATTATTTATGTGTATTGAAGATTTTATCTGATGTTCTGAGAGTAGAACTCCAAATTCTGCTGCTTTTAAACATTTTCTTTTCTTCCTGAATTTCTGTTATGACAAGTTATGATTAGTGATCAAGTGCTGGAAGGCATAATGGCTGAAACATGATAACAACAACAAAGATGAGGAAAATAGCCTACATGTAAATCAAATTTTCTTTTAGAATAATAATAAAAAAAATGAATAAGAGCATTTTTTATATCTGATTATCTCCAAAATGAAACAAGTGTCCTCCCCCTCCAAAGTGATGGGGTGGGGTTAAATGGTGGACTGTGTGGTGAAAAGAATAATCTATTTCTTTGATTAAAGTCATTCTCTTTTTATCCTTTAAAAACAAATAGAAATTATACTTGGGATTTTTTGCTTCCAAGTGCAACAAAAAAGTAGCCAGGCATTTTTTCCCTTCAATCCCACCTGACACTCTGATTACTTTCTTGTAGGATATTTGGGAGTTGGGGGATGACATCAAGTGGATAATGGAAATTAACAAAAAGATTATCAGTAATTTCTTATTCTGAGGAGACCCAGGGTAGTTCTCTCCATAAAAACTGATTACAGAATAGGCAGAGAAAGAAGATCTTTTTTTTTATCTGAGAATTTCCATTAGCTAATCAGGAAAGTTGTTTGAGAACCTTGCCCCCCTCCTTTATCAAATAGGAGATTTTCCAGATCCCACCCCACTCAGATGATCCACACCAACATTATCTTATTTAGAATATACAAGGCTCCATTTAAAAAGTAAATCTTTTTTGTTGTCAGATTACATATCATTGGAGAGAATTTTAATCTTCAGATCACAAATCATTTAAGGATTTAAAAAAAAAAAAAAAATGAAACCTGATTTGATGATATTTGTTAAAAAGAACTCTTTGAACTCTTTCAGTGTAAAAAGAATAAAAAAAACATTTGATACATTTTTTTTTAAATTTTATACTTTTATTTTGTGATTTCTTATTTTCTTTCATGTTGACTCCTGTGAGGTTTGATAACGGGTGTAACAGCATTTTACAGTGAATACTACCTGGGCAGTAAAAAGGGTTTTCCTGGTTGTTCACTTCCTTTCTTAACCATCATGGCAAGATATTCTTTTCTTAAGCTATTAGCAACGTGACAGAGCATAGGGAATATTGGATTCATGCTTTTCCCAAGAGCTACAGATATTTTAACTTGGTTTACCACAAACTTCCGCATGTTAATAATGCCCATTTGGATTTTTTGTTTCCACAACTTTGAAAAATAATTAATTTGAATTTGTAAAGTTAATAGATTAAACATTGTCACATTGCTAATAGCTTTTTGTAAAAGCATAGGGAATATTAGATTCATGCCTTTCCCAAGAGCTATAGATTTAACAGATTAAACATTTGCAAAAAGAAGTGAAATGCAAAATAATGTGGGAAGCATTTTAAAAAATAAATGAAAACATTTAAAAGATTATTTGATTTATTTACATTGTTTTAACTGTTGTTCTCATCTTTGTTGCCATATTCACAATGTTTCAACTGTTGTACACTCCAGCCTTCTTCAGATGATTGCCATTTCAAACCCTTTATTTCATCCACTGGGGTAGATTGTTCTAGTTCCACGTGTCATGCCTCTTTCAGCTATATCAGTATCACTTTAACTCCCTTTTAACTCAACTCTCCAAGTTTTTGTTCACCTCTGCTGTGTCCAGGTATTGAACTCACAACTATTTGGGTCAAGTCATTGGATTAATTCAACTAATACTTTTATCCACTGGGCCATGAGTGAATATGGCAACAAATATGAGGATAACGATCCAAACAACATAAATAATTACAATACCACATCTCAGAAATATTGACAGATATTTGATTTATATGAGGAAATATTATTTATATGTTCAAATCATTTAATAATAATGAATTAATTAGAAACATTTTGACTAGTAGCTCTTCATCTGGAGCGCTTCCTGTTTGGTTGCCTTCTGCAAATGTTCAATGAATTCCTTCATTGAATCAGACTGTTCTCATTCTTTTAATTATATCCAGTCTCCTTCCAAGGAAATTTCACAACTTGCCATTTCTTTCTAATGAGACTGATTGACTTTTCCGTTCAACTGGTGTAGATTTCTGCCTGTCATTAAATGCAAATAACAATTAACGTAGAAACACTTTAGTCATGAGTTTTTGCTTCCTTTCTTTCTAAATAATATCTGTTTTTTCCCAATTAATTGTTAACATGTTATGTTGATATCTATGTTTGGTCAACTGACCAGATAATTCTTTCTTTTTCCAGCATTGTTCTTTGTCTATGATTCTGCTTCCAAAGGTTCTATGTTTGGTGTGACTGTTTTTCTCTCCAGATTTCAAAGTTTCTTTATTCATTACACAGGGTGCGATGGATAAATTGTCGCCATTTTATATTTTTTTAATTTTGTGCATGCGTATTGTTTTTTGATTTTGTCAACTGCACTGCACAGTAGGGTCAGTTGGGCACTGTCTGTGAGAAAAAAAACTACCATGACACAGTTCACTCTTCCAGAAATTTGGAAACGGCATGCTATACTGCTTGACATTTGCGATGGAAGCTCCAATACAAACATTTCAGAATGTTTGGATGCCAATCTGTGGATAGTGCAGAAAATTCAGAAAGAGTTGGATGAGTTTAATGGTGATTACGAAGGTGTTTGGAGCGATCACTGGTGATGGCGACGTTATGCCTCCATTCATCTTCCCACAGGGCCTCAAGACTCAACATGGAAGCCTATGTCAAGTGCCTTGAGGAGCTAGTGCTGCCCTGGGTCAAGTGGGTGGCTGCTGGAAGATCCTATATCTGGCAACAGGACTCTGCACCATGCCATACAAGCAGGAGAACCCAGTCATGGCTGTCAGACAATTTCTGTGACCACATCACCCCTTACATCTGGCCACTCACCTCCCAGACTGCAACTCCCTTCATTATTATGCGTGGGGTGCATTTGAGCAAGGGACCAACAAAACTCTTTGTGACACCAAAGATATAACCAAAGGCAAGGATTATGGCTGCATTCACCAACTTAAACAAGGAAACTGTCCAGAAGAGTTGCAGGAGATTCTAAAGTCATCTGGAGGCTGTGGCTGAAGTCAATGGTGACTTTACTGAATAAATTTATTCTTTAGTATTTCAAGATATTTTTGTGTAATTTTGGTAACTGTATCTCTTAAAATGAGATGTCAGTGTTATTTTCATTTGTGTATCATTTAGACGACAATTTATTCATCACACCCTGTAGACTTCTGATTTTCTTCAGTGCCAATGAGCAATTGATCTTGGCATAAGGGAATGTTATACCTGCAGTTTTTGATCATATTTTCTTCTAGTTTTAATTCTGATGAAGTATCTGTTGTACAGTGGAAATACTTTTGAATTCTGTCCTAATTTTTTAATCTTTTCCAAATGTAAGAGAGTGCTGCTTGTGTCTTCTAAAGCTGTCAACATTTGCTGCTTCTGTTGTAACTGTTGGTGGTAGTTATTGATCTTATATTTGCATGGGAGGATGTATTCTTTATGCCTGGTCGTTTCACTTTGGGGTGGAGATGGTTGTGCCCATGAATTACTTTAGATTGATGTTCTCATCAATAGAAGTAATTCTTTTAATTATTCTGTAAAGATAGTTGAAATGTCAGCTTATGGAATATGTGGATATTTTAAACTTTGCTTCTATAATACTACATCCAGAAAAGCCAAAGAGAAACACTCGATATGACAGATGTACAAATGAAAACGTTCCCCCAATCCAAGTGTATACACCCACCTACCTTCTGCAATGGTTTTAGTCAAAACTTCCAGCAAGTTAACAATATTAGTGACCTCTGATAAAGGCCAAAGATCATAATAGCCAAGACATTCTGCTAAAGGCAACTTCAGACAAATCAATGTATAATAGCAAGGGTGACTCATTTTAGAAATTCAGATAAACAATAATTACTTGGACTTAATTCACAAAGCATAAAAAGTGTTTGATTGTCTTTCATGTTGTTTACATGATTAATTATTTCCAAAAGGATTGGATGATATCTAACTAAGGAAAATGTTTTTAATGCTTAGAATATGATGCGATTGTTTAACAAGTAGGAGTTGAAGTCTAAAATTATTAAAGAAATAAAATGAATAAAAATTGTGAATTTATTGGATGTAAAAATTCTGTTTTCAACTTTTACTAAACTGAAAAGATGTTTTACAGAAGAAAAAAGGATTCTGGTCACAAAGGATGAGTAAATTGTAGACATTTGTGATTTTCATGAGAAGTTACACAAATTCACTGGATTATTAAGGTCAGAAGATATTAAAAATTTTCACATCAAAACTGATTTTTTTTTAACAAGGACTGCTGTATTTACAAATATTTTTTCAATAGCTGATCATTTATATTTACAGTGAAAATGTCTAGGAAAAGAAAAACAATAAAAGAAAAATTTTGTTTTAGAAAGTCAAAATTATTTTGTGTGCACAAAATAAGTTCAATAGAAACAATATTTTTGTATAAATCTTTTTGTCTGGATCTCATAGGTTTTATTCAGTTGCTATATTTCTCTAAAACTGATCTATTTTTCAATGGCCTAAGCTGTTCTTGTTGCCTTTATTGTCCTACAAATCGTTAAAAGATTCAGTTTTGATATCAAAATTTTCAATATTTTCTGAACTTTTAATAATCAATATCTTCTCTTCATATTCCTGTGATTTTTGCACATAAAGACTGAGTGTGCTTAGAAGTAAAAAAGCATATTTGAATTTAAACAGAAACTTCTTATATGACATTAACTAGTGAAACAAATAAATAAAAATGTAAGATACTAATCAAAGTAAACTACTAAGAAGAAACAATAAAGCAATAAAAATATTAAAGCATTAATAACTATAACACAGTCATAAAAAATAATAGCACACTAATAAAAGTAAAGTACTAATAAATAAAAAATACTAAATAATATTAAATCACTAATATAGGATAAAGAAGTTGTTTGCTTAGTGGCATATCAACTCCTTTATGGGTCATTTAATGCTGAAATTTAATTTTCTTGGGAACATTAGTAATTTCTTTTACAAAAATGTATTGCTGAAAATTTTATTATAAAAAATGTATTTTTATACTTTCATAGTCTTTTGACCATTGTTTGGGGGTTAACTATTTGTCCATAGTTGGGGCCTTCACAGGTGCTATCAACCTGGATCAGGGTGAATCTGGGAATAACATCAATTAAGAGGTGGTTCCATGCTCCTCAAAAACCTCCCGACCAGAGGCCTTGTTGTCGGATGTAGTTTATTGTCATACCCAGGACAATGGATAAAGAAGTGAAGTCATTGTCAAAAAAGAAAAAAGGTGGTGTCATTCCTCTTAACCGGCCATCTTTTCAATGAAAACTTATCAACGGGGATTGTTGATAAGTTTACAAGTATTAAACCATAAAACAGAATTACTAATGAAAACGAGGTAACACCTCCAAAAAGTAGACTTTATCATCTGCCGTCTCACCCAAAAAGTGAGAGACAGATAGGAGGACAACTTAGGTTATGCTGGGTAACTTTAAGGAATAGCCAATCATGTCAAGCAACAATATTTGCAGACTATGTAAGATTCAGTGATTGGTAATCCTGTCTGTACCAACACATAATTTTTCTCATACAACAGATTTAATATTTAAAGTGTGTCACACTCATCTTTTCATTTAAAGGTTTTGGAATATTTTCAACTTATCAACAATCTTCTTTCATAAGAGTTGAGTAAAAAGCTTAACAGGAATTATTCTGCCTTTTTCTTTTTCACAGTTAATTTCAACATGTCTCCTCTTCTGGCTATAATTAAGGTTTGTATCATTAAGAAATGATTTGAATCTCTGAAAAATAGTAAGGTAGTAATAAAAAAATAGTAACACTATAATAATACTAATAGTAATATTAATAAAGTGCTAACTATTAGGTTGGTGCAAAAATAATGTCGTTTTCTCACATATATGTGAGAAGACGACATTATTTTTGCACCAACCTAATAACAGTAAAGTACTAATATTAAAATATAAAAATATTTATGTAATAATATTAGAGCAGTAGATCAATAAAAGACAACAAAGTATTAATAATAGAGCTTAATAAATAACGAATAAATAAAAAAGGGTAAAGTTTGACATGTGTCTCTGACCAAAAAAAGGGTGTGTCAAAAAGATGTTTTTCTCTTGACACTGCTATTACTGTCTACTTTCTCAGCAATATTTATTGTTTTTAAATATCTATTTTTAGAATTTTAATAAAACTCAAAACATGAAACAAGATAATGGCTTTCTCTCCTTTTTTGCAAATTGACAACAAAACTATGCAACACTATTCCAGTAAATTAAGAGAATAATAAATAAATTAAACTCATTCAACATTTTTGCTGTTAATTCTCAAGAAAAAAAAAAAAAAACCCAGATGCTTTCAATCTATTTTACTGAATGTACAGGGTGTGATGGGTAAATTAAAACCATTTTATATTTTTAATTTTGCGCATACACGTTGTTTGTTTTTGATTCTGTTGACTGCACAGTATCGTAGCATCAGTTGGGCACTGTCTGTGAGAAAAAAAAATCATGACACAATTCACTCCACCAGAAATTTGGAAACAGCATGCTGTACTGCTTGCCATTTGCACCAGAAACTCCACTACAAACATTTCAGTGTGTTTGCGTGTCAATCTGAGGACAGTGCAGAGGATTTGGAAAGAGTTGGATGAGTCTAATGGTGATTACAAAGGAATGGCAGCTTGGAAAAGTCACTTTGATTGTTCTGATAAGAAAAGAACTCACAAATTTGTGAGGGTTTCAGACTCAACACTGAGGCCTACATGAGGTACCTTGAGAAGATAGTGCTGCCCTGGGTCAAGAGGGTGGTTGTCTGGCAACAAGACTCAGCACCATATCACACAAACAGCAAAACCCAGTCATGGCAGTTAGACAATTACTATGACCACATCACCCCTTACATCTGACCGCCTAACTCCCCAGACTGCAACCCCCTTGTGTGGGGTGCAGTTGTTACTCCATGTAATACTAAAGATGAACTGAAGGCAAGAATTATGGCAACATTCTCCAATTTAAAGACCATCCAGAAGAGTTTCAGGAGATTCCGAAGTCGTCTTGAGGCCATGGTTGGAGCAACTCATGATTTTATTGAATAAATTTACACTTTAGTATTTCAAGATATTTTTGTGTAAGTTTGGCAAATATATCTGTTAAAATGAAATGTCAGTGTTATTTTTGTGTTAGTGTCATTTAGACGACAATTTATCCATCGCACCCTGTATGTGATGAGAGCAAATGAAAGAAATGCCTGGAAAATGTATTTTTTCAAAATTTATAAATACAGTTACTCATAGTCATGGGTTTATTTAAATTTTCTTGTTTACACACATTTTTTATAAATTTATAAGTAAAAAAATTGTTTTCATAGTTATTTCTTTAAAATATGTTAAATAATAAATTTTACATTGTAGTTGGATCATAGATTTTTATAATCTTATAAACATAAAATTATTCTTATAAATAAACTATCTAATAAATAAATAGTACTTAATATTTTTGTTGGCTATTCTCAAGAAAAAAAAAAAGAATGAATAGTTTCATATATTTAGGTATTATTAAAATTCTAAAAATAGTTTTTTTAAGGCAATAAAAGTTACCGAAGCAGTATATTGTAATAGTGGTGTCAAAAGAAACAAAATGTTCTTTCGACCGTTTTTTGCAAAGACGTTTGAGAGAAAATTAAATAAAATTTAATAATGTTTGATAAAAATGAAAAAGAAACAACTTTTGAAATAAATCATACAATAAGAAATGGAGAAAGAAGAAAACTTACATTTTCCTTTGAATTGTCATCAGTTTTGTTGATTTCATGATGTGATGTGTGGTTACATTGAAGATTTGAAATTCTTTCCTCATCAGAATTATTGAAATTATAGCCAACAACCACACAGTGGTCAGAGTTCAAAAGAGTTTCTTCAAATGTCCAAAATTGATTGACTTTTCCATCCAAATAGAAAACTGTGTCTGTGACATTTTGGTCATTAGTCAAAGGGTAAGAATTCAAGTGGAACTCGAGTCGATCAAGACCAAAGCCAATTCCTTCACCCAAAGCTTTTACTACACTTTCTTTTAAACACTGGTAAACAGAAAAGAGGAAATCTATTAACACAATTAGATTTGTACAGAAACAAATGAGACAAAGTGTAAATCATTTAAGAAACACTTCATGATACAAATTACAATGGTTCTATCCCCACTTAAAGCCAGTGAACATTATTTAACGTGGATGGTTAAACATGAAATTAAGAAAGACATTTTTTATGTTTGAATTTTGAGAGAAAGTATCTTTATTACAAATGTCCACTTCATTTTCTGAGTTTTTATTATTGCTTCTTCTAATTATTATTATTACTACTTTTTATTATTATTATTATGGATTCTTATTATGACATTATTATTGTTCTACTTAATAGTTGTACTTCTTTTTCTTATTATTATGTCTTCTTATGACATTGTTGTTATTATTATTATAGCTTCTTATTACACATTCTATGCTAAATATACTCTGACTATTAAAGTAACATGGAATTGAAACAAAGTAGTCATGTCTGATGACTGTTAAATTTATAATCACATAGTCACTTGAGATGAGTTTTAACCAAGCTGGGCTGAAATTTATAGCGATTTGACCATTTTTTCTTTTTAGGGTATACAGTTTGTTTACAAAGAAGAGGAGAATATCTTTCTTAATCCCTGCTTACTCTCATTTAATTATGACGCAAGACCCTCTAAATTGCTAAGGGCTTAGGAGTCTATACCAAAAATGGATTTCTATGTGGCAGAGACCTGAGTAATGAATTCCTCGACTTCCCATTTATGTTGGCCTTGTGTAGCTCTTGTCCATCATATGTCATTCACCTTTATGATCTTTCATTCTCAGGATGATTAATGTTGTGATGTTTTGACAGAATAGCTGAGAAGATTGACAAGATCCTGATTATTTCTCAACTTGTACACATATATGCAATGATTACAATGTTCATTATGAGGAATGATTAATCCTCTCAAACAAAACTGATGAAGAAGGTAGATACTGCCAAGACATCTCCATTGGATACAACCTGACCAGCTTTGTGACCACACTATTTTCCAACCTCATTAGAAACCTTGACTCTATGAAAGCTACTGGTCCAGATAAAATCACTGTGTTTGTATTTAAGAACCTTAACCCTGAGTTGGGCAAAGTTATCTAAAAGAGAAATGTTTCACATGTCTGTAGAAGATATCAGTTGTCTGTTGCTTTCAAGAATGCCAGTGAGTGTTCATCTCCATTGCAATATCACTGCATCAGTCTCCTTAGTGTTAGAAAACACTTTTAGTCTATTATCACTAAGTAGGTTCTTGATCAGCTGAACAAAAACAACCTCCTAAGTGACCAACAGTATGGTTTTCACTCTTCTAGTTCCATTGCTGATGTTTTAACTCATTACCCACAGAATCAATGGTAGCATAATTGCCGTAGATATATTTTGACAAGGTGTAACATAGGGGTCTGCTAAACAAACTCTCCAGTTATAGCATCTCTGGAAGAGTTTAAGAAATCATTAATTCCTTTCTCTTCAGTAGGCCCAGGAAGGTCGTTGCAAATGGCCAGTCTTCTGAAGCCCATGAGGCTCTCTCCTTGGTACTTGTCTTTTTCTTTTTTTTTTATTAATGATCTGCCAAGAATTATTCTCACATCATAAGTAAACATTCATGCAGATGATACCACAGTTTATGGATGCACTTTCAATAATCAAGATGTTGGTACTTAGCAGCTGATCTCTCCTCTGATTGAACTCTAACAGCTCATTAGGGAAAAAACTAGCTTGTAACTTTCTATACCTCAAAAATCAAGCTGGTATCATTTTATCACTGATCTGAGTTTTCTACATTCATGGTGAATGGTTGCACTCTCACTGACACTCCATACTTTGAACATCTCTTGGATCTCAAGTTCATTCCAGACCTCAAGTAGAACTCATATGATCCATTGTTAAATATGGTGGAAAACTAATTCTATTGCTCCAGGAAGTACCTGACTCCTTCTCCTATGCTTTATTTTGACAAGAGTCAGATTAAACCAAAACATGCAGTATTGCTGCTGTATTTGTACTGGTGCTTCTGAACCCTCACTTTCTAGTTGTGATAGAGTTCAACATTGTTTACACAGTTTTGTTGGAGGAAAGATTCCATTGTGCATCCTCTTTCTCACAGATGCAAGTCTATCACTGCTCTATTGCTATTTCTGTGGCCAAATATTCAGATGAACATCATTGTTTAGTTCCACCATTTTAAACCATTACAGGAAGTATATGCCATGCCACTTCCACAAAGTCAAATCACCCTCATTTCCCCTTTATTCCAAATGGAAAGTGAAAGTTCCACTCAGACAGCTTTTTCCCAAGAACTGTCATTTTGTGGAACAGACTCCCACATGGATCAGTCAGTTATGTGCCATGCATGATACACACTTAGGCGATCATGTATCTTTTGATACATGACTGATGAGGCAGATTTTTTTCCCACAGTAGGTTACCATTTCTTTCTGCAGAAGACCAGTTGCCATCCAAGGCTATAGAACCCGGTCTGTCCTGCTATTTATCCATAGCTGTGGGAAAAGAAGAGGATTCATACTGTTTCCCAAGGGTATTAGCACATAAGTGAATGTAATGGATTTGAATGGAATTCGAACTCTGCTCTCCGATTCCTCAATCCCAGCCACTATCCATTACTCCACTGCCTCCCCTCCCACATGGATACTTTTCTGAAAACTAAAATCTTGAACCTCATCAAGGATCAATCATTATCTATCCTCATCATTTTCACTTCCTATACTCTCTCCTCTTTTATTCATTATAACAATTTTAACCTTGGGTGGCTCTCGAGCCTTGTACTAGGTGAACTTTAGTATTAAAAAAAAAGTTTTTTATTACAATTCCCAAAGTATTTATTTTAAAAGTCTAGGACTGTGTCAACCATGGAGACTGAATGAAAGACAATGATAATTTATCCCAAATCAAGAATCTGGATAATTTTTAAAAATCATTTCTAGATAAGTAAACGTCATCCATCTGAATAACGTAAAAAAGGTATAGAAACCGAAATTGATGATTGTTAACATGAAAAATCTTCTAAAGATTTAGATTTAAATAATATATATTTGACAGTTTTGATTTTAACAAGAGAAATCTACTTACTCAGTCATATAAAGGATTTTTTTTCAATTATTTTAAACAAAGAAAAACCAAAAAATGACAATTTGTTGATGATTATTTTCTAACAAAATTAAAGTTGAGCATTTTATCATCAAAGCAAGTATTTACAAAACGTCTGACAACATTTTTAATGCATGACTTTATATAACACACATGCGGCCAAAGCTTATATAATGTGGGGGGAACTTCACCCGGAGTATTTTACTGAAAAGGCTGGACTATTTCAAGGAATCTTGAAAGTATTATTATTCAGTTTTGTCCTCATCATTTGTGTGTCGGCCCCTCCACCTTTGTTTCTGTTCCCCAATATATGCTCCCACCCACTTTGTTCCTGTCCACCAAATATCTGCCCCCCAACCCTTGTTCCTGTTCCACCAAATATATGCCCCTCATTTGTTCCTCCCTACCCTGCAATTTCTGCACACCTGTTTCTGTCCCCCTAATATCTGATGATTGCAATCAAATATTTTTTTCCTTTTTTCCATTGTTTTTTTTTCTTGATTTGCTGCTGTTTCTCTGATTTAGTTTTAAATTTTTCAAATAAATAAAAGATTTTCAAATTGTTTTTATTTTCACTTCTTATGATTGTCAAAATCATGACAACAAAAAAAAAAAAATATCAAATTGACAAATTTACTTTTAAGAATTGTTTTTCCTTGGAATTTAAACTTAAGAAATTTTGACTTGAATGATTTTTCTCAATTATTTGAATGCTGAGAGGAAACATTTTCATTATTAATTTTTCACTGGAGTTTTCTTTGTCTTATATTATACATTCATGTTGCCATCTTTTTTAATTTCTGGGATGAGGAGTTTATCATTATTTACATGGGCACTATTGTCCTCATCTTAGTTGTTATTATCACAATGATTCAGCCATTGTACTTTCTGGCCTCCATCAACTGCTTGTTGATCTGGGTATATATATATATATATATATATATATATATATATATATATATATACTGAACCATTTATTTAATCTATGAGGGTGGACTATTCTCATTCCAGGGACCATGTAAATAATATTGTAATATATTTTAAATTTTCTGTGACCATATTGGTTAAGATAGGTACCTCCACGAGATCGCTAAAAAAGTATTTTTAGGGTATTTTTTTTACATTTTTTGATTGTTCCTAGTATGTCTGAAATTTTTGTTAAAAATCTTGTTTTTTTTGAGTCAGCAAAAATGATCATTTTTTTTCCATTTTATAAAAAAACTGGAAATCTCACTTTGAAATTCTTTTAAATATCAATTATCATTTTTATAAAACTTATTTTAAGAAAATCACAAATTATAATGTGTATTTAAAATATTTTGAACTAAGCTTAACTTAGCTTTTGCGCCAAAAAGATGTAATTTGAAAATAAAACTAAGCAGGTCATAAACTTTCACGTCACTTGACAGGTGATGAATGACATATTGACGGATTCCGTGAGGCTAATTTGTTCTACGCAAAGAGAAAAGTGAAATAATTTACATTTAAGTGAACAAATTATTTACCTCGTTATTTTTAAAGAAAACTTTCAGCACTCTAATTTTTTTTTGTACTTAGCTTTCATCTTTATGTTTACGATGCTTTAAAATATATTATAAAGAAATTAAAATAAGATTGTTAAGAGTGAGAATAAATTTCATATTTCATAAGAAAAGTATCTAATTAATTTATAGGTACCTTTCTTATGAAATTTTATCAGAAGTGTACATAAAATTATAGAATTTTATGTACATTTATTACATTTTACTGTGTTATTTGTATTTCAATAATTTTATTATTAATTTAGATATTTCATTTATGGAAAAATGTCATAACTGAGATTAATATAAAAATAAGATCATATAAATTTCATGAGATGATACTGATACTTGTAGGTACCCTTCTCAGTTGAAATTGAAAAATCAAATTAACTTCTCCATACGTGTTTCGCAAAAGTAAAGGCCTTAACAGCGGAGAACAATGCTTAACTCAAATAACGCAACTTTATTGTATTCTGGTTGGTCTTCCGTACTTTATAATTACAACCCGATTATAAACATAAAATTACATTTCTTAATTACTGCGGATCTTCTGATTAGTCAAAATGATACAATTTACAATGCACTAAAAAATGATCTATCTCATAAGGAGACTTAAGAAACCCGATGAGGCTTTTAACTAATTTTATAATATTTTAACAACTTAAATGTAAAAATCTATTATAATTAGGAAATAACAAATAATTGTATTAAAAATTCATTTTTCATCGAAAATTTTTTTGCTTTCAGAAAATATTGTCCATATTCATAAAAGCAAATAAAAGCATTTGAAATTAAATAATATCTTTGTTTTATTGAGTTTTGTATGTTACAATTCAGAGCTGATTTTCAGTTGTGAGGGGTCTAATTAAAAACAAAAGAAAAACATGATTTGCATTCCTCAAAGCCTTGTGCTTTTAACTATTGTAATCATTAAACTAGACTCAATCGAATTTCTAGCGTTTTCATAAAATTAGTTATGGTGGGGTAATAAATATAAAAAAATATTTCTGACATTACTTTAATAAAAAAAACATATTTATAATAATTTCAATCATCTGTGAATAGTTTCTGAAAGTTTCATTAACATCCGACAATTATTTATATTTTTGCAAGATTTTCCAAATTAATGTGTGTCATACCAAAAAAAACATGCTAAAAATTGTCTATGTTATTTACTAGTTATGCTGGTACAAAGAGAAACAAGGTTTTTTTAATGAAAATTTAGAATGTTCTAAAAAGAAGGAAAAATTTGAAGAAATAATTAAAAAAAACTTTAGTCTTTCCTCTTAATAATAACAAGCATTTAGATGATAAAATTTTGTTTTTGGCAAGGTTGGCGTTTTTTCATCAAGCTATTCTCTTTTTTTAGCGATTTCATGGACGTACCTTGGTTAAGGTATCATCTATGAGAGACAACCTTCCTCTGGAACAGAATTTGACTTGAAACCTTATCAAAAGCTGCTACTTCTTTGTTCTTTTTTTCTAACCTGATAGAGTTTTAAAAGTTGCAAGAAAAAGCAATAATAAAACAGAAAGGATTAGTCAAAAATGAATCAATAATTTATCTATTATTTGATTTGCTTTGAATTCAGGGATTCTCATAAAAGCTTCACAAAAATCAAGAAAGATGAAAGCAATTCAAGTGGATTTTTACTTTTCAAAGTTGTGATAAAATCAAAAACAAAATATAAAATACCCAATGCCTAAAAAACATTTGCAGTTGCAGAATTTCACTTGGTTGTCTTTTGATTATTTTCCATTCTTTCTCTGTAAATTGTCTTTGCATATTATTGAAAAATGTTTCTAATGACCTTCCACCTAAAATGATAAGAGAAAAAGTCAAAGCAAAAAAAAGGTAAATTACAAATTTAAAGGAAATTTTATTTTGTTATCTGTTGTCATTTATATAAATTCTTTGTTTCAATTTGACAATCATTTTTAAATAAAATGATTCTACAGAAAATAAATTTTTTACTAAAAACATAAAAGCATTGAATTGAATCAGGATTTGAACAGATTGCAGTTGTCAATTGACAAAACATTTTGACTTAATAATCATCTTAAGAAATTTTAATTAAATTTTGTAAGTAAACCTAATAATTGTCATCAGATGGTAGAACAAAAGAACAATCAGTTTTGTCCATCAACTGATATCAAAATTAAATTTTAATGACAACAACTGAAGCATAAACAAAAATATTGGGTTAGAAAGAAAAAAAAAAGCCAAAATTAAACTATTTTTAGCTGGCGAAAATATTCATTTTGTTTATATTCATAAAAAAATAATTTTGTTTATTCAATAAAGCTGCAAGACTTTTTTTCTTTTCAACATTAACTTCATGGAACAATATATTTTCTGTTTTGGTCAAACGTATTTTCTGTTTTTGCTATCTTTTTGGTAAGTTCATAATTCCATCCTCTTAGTGTTCTTTATTTTTCTTAGCACTGCTCTTAGCACTTTATACAGTCTTCCAGGAATTATTTTTTTAAACAAGAAAGTTCTTTAAAGACTGAAATAAATTATAAGTTGAAAGTACAATATTTGTTGAATACTGACAAAATAATAAGTTTTGCCTGGCCACAAAAGAAAGGAAACTTGAATGTTATCCAGATGGAATATTATGTGCTTTCTCTAATTCCAGATGTGATTTTTATCACTTGCTATTTTCAAATGATCTATTTGGAAGTAATACTTGTTAATATCAATCATTTGGTTTATTAAAAGGAGCTCATAGAAAAGGACTTTTTTTCCAGTCCCACTATAAACACAGTATCATCATCTTTAGATGAAGATACGTTTTGGGTTAGGGTTAGGTGTCAGTCATTTGGTTTGACGCAAAATCTCTTGCATTGTAAATTATACACCTTTTATCACCCATCAATATTTATTTTAAAAAGTTGAACATTTTTATTGTTTCAGCAGCAAATCACATCTGTAAATAATTCTCCCATAGTTTTTTTTTTTGCTTATGTAGAAGCCACCCATCAAAATGACTAACATAAACAAAACTGATAGAAATAATTTGGATATTTTCAGTTCATAGGCTCCATGTTATATAACATTTATTTTTCTCAAGTAATATCTTCATTTGATAGCTCTCAACCTTAAGTGGTTAATTCAACTACAGAACATCATTCAAAAAGAAATCACCAGTATGAAATATTAAAACCACTTTTGACAAGTTTGATTATTTACAATACCTTCTCCATATTTACACTATTTACATTGTTCGGCTTGTTGTCCTCATCTTTATTGCTATATTCATGATGTTTTAATCACTGTATGCTCCAGCCTTCTTCAGGTGATTTGAATTTTGAACTGAACCCTTTACTTTGCCCACCAGGATAGACTGTTCTAGTTCCACATACCATGCCTCTTCTGGATATCACAGAATCACTTATCTCCCTTTTAAATCAACTCTCCAAGGTTTGGTTCACCTCAGCTGTAGCCAGGTATTGAACTCAGAACTCATTAGGTCAACCAATGCTTTTATCCACTTGACCCAAAGAGTCATGAGTTCAGTAGCAGAGGTGAACAAAAACTTGAGGAGTTGAGTTAAAAGGGGAGATAACTGATACTAAAATACCCAAAAGAGGCATGGCACATGAAACTAGAAAAATCTACCCCGATGGACTAAATAAAGGTTTCGGTTCAAAATTCCAGTCACCTGAATAAAGCAGGAACATACAAAGGTTGAAATGTCATGAATATGGCAACAAAGATGAGGACAACAGTCTGAACAATGTAAATTATTATAATAATACTTCATCTCAGAAATATAGATAGACCTTCTCCATAAATTGGAAAAATCTTTGTTTTTTGTATTTGAGCTGCACAGTTCTTTTTTTAAAAAAGAAATTGAAAAGAAATAAATTGAAAATGTTGTCTGTTATTTCCTTCCATCTTCAATGTTAGAATCAATTAACAAAAATATGCAAATTTTGGCAAAATGTTTTTTTTTAATATTGATCTGACAAGCAATCTTTTGGAATGATTTCACTTAAAATTAAATTCTATTAATGTGTCATCTAATGACAAAAACCAAACACTTTTTTAGGTTATCCTATTATAAGGGGTTGGGGTGATAGAAAGTTGTTGACCAAATCTACTTCACAAAATGTGGTCAAGTGAATAAACAATTTTTTTAAATTCCTTTTTTGATATGACCATTTTTCAGCAGATCCTCAAGCAACCCAGAATAAATGAAGTCTTAAAATGACAGACACAAATTATGAGACACATATGTATAAAAAGCATCCTATTTCATAAAAAAAGGCTCCTTTTGAAAGTTGCTCTGCAATATTGATATTGTTTCAGTTGATAACATAAAAATGGTTTTACATTTACAAATGCTGATTAGTCGTTCTTAGTTAAAGATTTCTTTGAAATAAAACAAAGACACATATTTGATACAAATAGTAACCTTTTTAGAAATTATTAAAAATAAAGGTCATTATCTCAAATTGAAAACATTTTAAGATTTAATTATTAGTTCCAAGCCCCTATCTTTTGCAGAATATTAGGGACAGTGTTTTATTCTTCGGCTCTTTATTGTTTCTGTGTATTCAAATTCTTTAACAACAGTCTGCAGAAAAATGATTATTTCATTTTGTATTCATGAAAACCATGGCTGAATATAAAATGCAAATTCAGCATTTTATACTTGTCATCTTTTCTCTTTGAAAAGAAAATGCAATAAAAACATGGCATTGTATCCCTAAAGATTATTTTTCTTCACTTTACAATTTAATTTCTCTCATTTGTAATTAATTTATGAAATCATTTATTTTCCGTTCATTGATAGAATAAACTTAACACCATAATTTTTTATTTTCTCATAATGTGTGATGCATTCACTAAAAAGATTTATTCTAAGTTTCAATTTTTATTGTCAAATCTTTTAATTTTAATGGCTTCTCATTTCTATGATTTTATTTTTTTTTAAGTGAAATTTATGTGAATAAAAAATATGATATATTCTGGACATCCCTTTTCAAAAATATTTGGTTAAAAAATTCTGTTAAATATTTTGGAAGAAAATCCAAATTACAAAAAGTTTGAATATCAGAATAAAGTTTTTGGCTTTTATACAACAATGAATAAATTAATTGCTTATAAAATCATCTTGAGGCAAAAACAGACCAAAAAAAAAAAAAAAAGAAAGAAAGGGAATAAAAAAGGAAATCAATACTTTTTGACAAACAACCAAAAAAACTTTGATGGTAAAAAATACAAAGTCAAACGGATTGAAGGAACAAAAAGCATTGAAAGAAAAGTCGTTTATGTGTTGCTAGCAAATGAGGAAAGAAGAAAACAAAGAAGAAAAGCAAAGAGGCCGACCAATGAGCTTTGCTCTGATCCAAACTTGGATGACCATTGCAACATGTCTGTGTTGATTAGGTAAAAAGCTTTCAGATGATCTCCAGACTGGCTGCTTCTAAAACAGACCCACCATCTCCACATGAGGAGAAATTAAGTCAAGTTAGCAGCGGCCAAAAGAGTCAGCTTAGAAGGGGTGCTGAGTAGAAAACACATACACACACACACACATTTTTTTTTTCTTTTTAAACCCTAACCCATTCTCCTGGTCAGAGATCACCTTCTGGGGAGGCTGTCAGCATTCTGAGAATGTCTCTCATTTCTTCTTTGGGGTTTCACCATGCTAGAAATTCTTGCCATAAAACAAGAGCTTTCTGTTCCACCAACATCAAGACTTATAAAATGAGAAAGATTTATAATAAATAAATAAAATATACCACACACAAAAGAAAAATGGCAGCTTTCTCAATATTTGTAATGCTTGTTCACAAGTGAAAAACAAAAGTGCATGCATATGTAAATGTATGAAGTGGTATGGCAAAACAATTATGGAAAATGAAACCAGCAAACCAGGTTCAAACTGTGGCTGAGATGACAGCAGATTGTTCATTTCAGCTGAATGAAAAAGCAACAAATCCAATTCTTACTGCAATCTTTTTCTATAACAGATATCTTAAAAGGTCTTGATACTGACATGTCACAATATTTGACAGAGGAAATAGCATTCAATTGAAAAAAATTACTCAAATTGCTCTCACATATATGCTCTAGCAACTGAGGTAGTAGTAGCAAAAATCTGTTGCAACCATTGTTGATCTTGACATTTATTGTTTTATAAACAAATATAAAAAGACTGAATCTAGAATAAATTGCATTTTCTATATCTTTTCCTTTTACAAAAATAATTCCCATTCACCGAGACAAATTATTCAGACCACATTAGAAAGCTCAACTTGTATTCATTTTTTAAATGCACAAAATCTTTTCTTACCAATGGGTGATGAAAGAAAAGATATTTAAGAAAAATAACAACATCTGTTCAGTACTTTTGAATTACACCCCTTGAAAATGATACAACCAGTAAGATCAAAGTATACATCAACAATGTTAAGACATGACACATATAATTCCAAGGTGTATCCATGCATATCTACGATATTTTATTGATGAATATTCATTTATGATATATCTGAGTATATAATTAGGCATTTCAAAGAAGAACAGGGAGAGATGGTTTCATGCATTTCACAAAGAGTGTTAGTGTGTGTCTGATATAAGAAGTTTTGACTAGAATTCTGATTTTGTTTTCTAAGCTGATTAACCCATAACCTGTTACTGAACACTTTCATAAAAAATGCAATTGGATTTTTGTTCTGATTTTAGTTGAATAATCAATATAGAAACACTAAAATCTAATGACTGGGAATTTTCTTCACATTACCTGAAACAATTAAGATCACAGTCCTGTTCTGTCTTGATGTCTTCAGCAGAAATTATAGAACTTAGGTATTGTTGTCAAAAACACAAATGGAAAAAAACCTTGCCTCATATTGGTAAGGAAGGTGAAATCCCAAAACAGTCGAGCAAGAAGAGAATTTTAAATAGTTCACATGATGTTAGCAGAGTGACTTCACAAAAATGAATTGAATAGGATTAATTTTGGTTTCTCTCTCTCACTCTCTCTCTCTCTCTCTCTATATATATATATATATATAGAGAGAGAGAGAGAGTAGTAATTCTGTAGTTTGCTGCTACCAGAAGCAGAAAATTTTTTTTCTTCTGATGATGGCCATGTTGGCCGAAACTAGTTGAAGAATCTAAATGAAATAATAATAAAAACGAAAGAATATTAATATACAACCCAGTGTGTCTGAGGATTTTAATTTTTTAATATTTTTTATTGTTCAAAATATATATATATATATGTATATATATATATATATACACATATATAAATGGTCTTTGCCATTTAAGCATTAATTAAAAAATAATAATAATTATTTAAACAAGAAATAAGTTTTTTTAAATTAGTTATTTAAAGAATAAATAAAAAAAAAAATGGAATACACCTATATTTTGAAAAACTTTAAAAAGGCCCAGAATATTCCAGAAAATTAGCCTAAATATGAGATGTCCCTGACATCGGGTATAACTTTGTTACATCATCTTTTGACACTCAGAGCCAAAAGATAAGGAAAAGAAATAAGAGAATAGGATGGAGTGACAAGAAAATTATGAAAAGAAGAAAGAAATCCTACACACATAAATACAGGCATGAATACACACACACACACACACACAAAGAAGAAGAAGAAGAAAAATCAACCTTACACAAAAAATCGCAAAAATTTTTTTTTTAACTTAATATAAAAATAATGAGAAAATTGACAAACAATTGTTGATACCTCTTGGTGAGTGGGCTGAACAATTACACAAAGGTTCATCTACAAAACTCTGGAGTAGAGATGCTGAATATAATATTAATCAGCTAGTAACAAATTTTATATTTGTATTGATCCTGTATATTGGGTGAATGACTCAAAGGCTGGATGTCAGAATAAAGCAACACATCTCAACAAAGATTTGCTATCTTAAGTAAACTCCTTCAGATATTCTGGCCAATACATACGGGTCTTCCATTGCAGATCACCTAATAAATAGCCATAATTGTGCTGCTAATTCCACTGTCGATGCATTTACTATTCTTAGGAAGTCTCATTCGAATGACCACTTGAAAGTGTTGGAGGCCATTTATTTTTTGTCTTTGAAACCTTCACTATACAATCAGAAGGATTTCATATTGGGCCTCCAATTTCCATCTAAGAATTTTTTTTTTTTTCCAATACATATTGTCCATCTGTTTTTAGTGATAATTCTATTATAATTTATTAACCTCGATTTAGCTTTGTTGAGCGACATTCGAAACCGGTTAGCAAAATTGTTTTTCAGTTTTATCTTTTACTTATTATCATCATGAGTAGTAATAAATATAAATTTTGTCTTTTTATGGCAGTCATAAAATTTTGTACCACCAATCAAATTTTTATATATATGTATTTTATTTTTTATTTTTATACTTATACTATAACACTAGTGGTGTAAAAAAGTATTAGACAAACTGATATCTGGGAAAAAAATTCAATAAAAAAGAAAAGACTAAAAACATCCATACTGCATGAAAATAATGAACCAGCACCGTGATGTCTAGCCAAAAGAAAACAATCACTGACAGAGTTACCTAAACTGATATGTAAAAGTAGAGCAAAATTATAATACCTACAGAACTAGAACCTATCTACCTAGGTTTCACCTACTGGATCATCAGGATAATTCTGACTAAACAGGGTTGGCCCAAATGACATTTTATTGATAAAGTGGCCACCAGAAGGAATAAAAAATTAGCATAAAAAAACAAAAAATAAACAAAAAAGTATACATGGGTTCTACCCAAGGAGTTTTTAAAAAAAGATATTACAATCATAGAAGTAGTTTCACACATGAAATATACAGGCACATGACTAGTTTATCTATGTGTGGAAAATTAAAGAGGAACAAAGTATAGATCCTATATTAAAATGGGAGATAGTAAAAATGCCGTAAATATAAGGCTGGTGATAGATACTGTTTCCTATGTATGGAGGAAAAATTAGCTATATCTTCTTACAATAACCTTAATGGAATTACTCAACTGGAGATCTGAAATGGTTGTAGGCATAAAAAAGCCTGGTTACTTGGCAATTAGAATGTGAGGTTTTTTTAATGCTAATTTTTTATTCTTTCTGGTGGCTGTTTTATCAATAAAATGTTGTTTGGGTCAACCCTCTTTAGTCAGAATTATCTTGATTACCTGGTAGGTGAAACCTATGTAGATAGATTCTGTCCCTTTAGTTATTTTTTCTCTCTCTCTTTATATACATATATATATATATATATATATGATTTAAACCTTCCTATAATTCACCTTAATTCCAAGTGGAAGATAATAAATTTAAATGAAAAAAATCACCAGCAGCCAGCTATCCAATTAATCCCTAAGAAAGAACAATGGTAGAATTTGGCAAAAGAGGTTAATAATGCATAGTGTCAAAATGCAATTTACACATTGTTAGAGATAACAAATTAAAGCCAAATTTATACAATTTTTAGAAAACGTATTCCTCTAACTACACAACAATTTTCATCTGACTAACTCATATACATGCCACACTCTACTCAAAACAAATTTTAAAATAAACACAAATATACCAGAATGCTGGCCATTATTAACATCACTCTTGCTTGTCACAGATGTCTACAATTCTGTAGATGTGTTTCCCTTACATAGGCTATAAGAGAAACCAGACAGTGGAGAGAGGGCAGAGAGAGACTACATAGATGCTAACTGTAGAGGCTACCTGAGAGCATAGTTGACTGTCCATCTGACCATTAGGTTGGGAAAATGACCATCTGTGAAGACAGAAAGAGAACGGACTCCACTATCAACACGACAAGCCCAAACAGATAGCCAAAATGCAGTCAACCAGATTAAGCATACTCCTTTTTCATGCTCTCACTTCATACACCATATGTTTGAATGCTACACTATACAACTTACCAGAGACATTTTCATGTCTTGTAAATGAAAATAAATCTTTGGTCATTTCTCCAAACCAGTGTCTAATTTGTTTCTTTACTTCAACCAACTTCCAACTTGGATCAGATTCATGGTCAAATATCAGCCAGAACATCACACTCCACCCCTAACTCTTGATGTTGTTATCTTATTGCATCAAAAAACAATTTTTCATTTAAAAAACTTTTTGAGGTTAGAGTTTTCTGATTGATTTTTTTATAGTTTTTCCCAAATTTTAGAATGAATTATTTTTTCATAAAAAAGTAGGTACACCTCCACTGATTCACTAAAAAATTAGCATACTATGATGAAAAAAATTCTCCAAATTGAATAAAAACAAAATTTTATTATCAAAATCTTTATGTTATTATTAAGAGGAAAGACCACAGAATTTTTTGATTATTAAATTATATTATTTTATCCTTTTTAGAATGTTTGAAATTTTGATTAAAAATCTTGCTTTTTTTTTTATCAGTGGGGTTGGGGGATGTCAAAGATAACTAAAGGAAATTTTAGTGTCTTTTTTTGTGGTGAAATAACATTGATTTGGAAATTCTTGGAAAAATCAAATAATTGTTGGTTTTTAATGAAACTTTCAGAATTTATTCACAAATGAATGAAATTATTTTAAATACATTTTTTTAGAAAATCATGGTAAAATATTTTTTGTTTACATCTGTTACCCCCCACCCCACACACACACTTATTTAATTTTAGGAAATTTTGAACTGCTTAATGTTTAAACTAGATAAAAGCTAAAAGCAGAACTCCTTGGAGAATATAATCATCAATTTAATTTTGTAAAACAGGAACCCCAGTTAGGAAAATCTGCTCTGAGTTGTAAAATAAAAAATGCAAATAAAAATACGACATTATTTAATTAGAAAAACTTTTAATTGCTTTTATGAATAAAATATATTATGGACATTATTGTCTTAAGAAAAAATTTATTTTCAATAAATAATGAATTTTTACAATAATTTTTTTCAATTTTTTAAAATTTTAATTATAATAATTTATAAAGTTTTCAATCTTTTAAAATTCTGTCTTAATTTGACCTGATTTATATTGTTATTAAGTAAAAACTATATTTACTAATCATAAATGGTAATGCCTGTTACAGTTTAGCAACCCCCAGTATTTTAAAAAGAATTTTGAATTTTTTTGTATGTGTATAAACATGCAATTTTTTGTAAATATGGACATTCATAGATGATATTATCAGAAAATAAGTGTGATAACTATAGTAAATTTAAAACCATATACCTAAAATTCAATAAAACATTAGATTACAGAGAATATTTTCCTAAATTTTTAAGATTATTGGGTATTTAAAAATGATATAAAAAAACACTCAAATTATATTCCTCAAGGAATTTTTACAGATATATCCTCTGTAGAAAAAATTAGATAAACTTCTGTCTGTCAGTTAAGCTGTCAACTTGTCAATAACCTTAAATAAACAGCTACTGCTCTGTTAAGAAAATGCATCTCTGCAATACATTAAACTTCAAGTAAGTAATATTTGTTTCCAATCAGATTAATTAAACTTTAAATCAGCTAACATTCCTCAAATAAAGATTCAGAAAAGAACATTATTTTTGAAAGATTTTTAATAAAGAGAATTACATTGTGATGATGGATGGCTAAAAATGGTGCCAAAATCAGTGATTTTAGTAATTTCAAATTCAAAACACCTTCCAGTCAATTTAAATTAGTTTTGAAATACGGGAAAAGTACTTTGCTTATTGGAAATATTACATTTAATCTATTTTAATTGAAATTAAAACTAAAATAAAATCTTCAAGAAAATCTTTTCATTTTTAAAAATTCATTTTAAACCTTAGATATTGCATTTCTGTGGAGGTATCTACGGAAAAGTAATTAAATACAATTAAATGACAATTATAAAAGCTGAAAAATTAAATACAATTAATTGATAATTATAAAAACTGAAAAATTTTAATTCTTAAATTTTAAGGTGGAAGCAACATGAAAATATTTAATGTTTTTATAGTTGTAAATAAATTAATGTCCTTTTACAACACAAACAACTCTACAATAGTCACATTGTCTTTTTTCAAGTATATTTTCAATTTATAATCAAACATTTAATTTTATTTTTATATTCAGTGTAGAGAATTCTCTGGAATGTCTAGCCTTGCCTAGTAGAGACCTAGAACAGAGTAAGATTTACAAACTCAACTGTGTTTTTATTACCTCAGATTAACTTACATATATCAGGATAAATAAATTTACATTTTTACATGTAGAATGTGAGAATGTGATTTTATTTTCTTTAAATTGATAAATAAGCATAAAAATAATTTGCATAAATTTTGACAAGCTGAGAAAATTGCAAACAATCGTTTATACTATGAACTTATTTTGCAGCCTCCAAGTAATTCCTGTGACTAGAAATACCAAAGGCTGAGATTCTTGGAAGAGAACATGGCTTTTGAAAAAAATACATGGGAATAGAAATCCTTATCCAGAATTGTTTCCATAACAAACACACAATAAGACAAAACACCATGTCATTAAAACATGATTAAATTTCATGCAGCCAACTATTTTTGCTTTTACTGAATACCAGTTACAAGAGGTGTGAAGAGGTATACAAGGTTGACTGCTTTTATGTGTTGAGTGTCAACACTTTTATGGAGGGTGTCAATTCTGAGGAAAAAAATGGTAAAAAAAAAATAGAGGACCTTTTCAAAATCTTCCTAAATATTCATTTGTTTTCTTCATTCCTAATATTGTTGTCTGCCAAGAACGAATGTGGCAGGGTATTCTGCGACAGGGGTGGTGGATGTTCTTGAGTGATCATTTAATTCAATTCCATTATACAAGAATTTCAAGTCTTTATCAATTCTAATAGTAATTCTTTATTCCAGGAATAATTTAAGATTTAATATACCAAACTATCCTGGGTAAGACGATAAACTACGTTCAACAGCAAGGCCTCTGATCAGGAGGTTTTGAGAAGTGTGGAACTACTTCTTAATTGCTGGTGTTCCCAGGTCCACCCTGACCCGGGTTGGTAGAACCTGTTAGGGTCTCAACTCTGGGCAAATAGTTAACCCCCAACCCTTACTGAAAACATTATGAAAGTGTTAAAATAGGTTAGCAATACATTTTTGAAGAAAAAAATTATTACCAATGATACATTATTACCAGCAATACATTTTTGAAAAAAATGTTACCAACAATAAAAGTCTTGTTGGCATTAAACAGGTTGGTGTGCTGTAAGGACACATGGCGCAGTGGATAAAGGTATTGGTTAGATCCAGAGACAGTGTGAGTTCAATACCTGATTAAGGCAGTGGAGAACATGGAGAAGTGAATTAATAGAAGATAACTGATAACTGACATCCATTAGACATGACATGTGGAACTAGAACAGTCTACCCCAGTGAGCAAAATAAAAGGTTCAGTCTGAAGAAGGCCGGAGCATATAACAGTTGAAATGTGATAAATATGGCAGCAAAGATGAGGACAATAGTCCAAATAATGTAAATAGTGTATATAATACCTCATCTCAGAAATATAGATAATAAACTACATCCAACAGCAAGGCCTCTGATTAGGAGGTTTTGTGGAGCATCAGGTCCACCCTAACCCGAGGTGGTTGCACCTGTTAGGGTCCCATCTATGGGAAAATAGTTAACCTCCAAACTGGGGTCAAAACACCATGAAAGTATAAAAATAGGTTTTGGTACCAGAAATACTTCGTAAAAAATTATTACCAGTAATACATTTTTGGAAAAAAAAAGACATTACCAGCGATACATTTTTGAAGAAAAAATGTTACAAGAAATAAAAATTTTGTTGGCATTAAATAACTCATTGAAGTTGATAAACCAAAGCAAACCAAACTAATATAGCAAAATTTAAATACACAAATATATGCAAATATTGTTGAATTCTTTTGTATTATGACTGGCGACTTATCTACTAAAGTTTAAAATGGGCACCTTTTGGAGGTTTGGATATTTTCCAAATATCCCTTTATAAACAATGCATCTTATAGGCTGGAAAATAATGCTTCTATGTTAGCATCAATTAAAAATTGAACTTTTATTTGGATATTAAAAAAACACTAGCAGCTGAAGAAGTTAACCTTTGATTATGCAACAAAAATGTTTTACTATCCATTGCTAAATGTCATGTGATCAATTAAAACAAATTGTTTAATAAAATAATATTAAATATCTTATTTAATTAATATTTAATTAAAGCAAATTGTTTGAAGAATTATTTAATCATGCTACTTTATATTTTAAAATCTTCTCAATAATTAAAACTGATAATTTATGATCAAAGGTGATATTTACTTAGACTGACACTGGAGCAGTCGGTGAGGTTAAAAGGCACAAGTATCATGCAAAAATATGTAAGCTAATAACTGTTCTACTGTATATACCATACAAAGAAAAAGGTTTCAAAGTGCAGGATGCAAGTTCAAGTTTAATGAAAGTTACTTCTTCATTTAAATTGTAAATGGCTTACACAAGCAATCACAGACTATATGAAATCAGTGTTGTGACAAAAAGCAACAATAATAAGATGGAGTAAAACTAGTAATAAAATAATAGTAATAGACTATTGGAATAAAATGAGTAAAAATAATGATAATAATGATTACTGTATTGAATCAGTGTGTTAGGATAAAAAGTAACAATACTAAAAGGAAGTAAATTCAATAATAAAATAATTTTCATAATCCATTGACTAGTGCTCTGATAAAAATAAAAAATAAGACAGACGAAAACTAGTAAAAAAATAATTCTAATAAGCAAAATATTTAAAAATATTAAAATAATTTGTTACTTGAAAAAAAAAAAAAATCCCAAGACAAAAAATAAAAATGAAAATATTTTCCACTTACTTGGACTCTCTATTTTCATGATATCAATCCCAACTTTTGCTTGCGGATGAGTTGCAAGCACAACAAAATCACCATTATGTGCCATATTGAAATGTGGAGTGGGTTTTATCTGCAGATAATCAATGTTGCCTAAAAATGGTTTTCCTTTTTCAGTTCGCTTCAACTGCAAAATATCGTATGGGACTTTCAGATGTTCGCTTAGAAATTTCCGAATTAAAAGACGGCCACACTGCAATATAAGGGAAAAGATTTCTGTTTTTGTAATGGCTATAATTACCATTTAGAACTACACTATTTAGAAGTATAACTAATATCAAAAGACAGATGTCTACAGAATTTTTCTTTATTATTTTGTCTGTTATAAATTCTCAACTTCAAGGCCAAATATTTACAACAAATACAAAAATAAGGAGTTTAAAATGTATTACCTGCTTTTTGCAAATTTTAATCTCAAATTCAAAACTTAAAATTTCTAATAAAAACAAATATTTTTATAAAACGTTTGATATTGTCAAAATTTAATAAAATGATTAAATAATTTTCTGCAAAAAAATTCTATATATAAAGTTGTTGTTTCAGATGTGAATAAATAATCATTCAAAATTAATATGACAAAAATTATGCAATTGTATTTTCAAAATAGTTTCCTCATCTTTATTGCTTTTATCATAATGTTTCAGCTTCTATACCATCCAACTTTCCTGTCACATTTCAGGAATGTTGAACAAAACCTGTTGTTTAATCGATGGTGGTATGCTGCTCTCATACCATTACCATGTCTGTTATTCTTTCTTAAGGAATTTTAGAACTTGTAACTGTTGTGTCTTTTATTTGATCTGCTTCTTCTATGATACTGGTTTATAATTCTGTACTAAGTGACCGAGAGAAATAAGTAAGATTTACTAATGTCTTTATTTGCCAGGCCATATTTTAAAAAACATGCAGAGTTACTGAAAGAATCAATGTATCATACTAACAACACTTAATCTTGGGAAAAATTATGACAAAATCAAATTTACTTTAAATGAAAGAAAACAAAATAAAGCAAAAGAAATATTTGCCTTTTGCTATTTCTTTTTATTTTCATTACTGCCACCTCCCCGTCTCCAAAAAATGTAAAAAAACCTGAAGAAATGTTCACATACCATTGCTGCTTTGGCATCTTTTTGAAACATAAAATGCGAAATACGTTCTTTTTCTTCTGGTTGGATACACTGAGCTGCAAACATCCATTCTGCCTGTATCGGTTTCCAATTTGTAAAATTAAATGCCCAGCGTAAACCAGTCATGATAGGACATTTCATTTACTGAAATAAAAAGGGGTTGAAATATTAACTTACAGCCAGCACATGAACAAAATATTATTGAATTAACAATAACAATTTTTTAATTATTGAAAACAAAAACATAGCTTATAAAGAAAAAGTAAATAAAAATTTGAACAAGGAAATAAATATTTACACTAATTAGATTGCGTGGACTGTTGTCCTCATCTTTATTGTCATATTCACAACATTTCAGCCATTCTATGCTCCAGCCTTTTTCAGGTGATTGGAATTTTGAACTGAAACCTATATTTAGTCCATTGGAATAGATTGTTCTAGTTCCACGTGCTATGCCTTTTCTGGAATATCTGTTTCAGTTAATTCCCTTTAATAACTCAACTCTCCATGCTTTTGTTCCCCTCTGCTGTGGCCAGCTATTGAATTCACAACTCTTTGGGCCAAGTGACTGGATTACTTCAACCAGCGCTTTTATCCACTGGGCCATGTGTTCTTGGGGACAGAGTTGTGAGTTCAATACCTGGCCACAGCAGAGGTGAACAAAAACTTGGAGAGTTGAGTTACTTAAGGGAAATAACTTCAAACTGAGATATTCAGAAAAGGCATGGCATATGGAATTAAAACAATCTACCCCCACGGACTAAATAAAGGGATCAGTTCAAAATTCCAATGTATATCATCTGAAGAAGGATGATATGTCATGAATATGACAATAAAGATAAGGACAACAATCCAAACAATGTAAATAATGTAATTACTTACAATACATCATCTGAGAAATCTGAATAAATGTTGAAGGAAATAAATGTCAATGAACAAAATATCAAGATAAGAAAAATACTTTATCTTTAAATAATTAACTCTGTATTTATTACACATACTCAAGATGGGAAATAGAGAAAATAAAATGTTCAAACTTACCTTACTGACTGAGAGTTTCACAGAAATGGTATCCAACCATCAAATAGTTAGACAGTAAATTGAATTTATTTACAGACATCATATAATTCTTAGAAGACTTAAATTTTTCTAAAAACATGTTAAGATTTATCCATAATTTCTTTCTTGAAGTCATCATTTCAATTTCGAATTAGATTGTATATCTGGCAATAACAACTTTAAGAAAGAACAAATTTAAAATAAATAATGTCTTTTCAGAAAAATTTAAGTAAATTTTTTTGAATTATATGATATCAGTAAATAAATTCAGTTTACTATATAACCAATAGACAAACAGACATCATTTCTTTGAAACTCTAAGTTGGGAAGATATGTTTGAACATTTTATTTGTTTCCTATTAATGCTCTATTTTTTAATACTGAATATTTTACTCACAAAGTATAATTGTATAAAAATTATTCAGCCATTAGATATTAATGAAAAATTGGCCTACCTAGGGTAATAGCATCTTAACTACAAAGTACTTCCTAGTGGCTTCATACAATTAACACAACATTCCTTCCCAAAATTCATCAACGATTTTAGCTTTGGGAAAAACATCATAAGTTGCAGGCAACCAAATTCAGACTGTGAAGTAGAATGCTGATAAACCTGGGTGATGCAATGTCTTGCCAAAACGCTTTGCATGAGATGTCACTGCAAATGTCACACATGTCACTGCAGATGTCACACATGTTGCTGCAAATGTGAGTGTCACACACTGATTACAAACAGCATTTCAGTGACCAAAAACAATTATTTAAATTGATTTTTAGGATAATGTTTGTAGCCTGATTGTCTTGCTCTCTTGTCACCTTATGAGGAAGATGGAGTATAGTTAAAAAAAAAATTAAATCAAATTATCCATAAGCATTTCCTTATCTTATTGTTTGAATAACTGTCTGACCATGAAAGTAGCATGGAGTAAGAATAAAGGTCAAAGGTCAAATGACAAAATGGCAAAAATCAGCTTTTGATTCATATGCCATGTCCTAAATGGTCATCTTTCAGGGTCAACACCATAACCTATCCAGACATAGAAGCCTATGTCTTGATGTAACCCTATGAAACAGCCATATTGCAACATTCCTACATCAAATTTTGTTAATGTTTTGACAAAACCTAAAATAGTTTAAATCTAGTAAAATAGAAGTTTTTCATTTTGGAATTCTAATAATTTAACCAAAGTTATGTTTGTAAAAAAGCTGATCTAACGATGGGACAAACAAGAGCACAAATAACATAGATGTGTACATTTATATGTGGGTAATTGAATCACAAAATCGGGAACAAAAAATGTCCAATGTTATGCATTTCATTCCTAAAAGGATTTTCTTCAAAATGTTAATTATTTAGGGACGGGAGGAAGAAATTCAACAAACATCAATTTTACAATTTTACATAAGAAAAATGCTGAAGATAAAAGGGATGTTACCATTTAACGGTGGAGATTTTTACCATTTTGTCATTTAACTACTATTCATTTGGTATATAACTTTGTATATCATATCTTCCACAAGAATTTATGTAAATTACATACATCACTGAGCATTAAGTTTATATCATGAATATGTGAAGAAATTATATATATATATATATATATATATATATATTTGTGTATTTAGGCAGCAAATTTTCTTTTAGGCGTGTCTGATTGAATAAATTAGACATATTATGTCTGCTAATTTTTAACAAAATCTGTTCATGCTCACAAATAACCATCCGTGTATTGATGTTAAAGGATGAGAGAAATGTGCTATAGCTGTTTAAAATTTCTTTTATTCTCATTTTCCAAGTACTTTCGATTTAAAGAAAATTTAAACAGCTATAGCACATTTCTCTCATCCTTTAACATCAATACACGGAAGGTTATTCATGAGTACAAACAGATTTTATTCAAAATTAGCAGGCATAATGTCTGTAATTTATTCAATCAGGCAAATATATATATATATATATATATATATATATATATATATATATATATATACACACACACACATATATAAAGGAGGTACGGTAGAGTAATGTGTGGCAGCTCGGATTGAAGAATTGGTGTGCTGAGTTTGAATTTCACTCAACCATTACATTCACTTACAAGCTAATCCCCTTGGGAAAGGCATAACTCCTACTCCCCCCATCTATGGGGAAAATAGTAGGACTGACTGTGTCCTATAGCCTTGGGTGACCACCAGTCTAGGAGAAGGACAACTCTGAAATTCAAAACTTGCAGAGGGACATTTGGGGACCTTGTGGCATGCTGTGCACCATTTCTTTGTATTCAGGTCTTCCAAAAAGTGTTATTGGTTCTGTACAAGATTTTGCCGCTAGAATTAAATCATATGTGCAAGTAGTCTGGCAGTTTGGTTCTAAGAACTGAATTGCTTGATCCTCACACATTGAAAATGACAGGAGGATCCATTTTATATATATATATATATATATATATATATATATATATGTGTGTGTGTGTGTGTGTATATATATATATATGTATGTATGTATGTAAATTATATTTACATAGCAAAAATTCATTTAAACAAATTCTGTTAAATCAAAGTGACAATATCTACCAGTTAAATTTTTATTTTTCTAATTTTCAAATAAGTTGTTGTACCTTTAAATCCACAGTTCAATGTTTTGTGCTATTTTTGTTTGAGTATTTTCAACCATTTCAGTGATTATAAAGAATTGAATGTTGTCAGTACGATTGTTGGCTATAACCTTGCATTTTTGGGAACACTACAATTCAAATTCAAATATATGTGTATTGTATAAGTAACATCATGTGTAAAATGGTTTCACATAGTTTGACTGCACTTGGAAAAGAATGTATCAATTTTAAATATGATTATTATTATTATTTTATATGCATATTGAATCTTTTACAGATTTTAAAATTTTGTTGCCTGTGGTAAAAGCTATTTTATTTAATGCAGATTGTTTCTTTCATATAATCACAGAACTTTTACCTTTGCAAAGAGTGCCATAAGATTTTGTTATTATCTGCTAATATTTTTCTTATGTTGATAGTTGGGTTTTAGGTGTTTATTAGCTAATCATTTATATGTACATGAATTGCACTAAATTTCCACAAGTTAGCCTTCAAGAAAATGTTGTGCATACAAGACTTTGGTGTTATTTTTGATTATTAATATCCAAGTCTCCCAAAGGAGATTTTTACATAAGGTAGAATTTTGAGTTATGATTAGGTTAGATCTTTTTTTGACATTTTTGTAATAAATTATAAATTTATTAATCATTAAGTATATATACCAGCAAATTACACTTTTAATGCCTTTTACATTGTTTATAGTTAGGTTGCTTCTGATTATAATCGAATGAATTAATGTTGTTTTCTTGTTTATGTAAGGATGGGTGCTTGTGTTATTTTTTTCTGAAATTTTTTAAAGTAAATTTTATTTGTTCTTTGATGACATAGTTGGGGAAACTGATTTTGAGAAGTGTTTGTTTAATGTTGCTTTATTCTTTATAAAATAATGTCTGAAAATATTATCTCAACAGTGAGTCATGTTTTTTATAACAACTATTTTATATCTGTGAGGACTCTTACTTATGTAATTGAGAAGACAATTCTTTGTCTGTGGGTTTTTTATACAGTGAAGTGCTAAATTTGTTTGCAATAAGACCTCCAGGAAAGGAATTCTATTTATAAGTAAAGTGTAGGATAAAGTTATTTATAAAGGTTTCAAAATCAAAACTATATCATATGTTCATGAAAATTATTATTTTTTTTATTTTTGGTGTGAGATAAATTAGGAATGAGAAGCAAACCCATAGCTAAGCTGTTAATTTGTGTGTAAATGTTACCATAATGATCGTAAATAAAAGTACAAGAAGTTTAAAATTTAAACTTCTTGTACTTTTATTTACGATCATAAGCACTAACCACTTTCATCTCATAAACCGACGTAGTTTATTTAAACTTTAAATAAACTACGTCGGTTTATGAGATGAAAGTGGTTAGTGCTTATATACATCAATACGTTTATAGTTTCTTTGACAAGGACAGGGCTACGTCAAAAGAAATAGTACAAGAAAGCTGATAAAAAAAATCAATGGAAGCCTGAATGGTGAAAAACGTGTTATTTTGCTAAAGTCTCAACTACCAGATCTAACAGAAGGTGAAATATTCTAACATGATGGATCATCTTGCAACTCATCATGTGTAGTGTAGTGTAACAAAGAAGTTTTTATAAAGACACTGTGCAGTGTTACAAGATTAGTTTTCCCAAATCCATGACCTAAAAGATCATCGAACTTAGGTGGAGAGAGTTGAAAAATTGGGTATATAAAGCCAAAAACATGCAAAAGACTTCAACAGGAATGGCAGATTATTTCTGTCAAAACAATTTTAAGTCATATTCCTCCATTCTATGTTGCGACTACAGTTTATGTCAATGGGGACCATATTAAAAATAAATACCAATTACAACTTATAATGTTCTGAAATATATAAATAAATTTATTTTGTGAAGTTTTACTTTTTCTCTCATTAATCCACCTTTCCTCTCATGGTTCATAACTTTTTTGCATGTCATATTTTCACTAGAGAGATGCCCTCGTGTATGTATCTCTCTTTTGCTTTAGAATCCTAAATAACAACAGACTAGGCTACTCTTGAAAGTAAATTGTCAAATATTTAAAACTTTTTAGTAAAAATTAAGCAAATTAATTTTCGGCTTCTTGTTTCTTCCACTAATCATACTAGTAAATATTTTCATTACTTGGATTTAGGTACTGTTATTCGGAAAAAAGAGCTACACATTTCGGGTTTAACATCATTGGGTCAACTAGCACAACTAAAAGAATCTGAATAATAATATTTATTTTATTGCTATATATACTGATTTTCAACTGAAGTCTTCCATTTTCCACATGAATGAAAGAATGAATGGGTGTAGAAATTTGAACTTTTTACAATTTCTAACTAACATATAATTTTTCAGATATCAACTTATTTTGTGAACTTTATTTTAACTTTAAGTGTTGTAAATTAAAAAAAGAAAAAAGAAATTTTTTTCACTGAAAAACGAAAACAAACTGAAATCTTGTGTGAAAAAAATAACTGTTTTTTTTGGGTTTTTTTTGTCACGCTCAATTGATTTGGCTAAAAAATATGTGGGTAGTGAAAATATTTGATGAGTTGGTAAAACTTTAAAAAAATATTATTAATTAATTAATTAATTATTAAACTTTTTATTTGTCATTTTATTCTAAGTCGGGGTTTCACAGCACTGAATATGGGACAAAAATGACTCAAAAAATGTAAAAACTATCACACCACTTTCCTAGTAGGACGTCTCTGGTGTCAGGGTTTAATTCTGGAAAAAAAAAACTAAAGGATGGGATACTTGGGATGGGAGTGGCTCTTCTTACTCTGGAGTTGAGTATTATACTTCTTTTAACCCCGATTGTAGTTCTGGTTGGACCAGGTAGGTTTAAGTTCCCATGAGGAGTCTGGCCTAGTCTATCATTGCCCCTTCTATGAAAATGACGCGAACTAATTATTTTTAAATTCTTACTGGAATCCCACCCCACTTCCAAGGCCTTCCACTTTAAGCACTCTGACAACACTTTCAGTAAAGCGACGGAAAAAGCTATTGTTACAAACACTAAACAAAAAAGGCCTTTCGATACTAAAAGATCATCATACACATGTTAAAAAATATTTATCAGTTAAGAAGAATAAGATCCAATTTGTTTTTTTACATAATTATTCTATCTACTGAAACACATAAATTTATTTTAGATAAAATATGAAAAAATAGATGAAAAAATATATGCTACCATTATAAAGTTTATGTCGTTGTTATTCACAGATATCAAGTTTGACTTTCACTGTAGAGAAGGCCAGTGATTTCTAGATTCAGATTTTCAATGAGAAAAAAGGGTGTTTTGCTGTAAAATAGGGTAATAATAATGATAATGAGTTTGTTTTCAACACTAAAATGTTCGTTACAGACGACAAAGGTCAACTGTTGAGCATATTTTTTTCTTTTTTTAAGATAAATCATAAAAAAATGTCAAATAAAAATGCTTTAGCTTTCTAGTGTAGTTTTCTGTTTTATGAATTAAAAAAGCACTTTGTGGTACCGTAAAAAAATGATATTAGTTTTATTTTTTTTTTACACATAAAGTACTTTTTTACAGAAATGTCGAAATCCCTAATTCGTCAAATGAAAATGCTACCCACATTAAGCATTACAAGTTATATCCAAAAAATTGAAAGAAAGTCTTTTTTATGATCATCTCATCGGAGAAAGAAATTCATCGACTTCATCTAAAAATGCAAAATCTTTTATTTGTGTGTGATTTTTCATTTATTAATAATTCATAATTTTACCTGGGTTAAAAAGCTACGTAGAAGTATAAAAATTACAAGTTATTAAATAATACTCACTTTTTACGTTTTAAAAATCATAATTAATTTTAAATTTTTTAAAAAGATAAAAAGGCGTAAACAAACGATTTTGTTACACGTGATTTTCGTGTAACACCGGCACATGTGATTAGACGGTGTAAGAAAACTTTTTTTATCCATAATAATATTCCGACATCCTTTTTTAACCATCTGCTTAAGGCAGCTCAAACTCAAGGGCACAAAAAGGGTCATTGTTACCAATGCAGAGGAGATCAAATTCCTAACCGGTGGACTGGGGACGCGGATCCTGTTGACAGTTTCCCAGCCATGGTCTCGTGACAGGTTCACAACGAGAGTTCCAAAGTTAAATTACATAAGTTTGATAATTTTTTGAGGACTAAACTTAAAGTAAAACTAAAAAGGAATTGTGAAAATGAAAAATAAAATGAAAGAGAGAGTGAAGCTGAGAGCGAGTGGGTACAACCGGGCAAGATATCACACGTATTCTAATCGTTTGTGTTTATTAAATAAATATTTTAAAAAAAGCAAAATTTACGCGTAATTTTAAAAAAAGAATCATCGATTGTCAGAATGTGAGGCAATACGTGTCCCATATCAGTTTCAGAGGTTCCCAACCACTGGACGGCGAACTGGTACTGGTCCGTAGATCATTTGCTACTGAGACGCAAAGAAATATTTGTTTAAATCATTTAATAGATGGATTGATTACTGGATTTTAATTTAAAAAGATTTGTTTAAATATTCAATATTCATCTACTCTACTCAATGCTATCTATCATAACTTTAAAATTAATGTATATTTTTATTTATTTGTAATAATTTTCAACTAATTTTCTGATCCTAACTAATTTTTATATTTTAAAGAATTTCGGTATAATGACCCAAAAAAGCAAATGGGACTGAATAATTACTTTCAAAAGGGAGAAAGACCCATTGGCGAGACATCAGAAGGGTCACAGGGTGCAAAGAAAAAGAAAGCTTAAAAGAAAATACCAAGAGTCCACCATAAAATAGGGGTTCGTCACAACAAGAGATTCACACGCTCCAAAGCCGCTCTAATATGTGGTGACCGACTAATGAAGCCATGAAATTCACAAAATTACTTCGCCACATGTAAGCACCCTGGATTAAAAGACAAGGTCCTGGAATTTTTTAAAAGATAAAAAAAAAACGTGAGCAAGCAGAAAAGCAATTATTAAAGACCACCACTTCAACAAATGTATCTGCGCTGAAAGCATCATTCTTAATCTTAGTAGCCGACCGCATTGCTAAAGGCAAAAAAAAAAAAAAAGAAAAGAAAAGCCCTTCACTATTGGTGAAGAGTTCATTTTGCCTGCTAAGGACTTCTGCAGTGAAAAGCAGCTGAAAAGGTTACAAGCGTCCTCTTTCGGCAAACAAAAGACGAATTAATGAAGTTGCAGAGGACTCCGAGGAACAGTTGTTAACTTGTTAGAGAGGATTATTAATGTGTAGATGTGGTACACAATTCAGGTAGATGGAACTACTACTCGTTTTTGTGTGATATATTTTTCAGGAAGATGTGCACGAGGATTTGTTACGTGTATTGTTTTTGCCAACTAACACCACAGCTATAGAACTATTCAAATTCTTGAACGATTACATTGTAATCGTTCAAGAATGTAATCATTACATATCAGGAAGGGCTTAATTGGTCGCTGTGTGTTGATGTTTGCACGGACAGATCGGCTGCGATGATACTAGCTTTCTAGTCTTACAACACGGATCAAGTAACACAGACGACAATTGTGTGGATGTAGTCATTTTTTTAAATTAATTCACCCCAAGCAAGGCGATAATGAGGGGCTACCGGAAGTGAAAGAGAATGAAAAAGACCTTAGAAGGAACCGGAAGAAATCTAATCACAAACAGGAAACAAGGGGTAAACCTCTACTTCTGTTCAAAAGACCAAGGAGGAGTGTGAACCGGACAATAGGCGAAACTCTCCAATTAGGATGGATGCTCAATCAAAATTATTGCTGGTGCACATTAAGTTAGTCGTAATAATGTTTCAACCTTAAAAATATTATTTTAAACCTATAAATGTTAAAAATAAAAGTGTATCAAGAGTTTGGAACGCTATAAAATACAAATACTTGTATAGTTTTAATTAAAATATTTTTATATTTGTCTCGTGAGAAAGCGAAAATTTTTCCGATTGTAGTTTACTTTCCATCAGTTGTTCTTTTCTTTAAAACGAATTCCAATTATTCTGAACCATTCTGAAATGTTTATAATGAACTTAAATATGTATAAGACTTTTAGATGTATTAATTAAAATAGCTAACGTATAAAAATTCCAGAGGGTCATCAAAAAGACACACGCAAAGGGTATCAACATACATACATACACACACATATATATATATATATATATATATATATATATATATATATATATATATATATATGTATGTATGTATGTATGTATGTATGTATGTATGTATGTATATACAAACCAAAACGGTAGGACCCAAGAAAACAAAAAACGACGAAAATAGAATCTAAAATAAGATTAAAAATTTGCGGACGTCAGTATAAAAGGAGAATATTCAACTATTTGCTGTTGTTTTGAGTAAATCGAGTTTCTTTTCACCAAGAGAGATAAATAAGAAACTTTGTATCTGGCCGTTGTCAATTATTTTATAAAGATCTGTGTGTGTGCCTGTGTGTTCACCAGTTGTATTTTGTTGTGCTTAGCCTTCTTCCGGATTCATATTAGTCTTACAAAAAGAGTGCAAAAGCTGATAGATATTGGTGAGTTTGTGGCGGACTTCACCACATTAATTTAACTTAGATTAGGAAACCAAACTGGCGTGAAGAAAAAGAGGATAAGCCAAAGACATCATTACACACAAAATTTGTATTTAACAAGATGTACAAACAAGGATGTGAAAGAAAAGCATGCATTGAATAAAACAAGAGTTGTCTCTCTTTAATTATTATTCGTGTTCCAAAGTTCACTGAAAGAAAGTTTGTGATAGTTTCTTGTAATAATTGTTCTCAGCAGATTTGCTTTGTAAGAAAAGATTATGTGAGTGTATAAGGAATGTTCAGCATGTTAGTGGTGGTGGTGTGAGTGAGAAGGTTGGAAAAGTTCGTAAGAGTTCGTACGTACGTGAATGCGTGAAATATTATTTAACGTCTGACCGCATGGTCGAGACGATAATTCTTAAAGGTCACATCTTCGCAGGAAGAAGAGAGAGAAAAGAGAAAGAGGAAAACTCGTGTTTGCTATATATAGATAATGTAATCACGTGACAGGATCGCAGAAGCTTGGCGGGAAACTTGACTTAGTCACGCGCTGGAAAATATTGTGCGTGGGTGGATTGCAACGCCCACTTGTGTGTTTAATGATCAATTAGCGAGCGAGTTTGGGGGAGACCTAAGAATGCCTCTGGGATCTGATTCTCCCAAAAGTGCACAAAATCGACTACATGAAAATATAGCGATTACAAAGTTGTCGCATAGCTGCGATTTATAAATTGTCCATTACACAGTAGTGTTGATTTATTATCCAATGAATGCTTGTTGTTGTATAATTTGAATTTGTGTATGTATGTATGTGTGTGATGATCATCATCACAAGTTCGTTAAATCTCTCAACAATTTCAGAACTGTAGAACTAGAACGAATAAGCACGATGGACAACACCCCCACCCCCATCCCTGTAAAAATAAATAAAAAATTCTTAAGTTAAAAAATCTGAAGCAGGTTTGTTTGTCCGTGCAAGGTTCTTGTTTATATGCACCCTTCCCTTTTTATAGGGCCATAATATCGGGGTAACATTGTCTACTTTCAAGCAAGACTGAGATGAACAAGAGGCCTATGGGACAAGCCATCGATATCCTCACACTCAGCATATTTTTCATAGTTGAGCAAAACCATTGAAATGATAATGGCTTCCTGATTAGCTACTTTGAATGGTCGAGGACTGAGGCCGAAGTCTAAAAGGGCTAAACTTGTCCGTGACATTCAACCCTTTGGTATGAATATATGTAAGAGATCCATCTTATTGTCAGTGATCAAAAAAGCCAAAGAGTTTTCACATAATCTTAGCATATTTTGATAGACATTCGAGAGGTGTCTCTTGGCTAGTAAGACGTTCTTTAGGAGCGACCTGTTCATATTTCTTTGCAGATTCGACAGGCAGATTGTGTGTGCTGACTGTTATCATAAAGCCGAAAGCTTTTTGTCTCATTGTAGTTTATACGCCTAATGATAGCAAGGAGTGAATACCGTTTTTGTTGGATCGATCCCTTTGCGATATCATCGAAATCGGTAGTGGATGAATGGAACGCCGTCCTCAGATGTTAGGAAGTGGGTATAAATAAATCTTTTCATGACTTTATAACTAAATTCGATTTGCATAATAAATTCCCAAATGAACATCCAAAACAGGATAGTAGGCAGATGGTGGCTGCTTGGGGTCAGTACAGGACACGATGCATCGACTGAGGTTTAGAGATTCAATTCAGCATTCTTAGGTTGTCCTAGTTTTCATGACATGTCTGGGTTCGAATAAACTTCGATAAACCTAAACTTAAGCCCTGGTTACTGGAAATTCAACATATCGTTGTTGGGTGGGAAGGACTGCAGAAGCCAGTTGATACTAACCCTAAAGTGACAGTTGACTGTGGTTTGAAATAAGTTGTGTAACTACCTCAAAAATTAAATCTTTTCTTGCTGCCTGCCGTCACCGACTTAGCTCAGGTTAACCATATAGTGATTTTCCAAGCGTAGCTTAGATGTGGCACAAGGCCGAAAATAGAGGGCACCCAGTGAGGATTGAACTCACTACTCAGTCGTAATTGTTCTATCAAGACAAGCTTGTTAACCATTGCACCGCCTCGAGGTGCCCTACTCAGGTTACCCGTATAAGAGGTACTCAAATCTAAAGTAAAACGGTTTTAAACTCGGGAGATGCAGGTGAAATACTTTTAAATGCAAAGCTGGCCTCAGTGCTTATCAAGAAGGACCAAACTCTGGTAGTTAAAGCTAGATTAAAACGAATGTTTACCGAGGCGACGACCATGACCATACGCACAGAAGAACCTGGAATCGGCATATCACCAAACTCACATAACCAGTTGGACAAACTTTGACTACAAACGAAGGCACCTGTTAAGAATTTCGTGATTACTGCCAAAAGTTATTTTATTTTTTAACTAGATAACCCGATCTGAGTTTGTCTCAATTCGATAACTATTTAGCTTTTCTTATTTTAAAGCAACTGAAGAAGATGTGTAAGAGTCCCATAACAGAGGACAAAATCGAGAAGGTGTTAAGAAAGATAGCCACGAACAGGACTCCTGGAAATGATGGACTCCCGTATGTTCTACTTTAGGCTGTCGCCCATGTTTGTCTCCCGTTGGCGCTGATCTACAACAACTGGACGAAACGGCAGAGTACTGTTCAACGCTTCACCGGTGTGTACTAAGAACAAACATAGGGAAGGGATTAGTAATTTCAAGCCATTCATTGTGTTAAAGATTTTGGTCAAGGTCTTAAGTAACAGTTTACAAGCTGTGATGGATCATCTGAAAGCTTCTGAAGAGACTTGTTTCCAGAGGGGTAGCACGAACCAAAAATTTCTTTCGCACGATCATAGAGAAAGCCGACGGTGAAGTCCCATTAATCAATTTCAATAAGTCTAAAGTTTAAATAAGGTCGATCACTGTTTCTTAGAAGCTATCAGATTTTGTTTTATCATTTTTTTATTTTTTTATTTTTTTTTGGTGATGATGAAGTGATGCTACCTTCACAGCTATAGTAAAAATGAACATGGTAAAATCGAAGCGTTCATTTCCAAATTTATTCGTCGATGTTGTCCGCTTTTTTCCATGCTGCACGTTCTTGCCTTGAAACATTTCATACAAATATCGAGGGTGGACCTGATTCTACGCGTAATGATATAACCTGTTGCTAGTATATCTCCTGATACTATGTCGACGATATATTCACGCTTGTAACGGAAAAATGCCGAGTTTGTGAAGGTCGGCAAAGAATTCCGGTTGTATGACATGGAGTTAAAATTAACCGTGGTAAGTCTGTTGACGGTTGGTTTTGCGGAGAAGTTGTTGTCTCCCTGACCTCTTAAGTCGGACAGACGAGCCATGCCAGTTACTCAATGACTGGTTTGATTCTGACCTCCAGCTGGAGATGAATTAGTCGGAGGTACTGGATAAGGTCTGGCCTTCAATTAGTTCGTAAACTCGAAGGAATCTTTCCTGAAAGAGTAGGCCGAGTTGTGAGTTTCGCACATGTGTGACACAATGAACCCCGGCTCTGATCAGGGCGCCCACATAGCAAAGTGGACGGTAAGTAATTTTATCTAATACTGAAGCAATTGATGTTTCATGACCAGCAGTAAGATCTACAAGTGAAATCTTCAAAGTAACCGCCCGCTGTTCACAAGTAAAGATAAAGGAAATAGAATAAATAAATGAAAACTTCCGGTATCAAGTGCTACACTGCCGAAAGTTAGGTAATTCCGGTCTTGGACATATATAGTCAGAGCTTTATGGAATGGTGAGTCAGAAAGGCGGTAAGAGAGAGTCGACAGTCAACGTAACGAGAGAGAGAGAGAGAGAGAGAGCGGGGGGAGAAGGGAGAGAGAAAGAAAGAAAGAGAGAGACTATTAGAGGAAGAGAGATGCAGAATCGGAGGCAGATTGGATTCTTGTTGACCGAAGAGTCAAGTATCATTTACCTACTTCCACCCGATAGATTTTTTTTTTCTCAAACTTAGTTTAACTTAACTCGGTAATGTATATTCATTGCTCATTTAATTTTTTTTTTTTACTTTGGTTTTCTACATTTCCGTTCTTCTCTCAGTAGATAGAAAGCAAATTTCTTCTGCAACGGCAATAATTGGCTATATTTTTCATTTATTTTCTGGCATTTTCCAACATCATTTTTCATTCGGGTAACATTTATTCTTTTTATTTTTTTGCTATCGCGCGCACGCGCGTGTGTGTGTATGTGTGGAGGGAGATCAAATACGTATTTTTTGTTTATGAATATTTTCTGTAAACATAATTTCGAATCATTTCAAATCATTGGGTGAATTTCTAAATTGTAGCTATGAAACATTTGTTTTATTCTATTCGCTACATAAAAGCTAGAATTTCTGTTGAAAGAATATAAAGTCTTGGTGATTATTGCATGAAAGAGTCAGATTAAATGAGATTTTGTGGTAAAAGGAATAATAAATATTTACATTCAATTGTTTCACGACAAAAGGTAATAAATTCTTCCATACGTATTTTTTTTTTTTTTTTTTTTTTTTTTTAACTCAATCTTGTATCATCCTCTCTCTTCGTCTTATGAATTTCTTTTTACCTTAATTGGTAGGAATTCAGAACTCTTCGACGTTGGAGACAACTCTAAACTCAAATACAAATTGAATACTTTGATTCTTACTACCACAAGCGTTCATTATTTTACGCTGGACACGGCCTTTCAATTATTTGAAAAAATTTAAAAAATTTACCTCTTACCATACCGCCATTCCCTATTCTGCCAACCATTGAAACACGCGCTCATGAGGTAAGTTATTCGCTACTTTCCTCTCTCTCTCTCCTGCTTAGTTCTGTGAGTGTCAAAATTTCCAAGCTTTCTTTCCTCATTATGTGCCCCTCCTTTCATAGCATTCTCGGCATCCTTCTGTAGAATCATATTTCTCTTGCCTGAAGTCTTCTCTACATCTGTAAAGAAAATCTTCAGCAAGATTAATATTACATAACAATTCATTTCTCTTTTCTTTGTTTCTAACGACATCTTCGGTTTCTTAAGATTTTGTTTAATTTTTGGTTGACATCTTTTGCTGTTCCAATACTTCTTCCGATTTCGCTGTCACATGTTCCAGTATCTGTTAAAACACTTCTCAGGCATTTAAACTTCTTTATTTATTTGATTTTGACATATACTATTCGTAGATGGCATCTTGGCCTTTTTCTCTTGCCGATAATAACGCATTCTGTCTTCTTAGGCATTTTTTCTCACTTTCCTTTACTATCTTCTCTCTTTTTTGTTTACCATCAGCAGAGTGTCATCTTCGTAATTTATGTTTTTAAGATTGTGCCTCTCCATACTAAATCCTGGTAGGATTTCCAAAAGTCTTCGAATAGCCACACTGGAGAGGTTGAATAAATCCGGCGAGAAGACACATCCTTGTCTTACTCTCTTTTCTATTTTGTGTAGTTATGCATTTCTTATCGATATGCAGGCAGTTTGCACCCAGTATAAGTTCTGGATATGATTATCGTGTTAAAGGATTTTAATCTTCTTCGATCGAAAAATTTCTCCATATAAAAATATTCTTAGATTCAATTACATCGGAAAGTGAGTCAAAATTCACAATATCGAGTCAATAAAAACAGGAAGTGACGTTGACGCATACCATTTTTTTTTTCTTTTCTAGTCAGGAAGAATTTTTCTTAGGGGATCTATTTCATCAGAGACGTTTTCTTAAAGCGTATATTTCGTTTACATTAAATATCGTTTGCTTTCATTTCACTGTTAATGCTTTAGCGCTGACTTCATTTGAAACATAAATATCCTTCAATATGGATGTTTATTGCGTCAGTCGAGCTGGTCTCTTTGACTAAACTAAAACTGAATTTAAGATTTAAAAAACTGTGTAATATAAACATTGCATAAAGATTTACTTAACTGGCTGCAAACTGGCTTTCCCCAAATATCTTTTGTAAAGGAGGGATGGCCTTAGCGAATCATTGAAATTTTTGCTTTAATTAACACTAGATACAACGTCGCAAATGTTTAAGCTATGAGATTTAAGAGATTCTTATTGTTTTGTTGTTCTTGTCAGACAAATTTCTATGGAGCAATGGGTAGCTCGATAACCTTACACATCACTACGACTGTCACAGGTTAATTCCTTATTGTTTATCTCCCTTTTGTAGTCTTCAGTTGTACTAAACTTGATTAATTCTCAATAAAATATGGTGGTTAACTATTTTGCATCAGATTTCTGCGCATCATTCAAAAGTCTTAATCTCCAGCGAAGAATCCCCCGAATAAAATGCAATATAAGTTTTTGCAAGTTTGAGGAAAGCAGAAATGTATTCCAGTTATGTTGTAGTGGATTGTCACCATAATGTAGGGGTGTGTATTACATATATTTATCTTTTGACGAGGAAAGGCGTGATTAAGGAAAGCAAAGACGCTGAAGGTTACTATCCAATGTGGTGTGCACAATGCAATTTATATTTGACGTAAAATAGCACATAGTATAAAATGCAAAACATAATGTAATGATTCAAAACATAACAATTGAATTTATTAGTGTTTGGTGTACATGCATATAAGCTGAAGGTTTGATAGAGTTATATCTCTTAGATTTGGAAATATCTGTACCTGAGTTCATAAAGATGAAGTAATTATTAAACTGTAGTTTAGAAGAATAAGTTCCTGTTGCATGTTAGGAATTGTGTATTTAATGTCTGACTGCATGGTCAAGACGGGAGTTCTTGAAGGTCACATTTTAGCAGCAAAGGTTTGAGACGCAAGAGTGACGAAAGAGAGTGAGAGAGAGAGAGAGAGAGAACCATTCGTGTTTTGTTTATTGAAGATGGTGTATCACGCGACCGGCTCAGATCAAAAATGCGGTAAATTTCATTCCTCGCGTGCAGGATATCTGATTGGTCGGAACTGACCAATCAGCGAGTTAGTTTTGAGGAGATCAACCAATGAATGCTTGTCACATGATTTCTATGTACTGTGTATATGTAATGGCGGTGGTGTGATTCTACAATGTAATTGTGATTTATTTTTATTTGAAATAACATAGAACACAAAATGAAATGACATGGAACGCACAATGTTATTTACTTTTGACTTGAGACCAAAGGAAAATTGTTATTAGTCAAGTACTGAGATCTAACCACAATGCATTTATTAAAATTTCAAATGATACGTATTATTATTATTATTTCTTTTGATTTCTGGTGTCTACTCATTTCTTTCCGGGTTTCGACCAGATACCTAAGGTCAGAAATGGCAATGACGTTTTCTACTGAGCAATTTTGAAATTAGACATATTTTACATAGATAAAGCCCTTTGTAAGGTGTGGGCTGCACTCGTGAGAACAATTTTTTGTATTTTCTTTAAGCTATGGGCTACCAGGAATCCTTTCAATGAGTCTATTTGAATTTTTTCCAATCAATCTGAGGGATCCAACTAAAACTGGAATTGTTGATGTTCTTATGGGCCACATTTTTGAGATTTTGATTTTAAGCTCCTTGTATTTTGATGGCTTTTTGAAGTTCTTCAAAGATGCATTGCAGTCTGGAATTTTGAACTGAATAAAGTCGCTTACAATTTTCATGTTCTTTGGCAGATATCATCTAGTCTTCTGTAGTTTCCAGGTATCTTTGAAGGCCAATTGTTGTAGTTTTGTAAGACAGTTCTAGTCGAACTAATCCTCTGTCTCCTTCGGGTCTGAGCACATACAGACGATCAACATCAGATTTGGGATGATGAATGTGGTGGCAAGTGAAAAGCTTTCTCGTTTTGGCGTCCATTCGTTTAATGCCAGTTATGGTTCAGTTAAAGTTGTTGAAACTGTATTGCACCACAGGGACAGCTACATTGTTTATGGCTGATATTCTGTTTTTTGAATTCAGCTTGGTATTTAGTACCAGACACACATGCCTGTAGCATTTATTATTATTATTATTATTATTATTATTATTATTATTATTATTATTATTATTTCCTTTGATTTCTCTTATATACACATTTTCTTCCGGGTATCAACCAGAAACGTAAGGTCAGAAATGCCGTCATGACATTTTTCATTGATCATTTTTATAAAAATAAACAAAAAAAAACCTAAGATCACGCTCATATTACTTTGATAAAGCTCTTCGTAATGTGTGAGCTGTACTAGTGAGTACATTTTTTGGTATTTCTTTAAGGTATGGTCTATCAAGAATCCCTTCAATATATATATATCGGAAAGTTTTTCCAATCAAGCTGAGGTCTCCAACTAAAACTGGAATTATTCATGTCCTTATGTGCCACATTTTTCAGATTTCCACTTTAAGGTCCTTGTATTTTAATAAATCTTTTGAAGATTATCAATGATACGTTACAATCTGCAGTGACTACAATGTCAATAAGAAAGCACATTCTGTGGTCTTCGATCACAATATCTGAACGATTGTTTTCGATTGTTCTGTCTTTGTGTAATTGTAAAATCCCATAATATTGTTACAGGGTCTCATCTGTGAAACCGGATATAGGTGATATTCATACCAGTATCTTGCAGTTTCCCTCCCGTAAAATTGTCATATTTTCCAGTGCAGATATTGGCCCAATCTATCATGTCGAGTTTTATATTCAGTAGGTGCCAATAACGTGCAACCTGATACAAGATGGTCAGTTGTTTCTGAATATTTATCACATAATCTGCATTTGTGGTCAATACAGTTTTTCAGTATATGTGCTCGGTAATTTCTAGTTAGCAAGAATTTAGTCCCCTGCATCAAGAATAAAACCTTCGGTTTCAGCTTTTAACCCTAAACTACATAACCACTGATGGGTACCGGGTTTGTCTACATCAGTTTATTTGGTATGGATAGAGTATTGACCATGAAGAGACTTATTTTGCAATCGTTTCTGCATTTGGTACTTTGTATTTGTTTTTGCTTTCTTTTTTAGGTTCTTTGCCGATTCAATAGATATGTTATGGTTTATTTGTACTTCTTCACCGACTTGAAATTCCCTTTTAAATCTGTTGGCTTCCTTTACTATTGAATAAAGTATCTTATTTCTGTCATGTTATTTGACACAGATCATCATCCAGTCTTATGTAGTTTCCAGGTATCTTTGAAGACCGATTGTTGTGATTTTGCAAGATAGTTCTAGTTGAACTAACCATCTGCCCCCTCAGGATCTGGGAACATACCGACGACCAATATCAGCCTTGGGGTGATGCATGCGGTGACAAGTGAGAAGCTTTTGCATTTTGACATCCATTCGCTTAATGTCACCTATGATCCAGTTAAGGTTATTGAAACTGTATTACACCACAGGGACAGCCAAGGTGTTTACGGCGGATATTCTGTTTTGTGAATTCAACTCGGTATTTAACACTAGACACAGGCGTCTGTCGTATTATTTTCTTACCTTCTCTTTCATTTGGATATGTTGTATTTCATCTCCTTCGCTGACTCCTAGTTATTTATAGGCTTCTTCTTGTTCCAGTTCTCTAAACTTTATGACAAAATCTAGCTCTATCGAGTGCGTTTATCATTTTCCCTTTCTTGAATGTTACTTTTGCACATTTATATAATTAGAAATACATATCGATGCCATTTATTACGTTGTCGTCGTTGGCAAAGAATTTGATATCATCCCTGTAAAATAGGTGATTAAACAGTTTCTTTTTTTTTTTTTAATTTGTATCCGTAGTTATTACTGTTTAGTTTATTCGAAAGAAGGATTAAAGACAGACAGAGCGAAAGGGACATTAATAAAGCTTCTGTAAGAAATTTATGAATTGATGACAGATGATAAGAGCCAAAAGTCGGGTACCTTGTTATTTCCTGGGGATTTCTATTTTTGGAATTTTGTTACAGCTTGCCTAACATTATTCTTGGATATATTTTTTCATTCTTGCACAGGTTTATCCTTCATTCTTTCTTCTTCTCGTCTGATTATTATTATTAGGTTGGTGCAAAAATAATGTCGTAGTAACATATGTGAGAAAACGACATTATTTTTGCACCAACCTAATATTATTATTTTCTTTTCTGTTTAGTATAAAGACTTACTGAATCTGTGTTCGTCACTTAAGGCAAGGTAATAAATATAAGCATTCTGTTTGCAGAAATTCTGATTTTAAGCGATACTTAACATGTACGGTTTTTATATTTTCTTTACATTGATAATACTCTTCTGAGTGGATGAGTAATTATGTGCAAATTCATTTGGTCGCGGTATCAAAGAAGAGAGCTCATTAGAACAACTGCTATTAAAATATTTATAGAAAAGGCAGAGGAAAGACACGTCACGGTGATGGGAAATTGACTGAAGCCGAGATGCCAGTTCATCCCCGATAATATAACAGACTCTTCCTTGAATTTTGTCGAGAATCTCGAGATATATAACAGGAGTATTAAATTAAATATGGCTGCAATATTCAATTCACGGACGAATCGTAGATTTATAAAAGATGGATTCCGATGAGAAAAAAATGTCTGGCACGACACAGTGAAACAATCTTCTTAACAGCAAACCTAGCAACTTATCAAATATAATCGATCCATTTCATGACAGTAGAAAACGTTAGTCCAAGAAGGCGTAATGAGTTGCTCTTCTAGAGGTTAGCATCAGCCATCAGCCATACTGATGCAAGGTAAAATGTTTACATCTGATGATTAAAGGATAACAGTTTCATTTTTGAGGCGTTAAAATTTACAAGCCATATCTTTCCCCAGTTAACAACTGATTGGAGGTCGTTTTCGATAGCAGTTGACTTATGTGACTTACTATTAAGACTGAAGGAAATAGTTTTGTCATCAGCATTAATGCCTAGTTTAGAACTGATGACATCGGGAAAGTCGTTGATGAAGATAAGAAACAATCATGTGAAATGGTCGAGAACACGTCCTTAATTATACGATTTGTTAAGAGAGATTGGATTAAGTCAAATATCCGTCCAGAGATACCACAGCCCTTGAGTTTGTGGAGAAAGTCAGCATTCCAAATAACTTGTCAAACGCCTTCGAGATATCTAGAGTCACAGCTCGAGCGTCGCCGTTTTTATCTAAAGACTGATAGACAAATTCAGCGATAACTGTTAGCACATCAGTGAAGGTGACATTTTTTCAATTTCAAATTCAAGCTCCTTATGTTATATTTTTTACAAATATATTTCTAACAGATGTTATTGTCATATCAGCGAGAAGGCATTATTCTCTTTGCAATCACAATGTTTAGCCAATTAGTTTTCATATGTCTTTCAATATGAACGGCAACCTCCTAAGAAACATGGCCTTCTATGATTGGTGCAGGATGATTTTTATATATATATATTTTTTTTTCAATATGTGACTCACTGCAATGATGACATATCTTCCACAATATACTACCCAAACCTATGTCGATCATTGTATTCTTTCAATGTCAATATTAGACAACCAGACACTAAGTGACCAATATCAACATATTTTTCGCATAATCTACATATTGGGTCTGCATCATTTTTAATAGTTTTTCCTGCTAATACTTGGTGAATAGGATTTTGCTCTGTGCAGCCATGATAACTGCTTTCATCTCTGCTTTTAGTACTGCGCTCTTCAACCACTGATAGGTTTTGTGTGTACATATGCACCGTTACTTCTGAGTGCATATTCGTTTTTGTTCCTATGTGCTTTCTAAATTGTGTTTTGTATGTTTTTTATGAATTTAGTTGCATTTGTTCCTTTAGTATTTTCATCAATTTCTTTCCCAGTGAATTTCAGTTCCTTTAAGAAATTATTGACATGTGACTTTTAACAAGTTATCAAATCCAGTCAAGTGTGGACTTTAAATGCTTTTAAACTAATAATATTTGTTTTATAGGTTAACTCAAATTCGATTAAGCCCTTGCTGCCATTAATCCTAACAATATAAAGTTGGTCAGTATTCGTCATCGGATGGTGAATTTTATTGCAAGTCATTTACTGTTATGGAGTGGTTTTACAGTGGAGACTTGTATTTGTACTAAGTCGGTCCTAAAATAGGTTCGACGTACAAAACGTTAGGAACTTGATATAATAGGTAATGACGTCGAGAAATCTAGTTGTGGTCACTGATACTTTAGTATCCGACTAACGGTCGTCCGGCATCGACTGACTGACCGACCCCACTGAGCGACACCTTACTCTTACTACTTATTATAGGTGGGAGAGTCTATTAACTATAAAATAGGTGTGTTCAACTATAACATTTACTTAACTTGGAATTCGTTTTATTTATTTCAGTTATAGTTCAACTGAAAATATCAAAGTAACAACATGTGTTGTTATTAAATTTATAGCCATATTATTATTAAATACTTTGCCATAAGACATTGTAAATATTTACTGTTACCTGTTAATTTGTTAACGCATCTTATTAAGTACTTATGTATTGAAGTTTGTGAACCACAGTCTATAAGGTTAGATAAAAAGAAAAACAAATGTGTATAACGTACAAATGTCGACAACAAAAGCCTCAGCGATGAAAAAGAAAAAGCTGTTTTGTTCAAAGAAAAACATTTTCTTTTCTATCATCAGTTCTCATTCGAGACAATGTGGAACTGAAAAATTGAAAAGAATCGAAAAAGAACTGAATGAAAAATATTAGTAAAATCAATAAAAATATCTTCTTTTTTTTACAAGATATTGTAACATTGAAGCAAAAACGCCATTTTTGTTAATTAAAAATGGCGTCAAAACAAAAATGGAAACTTTATTTATTTTCTTTTTTTACCGAAACATTTTTAGGTTTGAATAGTTTCCATTTTAAAACTGATTTAACCCGTTGACCTTTCTGATTTATAGACATTTTCTACATTTACGATTAACTCACGCCAAAAACAGCTGTTTGTGCCTGGACACCCAAGGTAAGCAACCTTATGCCAGACTAATCAAATTTTAGTAAATAACTACAGACACTTTGAGGCAGATTGTTTATTCAAATCAGAAATAATATTGATTTAATTTATTCTATCAACTTTCTGTTTGAATTTCTATGCTAAGCTATGACGGTCACCTCAGCATAGAAATAAATACCATATGGAAGCCGTTAATAAAGAAAGGGAAATGTTTGTAAGGCTTCACTAACAAAATTGTATCAGCAGCAGAAACAACGGTGAATGCAGTCAAGTTCAGCCTAGTGGATTAAAATCCTGGTTCGTGAATTTAGTTACATAGTAAGTGTGAGTTCAAGTGTGAGTTCAATCCCAGGGCTGGGTAGTACAGAGTTAGATTCATTGGAAACAAGGCGGGCAATAAGTAGACATTTATAAATAAGAAAACGACGAGAGAAATATCGAAAGTGTTCAGTTCGAAATTCCCTGGAGGTTCGACTGAATCGATAGACACCTGAAGGAAAGCGGAGAGTATAACGGTCGAAATGTTTTGGTAATACTAACAAATATGCGGATATTTGTCCAAATTTAAATAATTTATCTACTTTGTTTCGTACAGGTTATTCTGTATTTCGAGGAGGCACGGTGGAGTAATTGATGAATCGGAGATTCGAGTTCGAATTCCATTACATTCACTTACGTGCTAACACCCTCACTAAAGGTATGAATCCTCTTCTTAAATAGCATGGCAGACCGGGTTCTTGGATGGCAACTGGTCTACCACAGAAAGAAATGGCAACCTACTACGGGAAAAAAATCTGCCTCGTCAGTCATGTATCGAAAGCGTGTATCACGCATGGCACATAACTGACTATTCTGTATTTATGCAGATAAGACTAGAAAATATTAAGAATATTTATCTACAAATGTTATCATATAAAAAGAGAACTCGACTCAATTAAATCTAATGTCAATCTGAGTGAAAAGGATGAAGTTCGCAAATGAAATTCTCCAAAAAGAATAAAACATTTAAATGTTCTCAAATCTGTGAAGGAGATGAACGAGAATGAAAAGGAGATGGACGAGAATGAAAAGGAGATGGGCGAGAATGAAAAGGAGGATGAACGAGAATGAAAAGGAGGATGGGCGAGAATGAAAAGGAGATGGGCGAGAATGAAAATGGATGAGAAGACAGAATGAAACAATTGTCAAACAGTTGATATGACAAATGTTAAGGAAATTTCCATACTTTTTTCACAAGAAATACATTTCTATGGAGAATCACTAAAAATTCAACGACAACTGAAACTACACACCAGCTTCTCTGATTCAATTCATTTATACTTCCATGTTTGCTTGTTTGTTTTCTTTAACGCCATATCAACTCCTCATGAGTCATTTAATGCCGAAATTTAATTTTCTTGGGAGGTTTAAAGTAATAAAATATGATACGTTATTCTGCTTTCACAATGGAATACATGGTAGATGATACGCATATTTTGTGCATATGCATATTTATATGGACATAATTACTAGAGGCAGTGATGTGTGTGTTTTATGTTGCAGTTTTCTGGGAGTTATATTTTGCAATATAGTTTGATTTCTTTTTATATGAAATGAGTGGGATATTATATGCATTAATGTCATGAAAGAGTTCTTACATGTCGCTTGGTTTTGTTTAGCGGTATATCAACCTCTATGGGTTATTTAATGCCCAAATCTAAATATTTTGAACGCAATTGCATGCCTTCACTACAACAAAATGTATTATTTGTTATTTTGCTATAAAATGTATTGTTGATAATTCTACCATAAGAATGTGTTTTTATACTTTCATAGTGTTCTGTTTTGTTTGAGGTTCTCTATTTGCTGGGATCTTCTAGCAGGTCCAACCACCCCGGGATCAGAGTGGGCCTGGGAACAACAGCAATTTAGAGGTGATTCCATGCTGCTCAAAACATCCAATCTCCCGATCAGAGACTTCGTCATCTCATGTAAACTCTGAGTAATGACATTTAATGTATGGAATTTAAAAAAAAAATAGACTCATGTCTTTTTCTATGCACCTTTCAAATAATAAGATTCATTAGTCTGAAAAGATGTATCCATAAAACTCAACTTGCACACACGTGTACATGAAAAAAAAACATTGCTGTAAAAATATAAATAAATTGCAAATCACAAGTCAGTATAAACTCACTGTCAAAGGATTGCCATATTTGACATACGAATTACTACACAACAAATTGTACTCGTTTACCATCGACAATCTAATTTGGAGTTAATGGGGTACTAATAATATATCGTAGTCAACAGGTAATGGGTGAGCTATGAAAGAAAGGAAGATTCTCTTAGTTTGTTAGTTTTTGTATGGGCATTATTATATCTTTGATATAATAACACTTTATTTCACAGACGGAACGAAAGAGCTGATAGAAAAGGACTGTCAAACATGTTTTGTTCTCAGAGTTTTATGCCACTATGTCGTACACAAAATTATATATACATATTTACACTTGTCCCACACGAAGAAATTATATCACATGTCTACAACAGCAAGCAGTTTGAAAAAAAGAATGTCTTACTTGTAATATTTCCCGAAGGGGAAACTAGAGGTACAGCGGTTATTCTATGAACCCGGTGAGGCTTTTTTTTTTTTTTTTTTTTCTAAGAACAACCGTTGTGGGTGAGGGACGTCCTTCTTCTTTAGATTGCAACTGGTCTTCGTTATTATCTCCTGATGCCACTCATCGGCTGTCACGTGACTCTCGTCACTTTATCTCAACGAAAAGAAGATAATCACAATTTGCATCCCTAAAGTATACAGTTTATCAAAACAAGATTATTATTTGCAGGACTTTCTCTGTAAAGATTGACCTAAATGAATTTTAGTATCGATCTTTTATCGATAAAATTAAAATCTTTAGTAAAAACATTTCTTTTAACGCATACAGTTGAGCATGTGTTTTTTTTTATATATATAGCTGCAGTAGAAAACTGGCCACACGAGAAAAAAAAATTGTCTTTCTTTAAAGCTTTTTTCTTTCTCTTAGATGATTTTTGACTGTAACACCTCTATGGAGTATTTACAGAAGGTTATCTTATGACAACATCCGTTCCCACCATTTATCGCTATATTTGATTCGGTGTATAATGGCCTTGCGTAATGATTAAAAGAAAATGTACGTTGTTGAAAAAAAAATCTTTGTTTATATTTCTGAGATGAAGTATTATGTACACTATTTACATTATTCGGACTATTGTCATCATCTTTGTCGCCGTATTCATTACAACGTTTCGGTCGTCGTTGTACGCTCTGGCCTTCTTCACATTAGGTTTATAATACCCAGAAATTCATACACAGATTAATACCCAGAAATTTATACACAGATGTCCTCAAGGACACATGGCACAGTGGATAAAGGCGTTAGTTAGATTCAGTGACAGGACCCAAAGAGTGTGAGTTCAATACTTGGTTAAGGCAGTGGATGTCAGTTGTCAGTTATCTACTGTTAATTAACAGTAGATAACTGACCACTGACATCCATTAAACATGACAGAGTGAGCGAAATAAAGGGATCAATTCGGCATTCCAACCAAGAAGACCAAAACGTTGTAATGAATATGACGACACAGATGAGGACAATGTAATAACGTAAATAGTGTACATTTATATTTATTTATAATGTAAATAGTGTACAAAAATCTTTATATAATACACTATAATAATATAAAACGATAAGCTGAAGTTTCAAGAGTTCAAGTGAAAAAGATACGGATATAATATATGTGTGTTTGTGTGCTTAACAATACGTGTGAAAGAAGGTATGTATGCTTTCAAATGTATCAGCTGTTTCTTTAAAAGGTGTTGAAATAAAGAGTGTATATTTTCAAATATATCAAGACGGTAAAGTCACCAACGAGTAGCGCAAATATATTTTGGCTCTGGGTATGCTATGGTGACCGCAGTATCGGAAAATGGTCAGGATTAATTCAATTTTTTAGGTTGATTTTCCATTTCGTTATATACATATATATAATATATACATATATATACAGATTCGTTCCGAAAGCGTCGTTTGAATTCTTATTAGCTCACAATTAGTGACTTTATATCCGGGTTTGCAGAAGCTCTTGTCTCTGATTCGACCACTAGACTAGGATATTTGTATCCTGGTCGAGACGGCTTCTGTCAGGTTGGTCAAAATATGATTTTATGGCCAAGCGATTCTGAATATACATCTATTTTTAGAGATGGTAAAATCTTGGTCTCGTTGTTATTATTTGTTTATTTTTTTAAAATTTTCTATCACTAAACGTCGACTACAGTATTAAACAACTTGTAAACAGTTTTCACACAATTGAGCTGCCCTATAGTAGAAAGGCTTTGATCTGATAATGATATGGGTAGACATTTGCTTTTTTTTTTTTTATTTACGATTAGAATTTATTTTCTGACAAGCCAAATGTTATTAATAATCGATTTAATAAGTTGTTCAAATTAAAACATGATTTTATTGTTTGTTTGAGTTTTGTTTATCATTTAGCATTGGATGAGATGGAGTGTAGCTGTGAGGTTAAGTGCTAATGTCAACTGATGTCCCAGTAGCTGGATTGATACAGTATCGTCCATGTTGAGTATGCTCAGGTGTCGTCGTTGGAGGCTGAGAATTGATGGAAGAAAAATGAGGTTGAAATAAGCAAAAATAAGACAAAAATTATTCTTAAAACATCGAACTCAAGATTTTAGAAGAAAATCATAAAATAAAATCAGATTAAATAAAGTAAATGAGATTATCTTTTGTTAATCAGATTAAGATGAATTATGACAATTATTAGAAATAATTATTGACAATCGAAAATCTTCCTGAGTGAAAAGCCAATTCAATATTTAAGAGGAGAGGCGTGGCAAGTAGCGCGTGTGTGTGAGTCGGGGTGGTCTTAACGACCATGCAAACCCGACCAAATGAACAACTATAAATGGCATTTCTTTTCGAAATACACGTAAAATATACAGGAATTTTATCTTTACACGTGACCTGTCTGTCTATTCTTTGTTCCTCGCATCATTTTTATTGCCCCATCATTTTTTTTTTTATAGATGAAACGGAATATCTTCAAATATCAATGAATGAACTCAAAATTCTCCCTTTTGCTTTCTCCTCCATTTTAATTTTTTTTTACTGGTTGCATTTGCTTCATCCATGCATGTAAGCGCGTCCATCCAACTACATATATATATATAGGTACTCCCAATATATATATATATATATATATACTTCTAAAAAAAACAAAACAAAAAAAACGATACTTCAGGTTTTGAATGCATTTAAAAAAATGAAAAGTTTTCTTGAAGCGTTTATTTTAGTTTGAATTCCAAGCTAATAGATTAGATTTAAGATTTACATTAAGCAAAATACTTTGCTATATTTTAAACCGAATTTAAATTGATTGGGTTTTTTTAATCGCTAAAATTGGCCATATTGACAAATCAGTCAACACGTATTTTTTCGTTAAAACTTATTTAAAAAAGGAAATATGTTTTTCTGAAATATTTGAGAAAATTAGCTGATTTAAAGTTTAATTAATCTGAACTGAAACGAATATTAGTTACTTTAATTAAAATATCCCTGAAAACATTTTTTTTTTTTTAACACGGAGGTGTTTTTTTTTTTAACATGTTGAATGAACAATCTATTCTTTGGGAAATTTAAGTAAGCAGTAGATAGTGAAATGCAATTACATGACGAATACAATATAAACGCTCTTTTTATATATTCTTTTTTAACAACCCAGTAATCTTTAAAATTTTAAATATTTTAAGCTTTCTAATATTTTTTTGAATTTTAGGTACTTTGCTTTTATAGTATTTCTTACGAAGACGTTTGTTGAGGAAAAGTTAGGAAATGATCAATAAACTTTAGATTTGCTATAGTTACTGCTCTTATTTTCTGATAATGTCGTATATGGACATCCGTATTGACAAAAATCGGCAGGCTTATACACATCAAATAAATACAAAATACTTTGTAAAATACTAAAGATATATGTAATAACAATATTACTTGACCGATACAAATTAATACAGAATTTTAAAAGATTCAAAAGTTCATAAATTATTCTAACTCAATATCTGTCTATATTTCTGAGATGAGGTATTATGTATATTATTTACATTATTTGGACTATTGTCCTCATCTTTGTCGCCATATTTATTACAACACAAGGACAGATAGCACAGTGGATAAAAGCGTTGGTTAGATCCAGTGACAGGACCCAAAGAGTGTGAGTTCAATGCCCGGTTAAGGTAGGGGAGAACTTAGAGAGGGAAATTAACAGGGGATATCTGATAACTGACATCCAATAAAACATGGCACGTAGAACAAGAACAGTCTACCCCAGTGAACGAAATAAAGGGTTAACTTCGACATTCCAACCACCTGAAGAAGGCCGGAGCGTACAACGGCCGATACATTGTAATAAATATGGCGAGAAAGATGAGGACAATAGTCTGAATAATGTAAATAATATTCTAACTGAAAAAAAAGAAAACAATTCTTGCAAAAAAATTCATAATTCATCGAAAATAATTTCTTTCTTCAAACAACAGTGTCCATAAAATATATTCTTTATTCATAAAAGCAATTAAAAGCTTTTCTAATTAAATAAGTTTTATTGCATTTTTTATGATTCACAGCAGATTTTCTGTAAGTCATGTTTTACGAACAATATTTGAAGATTTAATGTCTCCGAGAACTTGCCCTTACAACCAATATCAACATTAATCATTTATACAATCTGTTATTAATTGGGACAAGGAATAGTTGTTAATTTTAACATCTGCAAAACGAAAGTGCTCTCTTATAATCGTCTAAGAAAACCCATTTTGTCTTCCATCAGTATGGCTGATACTAACTTCTACGAGAATGAATCATTGCGCCTTCCCTGACTAAAGTTGTTAGCTGAAATAAAGAGGAAAGATTATGTTGAATCAATTGCTATGTCTGCAGCTAAAAACGAAAGTGCTCTCTTTTAATCATATGAGAGAACACTTTTTAAATTCCATCAGTATGGATGTTACTAATCTCAAGGAGAGTGACTCCTTGCGACTTCCCTGACAAATATTTTCAGTTGACATGAAGTGAATAGATTATATTGAATCAATTGCTATGTCTGCATCTTAAAACGAAAGTGCTCTCTTTTAATCATATGAGAGAACACCTTTTAACTTCAATCAGTATGGCTGATACTCAACTCAAGAAGAGTAACTCATTACGCCTTCCCTGTCTAATGTTTTCAACTGACAAGGAGTGGAAAGATTATCTTGAATCAAGTGCTATGTCTGCATCTTAAAACGAAAGTGCTCTCTTTTAATCATATGCGAGAACACCTTTTAACTTCAATCAGTATGGCTGATACTCAACTCAAGAAGAGTAACTCATTACGCCTTCCCTGTCTAATGTTTTCAACTGACAAGGAGTGGAAAGATTATGTTGAATCAATTGCTAAGTCTGCAACTAAAAATGTTGGTTCACTAAGCCGTGCTAGACATTTTTTTCTCACCAGAATCTATATTGCATATTTATAAATCTACCATTCGTCCTTGTTTTGAATATTGTTGCCACATGTGGTCTGGTACAACTACTATTTAGAGATTCTTCATAAAATCCAAAGAAGAATATGCAAAGTTATTGGTCCTGACATGGCATCTCGGCTTAAGTGACTTTACCACCGCCGTAACGTAACTTCCCTGTGTCTTTTCTATAAATACTTCCACGGAAAGTATTGTGAAGAATTTTCCTCCGTGGAACCTAGATTTTATAAATTTAAGCGCAGTATTAGATTGGCGGCAAGGTCTCATCAATTTACAATTGAAATGACTAGATGTAACCGTAAATTTTGTGCTAATAATTTCTTCTATCACACTTTTCGTTCGTGGAACTCTCTTCCAGCTTCCAGCTTCCCAGTTAATTTTGATCTTCAAAAATGTAAATGCAATATCAATTGTTATCTTCTGTCTTTTTAATTCAATTTCTTTTATTGTTTTCTCTCCTTAATAGTGTTTTTTTTTTCTCATATTCTCTCACACTGTGTAAATCCTTGCGTCATAGTGGCTTTATTGCCTTGCTTTGGAAGAAATGATAAAAAAAGCATTTCTCGAAATTTCATAAAATTAAATGAGTGGTAGTGGAGGCGGTGAGGGAAACAGATGTAAAACAATTTTTATTAAGATTTTCTAAAAAAATGTTGTGAAATAATTTCATTCATTTGTGAATAAGTTCTGAAAGTTTCATTAAAATCCGACATTTATTTGATTTTCCCAAGAATTTCCAAATGCATATATTTTTGCCGCAAAAAATTTCCCGGATATTTTAATGGTACGCCTTAATACGAGGAAAACAATATTTTTAACCAAAATTTTCCATGTTCTAAAAAGGATTAAAAAAATAATCCTTTGATCTTTTATTTTAATCCTTTAGTCTTTCATCTTAATAACAAAGATTTAGACGATAGAATTTTATTTTTGTTTTGTACATTTCTATATAATATAAAAACAAAAGAAAATATAACATATAGAGACAAAAGAAAAGACGAAAACTTTTTATGCCAACGTGTTTCGTTCCTTACATTGATAAACGATACTCAATATATATACTTCCAGATCGACAACATCAGGAAGTCTCTTTCCTGACAAATCAACCATGGTAATATTCGAACCCTTGTATCATAGTCAGAAAGCGAACAGTTCTAACTACTCAGTCATGTATAGGTATATTAAAAGCAATACCTAAGGTTTAAAATGCATTTTAAAAATGAAAAATCTTTCTTGAAGCTTTTATTTTAGTTTTAATCCCAAGCTAATTGATTAAAACTTAATATTTCCAATAAGAAAAATATTTTGCTCTATTTAAAACCGAATTTAAATTGATTGGAATGATTTCTTTTTAAATCGCTAAAATCGATCATATTGACAAAACATATAAAACAATAATAATTATTCTTCATAAAACATGTAAAACTTTTCTAATTAAATAATATCTTAGTTTTATTATATTTTTACTTTACTATTCAGAGCAGCTTTTCGCTATGTGGCGGCGGGGGGGTTGCTTGATAAAAAAAAAAATGATTTAAATTCTCCAAGGTCTTGTACTTGTAACTAATATAAACATTATGCGCTACAAATAAATTACTCGAAATTTTATAAATTAAATAAGTGTGAGTGCGGGGTTGTAATAGATGTAAACAAATATTTTTATCAAGATTTTCTAAAAAAAAAAGCATTTCTAAAATAATTTAATTCAATTCTTGAAAGTTTCATTAAAATCCAGCAATTACCTGATTTTTGCAAGAATTTCCAATTTAATGTATTTTTCACCGCAAAAAAGACGCTCAAATTTCCTGTACTAATTCATGATCACCAGTTGACGCAAGAAAAACAAAATTTTAACAAAGATTTTGAAGGTTCTAAAAAGATTATTAATAAGAGGAAAGACCAAGGGATATTTTCATGATTAAATTATATTTTTATATAATTTTATAATGAAAATATTTCTCGATCTTTCCTGTTAATAATAACAAAGATTTTGACGATAAAGCTTTGTTTTTATTGTTTGGGACATTTTTAGCCAATCTTTGGAGGTACCTCTACATTAGGTACCTCTATACTCAGTTAGTTATGTGCCATGCGTGATACACGCGTAGGCGATCATGTATCTTTCGATACATGACCCACGAGGCAGATTTTTTCACGCAGTAGGTTGCCATTTCTTTCTGCGGGAGACCAGTTGCCATCCAAGGCTATAGAACCCGGTCTGTCTTGCTATTTACCAATAGATGGGGGGAGAAGAAGAAAATTTATACCTTTCCCAAGGATATTAGCACGTGAGTGAATGTAATGGATTCGACTGGAATTCGAACTCGGCTCTCCGATTCCTCAATCCGAACCGCAATCCATTAAAAATTCGTTAAAAAAGAGGATGCATCATGAAAGAAATGCCCAAAACATAATAAAAGCTACATATGACTGTCATAATCTTTGTGCTAATGTTTGTGTCATATATATACACGGTTTCTTGATTTGCTAATGATCAAATCAATTTCGAAGGAAAAAACGGTTTTAAAAAAAGAAAGAGCAAGGAACATGAACGTCTGTCGAAAATAATCGTACAGCATACAGGTTTAAAACCCAAAGAAAAAAAAACCGATACGAGTAATCAACTAACTAAAAAAGTGCTCAATACAAAAGTAGAGCAGACCTAGTCAAACCTAGAGAGCCAGGCAAACCTATTCTGGCTCTCTAGGTTTGACTATATCTATATCTATCTATCTATCTATCTATCTATATATATATATATATATATATATATATATATATATATATATATATATACATATACATACATACACACACACACACACACATTTGGCTAAAGGCTAATGAAAGTTCTTTATTAAGGATTTTTAAATTTATATTTTATATTACGGACGATTTTCCTCCTTTTCTAACACATGTTTAAATAGAAATTACCCAATATCTGAGTACTTTCTTAGTTTTCTTAAACTATTAGAAACAGTTTTTACTTTTGTAGTATGTTGGTTTCATTATTTTCCAAATATCGCTTCTTTGCGTTTTCACGTGACAGTTCATGCTATCGTTCTTTTCATCCTTTTTTTTTAATGAAATATATTTAGTATGTTTATTTCTAAATGTGATATGCTTTTATTTTAATGTTGGGTTGTTTGTTTTTATGCTTAATCCTTCGAGTTATCTAATCGCAATCATGTGATTGCGTCTAGCATGAAAACAGCCTGTCGCCTCTGAGTGTTGACTTCAATGTTCACTTTTATATTTACATACGCTCTATCTCTGATATTGAGCACTTTCTCCCATAAATATAGCACACCTTAAAACCATATTTCTTCTTACATATATATATGTGTGTGTGTGTGTGTGCAGAGAGAGAGGGGGGGATGACATGAAAATCACCCCAAGCATGAAACTGACAGTCACAATGCAGTGTTGATTCCTATATCGCCACTCTGTCAACCTACAGGTAGAATAAATAAGTTTTGCTCCTAAACAAATGAACTGGGAAGAGTCGGCTCCCTTTTCTCCTTAATCCCCCATTGACCTATATATACAACCTTTTAAAAGGGTAGTGGTACCTTCTCTGAAGATCGCATTGAAACTGGTAGTCACTATGCAATGTAGATTTTTATCTTCACATTGTCTATGCCTATAAACGCCCTATCTCTTTTGTGTTGAGGAGGGGGGCTATACCCTGGTCGTTGATTTCAATCTCAAAAGCCCCCTTCCCTCAGTTCAGCCGTGTCATCATAGCACTGGCTGAAATGCATAGTTATAGGTGTTGTTTATAATCCTGCTGTATGTTTAGCCACCCAATCTCACCAAAGAAGCCAGGGGCGGGTTTAGTCATCATTGACAACACAATAATAGGAAAGGTGGCAAATATTTCACTCTTTTGAATGACTATGCCAATTTTGTACAGAGCGTACAAAACTAAACTCACGCTATGAAAGCCATGAAAGTATTTCAATATCGCTTTATGTGTGTGTTTTTATTATGTAAAAGACTTTGTTATTGTTTTTGTCTGTTTAGTTATTCTTTTATTTTCTGTCACTCTAATATAAACAGAGGTGAAGGTGATATTACGAACATACAGACATATACTGGTTTCTACTGTGTTTGTGTGTTCGCTTGTACTATGACTACTACTGCTGGTGTTGATATCTCATTTTAATTCATATGTTGTTTTAAATGTATTAAAAACAAACAATATAAAAAGTTGAAGGTAATCGTCAGAAAAATAAATTTTGTTCGACGAATACGTTTTTCGCTTGCAGTATATATTCGTATTATTCATACATAAAGAGCCCCTACATTCTTCCAGGTATTATGGTGATTGACTAACTGATGGTAGTAAACGTCCCAGAATGTACTTGTATGACCAATATACCATGTGAATTTCGAATTCGAATATAGTTTTTTATTATAAATCTTTTCAAAAAAGAAATTGAAAAAAGAAAAGAAAAAAGAAAAGGAAAAGAGATGATAGAACAATCAAAAAAGAAATTGAAAAATTTGGCAAGAAACAAGAACAATAATAAAGAAGTAAGAAAATATATTAAGAAGGTAGAGTTGCGAATGTGAGCAGAAAGAAAAGAGACAGAAAATTAAGAATAGCGAAAGACATGATCGCAAGCAAATTATCACTTTTAAGTAAAGACTACATAACAAAGATAAAATTGTAAATTAGCGAAGAAGTACATGAAAACTGATTTCTCGACAGTAATTTTTTGTGATGAATATCAAGATAGCTGGGTTAGAAGTTGAGACTGCATAAATATTCTAGCAACACGGCTTAGAAGACAACTGCAGTGAAGTCGAGCAAATGTTTTCGGCTGATATTGGCGGCAGTAAAATTTATACAGTGTAAACCGGATATAAGAGACCCGGATATAAGAGAACCCGGATATAAGAAAGATTTTCTCCGGTCCCAAATTAGAGCCATACTTACCTAAACAAAATAGACCAAGCCCGGATATAAGAGAAACCCTGATATAAGAGAAACCTGGATATAAGAGAGTAGAGACTTACTCTCCGGTCCCGACAACTCTCTTATATCTGGGTTACACTGTAGATTCTTTCAAATAAAAGTTGACGGTGCAAAGAGTTATAAGTTCTTAGACAAAACTTTAATATAATAATTAATATAATATTAAAGTCGAAACAGTAGATAAGTTACCAGAATTAATGGAAGAAAAACTTTTAGAATTTTTTGTTATTACAATGCAACAAACGAAAGAAATAATTAAATCGTTTTTTGCACTGTACTTTTTAAATTTGCAATAAACATGAAGAATAAAATGTCAACATTTTCTTGCCACTTTAAACATTATTTTCAAGTGTCAGATATTTTTTCTAAGAAATAAAATCGGTCAAGTCCCCGCCCCCTCCACAAACACTAAAAAAATCAAAACAAAACAAAAAGAACTCATGAATACATTTCAACACAAATTATGTTTTCCGAATTTTTCATTGTTTCATTTTAAATCTTAACGTTTGACTTTATTCATCGAGAGGAGAGTTAGAAAGATTTCTGCATTTTAAAAGGATTACTGGAACTTTAAGGTCGTCAAAAACATCAACACGTGTATATGTGTGTGTATGTGGGGGTGGTGAGTATGTTTGTGTGCGGGTGTGTGTACGTGTTGTAACAAGACGGTAGGAATCTCTCCAATCATCAGATGCGGGATAAACGCATCTTTTAAAAGAAACGAAAAATTTCAAGACGACGAAAATAAAAGCAGGACACAATTGCAGAATAATTCCCCTCTCCGTCCCCAAAAATAAATTCATTTATGTGGTCGGATATTAACAACCTAAAAAAAAGTGTTGAGTGTAGTCAGGGGTTTATTCGAAAACGAAGATGGGTTAAAGAGAGAGAGAGAGAGAAAGGGAGAAAGGGGGGATATAGATAAGTAAGTAATAGTGAGAGAAATGGTTCAAGGAGAGAGTGAAAGAGAGAAGTGATTCAGGGGAGAGAGAGAGAAAGAGAGAGAGAGAAAGAGTAGTGATCTTATAAACAAAAAAGATGTCGCCGATGCGAGAACACAACAGACCACCCAAGAGATTCAGTTGTTGTTGTTGTGGTCATAGTCAAAGAATCTGAAGCTGAAAATGTGGTGGGGAGGGTGGTAGTGAAGGAGGAGAATTTGAATTGTTTAGATTCGCTGTGATAGTAAGTAATGTTAGAGTAACTGATGCCAGAGAGCTACTATGTGTATCTCCAAGTGGTTGAATCAATTGACCTCCCTTCTTGACCCATCTTTCTCTATCTTCTAGACTGTCATCCACACATATCTTCATTCACACACTATGGACAATAAGTCCAACGTGCTAAAGGATGAATCTTTTTAGGATAACAATCCAATGGAGGAACTCCATACGTCTTGTCCTGCAAATCTTGAGCCTGTCTATTTGCGGCAGTTTATTTCGAAATTATCTTCAATGGCGCCAGTAGATGATGTGGTCAGTCTAATTAGTACGGACTGTTAAAGAAAAGACGACTGAAAAAACGCAAAGCAAAAAACGACACGAATCTGAAAAGTTTTCTGTGAGACAACAAAAGATACGTGGGTGAATTGTTTGGTGATTTGTGACGTTATCAGAAAGAATAGTAATTCACTGATATTAAATACACAATTTATCTGATATGACGGAAGCTTCGGGGAGATGTTTATTAGGAAGAATTTATTCCCTAAGTTAAAACTTCACCTTCCATAGACCGGTATTCTCAGATATTGCATCTATATTTGTAAAGGTTCAGTTACTGTAGTCATGTGCAAACATATGTCAGTAGCGAAACAAGTCAACGGTTCATTGGCAGAAGAGTACAGAGCGCAGTCCGTCGTAGAATTAAAAATATAAGAACTTCGAAAAATAAACGTTAATAAAAAAAAAGTAATAAAATAATATGAATAAATAAAATATATAATATATTATAATATATATAAAATAATAAATGGCGATTCTGTCATTAGCCAAAACATTTCTATTCATCTTACCTGAACTTTAATTTATAATAGCGGACATGGATTTTCTCCAACAGCAGTAACTACTAAAATGGATAGCACATATAATGACATAATCAAGATATTAACTTTTCGCACCACCTTAAACGAAAGGTTAGGAAGGAAATTCCCGACAATATTCGATAGAGCGAAACACAGTGATCTTGAGAAGCGTATTTTCTTGAAAAAAAAGTTTTAAGGGAAATATTTAATTAATTTCAACCGACAGTAAAGCTAAGTGTTCAGCCAATGAATTCTGAATGTTTTTTTTATAGCTAATCACGCCATTACCATTAGCAATAGAGGGCTAATCATAAAGTATAATATTATCAGTATGATAAGACGTATTATTAAAGTTATAATAGAGGACCTATTGTAAAGACTAATTATAAAATAATACCCCTATGATATCAAACAATACCTACATTATAGACGACGCGTGGCCTCATGATTCGAACGGTAGCGTTCTGACTATGAGACCCGGATTGATTTGTCAGTGAGGTGAATTCTTGATAATATCTATCGGGTAGAAGTTGAGAAGAGCCTGAAAACCATACCCATGGGTTGACCAAGGCTTGCGAGTGAAACTGAGTAGACGAAACTGTTTTGAAGCTGTCGATGGCTGTACTAGCACAAATTCACAAGTCATCGTGACCGAAGGTTTGCACGTACTGGTTTTACTCAGCTATGCGCTCTTCCCAAGAAAATTTAACTAAAGTTTTCTCAGCATAGTTGCGGTACAAACTTCAAGTTGGCCCTGTGAGTATTGCAGCAAACATGTACATGAACATTGGCACCCAGAACAATTATTAGTTAGCCTTCCTCGTAGACTCCATAGTTTCCCAAAGGTTGATGGATGTCTACTGCATTATAAGAAATGACCTAAATTTTCAGAAAATTATCAATTTCGAGAAAAGACTTGTTTTAAAAATTCTTATCAAATTGAAATTTCAAGCTTAACTTTAAAGCTAATTCTTATATTTATTCAACGGACAAAAGCCTTGAAATTATGAAACGTTGAAAAAAAGATAAAAGGAGGAACATTCGGAGAAGGTCGACAAGTCTACTGAGATTTTTACTTATTTTCTACCAATATTAGAGGTCGGTTTCAAGTCAACGTAAAAAATACGTATTGGATACACAATTATATATATATATATATATATATATATATATATATATATATATATATATATATATATATATATAAAAGGTCAACACAGTGGCGACAATCTGTTTCATGCTAAAACGCAATATTCATGCTTGAAACAGACTATCTCTGATGGGCGTTGACTACAATGTCTACTTTTATATTTACATACGGTCTATCAATGATATTGAGCATTTTAATCCATAAATATAGCCATAGTTAAAACTATACTGTTATCATATCATATCATATCTATCTATCTATCTATCTATCTATCTATCTATCTATCCACACACACACACACACACACACACACACACACATATATATATATATATATATATATATATATATATATATATATATATATATGATATTAAAATGAACATTGACGCCAATACCAAGTAATGACAGTCTATTTTATGCTTTAGCGCAATCTTTGGACAGAAGTTTGCGCTGGAAAATAAAACAGATTATCGCTTTTATATTTTATATTTACATACGCTCTGTCCCTGATATTGAGCACTTTTTCACATAAATATAACTTACCTGAAAACTATATTTTTATCCTATGGTATAGTGGATACTTTGTATTTGAAATAGACGCCCTATTTTTCTTTATTAAACAGTGTAATTATACCTATCTGCCTGAGCATTCGATTTCAAATCCGAAGTTTTTACTATAATAAAATTTGAAGTAATAAAAATGCCGGATTGAAAATAAATCCATCCAAATCTATTGAAATATATTTGGTATAATATATTTGAAGCAATGCACCAAGTTTCACAAGTTTTAACTGAAAACAAATAACAAATCAATAAAAATATATTTCTACTAACAAATAATATTTATGAGACTTGCTATCAGGGCAGACATTTGTAGATTATCAACAAAATAGCCTCATTGCTGATATTTTTATCGCTTTACCTGATTGGTTCTCTTAGTGACAAATAAACGCTTAATTGGAGAACTAATAAATCGTCTATAGTTTCATTTTGTTTGCTTTAAAAAAAATGTTAGATTTCCAGATGTGACTACACTTGCTCACTATAGAAATTCAACCACAACGTAACCACTGAAAAAAGTTCATTACTAAATATAAAAGACACCATTTTGTCATGGAATATCTTAAATTTTACAGTGTGTAATATTGCTACATCAGACTTTTAGAACATCCTCTCTTTTTGTTAGAAAACTGTTTTATATCCTTTTTTTTTCTTTTTTAATGTAATGCTATCTTCCCTATAATGTAGCATCTTTGCTTCGTAGGCAGATCTTTACACGCTACCCTTATCAGGATGTCAGCGACTGTTGCAAGTTTTCAATATTAGTTTCTTGCCTAGACCTACGATCATAACTTTTATTGGCTGGTTTTATTTTCAGTCTTCTGAGTAAGAAGGGAAAAACCATGCGAACGGGGAACGTTCTTATCAATTGTAGAAAGAAAAAAACTATCAAATTGATACATAAACAACGCGTGTTACTTTTTTTTAGCAAATGAAGTGTGAAGATTTGATGAATATTTAATCTGGTACGCAACCACGATAGTCAAACATCAGGTGGGATCAAACTCACTACCCCATTAGAAAGACTACAAAATTATCAATCTACGACAGGTACTCTTATGTATTCTCAGTAGATCCTCACCTTATATCACGACCCTGAGCTCGTTAGGGTCTAAGGGTCACCATATGTAGTGCGGTCTTAGCAGTAGTGGTTTTGTCTAGGGAAAGATACACTGATCAAAATCATGAGTTCCATAACTTATTAGCGTGTAAGGGTCACCTTATGTAGCGCGGCTGTAGCAGCAATGGGTGTGTCTAGTGCGAAATAGCCTGATGGAATCTATAGCACTAAAAACTGATTTTGAATTCAGAAGTTTTCCTCCTTCTAGATTGGTTGTCATCTAAGGCAAAGGGGAGCCCAGACAACCGTGCTATTTAACCAACGGTGAAAGGTTAATGCCTTTCCCAAGGATGAAACAGATGCAGCCAGAATTTAAACTCCACATGTCAGTTCCACTTTCTGCATCGATAATGCTCTACAAGCATGGCCATGTATACAACAAATAATATAATGGCATTTTTTTTAAGACAAGATGTTAAGTTTAAACATGCAGCCCTATTTAATAGACTCTTTAAACTGACGTGTCTATATTAAGAGACTTAGCTTTTAAAGTATACTGATTTCATTTGGACAAAGAAAATAGTAAAGGAAAAACAAGTTATATTTTCTGAAAATTGACCAGTTTTGGGGGGTTTTTTTCCGGCCGCCCACTATTTTCCATTTACTTCAATTTTTCCTTGAACCAAATATGATTTAATCCAATAAATAACACCACCGTGAACAACAAACAGAAAAATAAAATAAAATGCAGTCATTTCCCTCATAAAGAAAGTGACTTTTAAAATGTCGACATTGGAGGACTGCAAAATGTTTACGTTGAGATTAATAGTGGCAGTGTCGAAGAATTACTTTAGAAACATTTTGGCATCATTTTTTTTTTTTTTTTTTTGACTCATTTTAACTCAGCGTGAGTGCATCTCTTGAATGCACTCCAAATCATTTTTTGTAAGAACAGAGATGGCAAAATGGCTACAAAAAAGAGAATATTGCGGAAGAATGGGAGGGCGAGAGAACATTTGACACATAAAACGTTTATCCAATCACAATCAGAGTAAGAAACAGCAAAACATTTTTTTTACCCAACCCTTTATCCCCACCCGTTAGAAATATTTTCTTTACCTTCAGATAATGATCTCCGACGGAGCATTTCCTCATCAGATGTAGAGCAGTTCACAATTTGAGAAGTGGAGAAAGCACGCTGGAATTTACGGCTAAGACTGATAGCATAAATCAAATTGCTTATATTGAGAAGTGGGTGGTCTTCACTGCTAAATGCCAGGGATTCGATAAGTTGTTCGATTTTTTTAATCATTTCACTCAAGTAAGGCGATAAAGCCACTAAGACATAAGAAGTTAATGAGAGCGAAAGAAATTGAATAAATGCTATTGAGGAAAGAGAACAATAAAAGAACTGGATTCAAGAAGACAAGATGACCATTGGTTCCGCATTCAAATTTTTGAAGATCGTAGTTGACAGTAAAGTAAGAAGCCGGAAGAGATTTCCAGAGATCTTCCAAAGAATAAACTATTAGAATAGAACATATCGTTGCATCTAGCCTTTTTAACAGTGGCATTATTAGACTTAGCCGCCAATCTAGTCTTTTTTCTTTTTATGTGTCGTGTCCTTTCAGGACGTAGGCAATCATGGCCTTCCCCCTATCCCTTGTGGCTCTCAACAGGTTTTGTGTTTCTGCCAACTCCCCCCAGACCACGCTCCGCCATCCACCCGCCAAAGCCTGCCACGTATTCTCATGCGCTGCTTTCCCCTGTCTCTTTTTCCCTCTATTCGTCCCGTGAGTATCAGATTCTACAGGTCCTCCTTTATCATTACGTGTCCCAGAAATTTTACCTGCCTCTTCCTTATGTTAAGTATAAGCTTCCTCCTTGTTTGCATCCACTCCAAGAACTCATCGTTGCTCACATGCTTGTTCCATGATATCCTCAGCATCCTTCTGTAGAACCATATCTCCGCCGCCTCGAGTCTCTTCTTCATCCTTGAAGATACCGTCCAACATTCGCTGCCGTATAGGAGGACAGATGAAGATGATAAACTTATAAAGATGCAAGCGAGATAAAAAAAATAGTCTAGCACATCAGAGTGAACCAATTTTAATAGCAGCAAACTTCGCAATTGATTCAATAGAGTCATTTTAGGTTTTTACTCTTTTGGTCACTCATAGAAGGTTTAGTTCAATAAATATTCAATATTGCATCTGAAATTGAACCGAAAACGAATATTCGTGACTAGCTTCCAAATAACAATATAGCCACTTGTTATTCATTTTCGACTAACATTTCTTACATTTCAATTATTAGATATTAATGGAATCATACGGAGGATAAAAGAAAGGAGAACCAAAAAGGAACCATTGACAAACATCATTTCAGGTAATCGAAAATATTTACATGCAAAAATTTTTAATGCGTCACTTATAGGGTAGAAGTTGAGATTCTTATATTTAGGACTAATAGTAGAAATGACAAGATGGTGGACTAAAAAGTGGGGGTGAATATTCGTTTATTGCCAATAATAGAGAAAAAAAAAGACTGTGGCAGTAAATTATGTTATAAAATTCAAAGCTTTCGTGGGTAGCTATGGGATAATAATTGGATTTTTGGTACTATTTTTAGATCGTCAAAGCAATCAGAAGTAGTCAAGAATCTTATTTAACGTGTGTTGACTAACACGAAAACTCGTCTAGCTTAGAAATATATGGCCGTCTGTTTAACGAAGATAAACACGCGCTCCTTGTATAAGGAATGGCAAAAAGTGATGATATATTTTATTATGTGTGGTTAGTTTATGTTTTGATAATGAATCCCTGTAGGTACCTCCACAAAATCACTAAAAAATTAGCATACTGTGATGAGAAAATGCTCCATATTTAATGAAAGCACATTTTTATCATCGAAAGATTTGTTTTCATTTTTTTTACAATTTTAATTAGAATAGTTTATAATATTTTAAAATCTTTTAAAAATCAGTTTCAGTGGTGTAACTCTTAGGAAATATTGTTATTAAGTAAAACTATATTTACTAATCGTATATTGTAAAGCTTATTAAAATGTGACGAATATTTTTAAAAGAATTTTGAATTGTTTTGTTTATGTATAAACGTGCCGAACTTGGTAGATACAGTCGCCCATACACGTTATTATAAGAAAATAAGAGCGATAACTATAAATTTAGAGCCAGTATCCTCTATAATTCAATAAAACATTAGATTACAGAGTATATATTCTTCAATTTTTAAGATTACCGATTACTTAGAAGGCGCTCGCGTTATATTACTCAATTATTTTTTATGGCTAAAGCCCCCGTAGAACAACATGAGATAAAAATCTATCTGTTATTGAGCTGTCACGAAGCTTTTAAATAAACACTCTACCGTCGTGTTAAAAATGCATTTCTGTGGTATTTGTAATTTAAAATAAATAATAGTTATTTCAAATCAAATTAATTATACGTTAAATGAGTTAATATTTCTCAAATAAAGTTTCAGAAAAATATATTTTATTTTTGGAAGATTTTTTAACAGAAATTTACATTTTTATAACAGTTTGCTAAAAATGTCGCTAAATTAAAAGAAATTTAGAAATTTCAAAATGAAAATTCCTTCCAATACGTTTAAATTAGTTTCGAAATACAGCATAGTATTTTTTTGTTTATTGGAAATTTTAAATTAAATCTATCAGCTTGAAATTAAAACTAAACTAAAATCTTCAAGAATGATGTTTCGTTATTTAAAATCAATTTTAAACGTTAGGTACCACGTTTTTGTGGAGGTAATTAATTACTGAAGAAAAATACTTTAAATCTTTTCGTTTCAAAATCACAACATTCATCAAACAACTTTTTGACAATTTTAAATCTGGCGTTTATCAATTATCAAATATCGATTCAGCAATAAAAAAATATATATATAAAACGAAATATTAGGTTGGTGCAAAAAAAAATAATGTCGTTTTCTCACATATGTTACTATGTGAGAAAACGACATTATTTTTGCACCAACCTAATATTGACTCGTATTATTTTCCAATCTCTGCTAAAACATTACGCTCGTAGAATTGACGATTTTTTATGTGTTGCAGATGCCCCGGAATTTATTCAGTGGATTTCGTGAAAATGGTGAAAATTGCTTCTCGCTTCAGACCCCGATTTTATTACACAGTATTTTCACCTTTCGGAGATTTTTTTTCTAAATCTATCTTCTAAGGAGATTTATTATTTATACTTCCATTATTTCAGTGATTTTCCAGTCAAGAAGCAGAAGTCTGCGGTAATTTTAGACGCTGCTTTTCGTTATAAAAATATTAGATGGTATTTTTTTTTTTTTTTTAGAAAAATCTTTTAAACTCCGGAAAATAATAAAAATATAACCAGCTGACTGCAATCAAAGTCTAACAAAATATATTCAAAATAATTCCCATGTAGCTTGTTCACGTCTGCTCTAAACGCCAACCTTTAACTTTTACGAAAGTGTTTCTTGATTCTTCTAACAAAATTATAGTGAACTAATGCCTCTATATCTAACCTGGTCAAACGGGAATGTTTGTTGACAGACTGTGATTTAGTTTAAGTCTTTATAAGTGGATTTGACGCCAAAATTCCAAGAGACTTCTACGAAAAGTAGAAAAAGGTTGGGGGTCACGTTTGTATATGGCAAGATAAATTCTCAAAAGCTAAATTCTCCCACGTTATGATGTCTTGTCAAAATTTGAAGGATTTTCAGCTTCACTTATGACAAATCGTCGCAAACAGATTTCTCTGTCTTGGTTAATCAATAATCAACAGTTTTTATACCATTGCTTTTTATCTTGCGCAAATATTTTTAGTCGGTATTCTTACCAAAACATTGATTTTTCGTTCCATAGAATTTATCAGCTGTCTTGTGGAATTTGCACATTGAAGAAGAACTGGACTATAACAATGGAAGCAAATCTTGATGGAATTATTCTGTAAAGAAAATAATTTGTATTTCGAAGCAAACTTAAAACTTCTGAGTCGATAATAAAAATTCGCAGACCCTGACGGATAATCCTTAGTTGTGACTCTGACTTAGAAATCGGTAGACATGAAAAAATGAAAATGGAAAAATCATCAGATGTCATCAAAGATTTCCTCAAATAAAGTGTCATAATTTGGTGCTTATATTTTAATTTTTAGTCATCAGTTTGTAAGAATTCGATGCTCATGAAATAAATTCCATAATGAAATTGGAACAGATTAATTATTATCATATTAAATAGTATTTCTTCTTCTTTTATGCGCCGTGTTTCTTTATGGCCCTCCACCACCTCCTCCTGTCCTTTGTAGTTTTGTCTTTTTGTTCTTTCTCTCAGATCCTGTTCCGCTATCCACTTGCTCAAGCCCATTATGTATGTCAAGCGTTCCTTTCCCATGTATCTCTTTCCCTCTGTCTTGTGAGTATCGGATTTTCCAAGCCCTCTTTTCTCATTACGGGTCTCAGAAATTTCAGCTGCCTCTTCCTGATGTTAAGTATAAGTTTCCTCTTTGTTTTCATTTTCTCCAAAACCTCGTGGTTGATCACATGTTCGGTCCATGGTATCCTCAGCATCCTTCTGTAGAACCGCACTTCTGTTGCTTCGAGTCTCTTCTTCATATTTAAGGAAATTGTCCAGCATTCGCTGTCGCTTTGTTTCTGTTCAATTTGGTCAGTGTCGCTTCCACTTCGCTTTTTAGTATTTCCGGTTCGTCGGTATTTCTGTATATTGCCTGTTGTTCTCTTTTGTGGAAGAGTTCTCCAATATAGCCATTCCAGCACTGAAGAATGTTTTCTTTCTCAAATTGAGCGTTACATCATTGGCTTTTATGCAGCCTGTTGATGAGCATGTCTTCTATTCTGTCAATTCCCTTATTTTTTTTAATGCATATCTCTTTTATCTGTGATATTTCATTCTCTCTATTTCTGCACATTTTTTGTTGAGCCATTCTTCTTTAGCCTGCTTGCTTTTGTTTCTTATTTCATTTTGTAGTATTCTGTATTCCGTTCCATGTCTTGTCATTGCTTTCTTCTCCTTTGCATCATGTCTAGAATCTCATTTGTGAGCAATTCGTTTTTTCTTCGTCCAAGCACCTTTGGGATGATGTCGCTTGCTGGTATCAATAAAAATTTTCTTAGTATGTTTCCATTTCCATTTTGCCCCTCATATCATCTTTTCACACTATTCATATATTTTTCCTTCGTGTCCTCGTCATTCAGAAACTCTCTGTTGTATCACAATTTGGATGCTGTGTTAGGGTTAATCAGTTTCTGTAGTTTCAGTCTTAGTTTACATATAACAGGGAGTTGGTCGCTTCCGAAGTCGGCATTTGGATAGGTTTTGCAGTGAACAAATGCATTCCTGAATCTTTTGTTGATAGTTATGTAGTCAATTTGGCTTTTAGCTTCTCCTCTTGGGCTTCTCCAGTCCATAATCGTCTTGGATGTTCTTGGTCAATGGCCGTGCACATAGCAACGAAAAAGGCCGAAGACATCCAAGACACTTTGACGAACTTCGTTCAAATATGGAGCATTGGATTCTGAGTTCATTAATCTACAAATTACAGTTGTTATAAATGATTGATTCAGTTAATTATTTAATATGCTTTGTGTTCGAGAATTAACAAATGTTAAAAATCGTAAGAGTGTGGATGACGTCTGAAGGAATATTTGTTACGTTTTAATATCGAGGAAAGACTTTTTATTTAATATGAAACTATTTCCCGCATGGAACAAAACTTGAAGAAGCAACGTTAGTTTTAAAGTAAAGGCTCATTTGAATTTAATTTAACCAAAGTAAAAGCATATTGCATTTTCCTTTTTATTTCAAATTCTTGTCAATATTGGGTCTAAGATTTGATAATTGTTGGGTGAAGAGAAGCGTTCATCTTGAACGGCTTCAAGAAACTACAAAGCTCAAAATTCTGTCATTAAACTGACATTGTTTTACAAGGCCAAAAATGAGTTAAAAATAATGAAGTTGGCAATCTGAAATTTACTTGAAAGATAAATTTATTAAGTTATGACTTGACATTGATTTTAGCCGGCGCCCAATATGCCTGGCCGACATTTTCTCCTTGCAGATCAACTGAACCTTAGCAGAAGACTTAAACGTGGTATCTTAAAATAGAGGGAAAATAAAATAAAGTCTAAATAGCTATAATGAAAGCAGTAATTGTAAATAGATTGCAATGAAACAGTGCTTCATGAATGGCCCCAACTTAGGACTTTGCGTTCAAAAAATTAAGAATAAATAAATAAGTAAAAATAAAAGATAAAAAGACACGAATTGTAGACTTTCGATTTGAAAGCCACAGATTTCCTTATTTAAACTAACCCCCTTTTTACCGAGAAAGACAAAACTAAAACCTTATCTTCTTAGCGTAAACAAAAAAGTGAAGCAATTCAAGAGAGAATGCTTTCATTGACACTGAAAAAAATGGCTGAACGTAAAAGTACCCACAGATACATCATCAGGGAGTAAGAATCGGTCGGTGGCTAACACACACACACACATACACACACACACACACATACACGCACACATACACGCACTAATTGACTCTTACATTTCCATTAACACATCTTTTAATTCGTTTGATAACCTTAAAGCCTTAACAACTTAAGGAATAAAGTTCAAAAACAGGAAGCGTTTTATTTTGAATATATTTAAAAAAAAATCCTGTACTGAATGTACACACAACTCGAAAGAATTGAAGTCAATACACAGTGAAAGAAGAAAAAAGTTTTGGTGTCCCGCAAAAAAAGGTTGACAAATAAATCAAACATTGTAGTGTTTATCTTTAGAGTCAACAAAGTAAAATATATCCAGATCTTCATCTCGCTTCTCTATTGACGTCTTCTGTCTTTGCATTGACACAAGATTTTGAGAGTGTTACTCTCAACACGAACCCAGACTTCAATGGATGGTGCATGGCAGGTATTGTCATCACCGAGACTACAAGGAGACGGAAAAAAAAACTAGAGAGAAAAGTCAGAGAAAGAGCACCGTTGAAGTGATAGAAAAGCCATCGACAGAAACTATAAAGTATAAAATAAAGAACAGAATGAAGGAAAAAAATCGTGAAAGAAACATCTTGACTGAATAAATTTTAGTCACACAGAAATCTGTCATGACTAGAAGAAAGAAAAGATGATTGTCATAAATAAAACACAAGACACGATTTCTTTACAAAAATATACATCTGTTGTTTCCAACTGAATGTTGGAAAACTACCAAAATCCTTTCTCTCTAATTACGTATAGGCTGATTTATCTTCCAAGACCGTAGTTTGAATTTGATGCTTACGTTATTTATAGAACATCGAAAATTAGGGTCGTTTATTATTGATTCATTTATTATACTAAATTATCATTTTATTTTTGGATATCAAATAATTGAAAATGTTTATGTAAATATTTGTAGTCATAGACCAAGATACATTTTCAAGGATTCATTTCGGAAAGAAAAACTAGTGTCTTGCATGCTGTATATCGATGAAGATAAAAATTAATATTAATCGACTAATTTCTGATTGGGACAAAAGAATATAAATTCGTCAAATATTCTTATTATCATTTTCGGTTGAGAAGCGGAATTTATATTGCCATCTGAAGTCAGATGATCCCATCAGACACACACACACACACACACACAACACACACACACACACACAAATTAGTCACGTTTCTTTGTTTACTCTGTTATCGATACTGATTGGTAGAACCTGGGACGAACATTTAGGTTAACATAGATTTTAAGTGCAATGATGCCAAGATTTGGAGGAATTCAAATGAGGCGATTGGAAAATGAAATCGACGCACTCTTTGTTGAGTTATTGACTTGGCAAACCAAATCTGTCGTAAGACTTACTGAAACAGAAGATTGTGTTACGCCGATGAAATAGTGTAAATGGATCGTAGAACAGGAACTGAGAGAGATGGAGATATGACAAACATTACTAAAAGCTACAAAGGATAGTGTTATGGGGTCCACCCTTTTCTGATATAAATGGACTCGTCCTGCTGCCATAAAATAGCCACAGTCAGTCAGAGATGGCAGGAGTAGAGAGAGGTAGAGGAACAGTGTGGAGAGTACATAGACACTGTGATTGAGTTGACGGTAGAAGTCAGTTACAAGGACGCCCGACTCTAAGGATGTTTACTTCGAGACTGTATATAGCGATCTTTGATTAATACTAACCGGCGTTCCTGGATTTTACTAACAGCATTACCTTTTGTATTTTGTGTAAATACATTTAATTTCTTAGCTTAAATACTTGCGTTTGTCATTTATTGGAGACCGATTTTTCACGCGGAATCCACAACAACTTGGCGAACGAGGATTCGAAACTCACGCGGATAACCGACAACAACTTGGCGAACGAGGATTCGAAACTCACGCGGATAACCCACAACAACTTGGAGAACGAGGATTCGAAACTCACGCGGATAACCACAACAACTTGGCGAACGAGGATTCGAAACTCACGCGGATAACCACGACAACTTGACGAACGAGGATTCGAAACTCACACGGAAAGAAAAACTTTTCGTACGCCTAACAACAAACAACTTGGCGAACACACGCGGAAAACTAATCAACAGAAGAAAAATCCTTCCCTCGTCGTTCAACAACAAATTAGCGACAAACAATTTCGAGGAGTAATAATACATAAAAATAAGTTATCATGGAAGATTTTAAAAATATGTTGGTAGAACTGATAAAGCACCAAAATGAGCAACAATTACAAATGCAGAAATACCAAAATGATCAACAGTTACAGCTACAAGAAAAATGGCAAAAGCAAATATTACAAACGCAAAAGAAAAATCAAGATAGACAAACAGAGCTCCAGGAACTAATATTGAAAGTAGCGGGCAGCAAGCAATTAGATATTGAAAAAGAAGCAACATTTTCGCAAGACGCAGTGTGGAATACCATAGAGATTTTCAAATATTCTCTAGATGAGGACAAAAATTTTGGAGATTACTTTGATTAATACTAACCGGCGTTCCTGGATTTTACTAACAGCATTACCTTTTGTATTTTGTGTAAATACATTTAATTTCTTAGCTTAAATACTTACGTTTGCCATTTATTGGAGACCGATTTTTCACGCGGAATCCACAACAGATAGGAAGTTGTGGAGAGCCATGATCGCCCACGTCCTGAAGGAACATGGCACATAGAAAACGAATATTACCTTAATCCCTGTTCGAACATCTACCGCTAGCTTTATCAACAGATTTACAATACAATATTAATGAGATATTTTGAAAACGTGTCGCCTCAACTTGATAAAAAATCTTATAAAGGAAGTAAATTAAACAACAACAACAACAACAAAAAGCATGCTACAAGATGGGGCCTTGCACATTAGGGTACAAAAGGTGAACAAAATGTGCGACGGTCCCCGGCATCCATATCGGGAGGGCATCCATATCGGGAGAACATGCAATCAAAGAGTGAAATAAAAATTTAGTTTATATTAAATTTGAATAAAGTGTTTATTTCATGTTTTATCTGTTTTTACATATTTAAAATGTCTTGCTTTCTCACATTTCTCAGTATTAGGCCCTATATGCCCCCCCCTGCTTGAGTGTTTGGGGGCATACAATCAAGGAATTGGCTCCGAGCATCACCAAACATCATCAAATGATCATCGAATTTACAGATAACTATTGCACTAATGTAGGCATCCTCGAAATATTTTTTTAAAATGCAGTTTGGATAGTAAGAAACTTTTGTTCGAAATGGGGTCATTCTTAATTGTTATGGTGATTTTCTAAGCGTAGCGTATATGTGGCACAAGGCTAAAAATATGGGGCACCCAGTGAGGATCGAACTCGCTACACTACTCAGTTGTAATTGTTTTAGCGAGACAAGATTGCTAAACATTAAACCGCGTTGAGGTGCCCATTCGTAATTGTTATGTCTAAAATTATCATAATCATAAATGAAGATGATATTTTATGGTCAAGGCACTAAACGGAGTTTTTTGATGAGAAATTATAAAAAAGCTTCTCTACTATGCAGCTGAATTTTATCAGGTACATAATGTACAATTGATAATTTGTTGTGGACGGAAGTTTTTCAAATAAACAAAATACAATTACCAGTTATGAAAGAAAAACTAGTTATCATTTGTTAGAATTGTTGCTAAGAGAATTTTTGTTGTCTTTTGTGTTTTATGATATGAAATAAAAATCTGATGAAAATGATTTGAAAAAGAGAGTCAAAGATTGATGACTTAGAATCTTGCAGTAATTTTTTTATCCGATATTAGATCAATAAAAGATCAATCGTCAGCGAATCAAACAATCATCAATCTATCAATCATTTGGCGTAGAGGCAAAGAAATAAAAACTTATAAAAAGTGACGACGCATCAAAATATTGGCAATCAAAATGGGAAAAAAGACGCTGGAACCACTGACATTATTTTGATCAAATGTCGTTTTGGGAGACGAGAATGACAAATGTGGTCAGTAAAGTTAATGATGGATCACCAGCCACACCGCACTTTGTCATTGAAAACAGTTTAATGAATAAATGAATTTTAATAACACAAAGTAAATATAATATCAAAAGGATATCGACTACAAATATCCGAAAAGTATTGTAAAAATATATACTCCCCAATATATACTCACTCAACATGTTTATCACTATGCAATTGTGAATGCACTACCACCAATACTAAAATACGTTTCCTTGGATATATATATACTTGCTCCGACAGTTTACGTGTGCATAAATCGGCTCTGCTTCGAAGAAAATGATGTCGAGCCTCTGGAGTCAACCTAGCATCTCTGCAACAACAATGTCATCTGCGTGTATCTGCTTCCTACAAAACTTCGTTTGAGGCATCTAAACAGATGATAATCTGAAAGACGTTAGTCAGGATTATGCGCTGGAGCCCGTCTTTTAGCTGTGTGTCGGGTGGGGTTGTCATGCAGTAGGTTGACACCCTTCGATGAATATATCTTCCGTCATCTGACCGTCCAGTGTTTAACAGTATCTGAGGGCGTTAAATGTTTGACTGTGATATGAAGTCAACGAGCTAAAACATCTGTGGCATCACAGAAATCAATTGTCACCAATGTCTTTACTGATTGCTAAACTTTGGATTTGGAGAAGTGTCAGTGACGATGGATGCTCCCATCAGCCACTATTTCCGGAGTAACGTGGTGAACTCGTGACCATGTGCTTCATAAAGTCCCTATTAGCTCTATACCGTTTTAAAGGTGAAAAGAAATACCCATGAACTCGAAATTGCATTGGAACACAATAAGATGATATTTTTGGTATTCAGACAACTCGTGGATAATTTCATGACTACCGCCTTTGGAAGATCAAGTTCATTAAGTTTGCATCGTTTGCCGTTTGTTTTCTGTTGTTGATCACCGTCCACGTTCATCAAAAAGCTCATCCTATAGATTCGTATGTTTCTTACTAAACGCACCCATTTTCCTTTTTATTATATATCCTTTATACATACCAAAAAGTGAATTTCTCTAGGACTTTTCTCTTTGGTATGTAAAAGACTTATTGCATATTGTATCACTGTGTTTTACGGTCGCATTTATCGTTGTTTTTTAGGCCAAATGTGCATGCGCTAACTACACAAGATTTGATGCCTCTAATTGATTTGTGTTCAGAACTTCCACGATGTTTTAATTCCAATCGATTCTGTACTGCACTTTTCGGACATTCTTCACAATGTCAGAAGGATAAAAAAAGAAAAAGAAAAAAGAAGCAGAATGCCTAATTTCAGCCAGGTGTCGGAGGGTTGCGCTCTGTGGTTGCAAGTCCATTGTACGTTTAAGAGAAAGAGGCGTTTCAGAAAGTAAATACTGAAGGAACGAATAATTTTTATCGTGAGCCTCCTCAGATTTAGATCAATCTTATATCACATTTCACTCTCGTGGGGGAAGTGAATATACATCTTTATAATTTCAAACATTAATGTTGTGCAGTAGACACAGACGACGTCATTTATTTTCTATGTGACTAAAATTGTTGCAATCAATGTACAAAAAATTAACAATAAAAATTATAAACTGTGAATAAATTTTTGGGCATATCGACTTTTGTATATTGGTCAAATTGATTTTAAAATTAGATTCTTAGAGTTTATTTTCAAAAGTTGCTTAAAAAATTATTTATGTTTTTATTCATTTACTTCAAATTTCTTTAAAAGATTTTTGCAGAAATGTTATTCCATATGTTTTACAATTTAATGTGGCCAATTAACCTAAAAAACAGTGAAAGAAAATCATTTAACGCCAAAGTACAATTTGGCTAATTTTTTTTTCTTTAATCACAAGTGAAGTATTTTCCTGATGAAGCTCATTACGATAGAGAAGGTATTTTTCTCTGAATTATTTATTTATTTTCTTTTTAATTATCAAATCCAAAAGGGTTTTGTCGTTAAAGTTGTTCTGACGATTTTGAAAATTTTTGAAAGAAAGAAGATCCCACCATCTAAAAAAAAAAAAAAAAAATTATAACTTCTTTAAACATTGCTCTTCTAACGAATTTTACTAGCAAACTTTTCAACTTTTTGAAAACAGAATAATAAAGAAAGCGATGCGGCTAGAGATTAAAATTTCATTCACAAATGAAACTACATATCAGCTTCTTTAAGTCAATACGTTTTCATTATACTTTCTCTATACAGTCAATTTCTATAAACATTTGAAATAAGATTGTTCATTGTGAAAAGTTATATCTTTACAAAAATCAACTTACCCACACCTTTACATAAAAATGTAAATAAATTGGCCTTTTTAATTTTGCCAGAATTATTAAAAATTTATTGACTAAATTGTCTATAAACACATTACCAACATCGATATTAAACGTTTCGATTCGAAAACTTTCGAGAGCAGAAAATGGTGAAAACTTATTTTTACTTTGTATTCGTTTTGAAATACAAGAAAAGCTAATAAACATCAATATAAAATTAACAATATTTCTTCTCATTCATATTTAAAATTCTGCGTCCCAATTAGATTGGTGATAGTGTCTCTTTAGTCTTTTTATCCATCTGTCGCATGATCATCTCTTCCGCGTTTGGATGGTCGTCTAAAATGAAAAAGTGATGGATATGGGCGCCGTCGCGCTTGAACGCAGTAATTTCGGCCCGTGCGTATTCTATCCATCATAGTTGCCAACCACCACCCAGTATGTTGGCAATTGGAAGTCGGACCCATATGGCGACCCTTCTTCCCATCGTAGTACGACCCCGGCACAATATGGACGACCTTGATATGTTCTGTCCAATTTCAAGTGGTCGGCGCGTCTCCGACAAGTGTAAACGCTCGCAGAATGTCACCGTTGCCTCTGGGATCGTCTGCTAAACGAACGCCGTGTTTTTCGCGCACCGCCTTCCGTGTCTGGCCTTGAAATACCATGTCTTGAACCCTCACCCCCCCCCCAACAAGTTTAGGGCTTTAAAAAAATTAACTGATCCTTGCAATTTATACGAGGGTTACTTAATTGCGGTCTGCGGCCCTTCAAAGTCGAGATACTTGATGGCCAAAAAAATAAAAAATGTTTATTTATAATTTATAACTCTGAGATGCGGTTTCCGTTCTCGAAATGATTTAACGTGGGAACGCGGCAAAAGCAGCGTTTTTGAAAAGAGTAACACAAAAAATATTTTTGTAAATTATGTATTTGGTGAAAAATGGTAAAGGAATAATAATAATGATGATAATAATTTGATTTGAATGTTGGATTATTTTCTTTTTTCCAAAACGAAGAAAAGAATTCGTAAGAAATTTTCAATATTTGTAGCTTAGCAGTATGGCAACAATCATGATAAATATATTTTTGCAAAGTTTCTGTAAACAAAATCAGAATGCAGATTTTTATTATCTAAATTAAATAATTCGTAGACATCTTTCTTTAGTTTCCGTTTTTACTGATTCGATTTTCGATTTTCCTTTATTTATTTTTTTTGAGAAAACTTAATTCATAAATATTTTTGTTTGCGAAAATTATAAAAAAGAAGATATTTTCTTTTTTTTACTGTGCAGTTAGACATTTTCAATTTTTTCTTGATGAATGAAAAATCATTAGTGTTAATTAAGGATCTATTTTGAATTTCTGTTTACTTTGTACAACTGCGTATTTCTTCTCCCTGGAGTCTTTTGTCAGTGTTAATGGTTGGAAAAGAATTAAGAAAAAAACAAAAAAACGAATATAAAAAAAAAAAGAAAATCCCTGAATTAAAAGACAAGCAGGAAACCATTTCCACATACAAGAATGGCTCAACAAAATCTTCCTCACTCATATTCTTTTTCTCCTATAATTTGTTAATTTGCACCTTTAAAAGTTAATCAAGTTTCTCTGAGAAAAAAATACATAAATTTAAAATTGATGTCTTTAAACAAATTTTCATAATTAAATTTATATTTAATTACATTATTTTTAATTAAATAACTGTCTATAAAACGAAGAAGGTTTATTTATTCAAATGACAAGTAGGGTAAAAAAAAATTAGAATGTTCAGAAAGTTTTAGACAAAAGTTTTCGGTAAAAACAGTGATGTAAATTAAAATGAAAATATATTTTTTGTCAAATAGAAAATAAAACAGTAATAAAAATAAGTCACAAAACAAAAGTTTGAATGAATTTCAACTCGTTCAAGATTTAACATTAGGTTGGTGCAAAAATAAAGTCGTTTTCTCACATATGTTACTATATGAGAATACAACATTATTTTTTTACACCAACCAAATAATATTCAGGGAAATATATTTTTATGGAATTAAAAGCATTGATATAACATAATTGACATTAAGAAGTGTAGCGAACAATCTGTTTGATTTTTAATTTGTGCAGTAAAATATTTTAAAGACAATGTAATTGTGTAAACTATTTTTTAAAATTTTCCAGTGAAATTTGAGAAAAGATTAAAAGCGAGAATTAAGCGAAAAGAAAACTGGAAAATATAGAAAAATTAAATCTTTATTTTTGCTATGAAAACAGTAAAAAGATAAGTCGAAATTCTCTGTATGGGATCCGTTAAAATTTTTTAGTTTTTTTACCCTTTGAAATGAACTCTTCGAAATCTCTAAAAATTTGTTATTCGATGCTAAAATGAAAATCCATAACAATTAAAACTTCGAATCAAGCTGAGAGTTACCACCACTCTATGGGCCAAATAAAGTGCTAAAAAACAACTTAATAACTAATTAACTGCCATAAATTATTAAATAATCTTGAACTGAACTTTTATTTTTTCAACGTTCATCTGCCGAAGAAATTGTTTTGCAATCGTTGGTTATGAAAAAAACAATTTGAGGGAACGTTAGAAAAGAATCTTTTCAATGTGATGAAAGTGTGAAAGGAATAATAAACACTTAATCCGATTCTAATCTCACTGTGATAATCCGATTCTAAACGGTTCACCAGATTAAAGTCAAAGTTTGTACACCAAATATTTTAGGAATTTTTGAGTTTTATTCTCAATTTTAGAAAGAAAATTACTAGACTCTTCATTAAAAAAACAATTTAATTTTATGACAACTTACTGCGAATTTAAATGCTTAGTTTGTTTTTAGAGATTATCACCGTTTTTATTTTCAGAAACAAAAAAAAAAAGAAGGCAACATTGAAAAATAAAGTATTTCTTCAGCACATTAGAACAAATTTTATGCGACAAACATGCTAATTTGAAATTAAACAAACAAAAAAGCGATTTTTTTTTTTTTACTACGGGGAACCTATTTTTTTTTCTTCGACACAACAAGATTCACGAAGAAGAGAAACGACCACATGTGACGGAAAGGGAGAGGACATTTTCTCTTCCAGAACTTTTCTACAATGTGTGTCAAATAGAATTCTAGGTGACAAGGGAATTTATTTTCCTGTGACTTGTTTAAGGTACTACCAAATCACAACCCCATGCCAATCACTTCACACTGATAGTTGTCGAATTTAATCGCTATCCTAAAAACGTATAGATATTCAATAATTTAAGCTTAGTCTGGCACAAGGCCACGATAATAAAACGCCCACTGAGAATCGAATTTTTAGTATGGCAGACGTTTTATTACTGTTGTTTAGAGTTAAAATCGCCTAATTTTGTATCTGACACCTAGGTGGCAAATTAATTATTATCTACCGTTACGAAAATGTGATTGACGCGTTTCGTTCTTTAGGGCTTCATCAAACTAAAAAAAAGGGGATGTTTAAGTTTTGATGAAAGAATACATGTGCATGAGAGGGGATGCTGACATTTTGAACTTTGAAATTAATTTATTTTTCTAATATGTGATTGGATATTTAGTCTAACCAATTTCATTTAGTTTTTTTTATTATTATTTATAATTTTAATACTTTTCTACTATTTGTCATTTTTAAGTATCCCAAGTTGTGATAAGAAAATCCCAAGAAAGGTGAAATGTTGTAAGAACCTGGACGCAGATTTACAGTAGATGATCTAGCAATTAAAGCACTTTCTATACGCGTTCGTCTTCGCAAATTGCTTTCTATCTTAATCAATGTAACATTTTTAAATCGAAATTATGGTACACAGTGAGGAACTAAATTCATTGAGTGTGTCGTTTTGTAAAAAAATCCATTTTGTGTTTTCTGCCATGTCTACCGTTCCAAAATAGAATTGTTTGTGTGATTTAGAAGTTTTAGGAAAATCTATTATTTTAAAAAAGATATCCGTTAAACAGTAAGCTCGCTTTGCTTGCTTCTTCTCGGTGTTTGAGAAGAAAATACAACAATATTCATTCAGTTACAGTCGTTTACAGTCGACAGTTGTTTTCGTTCTCTGGATTTACAAAAACGTTTTTCCCCATGCGACAGGTGTAAAAAAAAAAAAGGTCAGGAATATTAGAAAATTTGGATAAATTCAGTAATTTTCATCCAAAGTTCAAAGTGTTAAGAAGTTCATTAGAGAACTTGTCTGTTTAGTTTTTACATAAAATAAAATAAAAAAAAATCTTTTCTTTTCGGCATTAACTTTATTGAAAATGTTTACCATTTTATTTAATTTTATTTTTTATCATCTTTAAGACAAAAAAATAATTCCAATCTACAGTAGAAATTTTCTTTCTTTCGAAAAAGACCTACATTAGGTGCCTTTTGCAGACTTTCGGGGAAATTGAAGATTTTTCATTAAGAAAATTCTGTAAAAGCAGCAACACATTTAATATTTATAATAAAATTATATCAATCGTTAGGTGTATAACGAGGTTTGAAATATTAGAAAATATGGTTAATTGTAAAATATTATTTTTAAGTTGATTATATTTGGTGCAACTGTAAATTAGAAAATTATATGAAGAAACCGATAAAAATATCGTCTTTTTTCTTTTTCATTTTTCTTATTTTTAATGGTAAAATTTTGTCCGAAAAATCTGCTACTTGACCATTTTTAGTTAATATGAAATTCTTCTCTTAGATAAAGAGAAATAAATCAAATTTGACTTTTAATATGAGTATATAAATAAGAAAAGGCATTATCTGAATTTTCCCAAAGATTATTAATGATGTCGCGTTATTGATTTTTTTTTTTTTTTTTTTTTACTGGGTGTTCCACGTGTATGGCGTTGCGGGTTCTGAATAATTTTAAGAAACCAGGAGGAAAATAACAAAAATCAAAAAAAAGAATTTGGTAAAAGTGGAGATAAACACTTGAAAAGAAAATTGTAAAGACAAATAATTTTTATTAATTCGAAGAATCTATGAAGAAAAGGAAAATCACCCATATTCTACAATACTTTGGGTTTGAAGAGAATATCTCTTGTCTAAAGAAAATATTTGAAAATATTGATCGAATAAATATCGATTAATGAATCAATGTAAATTACAAAGATAGGTACTGCAAAGCAAGCAATTAATCTTGGTTAGCAAGCCTAAAGTGTGTACAGAATTCGATCTTCCCTGGGTACCCTACACTTGAGGCCTTATGCCAGACTATGTTGTTGTTGTGTTTTTTTACTAACTGCCTGGGGTCTACCTAATGAGATTATTTAAGTTCCTAATACTCTTGCTTTAGCTGACGATGCTCGTTAAAAACCAGGATTTTGAATGGTGATCTTTTGGTAGGCAAGATCTCCTCATTTGGAAAACCGGCGCAAGACAATCTTCTCATTCCTCAGTCTCCCTCATTTGACACGTTAAATTATTTTTTTAATATGAAAAGAAAAAAAAAGTGGGAGGTTTCTATACCTTTTTGGCAACTGACCGTTTCAGTGTTGTTGAATGAATGCCAAGATTTTCCCAGGCGATTTTGGCTTCTGAATTGTTCCAATTGGCCCTTTTCGAATGACGTCATAGTCTGTGGGCGGGCGAAGAAATGTAGAACGTGTCACGCAGTGAAGCAGCAGCAGCCGCCGCCGCCAACTAGATAGGGAGAAAGATGGGATAAAAATCAGCTTCGTATGGAAAGGACCGCATCACAATTCTTTTGGTATTCACTGGAGCTAAACAAGATAGAGTGGCAGTAGTAGTAGTAGTAGTCGTTACTTTGCATTCTTTTTACCTGCACACACCTGTCGTTTAATGGATTGTTTTTGAGATTTACCGACAATGGAACTCAAGAAGAATTAAGACAGGTTTTATCATTTCTGTTCAAGATCGTAAATGTTTTGATAAAAAACAACAACAAAAAAAAAACAAAAACAAAAAAAAAAAAAACCCCAGAAAAGATAAGAAGACGTAACTGCCAGGTATTTGCCAAATGGTATCAGAAACCATCCCACACCATTCAGGAAACGTCAACAGATCTTAATTTAAATGAACCTAAATAAGGAAATCAAGTGATATTTCTAGGAACATTTACAACTTTTAAAACTGGTTGCTAAAAATTTTCAAGATTAAAAATAATTTGGAATCAAAGAAAAAAACCGTAATCAGATTTCGAGTTCTTAGTTTGAAATTTTTTCCAACATTTTTTTGTTCTTGATTTTTTGATAACGAAGAAGAATTGCTTTTCTTGGATTTCTGTCTTTATTTTCATTTGCCATCACCTTTTTGTTCACGTGTTGCAAAGGAGGAATTACCATTCCGGCGAAACTACAACAACAGTCTGATGCGTTTCTCACAAAATGACACCCACAAAAGAAGAAGAATTTATAAAACAGAATCTGGGTTGAATGACGACAAAACATCAAAGGAAGAATTTACGAGAGAAAAAGATTTGTTGTAATTAATTTGACCTTGAAAAATACCGAATTTAAATTACCTGTAAACCCATGCCTAGCCCCAAACTCCCGACATCCACACACATCCGTTCATTAATATATATATAAATGACCACTAGAATTCTTTATTGAAATTTAATATATTCAAATACATAAGTGTGCGTGTATATATGTATGTATGTGTATGTGCGTGTGTGTATGTGTTTGTACAAAAGATAAAACTCTTAATAAGTGAAAGAAAGCTTCCATCCAACACAACTGTGTCTGTTTTTTAGTATTTTCCTCACCGAGAAATATTTTTATTAATGTAAATAAACATTCAAAAAAGACGAAAAAGAATTCTGGAAAAAAGTCTTTTATTAGTTTCACTTTCATTTCTATTCTTATCGTCTAATGAAGAAAATGGATTTGGTTAGAAAGAAATTCCTTAAAAATAAAACTAACTTTTTACGCTGCATATTATTTCATGTTTGAAATTGAGTGTTCCATTCAGTTCAATCAATTGCACACTAATGCAACTTAATTTTGTACATATATAATACGGCATAAAACTGTCTTGTAATCTTAAGGGAAAAATCTCTTCAAAATTAATTTTTTATATCAAATTAAACTCTAGAAAAATCGATTTATTTTTATGTTTTTTTTTTTGTTTTTTTTATCTAATTTAAGTTTCTTAATAGAAAATTATTTCGTTGTGTTTGGCTAACTCACCGATTATCGCTATTTTCCCGTTCAATTCGACCTTTCGCGAGGCGACGGCGGAGGAGGAGTTGGAAAACGAGGAAGTCACGTGGTGGAATTCTCATCACACGAACCATTTCCTCACAAACCCTTACCACTCTTATTACGACCCACAGCAGCACCATCAATATACACAACAGATCGAGTCCCCTCATACATCAACTGTAGGGACGCAGCGGACTTCCGAGATGAGTCTTAGCGTGACCGGATACTCACAGGGTTATCCGCACCCGGGACCTATGGTGCACGATTTTTATCAATATCCACCTGAACCAACGCCACATCATTATTTCCCTAACTGGATGCTCAGCGGTGGTGGGGCTGCAGCAGCCGGTATTGGTGGAGCGGATTCTTACCTACCCAGCGGGTCTTCAGGGACAGATTTCCACACATTCAACTCGTATGACCATTTGCAACATGTGGGACCATTGCGTGTCGTCAAACGGCGCGTCACAGCCAACAAAAAAGAGAGACGACGAACGCAGAGCATCAATGCAGCGTTCGCCCAACTGCGGGGTTGCATCCCTAATGTCCCGTCCGACACGAAACTTTCTAAAATAAAAACTTTACGATTAGCTACTAGTTACATTGCCTACCTCATGGACGTTCTATCGAAAGATGACCCTTCCTTTATGGACACGGCGGAGTTTAAAGCAGAAGTAACAAAGAAACTTGATAGTCGAGAGGAGAAAAAACGCAAGGAGATTGTAAGTGTATCCAATTTTTATTAATTTTATTTTGCGTTGAATCATTTCTTTTCGTTTCAAAGTTTTAAAAAGTGTTCTTTCTCGTCACTTTAGCGTCTTTTCCTTGCAAGTAAAGCGTTATTTTTGGATGAGAGAACTCTCAATGGCCAATTGAGAGCAAAGTAAACCCAAAAAAATCTGTCTTGCTTTCATTCTCAAACCTTTCTTCTTTCTCTCTTCATATCAACAAGATTTGTCTATGGATTTGAATAGCAGAATAATTGGGTGGTTATTTTACTTTATTTATTATTACCGACGTCAAATACAAGAGTTTATGTACACCACCAAAAATCTGGCTGACCAGAACCTGGCAGCTGATCTCTCTTCTGGCCTATCCCTGATGGCTCAATGGGGGAAGCCGCAAGACTCATTTCAAAAATCCAATACGTCTGAAACCAAACTAATAACATTCCGCCATCACCGAGCAGACCCTAAAATTTGTGGAAAAGGCTCCCGGCAGGATGTCGTCCTGATCACTACAATTTTAACCTCTTCAAGTCTAGGGTTAATATCCACTTCCTTGTAATTTATATATTAATCTAGAAAAAGAAAATCGATTTTATTTATAGTAAAGAACACTTCCGTAAGCTAAACATAATATTTTTGTGAGATCCATTATTATCCACAACACTTATTCGGTAAATAAAATATCAGAATGACGAGAAATTTCACTTGAACAACATTTAGTGCAAATCCAGAGGAATTTAGCTGCAAAAAAATGCATAGGAAATGCACGGAACAATATTTATTTATTTATTTATTGTTTCTCAAGGGCGTTTGTCTCTTTCAGGGGGGATACGTGATCTTTCCAATTTGAGCCAAAGATCTGATTAAAATTGAGTCTCTTATCTTATATTTTCGTTTTTTGATCAGAGATCAAAAACTGTAAAAAAGCATCGAACTACTTGTTACTTACATTGAGTTTTGTCCGAGTCTCAGGCGGGTTTATTTATTGTTTGTCGTTAATATCATACTTTGCATGTGGGTGACGAACCGTGACATTAACTGGCTTTTCAATTGGAAGAGAAATATTGAGTGATAATCTTCATGCAAGTAACAAAAAAACAATGTCTTCTCCATTCATTATATAATTCACTTTTGTTTCCTTAGAAATGTTATATTGTGACGGGCTTACAGAAAGAAAAAAAAAACTTTCTAGTTATTAGAACAAACTACGTATAAAATAAATGGGAATGTGATGATAAATAAAAATGAAAGGTGCTTAAAATTAATGTTTTCTTTAAATTTGAAAGCTAGTAGCAGTTGTTTCGTTTTTATAACAAAAATATAAATAAAAACAATCTGAAAATATCGTGACATTAAAAATAGTACCATTCTTTTCAGTTCCAATATAAACACATTTGACCCCAAAGATGATACTTTAAAGATGCTTTTAAGAGAATTTGCTATCGAGAATCAAGAATATATTATATTCTGGTTTTGTGATTGCATTGACGATTTTATAAATTGACAAATTTGCACAAAAAATATCAATTAAAGCTGAAGAAATAAAGACAATTTCTAGTTTTAGAGGAAATCATAGTGATTTCATTTTTTGAATCTATTAGGTTGGTGCAAAATTAATGACGTAATAATGTCGTTTTTTGACGTATTTTTAAGGTCAAAAAACGACATTATTACGTCATTATTTTTGCACCAGCCTAATGCCAATTGAATTACTTTCAACAAAATTTTAAATTGAATTAAATAAAGTTAGAATTCTCCCCCTCCCACCCCCACAATGAAAATACTTTATTATTTATGTTGCATTGAAAATAAGTTCTTTGTGGGGATTATTTATCAATTGAAGAATCTCTCGCACACTCTCTACAAACTCTATTCTGTCAACGAGATTTAAATCAATGTTTAGTGATAAACTGTAGTAAAGTAGGGCGTTCTCTGCCTATTGTAATGTTTTGAAAGTAAATATTTAGAGAGTTTACTCTATAACTGAAAATGGTGTGAAAAGATTGTATTGTACCAACTTCTAAGATGGAATGCTTATTTGACTTGAAAAATCAGTATTCAAAAACATAGCTTTTACCTGGGTCGAACTCCAATTATCGATACCATTATCTACAAATATCTGTTCAGCAAAGATAAAAACCAATAAAGATTTGTGCAGATACCGTTGACTTAAGGTAGCAAAATCTTCATTTTTATTAGGTTATTCTAAAAATAACTTCAAAACAATTTTCCATTTTGCTTTTTTTGTTGAAGAAGTAGGGTTTTATTTTTGAAATTTGAATTTGTTTCATTTCTGCTGATGTCGCATACATTTTTTACATTTTGATATTGAACATTGCTTGCAGTTTCAAGAAATAATCAATAAAATAAATGTGTCTGCAAAATTCTTGGTAAGAGTAAGAGATATTTTGTAAGCAAAATAAAAGGTTTACAAAGATTATTTCAAAGATGAGGTTTGATTAGCAAAAGATTGCTATCAAAAAACAGCATTCTTATCGGATAACGATTGGTTCAATGGATAATTCTATTTGGAATAAATCGGAAATTCCCCAAATTCCAAACAATACGGATCTCTGGATGGGATACATTATTATATTTTCTCAATAAACCTCATAGTACATGTGCACAGACAGGTAAATAAACGTAGTTTTAAAAATACTCTAAAAACCTTAATATCAAGCACATAAATAATCTGAAACTAAACACTAGGTAGATTTAAAATACATGTATATCGTCGTATTTGACTTGACAGAGCTGACATTTATTTGTTGCGTGTTTAACATTCTCCTATATTCAAATTCTGATTGTTTAAATATATCACCGTCCTTTTGCAGTGCTTGATAGTATTTGAGAACTTCCTTCTTTTCAAAAAGTAACTTAAAAATCTGCCAGATCTTTGTATGAAGTTGAAGTATCTCAGTCTTTACCTAGACACCTTAAACTATCTGTTTTATAAATGTTACTATATGTATATATATAAGTGCAGATATGTAGAAAAATAGTAAAGAACACGTTAGGTAAATAATCCGGAGTTCTTTAGTATTTTCTGTTTTTATTTTTAAAAAACAGTGCTCTATACAGAAGTAGAGCTTAAATTATAATTATTAAAAAAAAAAAAAAAAAAAATGATCCCTTTGCTACATAAGAGTTCTCACGTTTCAAAAACGAGAGCCGAAATTTTCGCTTGAGGATGAAACAGGGCTTGATACTTTAATTCAATTTAATTTTATTGAGGTTTTCAGCTCTCATTTTCGAATCATGAGAACTCTTATATAGCGAAGGAATCATATTTAAAAAAAAAAAATTATTATATATATATATCGATCACACATCTTGTTCATAGAATGAAATATTTACTGATTGTTCATCAGTACAATGCAACTACAAACGTATTTAAACATTGATCCATACATACGATAGGATGCTGAAAAGTTCTTGACCCAACCCACTTCCCAAAATTTGACCAAATATCAGAATACTAAACGGGGTGCGTCTTTTTGGTCGTGACGAGAACTTTTTAGCACTCCTCGTGTAACATTTTTCGTAGACCTCACAGATACTACACTGATTCTCCTAATGCTGTCAATTTTGATGGGTACTATGCTAGTACTGTTATCAATATTACATGGATTGTTCTAGGATTCAAAATATTAAACTAAACATTATCTTAGTCTATTTTTAACATTTTTTTTTATTTTTACGTATAGAATTTTTAGTTTTTTTATAATTTCGAAGCGTTTATTGTCGGCAAAATTCCTTAGTCGCAGACGGCAATGTATTTAAAATTGAACAACCCAGAAAAAATTTCTAAGAAAAATAAATAACAAAAGCAATAAATAAGTAATAATTTAAGCAATTAGACGAGATGGGTAATGTCATTTCAAATTAGTTTTTCTTCAAGAAAAATATTCACTAAAAGTTAAGTCGTACATCAAACGACGCTTTAAAATCGTAGCCTGGATAATTCTTCTTAATCAATCTCAAAAGAATTTAACTGCAGCATGCTTTTTGATGTTTTCAATGAGATGTAATCGTTTCAACTACTGTTTTTTCATAAATTAAAACCTGTAGACCACATAAAAAATAACTTATTCACTTTACAAATCAACTTTTCAAGCAAAAATTAATCGATAATAATCATTTCAATAAAAAAGAAATAATTTGATCTATCAAGAAAACAAAATTTCTGTTGTATGTTAAAAATGTTTACTTTCTTAGGAAATCAAAATTATGTTTATTTTTAAAAAGATCAACCGATTATTTAACTGATTTAAAATAAATTAATTTGTTAAAATAAATAATGAACTTCTAAAAACCCGGTTGGATTTATTTTACTAAGTTTAATTGCAATTAACATTTTATACATAATGGCTTTTATTAATTTTATTTTAAAAAGTTTTTAAATAAAAAAGATTTTCGAAAATAAAATGTCGCTTTTTAATACGAAACACTTTTGTCATTCACTTTTTAAAAAACATTATAGAAAAATAAAGAAGAATTACTATTTATGAAATTTTATTGTAGGTCAATTAAAGATATTATCATTTTTTCTTGTCGAGTGAATCCATAATTGCGTTTATACAGGTGTAAAAGATTACCTTCTTTAAGTAATTGCATGCATAAAAATGTAAACACTTTTTGCAAATTAAATATTTTCCATGAATCAAATATTACAGTCAAAATTGAATGTCGACTATGAACATTTTGATATTCAAATTGAAAATATATATTTAAAGTAAAAATATTTACTTTCTCAAAAAAAAAAAATACAGAGACAAAACAACATTAACTGTAGCCAATTTTAAAAATCTCGATATTCTTAAAAAAATTTTAAAAACATAAGGTTGAAAGATTTTGTCAGTTTAAATTTCTTGCTTTGAAATTATTTAGAATATTTAAAAAATATTTAAATTCATTACTTATAAAAATGGGTGAAACAAATTTTGAAATTTAAATAAAACAAAAGCAAATTATTAACGGCTTTACTTTTTACTAAAACTGGAAAGAAAATTATTTGATAAAAATCGCTTAAGGGGATTTTTACTAAAACATGAAAAACTAGAATTATTTATGTTCTCTTAATTTTTGTCGATTTAATTTTCTTGTCCTGTGTTTTCTTTTCATATTTTGGATATTTAACAACAACAACAACAATGAAGAAACATCCTGATCGAGTTGCATTTTTAAAATAAAATTTTCTGAAATTATGATTAAATTTCTTTTTATAAAATAAAGAAGTAAACTTTATTGTTATAATTAAAAACAGAACAGTAAATGCATAAATGAATTCTTTTATTCACATTTTCGGTTGCGGATTATAATTTAATAAATATTTTTGAAATATAAAGTTAACTTTTCGAATTGAAAAACGAAAAATTAAATCCAACTAGAAAATTAATAATTTTCTGTCTTGAAAAATAAATTAATTTAAATGAGACTTGGAGATGGGAATACAAAGAAAGGACAAAAAAAAAAAGAAAACAAAACAATTATTTTCATTTTTATATGAACTAATTGAGAACATTTTAAAACTTACTTTTGTAACCCCTGGGGTGCGCAATATAGCGCGCGATCATTGAAATTGCAATTGACCACCGATTCTTTATTTAGAAATACAACCACTTGCAAGTCTCTAGTTCTGAATTTTATTTATTCGTTTAAACAATTTCATTTATAATTTCTCATAAGTATATACATTTGAAATTATTTTTAAATATAGAGA
>OZ010572.1:150222905-150225405 GCA_963932145.1 Acanthosepion lycidas
TATTTCATTTCTGCCCCCCGCTTCTAACTAAAATTTTCCAAGCATCAGACTGTCAATAAATCACTCAACACGTCAGAAAACACCCACTCCGTATTATAAGAAACGCTTTTCTGTGATATTTTAAACTAAAAGTAGTTTCAATTCAGATTATTTAAACATTTAAACCAACTATTTTTCCTTAAATGGCGTTTCAGAAAAGCATATTTTATTTTTGAAAGATTTTTTTTAATAAAGAGAATTATTTTGTGTTGACAGATGCGTCAGTATGAACGAATTTATAGATTTTACTAAGAAGCAGAAAAAAAATAAGATTCCAATTAATTTAATTTCGGTTTGAAATACACCAAAGAATTTTATTATTGGAAATATTAAATTCAATCTATTGGCTTAGAATTAAAATTAAAATTAAAGTTTCACTTTTTAAAACGCATTTTGCACTTTTTTGGAGTTACCTAAATTTATTTTTTTCTGGCACTAAATAATTAACAATTTCTTTCATGTACTTCCGTAATTTCGGAAAAAGTGTATTTAGCGTTTTATATAACCAAAAATTATGTTTAGAAAGATTTTGTTGCGTCAATGTTCAATGGGGAAAGCTTAAATATCCTGATAATCAGCATTCATAATCGTTGCCGACTACTGGAAAATGAGAATTTAAGCCATCATGAAGGCTCAAAAGGTTTCTTATGTAAAATTTTCTATGGAATTCAGAAATGCCGTTCCCAGCAAATTTACTCTGGAAATTTGAACGAAAAAATAAATAATATTTAAATAAAAGAAAAAATTAAGTGAAAACTTTCAAAGTTGTAATCGTAATTTGAAAAATAAATAATAGATTAATTTATTTATATTATTTACATTATTTACATTATTTGAATTGTTATCCTCATCTTCATTGCCACATTCACAACATTTCGGCCTTTGTACGCCCCGACCTTCTTCAGGTGATTGGAATTTCGAACTGAACCCTTTATTTCGTCCAGCGGGGTAGATTATTCCAATCAGCTGAAGAAGGCTGGGACGTATAACGACCGAAACGTTGTGAATATGGCAATGAAGATGAGGATAACAGTTCGAATAATGTAAATAATGTAAATAATCCTAATACCTCATCTCAAAGATATATAGACCAATTAATTTATGTAATTTAAAAATATATATTTTCATTTATGCGTCGTCAAATTCTTTATTTTATGAACTAAAAATGTAAATTTTGATGTTTATCTTTTTCTTTTCTTTTCTTTTTTTATTTTTTTAGCTTAAACAGAACTTTCTTTAATTGAAATCCTGAACTTTTTTTGTTCGGAATTCACTTAAGAAATTTGAAATTTCATTTTGATGGAGTCAGTAAAACAACAACAAAAATGCTGACGGCGTTGATCTTTTAAATGGTTGAATTCTATATTCTGAACTCTCTCCAGAAATTCTTTATTTTTTTTTTCTTTTCTTTTTGTTTATTAGATAACAATCAGTTATTATATTCCTTCGTAAGGTAACTGCTATTTAAATTCTTGGATATGTATTTTGTCGGAACAGGCATTTTCTTCTCCTGGTCACATAATTGCGCACAAAAATACAAAAGAATTGTTTATCAATTCAAAGGCAAAGTTGTTTGGGGCTTTTTGCTAAACAAACAAACACCAAATGTTTCCTAAAAAGTTATTTATTAATTTTCATTTTTTTCAATTTTATTGACGGAATAAAATAAAACAATATAAATTAAATAAATAAAAAATAAAATAAACATGACTGCTTTTTTAAAAATTTATATAAATTTTTTTAATTAGATATTAATCTTGAATGATTAATATTCGATTCATGTATTGTAAAATATATCAATATTAAGAATTATTTTTTCCTATTTTCAGGTAACAACAGATAGACTCAAGGTTTTGAATATTTTTAGCTTTTAGTCCCAAATCGAATGAACTAATATAAAATTGCATAGTTTTTAGTTTATTCCAAAATGGTGTTATTTCCATCCTAATCATTGCTCATAACTCCTAGCTGAGTGAAATCAATCCCCATTTAGGGGCTCCAATGTTGTGACCTTGTCCCAGATAAATCTGAACTTAGGAAATATCCAAACTCTCAGCCCAGTTATTTGTCAGCTGCCTTTCAATGCCTTCTTTCTTTTTATGTACCATGTTCTTTCAGGACGTAGGCGACCATGGCTCTCCACACCTCCCTCTATCCTTTGCATCTCTCAACAAGTTCCTTCCTTCTGCTTCCTCACCCAGGCCACGTTCTGTCATCTTCTTGCCATGTAAGTCCGCCATGTATGTCACGCATTGTTTTACTTTTCTCTTGTCTCTCTTTCCCTCTATTCGACCCGTGAGTATCAGAATCTCCAGGCCCTCCTTTCTCATTATGTGTCCCTGAAACTTCAGCTACCGCTTTCTGATATTATGTATAAGCCTCCTCATTGTTTGCAACCTCTCTAAGATCTCATCGTTGCTCACACGCTCGGTCCATGTCATCCTTAGCATCCTTCTGTGGA